>OLMO02000009.1:9624995-9651705 GCA_900291935.2 Cassiopea xamachana | reverse complement strand
CATCATCATCATCATCATCATCATCATCATCATCACCACCACCACCATCATTACAGACTATCACTGAACAAATCGGGTGGAAAGGTGTTTCATATCAGAGCTTTCTTGTCTACCAGCCATGAAGCCAGGGTAATTGGCATGCAATGGAAACGAAATGAGAGGGTCTAGGGCTCTACTAATGGAAAATTTCTTCTTAGAATGCATCTCACAATATACTTCTTAATAATAGCAATAAGGGGCTTTGCTGAGCTTTGGAGAAGCAACTTTATATCATAGTCAAGAGCAAGCAGAAAAATGAATGGAGCTTGGGAAATTAAAATGCTTGTAAAATAGGTATGGGAGATATGAAATGGTAAATGTTTAATTGTCATTACCGAATGATGATGATGATGATTGTGCGCAGAGAGTGAGCACGATGCACGATTGTCACCAAAGATTGTGAATGTGAAAATTAGCAATTGGTGATACCAGTGAATGTGAAATCGAAACTTATCAAAATTGTATCAATCTATGATTACCAAAATCGTATCAATCCATGATTACCAAAATCGTATCAATCTATGATTACCAAAATTGTATCAATCTATGATTACCAAAATCGTATCAATCTATGATTACCAAAATCGTATCAATCTATGATTACCAAAATCATATCAATCTATGATTACCAAAATTGTATCAATCTATGATTACCAAACTCGTACCAATCTATGATTACGAAAATCATATCAATCTATGATTACCAAAATTGTATCAATCTATGATTACCAAAATTGTATCAATCTATGATTACCAAAATTGTACCAATCTATGATTACCAAAATCGTATCAATCTATGATTACCAAAATCGTACCAATCTATGATTACCAAAATTGTATCAATCTATGATTACCAAAATTGTACCAATCTATGATTACCAAAATTGCATCAATCTATGATTACCAAAATCGTACCAATCCTATCTCTAAGTAGGAAAAGCGAGCAAGATTTGTACGAAAAATTACAAACTATTGTTTAACTTGAAGATTAGTTAAACAAAACTACTTCATGTTGAAGATTATAAGACAGGTACGTAGGGTTTAGTGCTATGGCTAAGAACTCCCATTATAAAATACAAGCCAATGCAATAACATTGTAAAAGCTTTAAAGCCTGCTAAAAAGAATTTGATTTTCATAAAATATGCTAATCGAAGAATGCCCTGTGGTGACACTGTAGCACTGGATAGCAGTGTCTACGAAAACCCGACTTGTAATATCAAACTATTCTGGCCTAAAAAGGTATTTATCATTGAGAAAGTAAGCCTTCTTTCAATAAAGCTTTTGACTTGATTGATGGTATGACTAATTTCATTCCAACCAATGAGAAAGGCTAGCCAATAATTATGGTAAAGAGCTAGTTATCCGATTGCATAAAAAAGGGCCTTGAGGCTACGCGTTCACTGAATGTAAGTGGTGTGCGCAATCATTACAGTGCTAGATAGGGGCAAGTAACAAATTGTTATGAGCATGTGTGACCTCTGGTACCTTTGTTAGTTTAGCAAAGCATAGGAGATTCACTAATTGCATGCACCGTGACCTCATCAATTATTCACGTAAAACTGATTGAATTGACCGAGAGATCAAATCAATTTAGTCCCAAGATATACAAGATAATTTGTAACTTTTTGATGGCCGGCTATAGTTTGTGAACAAGCATAGATCTACTACAACAAAGTATTCCAGATTGAATAACTTTAACATGGATTGCAGTTTCTAATTCGCTTTGATTGAGTCTATATTTGATAAATTGGTAAGCAATGAAGCGGTGTTCAACGTTGGCTTTACTATTCATTGCAATTGCATACGCCAGAATCGATGGAATTCAAAGCAAGATTCAGGGCAATAGCAAACGCAATACAAAGCCAATAATACTAAAAGGGAAACAATTACCGATCAGCAAACCTCAAGGAAAACCTAGTCAATTGGTAAAGCTGCCGAATTCAAAGCGATGGATGCCTGCAAAGAAGATCAATGTGAAATACGTTCCAAAATATGCTAACAATACGAAACGGTGGATGCCGAGTTTTGCCCAGATGGGGCAAGATGAAATGGATAGTTCAATGATGTACGACAGTGGATTTGTTGGCAGTGATTCAGTTTCAAGTTTCTCACAACCACAACAACAGTCACAAGGGGAGTTCGGTCTACAACAGCAGGCACAGCAACAAAGTTTCCCACCCGAGCAAAGCTACCTTACCCCCGGATCAAGTGATTCAGGGATCAATGTGCCAGGGGAAGGTACATTTCAGGGTATTGGAAATGCAATAGAACCATTCGCAAAGGAAGGGATCGATGATTCAGTAGGGGGAAACGCAATGTACAGTACCTATGACTTTCCAGATTCCACATTGAATAACCCAAAGTTCCAAGAAGGAGATTATGTTGGAGCACCATTACAGGGGAGCGTGAGCAAGCCCAATCTATATGATGCATTTTCACTTGAGCCAGGTATGGCAGAGAATTTCATAGACCCTACAAAGGAGAATGATGGCAGTAGCGAAGGTAAGGGAGATGAAGAAGATAAATATAAAAAACAAGAGAACAAGGAATCAAAAAATGAAGGAAAGCAGAAATCAGGAAAGGATGAAAAAGTGGCTGCGAAACAAAAAGGAAAAGAAAATGAAAAGGGCTCCAAAAGTACAAAATTGGAAGAAAAAGGTGCGGAAAAAAGTGCAGACAAAAGTGCGGAAAAAACTGTAGAAAAAAATGGAGAAAAAAATGCGGAAAAAAGTACTGACAAAGGTGCAGAAAAAAGTGCAGAAAAGCAAGGAAAAGACAGCAAGGCCAAGGCTGTCAATGGAAATCAAAAAGAGGTTCAAAAGAGTAATGAAGAGAATGAGAAAGAGGCTAATGACCTCAGTGACACAAAGGAATCTGGAAAGGAGATCAAGGAGAAGGAAAAGCAGGGTAAAGAGAAAAACTCTGAAGAAGATGGGAAAGAGGAGAAGGTGGCAGACAAGGATAAAAATATAAAGAAAGTAGATAAAAATAGTAAAGATGAGAAACAGAATGAAGAAGGAGAAGAAGCAAATGGTGCTAAGAGTAAAGAAGCTAAGGAAAATAACCAAAAGGAGTCAGAAAATTTTGCAAAACTGATTAGCAGTGAAGAAAAAAATGAAGAAAATAAAGCAGATGAGACAAAAGGAAAAGAAAATGATGAAGAAAAGAAGAAGGAAAAAGGAAAGACCAGTGAGAAGGAAATTCAAATGAACCAAGAGAGTAAGTCTGAAGAAGAGAGTAAGACTGAAGAAAATGAGGAAAAGGAGCTGGAGATGAAAAATGCAAGAATAAATAGCAAGCTGAAAAATGCTTCATTAAAAAAACCAAAGAAACAAATGAAGAACTACAAGGAGAATGAGAATACAGAAGGAGAAAGTAAAGATTTGAACGAGGAGAAAGCATTAAACACAAATCAAAATGAAAGCAATGAAGAGGAAACTGTGCAACAAGAAGGTAAAGAATCGAAGCCTGTTGAAGAAGTGATGAATACGGAGAAAGATAATGAAGGAAAGGAAGAACAGAACAGAATAAGCAAATTAAAGCAACGAATAAAAACACAAAAAATGATGAAAAATCGTGGAAGATTACAACAAGATGCTGCTGCACGCTATAAAATTAGCCTAGATAACGAAAATACGATGGTGAATAGCGCACTTACAAGCAACGTTTCACCTGCTAATGCTGCCTTAGGAATGGCCGCAGAAGGACTAAGGAAGCAATTAGTATCAAATCTAAGAAACGCATTGATGAAGAATGTTGCCAACGCAATAGCAAAAGGAAACCATTTGGCTGGTGCAGGGGGGCCACCACAAAATGCAGAAATGCACCAGAATGAGAGGCCACAGACAGCAGAGCAAAGCAGTGAGATGCGTATTCACAACGAACAAAACAAATATCATGATGACGCAAAACCACAAAACAGCAACGAGGAGAACAGACATGATGATAATGCAAAGGCCCAAAATAACAACGAGGAAAGCAGATATCATGATGATGCAAAAGACCAAAATAACAACGACCAAAGTAGCTTTCAAAGCTCAAAAACAAACTCAGAAAGTAGCGTGAAAGAAAATGAAAATGGAAATCAATCGGAAAACGGCAATGGAAAGGAAGAGTCAGAGCAATCGCTTGTTCCTAGTTTGATGAAAATGGACAAAACTACGCTCGTTGATACGATACTAAAGCTACTTAAGAAAAACAAAGAAGGGAATAAAGGACAAGGAAAGCAAACAGCTGTGGGGGAAAACAATGAAAAGGAAGATAAGGAAGAGGAGCAAGACGGGGGTGCGCTCAACCAGTCCTTTCAAAACAATCAAGAGGGCACGAGTGTAGAAGAAAATGCACAACAACAAAATCCAGAAACGAAAGAAAGTGGAGTGAAACAGGAGAGTGTGGAAGAGCAGCAGGTAAATGGAAAAGCCGAGGAGAGTAGTAACAATCCGAAAGGCGACTCAAATGGAAATGAGTCAGGCACACACGCCGAGTATTCGATGTACCCTGTAAAGGCAGAGGGAAGTACAAAATACTACAAGTTTAAAAAGTTAACAGGGCAAGGACACATTAAGGGAAAATTATCACCGACACCGGGAAATCTTGACCCATACGCGCAAATTGGGCTAGTTGATCCTAGCAATAACGACAAAACAGCAGCTCATCATAAATCATCAGATCTTAAAGTGGATCTGGATAGGCAAGAGACAATGGCCACCAAATCCAAAGCGAGTGAATCAGAGCCTAATAGAGAAGAAACAAATCAAGAATCGTCCAATCAAAATGATCAAAGCACGAATCAAGATTCTGCGCTGCAATCACATGAAAGACAAATTTTGAGCAACAACCAACAACAACTGGTCGATGATCAACAATCAGCTGATCAGTCATCTAATCAGGAAAAGAATCAAGAATCAACGAAAACTCAGAAAACGGAGAAAGATTCACCTATACAGCAGTCAATGGTAACAGAACAAGATGGTGTTACCACAGAAACGAATATTAATGCAGACTCACCCAAGATGGTAGCCCAGCTCATGAAAATATCTCAACGACTTCATGAACTCAATAACAAAAAAGCAGCACAGAATGATCAAAAGGAAACAGGCAGCAGCCAGTCATTTGCAAGTACTCTCAAATTCCCAGAACTTTCTCAGAAGCTACATGATGATGCCTACTCCACTATAGGCTCATTTGATCCTAACGTAAAGAAGAAGGCAGCCATTGGAAAGAAGAAGATGCTGGCAAACAGCAAGATATTGAGCAATTTAATCAGCAAAAGAGGTAAAAGCCCCAGCGTTAATGCAGTAAACCAAACAACAAGACTCTAGTTCCAATTTACTTAAACTAAATTAATGCCCAAACTGTCTGCCAAAGTCATCGGTAAATGATATTTCATCTCTAGAAATTTACAGCTTTTATACATCTTACATGATACAGGAAACAAAGCTAAATATGAAATAGCTCCTTGCAAGATATTATCTCCAATTGAAGTTAGTATGTATATCATTAGAAAGCCAGGGTGTTTGTGGTGTATATCTGCTTAATACATACCTAAGCAGAGCTGGTACCAATAAGATTATACGCCAACGATGCTAGAAAGTAGCTTAACTGGACAGGTAGAAGGAACAGGGATAATTAAAGCAACAGTACGGGAATAGTATAACTCCCCTCGCACTAGAAAAGTTGAATGCAATCATGCTTACAGCGAAATAGTCCATTTTCACACATGAAATACTACCATTATATTTCGAAAGAATATCGAATTTCAATAAATCAAATGTTGCTTTAAATAGACAAATTATTAATTTTATCAATAGTAATGAATCGTCAACAGCTAACATAGTAAAGTTCTTAAATGATGTAATAGATATTGGAAATGAATATCGTGTAATTACCACACAAGTAATAATAAATTAACATTTTTAAATTTTTGCAAATTTGTTTTGTTTACTGTCGTGATTTTCAAATATAATGTAATCTGATAACAACTGCAAACAGCAACAAATCACATTAGAGAAAAGATACATTTGATAACAGCAACAAATCACACTGAAAATATACATTTGATAACAATTACATTGATATTTTATTCATACAAAATAGAACAATAGTTAGCCTATTCTTTCTTTGTACAATACTTTTCTCCACACAATGCATGTCGTCAAGTTCTGCATGGCCAGAAAGAACCATATTCACAAGCGAAAAGGAAGAAATCTAATAAAGAATTGCTTTCATTTCTACCCACTTTGCAAAGAAAGCAAAACAACAACAGCTTATCTGAAGTAGCAATAATTCTGTGGGGCAAGTAGCTTAATTATGAGTAAAATCACTAGAAGCATCATTATCGTAATTTAGAAAGGAAGAATATGACAACGTTCCTAAAAATTATAGTGGTGACGTCATAAAAATCTACTCTAGAATTTATATATTTTGACCATGGAGTGAAAGAGCACGGTAACATAGGCATGTGTTGAAAGTTTTAGGTGAATGGTGTCAAAATTGGATGAAAATGACCATTTGATGACAGAAGCCTTGCCACACAAACCACTGTATTTTCGACCTGGTTCATAACTTTCAGAACCAGGCTCAAAATACAGTGGCTTGATAGGAACTAAGTCGGCATTCAATTCCCTGTACATTGGTCACTAATTGCTAGATCAAGCTGAAATTTGTCAAGTATGGCTATTTGAAAGTGCTTTTTCAGAATACAGAGCCAAAATTAACATATATTAAAAACAGAATTTTGTGACGTGACACTTCGGTACTCTATTGCACGAACAAACAGTGACTATCAAAGATACTCAAAGAAAAGTATGTCACATAAAAGCCAGCATGAAATCTACTACCATCAATCTTTCAAAGGATAAATATATGCAAACATTGAGGATATACAGGCTAGCTCCTCAATCAAAAAGGGCTCCAGTCAGCTCACAGATTACAAGATACACGTTTTTTTATAAGAAACAAACTCTCTGGCTTCAGACTGGATGTTTCCTAATATTTCTTCAAATCCAACTTTAAATATTTCTTAGGCTGAAAGGCTTCCAATGACAATAGCAGCCTAGATTAGGCAAGTGCGATGCAAGAAGAAGCATGTTCAGGATGTGTGAGGATGTTAATTCTATTTTCTTTCTAGTTTGATCAAAAATTTACTTGTAAAAACAGTTTCTTAAAGTTATTATTTGAAACACAGCCTGCCTGCGTTTCTTAAATGTTTCATAATTTTTCCCCAATTAAGCTTCATGCTTCTTATAGAAATGTTTCTTATAAAAAAGACGTGTAGATTGATGCCACAAAAGAGCAATGCTCTTTCTGGCCAAAGAAGAGCAGAAGTGGAGCTCAAAGGTCAGAACAATGCATGTTGCAGGGTTGGCATAGAAATTTTCCGATGGGGGTCATAGCCCCCTAGCTCTCCCCTAGCGCCACCTCTGCCCGGGTGTATTGAATCATTTTCAGATACCTTGCTCAAGTCTCCTCATACTACAGTCTGACGTCATTATCTGTGAATGTGAAAAGCAACACTTCAAGATATTCTCAATGCACATTCTTTTCTTTTATTTCTACTCTAGCAAGCATTCCACCGCAAGGCGTTCCTCAAGCTCACTTTTTTATTGAGTACAAAGGGAGCTCTAGTCGTGCACCCGAGAGAGGATAAACAAATGTTATACCGTAAGAACTCTATGGTACCACAAGATCTCTGTAGAATGCTTAATCGCCAAACGCTAACAGTTGCAACGAAATGCAAAAGCTTCCATTCGCTTGTTTCTTAAGGGGAGAAAACTGAACTGGTATGAGTAGGGAATTGGTAGTAAAAGGGAATGGAAGAAAAAAGACTCGTTTTTGCTAAACACACACTCACTGACAGGTAACAGAATAGCAGGTCAAGATTCGCGATGCCGATTGGTTCATTGGCGATCTATTCATAATCATATGCATGAGAGATCTTTGCTATTGGGTCAACGATTTATCGTCTGCTTTTTGCAAAGAATTTTATGAAGAATTGTAAATCGAACTAATAAATATACGAAGAATGCGATAAATTTTGGACTGTCATGTGAAATTGTGAAAGTGCATAAGGGATATTTGTATCAGAATTCAACAAAGGAAAAAGGGTAAGCCATATTGTTGTTTTTAAAACGTTTCCAGCAGAAATGTGTCAAAATTTAGCACCATATGATCATACAAAGAACCGAATGACTTTAATTACAAACAACAACATTATCTCAAATATTGATAAAAGCATGTCAATTTTGATATGCATTGCATGGTGACAATATGTTTGTGAGATTACTGGATTTCTAAATTTCTGGAGCACATGAAATCTAACAATAAATTCTGAAGGATTCGTAGCATTTTCGACAAAATCACGTCCCATTCCTTAGTACTCTTTGCATTTTAGTAACTCCCACTCAATGCTTCTTGTCCTGACTGAAATGGCAACGATATTAGACCACAGCATCAAAACATTACACTAGTAGCAAGTATATAGATGACCAAGACAATTTCGCTTGCCTCTTATTCAGCTCAAATATCGCACCAAGATGGTCCATGCAAAAATCCCTATTGGGTATACTGTCTTTTTATGAGAACAGTTTTATAAGAACATGAGCATGAAATTTGTTGGATAATTAAGAACAAATTACTACCAAGGCTGAGGCTGAAGCTTTATCGTAAAAAAGCATTTATATGCAGGAGAGACCATCTCGGATGTAACATTTGGCTAATGGGCTCCCAATCAATCAAAACACCCAGTGTTGTCTTGTATATTGTTTTTCTATGTATTTCTGAATCGCCTATACCCTACCAATTTTTCAATAAACTATGCACAATTCAGCCTCAAAATTGTGTGAAAAGTAAAAACAGCCAGCCTAAACTTCAATTCTACTGGTTCTTACAAAGGAAAGTGTATGTAAGGTAGAATGCAAGAGAGAAAGGAAATACCATGTATCCTAAGAAATAGTACCAATTTCATGGAAAATAATGGTTTGAACAATTCAATGAAAGATGCTAGGTACCAATGACCACTGAACTCCCAAATCTATTCAACAATATCTAGAAAGGTTCTCGAGCTAGAAAATTTGTTTATAAGAAACCACTTTATAAGCAACCTAGTACTCGACAGCCTAAAATTTAAGAAATTTTTAGATCTACAGGGAAAGAGCTATTACACTTTAGACAAATAGCAAATTGAAATCGTTACCTGGTTCAGCGTAAAGTTGTACCAAAACAATGTGACTATGACATTGCTTTAGAATTTAACTCGACCAGACGCATTTTGTTTTTTTGGACAAATAGTTTGCTACATTTACATTCTGGTAGACCTTCACAGTAATTTAGTTTGCTAAATTAAGAAACTTTTAAGAAACTTTACAATTAAAATGTGGCCAAAATTAAGAAAACTCTTAGTACTAGGCCTTGAGCTATGCTTCTTCTTAAAAAACGTGTATTTCATGAGAAAAGCATGCTCTTCTTTTAGATAAATTCAGCATTTATCAGATCAATTTTGAATCTTCGCAAAAAAGTCGCAATCAGAGCAGGCTATAATCACATATCATTTTCGTCAAGGAAACTTCCGGCCTAATGTTCTATATTTCCAAATAGCAATATAAGCATGATATATGCAAAAATCGCATCTAGAATCCCTCTCCATGGTTGGCTAGATAGAGAGAGAGCTTACTCACAACAATATTATCCTTAACAGGGTGATCAGTGATCTTTACTTGAGACACTCCGTCACTTTTCCCTTATTTCCCTGGCAAATCTGGCGAAGTTCCTCGACATTTTCATTCATTGCCGTTCCATGCAAATCTTTAAAAGCTTCCCATTTCCCGCAAAAGGCGGTCAAAAGAGTACAATCTACAAAATTCCCTCATATGCTTTTCGATATTTTCAATAAATTCCCTGATTTGTCCCACAATTTTATGGCACAAATAAAAATTCTTGACAATTCCTTAATTTCTGTTTTCGCTGATCACTGGTCACCATACTTCACATTACGCACAAATGTGTGATGGCAGAGTTTTTACAATTAATAGAATCCAAAAGCAAGTGAAAAAAATCTATAATTGATAATTCTCTGTTTCACGTCAGTTGTGAGGCGTACATGTACTCCACCCTGGGTTGCACTGATGGTATTAGAAAGAAATTGTAAGTGGTATCTCCAGTGAGGGCTCGATTACTGTCTTTTCTCGCTGCAGTTGTCACAACGAAATATTTTTGTAGTTATGTAGTCTTTCTCATTTTCTATCTTAAGTTGTAAAAAAACCTGAAAGAGTGCAAAGGTGCTTTTTGGCTTCATTTTCTGAAACTCTATGTGTCTAGCTATTTGAAACTTGCTATTTGTACAGCTATAATACTTTTCCAGATAATTGCTGTGATACTAATTGAGTAACTGAATTTCTTTTAGCATGGGAGGGCGTTATCAGATTACCATACTATGCTGTATTTTTACAATTAACGCACTGGCCGTCAACATCAAGCCATTCAGAACATTGAACGAGAATGTACTCCAGCCAAAACATATAAATTCTAAAAGATACACTCTAAATACAGCGAATGGGAATTCAACTTCGGTAAAGAACAGCAAAAAAACCTTGATTGACATTACTGGGTCAGAATTCCCAGATACAAATTATCAACAACAAGAATTCTTCTTTGATACAGCACATGATTTTGGGGAGTTTGACAATGAAGAAATGTTGCAACAAAGTGAACTGAAATCGGGTAATGAATATGGGGCAATGGTTGGCACAGGGAGAAGCGATCTGATTGGTCAGCAGCAAAACGAAATGTCAAGTTTTAATGCCCTTACGCAAGAAAGCTTCGACAACGATGACCTAGAAGCCATTAACCAAGCCAACGAACAAGCAATGGAGAAGTATGGGAGCGAACCAGAAGATTCATACAGATATGATGAAGAAGTGAATTCATTCTACCCAACAAACCAAGGTTGGTTGCTATACCTAGCACGTTCCGAATGATTAACTATGAAAGAGCATAACGTGCACCTTGATTTCCTTCTAAATGGTCTTAGACTTCTGAATTTCAAGTTCGTGATTGAATGTGCGTAGTCTTAGGCAATGTGTAGAGGACACTCAACAATATTGATATTTTCTCGACCGTAATGACAAATGGCTGCATCCAATTGCACAGAAGCTCTGTTATTAGAGGCCCATTACATGAGCAGGCTGGCCCGAAAACTCAACTAGTTGAGCCAGCAAGGTGTTAATAGAACTTCCTGTTATTCGCAAACATTCGATTACATGGAACACGAGGTAGCACGGATAGTCGAGGTCCCGTCTTCACACTACCGGGCTAGCCCGGCCAACAGGACTAAGATTCTTCAGCTGCTTTCGTAAAATATAATTGATCGTCACTCGGAAAGCTTTCCCAATATCATGCATTGCAATCTCCTGTGTAGAGTTCTTCATATTGTAGCTTCATAGCACAAAAATTTATTGTCAACATAATTATTAAAAGCTTCAAAAAAAGCTATATAAACATAACTTAGTGTAAGAATGGTAACAACATCCCAAAAAACTTTACGTGGGAGGTTGAAATACATAATAATGAGAAAGCTTTTAAGGAAATCCAACCAGCCTAACTGAAACAGTTCAGTTAGTCGGACTAGCTCGCTATATGTAATCAGCTTCTTTGTGCAGGCAGGTTAGGACTGATCCTTTGCACAGAGTAACGAAGGAAAGAGGGAAACGAGGGAGGGAAATGAAGGAGGGAATATAATGAGAGAGCAAAAAACATTAAATTACAATAAAACCAAGATTATAAGAGGCAAATTAAGTAAAAATTTGATTCAGCTTAACACAAAAACATAAATAGCAAGAAGCATATCAAATTGAACAACATTAAAATGGCAGATAAGGGAATAGTCATAAAGTGTGAAACAGACCGGAATGGAAGAGACTTGAAATTTCACAATAAATTTATGTAGTCCATGGAACAAGGATATTTTTATTGGCCACCATGGCTTCAAATAGAATACCCTAATGTACCGTTCTTACAGTATGATATGATTTGTTTTCCCAACATTTTCCCTCAGAAGTTTTGGCGACCCTGTTGAATCCTCTCCGGCCCATTTTGAATCCCATCAATCCCCCTGTGCTCTTTACTTTATGGCAGCTCCCTAAGTAAAGAAATTTGAAATGAGCGAAATGAAGGAATTTTCAATCTTACCATTGCATTTTGCTCAACAGGAAACGGCGGTGCAGGACTTATATTTCTTCCTGGTCAAGGAGACATCGCTAAACGCGGCTGGAAAGTAATAGCAATGAAGAGATTTGATAGCACTGCCTCATGGACCGTCAAACTGAAACAGACATGGGACTGGAGACAATACGTCACAGGGTTCAAATATGAATGTATGTAAATGATCAAATATGAGTATATTACTAGTTCAAAGCAAAGGAAACTACGGACTATTAAAATTTAGCAGCAAAGCAAAATAATCTTAAGTAGAACACTGAATGACGTTAATTCTCTATGAAGGCATTTTCCATAAAATATGGATATGCCCCGTACAGTAACAACGTTAGGGTTTTTATCTTTATAATATTTCAACTTCTTTTATCATTAAATAAACATAAATTCATATTCAAACGAAATCGAAAGGCAATTAGAAATAAGCTAATTTTTACCAAATTCACTGTCATCATTGTGCTAAAGAAAACGAATAAATCCGAGCAATAGAATATAACAGCATATTGAAACAGTTAAAGCAACAATATAGTGAGGCCCAGCCACGGGTGTATTGGCCCACTGGGACTAGGAAGATTTCCCTGTAGGCACCTTGAAACTTTTATGTGGGCCTCTCGGGAATTTCCTTTCTAAGCTTTTGTCATTGTAGCATCAGGCCCTACGCTGCCTACGGAACATTCATTAGCAGCCTGTTTAAATGATGCCAGGAAGAAACGACCAGGATACGTGATTTCTTTCTGATATAATATAGTGGGCTCCTAAAAGCTCCATTCTCCCGACACATAAAAGCTTCACCATATCCCTGATAGCAGCTATATAAAAACAAATGCTCGGCATCAAACAGAATGCTAACGTCGACAAATATATTTTCCAGCTGTAGAATGGGGAAGTGTGGGCGTCCTTGTCGATGGTACAATTTCAAAGCATATGTGGATGGTTCAAAAGATGGTCTACAACATTTTGTTGATGTTTCGAAAAGGATCCATGATCAGTGTGGCATCATTCGGTGCAAGTGTAAAAATGGTTAGATATATCACTTCTTTTCTTCTTTATAACTCTTAAAATTATCTTGCATCTTCAAAGGGCAACAAAGAATAAATGTTGTTGAACCAAAGTCGGAAAAAATTAATGGAATCATTTTTATCAAAAAGTAACTTAACTTTAAAATCAGAAGACCATAACTCAAATAATCAAAACTAAATTTTTCAAGGCAACAGAATTCAAAGCATTTTCAGCAGCATCTGAGATAAAAGGGGTATGCCAAGGTATTGCATCAAGCGAAGGAAGGAAAATTGGCGAGGCTCTGGAGGCTTATTACAAAAACTTTCAAGGAGTCAAATCGCAGAAGCCAGATTTCAAAATGGCAATGTTTTTGGTGGTAAAGGGAGCGACAATTGGGAATGTTGAGTTGCTAAAAAAGTATGGTAAACTATACAGGCAGCTAGGTGTCACAATCTACATAATTGGAATAGGAAGTTCAATCAATATGGATCAGATGAAGATGATTACTGAAATGAAGCTCATTTACCAAGCAAAAACATACGCATCTGTTATGACTGGTGCAGGCCTAGAAATCGGAGGATCTGCTGGTGGAAAATCTCTCTTCCTTGCTCTTCAAGCAGCCTGTGGCGCGTGTAAGTTCTTCTCTTATTTGAGTGTCACTAACAGCCCTTTTTATCAATTCTCCCTTGCTAGGGAGTGTTGCCGATGCACAGGAGCATTCTGATGCTTACAAGTGCATCGTAGAGTTATAAAAAGGAAAAAAAGAGCTTGTAACTATGGTTTGTAAGGTAAAGCAGTTTAGAAAGAGCGCAAAACTGTAGACAATCAAATCAGCCCTTATGGCCTCATTTGCTTCTGGAAGTTTTGCATGGGGGCTTATTCAAGGAAAGGGACTATTGGAGGGAAGGGCTTTTTTCGAAGAAAGGGCGGGCTTATTTGAGAGAAGGGCTTGTTCGAAGGAGGTGCTTATTCAAGGGAAGTGTGCATCCGAACGAAGGCTAAGACACTATATTTGCAGTTAAACACAGTCCAGTTATCGTCTTTCAGTAAATAAACTATTTCGTTGATGCTGCAAATAGGAAGTTTCTAAAGAATGTACAATTGTTCATTGAATAATAAATGCAATTTCTGTGGTAGCACCTTAAGGCAGGATTAGAGACCCGAATGGCTAATACCACATGATAGGGGTGGAGCTTATTAACACATTTTCTTGTTTCAGGGTGGGAACTGATTCGAGGAAATGGCTTGTTTGAGAGGGGGCAAGATTTATGGCGTCTGCTATGCAAATGAAACTATCTGAAGTAAATTCAAAAGTAATACAGACTACATGCAGTCAAATCTGTACAAATTCAAGTTCTACGGGGAATCTTCAAAATATTCAAATCACGAAAAGTTTGAGTCAGATCAGTCATTCAAAAACTAATTGATTTTGCCTCTGTTATTCCTAAATCCTCGATTCACAGCCGTGTACTATGTAATTGCAACTTTTCAGCAGTTGCAAGTAAAAGAAAGAACTTACATCAATCAATGGAGCCCTTAAACAAAAACGCAACACAAAAATATGGAGCCCCCTAGTCCTTCAGTGCTTTTGATAGAAATTGCTTCTTGCAGCATGATAATTTATTCTGTGCATATACGTTAACATTCTCAAAAACTATATCCTTTTCACAAAGCAAAGTAATTTGCTGTAGGATTTCAACTCTTTGTCTACCTTTTACACAGGTTGAGCATGTCCATTTGAGAGCCCTTGTTGATTTACAAAATACGTCTACCCTCGCTCCCTATGCCATTCAATACAAAATATGGGCACTAAACACTTCAAGTCTGACACTGGGGCAGACCGAAATTCTCGAAATTAGTCATTTTTCTACCTAACAAATATCGACGTAAATGAATTAAAGAACGGTAAAAAAAACAAATGAGACAAGTTCCATAAAACATTAATAATAGGACGTATGGAAATTCCAGCCTATTTTCTAAATTTAGCAGAGAGTTTGATGTAGAAATCTATTTCTATAGGAGGCTGACGAAATTGATCAAATTTCAAACTGTTAGAATTGCAGAAGTTGGAACTATCAAGGTTTCCTTGTAAGGGCTTACTAGAAAACTAAAAAATTTGTTTAAATTAGCAGAAATTCGAATCATACGAGTTGGAGGTAGGGTCGACTGTAAGTATATCCTAGACTTAGCCTCAAACTTATTGATATAGAAAAGAAGCAAAAATCTTAACAATCCATTTAAGAGAATTTCACTCTAAGAAATGCAAATTTCACAACAAAATATATTACCAGAAGATTTGATTACTTCAGATTTTGGGGCACGTGCTGGTATTGCTGCTGGAGGAGGAGCTGGTGCTGGAGGAGGAGCTGGTGCCGGAGGAGGAGCTGGTGGTGCTGGAGGAGCCGGAGGAGGAGCTGGTGGCAAAGCAGCAGCTGGTGCATCAGGAGCAGGAGGATCAGAAGGAGGTAAACACAGCAGAATTAAAATCTGCCAAAAATCAATATCACACTTAAAAACAATAACTTCTGCCAAAGCAGCTTCTGCAAATTTTTGAACACAAATCACCAAAAGGAAGCTGATTGATTCACCCTATATTTGTATTGGTAACTGAAAGGTAATTCTGCTGTACTAATTACTAGAAGATATTCAATATTCTTAGCCTTGTAGAAGGCAATGATAGCCTTTCCTACAAAAGCACACCATCAGAGAAAGTAGCTTGAAAAAAATAAGAATAAGAACTACCCCTTGAAGCCAGACAGTCTCACATATTGTCGTTTTTCCATTCACTTGCTAATCAAAGCTCTCAATAAAGATACCATCACACTTACAGTTATTTACTACCTCAGTGTGAATCTTCAAAATAAAACAAATTTGAATTTGGGAAAAATAATTCTATCTTCATAAAAAATACAACAAAATTTAACTTAAAATTTAACTTAGGAAAACTTATCAGATATTCAAAACACAGCTATAACAATACACAGCTATGGCCTGAAAATTTCAGTATACTCACCAGCTTGAATCATTGACATAAAATATATTAGTCATCCTTTGACTTCAAGGGTGGTGGTCATCTTCATGGATATGGACAAAACATATTGCTGGAATACAATATGGAAGTAAGTTACACAGTCTAAATGCCAAAATAATAAACAAACATGAATATTATGGCAGTTCCTAGTCCTGGTACAGAGGTATCATGGCATCTTTACAGTAGGGGGCCTAGCTCAAAGATTTTCCAAGAAAATTTGAAAACCTTATCTTTACTAACAGCAAAAGCTCAAAACTTGTCCAAAGAAGCATTACGATTTTTCAAAAATCTGATGATTTCAAACAAATTGGGGGGCATGGCTCCCTGCCCCCTGGCCATGATGCCCCTGTCCTGGCAAAATGTGCATATATAAATAACAGAATTTACAGTACTATATTTGGGGAAAATATAGTAAAATAATACTTGTATTTCTAGCAATAATAAATATGTGACTTAGCACATCTGTTAAATGCAGCAATATCCACTTGAAAGCATAACAAAGACTTTCTATTCCTTGATTGACTGAGTAATTGATTCACTGATTGAATGAGTGATTGATCAATTGATAAAGTCAAAGTTAAGAATGAATGAAAAAGCACCATATTTAAAGATCTTTGCTTATGCTCAAAAGGTATAAAGAAAGCAAATGTTGCATTTGTAATTGATGGTTCAAATGCAGATATGATCACATTTATGCAGAGATTTGCATACAATATGATCATGATGTTTCAACAACAAGGAACATTTGTAACAATTATGGTCTATGGTAGAGACCAATATAGATTGGCATATTGGAAAGAGTTTTCAGATCCAGCACAAGTACAGGTTGGTAGATACTGAATTGAGTGCTTTCCCCACTACTTTAAAGTCAAAATTAAAATTCTTCCACAACTGGAAAATGTCTGTTTCACTAAGTCTCTATTTACCTATCAAATAGCAAACTTGCTCATCCATTCCATATGTTGAGACAACAATCAGAAACACAGCAAAAGCTCTAAATGAAATGAAAGAACTGCTTAAACAACAAAAGAAAGCAAAGGCTGATTATGCCAATGTCCTGTACTTGCTCCTGACTGGCAGCTCAACTGACAAAGGAAGCCTTGCTGCAGTTGGTGGTGAATTTAAGAAACTTGGTATTAAAGTTATTGGCATTGGAGCTGGCCAGCAAGCAGCAGGGCTAAAAGCAGAATTAGGGATGGTTGCAACATCAGAGCAATACATAAGAGCAGGTGCTTTGAGTGCCATTGTGGGAGGGACCAGTTTCAGTGGGCTAGTCAAATCACTTATTACAGGTGAGCACACAATATTCATGTTGACATCTGGAGAGTTTTTAAATAAATGCATATAACATTGCATATAACAGAGCAAATATATCACAATAAATATGATACACACAATCAAATATATATAGCATATGTCTCAATCCTAACCCTTTCCTGAACCCTAAGTGATAAAGATGAGTACCTTATAAATGCAAACATCAAAAGCTAGTTGTTAGTTAGTATAAAATTTTTAGATTTAGCTCCTCTATTTTGTACAGAATTACATATACACAAGAGTGCTCAACAGACATAAATAAGATAGTGATAAATACCCGAAAATAGTCCATCAACTGAAGCTGACAATGCATTAGTGAAAGGTAGTCCCAAGGTGGTAATTATCTGCTAATTGTTCACCAGACTGCACCAGGGTGCATTCCATGCAAAATTCACACCATAAGTACACCAGTAACTCCTCATATGTGTATGCCAACATTGAATGTTGGCATACATCTGAGGTGCAAAGATCAAAATATCTGTGTGACAAGATTTGGATTTTATTACACCAGTACACCAAAGAATACAGTTTAGGCTTTAACCATGCCACAACATCAACAAAAATGCTAATTCCATGGTGAAGATCTTCAGGCCTAAGTGCATGGAATGGACTTGGGGCATCATTTCATTTAAATTCATTATCCAAGGTAAAGCTTCAGAAATCTGATTTACAAACTGGCCTGTTAAAATCTAAAAACTAATTACAATATGCCTATAAGTAAAATAAAATTATATGTAAATCAAAGTTAAATCTAACACAAAATAAAAAATATACAAGAAATATATGGAAATAAGAGAATAAATGAAAAAGAGAAAATAGAGAAAAACAAAAACAAACACAAAAAATAAAAGCTCTTGCAAATTTAAGCTAAAGAATTGTGAAAATGACTTTCTAGTAAAGTTGTTTTATTCCATTGCAAAGAGTTTTTTGAAAGCCAAGTACGTTCTGGCTCCTTTAGCTTCATCTAATAGTCTATTCCAGAAATGCACCCCTCTATATCAGAGGCTCTTTTGGCCATTAGAGGTCCTTAAACAGGGAATGTACAAGTCAGTTGAGAAGTGTGTAGCTCCTTGTTTTGTGTGTCTGTTCTTTCATATAGAAACAGTGCTTTTTATAGATTGAAATTAGTTCATTTCCAATAGACAGGGAAGCTTAAAGCTATGAGGTCGTCCAAGAGCTTATATTTTATAACGTCTTCCTATCAATAAACTTTGCGTTTTGGTAATACTCAAAGAGTGCTTAATTTATATTTGTATAACTTAATAAATATGTATTTTTGCTTATTTCAAACATGCAGGGAAGCCGGAGAGGGGGCAGAGGGGAGCAAGCGCCACACCTGCCTTTCATTTGGGGGAGAAGAGGGAGCAAAAGTGCCCTTTGAAATGCAATAGCTTGCTTTTAAACGTTAATATGGTGCAACGTAGATCAACTGAGCTATTTAAGTAAGCAATATATGATTGGAAAAGATAACTATTTACTGTATATGATTGTAATAAATATAGCTCCTCCTAAGGAATGGAATGAAAATTCCCCAAAGATTTGTCTTGTGGCCCTAAATTTTCTCGACTTGCTTTGACCTCCTATTGTAGTTAGTGCCCTTTAGCGCCTGTTGGCCCCTTTGCCCTATCATCATTCCGGCGTACCTGCAAACATGCACAGCAAACCACACTCTTTCCAATGAACTTGGCCAAACAATAAAGCATGAAGGCTTTGGCGTATGACTAAAGTATACCATTACTAAGTTGGCCTTGCTATGGCATAGTAACATGAAAAATAAAATCCGGTGTAGGATCAACATGAAACACCCTAGCCGAAGTCCCAGGGTGCATTTGCAACATGTGTCCACATGCAAAGTAAGAGATCTCAGATTAGTTTTGAAGAAATTATGGTCTGCTTTGTCGGAGAGTCATAATTGTTGGCCTTACCTATAATGCCTGGCGGCTAACCTCATCTAGCCAAA
The DNA here is from genome assembly GCA_900291935.2 of Cassiopea xamachana. NCBI lineage: Eukaryota > Metazoa > Cnidaria > Scyphozoa > Rhizostomeae > Cassiopeidae > Cassiopea > Cassiopea xamachana. The sequence continues at coordinate 9,632,151 of OLMO02000009.1, read as the reverse complement.
CAGTGCCAGCAGCGATCTGGCGCTCATCAGCAGCGTCAGCAACAAGTCGAATTTCCGCGGGCTGACTCCTATTCAATATGAGGTTCACAAGCAAACTGTGACGTCATAAGCTCAACGTGTTAAACCATCGCCTACATTTGTGATTATTTGTATTTTTGCGTTTCAGATGTTGGCCAGGGAAGCTCTGTTAATGTAGAGTCAGGTATGATATCTTGTGAAGTAAAAAAGTTTATTAATTGCATTATAATTTGTCGTTTTCACTTGACATAATGACAACGAAATCTAATATCGTGTTTATTTCTAAAGGTAGCGCTGCCTTACTTGCTATTGCAAAACAATGGGAATGGGCAGGAAAATATAAAGAACTGAAATATGGATGTAAGTGTTTTGCAATAATCTTTGTTTTCGCTGATAAGTGCCACTTCTAATGACTACTCTCAAAACAGTTATAAATATCTCTTTGTACCCCTGTATGCATTGCCAACTGTAAATAGTATTAATGCAATTACCATGCTTGGTAGTTCTTTTACAGCCCAGCATTATTTAGGTAAAATTTTCACTTTTAGTATTAAAGTGCTAATCAGATAAGCGAACCTTACACTCGTCTCTAAGCTATCTGATTCCAATTTTCTATTTCTCCTAGTCCTGGCAAGAGCCAATGTTGGCATTCTAGTTGATGCGGGCTCTCTCATTGATTTTGGTTACGTGCGCCGCTGCGTATACAACATGATCCGAATGTTTGCTTCTTCGGGAAGTTATTTCTCCGTCATTTCATACAGCACGAATATCTATCGTGTTTGCAATTTTGTGCAATTCAAATCAGCTGGTGAAGTGAAAGCTATGGCAAAGAAAATACCAAAAAGTGCATCGGGACAGGTAGATAAGTAACTATTCACCCTTGATGATTTCCAACTCAGTCAAACAGCCAGGACAACCGAGAGAAATCTTATGCCTCGGAGTGAAAGAGAGAGAGAGATGAGGCCCCCTGCGAGTGAAGCGAGCAGAAAGTTTTTAGGGCCTAGATATTAACTTTGGATACTACTGTTAATTTACTTTATGAGGTCCCTTTTCCACTGCTATTGATCACTTGTTCATCCGCATCACAAGTGACAAGGATTGGCCTTCCGTCTGTAATACCTTAGATCTCCTTTGCGAAACTGGTACGGTACGGATAAAAAGCGATCCGGCTTACATGCAATAGAAACTTATCCGTATCAAAAGTGATCCTTATCAGTGTAAACTGGGCCTAAAACAATGAAAAAGATAGCCCTCAAATTTCCTTTGCTTGTTTTTCATACTTGCTCAAACCCGGAACCTACATTTTTCCTCTCATTTAGGCCCTCACTGGTAAAGCATTGGCGTTCATGGGTAATTCTTTCAAGGAGGCACCTCCAGGAAATCCAGGCGTAATATTCGTTATCACGCAGACCTCATCTTCGGATGACGTAGCAGCGCCTGCAGTGCAGCTAAGAAAAGATGGTATAAAAGTGATAAGTTTTGGAATTGGTGATAAAGTTGACTCTAAACAATTGACAGTCATGTCTCATTCTGCATCATTGATGTATATGGCGAAGATGGAGGGTATTGTACAGTCACTTGCTTCTTGCCAAAGAGGGACTGCAAGAAGTAAGTCATGCTTATGATTTGTTTATAGACAATTAGTAGTTTGCAGATGAGTGTAAAATTTTCCATCGGTTATACAAAATCTGCTTGATTGAAAGAATTACCAACTGCTTACTCTATTAGTTGCTTGGAGTGATCGCTTGATTACAGAGATTGATTAACTGATTGAGTAGTTGATTGATTGCATGCTTGTTTTATTCGCTTGCTCTTTGATTGGAGTCACGAAGGAATTGGCCAGTTAATTAATTATTGAACTAATAGATGAATGTATGAGTGAATTAATAAGTCATTGGCAATAATAGATTGAATAATAACTAAAAGAACTATTTTAGGAACGCATTAACAATTTCACCAAAAAATGTTTCACAAAAAACATTGCACTTTATCATCCTAGTTACTGGTACTGTCGCTGGAGGGGCAGATTTTGGCCAAAGTGGGAAATCAGGCATAAAGGAAGGAATTCTTCAAGGTAAGTTTATTAGCAGAAATTGCGAAGCTTTAACGACTTATTAAAGCCTTTAAAGATAGATGAAGTTAGGGAAACTAGATCTATCATGCTTCTTAATGTTTGAGAGGAATCACGCCACTTGGTGCCCCCGAAAAGGGATGTTTTGCTAAGAAAAGATGCTGCATTCTAATTTCCTGAAAAAGCTGCTCCTTACTAAATTTTTACTATGATAAATTCACTAAGTTAATTTGCAATCTGTTTCTTAGAACTGTAAAAACAGGCCACCTGTTAATAAATTTGGTGCAAAGTTTTATTGTTCTGCAAAACGATAATCCATCACCCTTGAAAATTTCCATTGCTCCATAGCGCCATTCTTCGATTCCTTTCCCTGATTCCCAATTTTAAGAGGTATGATAAGGATGAGGTAAACATTGTAGGGGAAGTATACATTTCTATCGTGATTTTGCAAAAAATTATGAGATAATCCTAATTACTTTTTGAACGTCTCCACAAGTGTGTGCTTGTACTTTTTATCTTCCATGGTTTTGTTTTCGCTTACTTAGTTGTTGACGCTGATTTGCTTCTCAAAAAAGTTATATTTCATTTCAATTTTCCTTCCTAAAACTTCGAAATCCTTAGATAGGGTAAGATGTTCATAAAATTGGTGATTCGACTTTCTACAAAGTTCTTTACTTAGTGAGGTTTTAATATATTGAAATGGGTGATAAATTTGTAATCGGGTGAGCCCCTACTATTGGATAGCAAGATGTTATGAAAAGCAAAGCTCAAGCTCCAATGTGATTTCAAAATGGCAGAAATTGTTTGCGAAAAGAGCTTCTAGAATAGCATTACCAACAACCTTACACAAAATAGCCCAATTTACAGGGGAACTATATTAACTTTAACATTGACCATAGGGAAAAGAACTGGGTTAATTGGGGAGCATTCCCATATTGCAACAAAGTTTAAAAATGCCCTGAGACTAATACATGAAGATATAACGTGAGAAAAATCATATTTGCTGTTAGCAAAATAGGCTATTCAGTTCAATTATTTACAAGTCAAATTTTCATAGGTCTGAGCTGGTGGCAATACAAGCCAGTGCAGACCAATGAAAATTTGACTTCAAACCCTACAACTTAAGTCCTCTCCAATCATCACCGAAGCATTTTTGACCTCAGAAAGAAGCCCAAAAAGGCTAAAGGAAGATAAAGGTAGAGCCCCGTGCGCTTCTGTACTTCCGTACTTAGGAAAGTGCCTGTTAGAGAAGACACATATCCTCGGCCATCGGCATATGAGGTAAAGTGGACAGTTCCTTTCCTCAATGCCTTCATCTCTCCAGTGTTGCCATCAGGTTCACCTTCACTACTGGCTGGGTAGTGAACGAGCATTCACTCAAGGTCTCGCGTCGGACTCGAACCATAAACCTCCCACACAGGAAACAAGCGCGCTGCCATGCTGCCCCGCTCCCACACAGGCTACCTTGGGAAAAAGGGGAAGAAAAGCCGAAGAAATATTACACACGATTTCTCTCAATCATCCGTTTGTTTCCCTTTGATTAAGTTTTAAGTTGATACAGTTTTGATATGAAAGATTATGACAGGATTCTATGTACAGAGTGAAAACTCTTCCAATGCATTTTTTTGAAGTGTAGAAGTGAACAGTTTAATAAACTGTGATACTTTCATCTTCTATAGCAAGCAATGAGGATATCGTAAAAAATTGGGAATGGAGAATATCAAGTGCTGCGTTTGCATACGGAGGTACAAATCTTATATAAATATCTATATTTTTCCTTATTTCCTTATTTGCTCTATTTCCTCATATTTTCAAAGAAACATATATCAAAATGATTTGCTGTTGTTGTCATTTCTAATCTGTTTGAAATTTTTTTAGTTTGCAAAAAATCTAAAGTGGCAATTGCCATCGATTCAACCAATCTTCATCATTTTGACGTTCTGCAAAAGCTTGTATACAACATGTATCGACTATTCGAACGTGGCACCTCAATGTCTGTGATAACATTCGGCGGGCAGACTGATGACTCATTAAAACAATTCAGAGCATATGACGACTTCACCGTTTTGCAAATGGCTTGTCAATCGATAAGCTATCGTAAAAGCAAAGGTAGAAAGACTGGGGCAGCACTAAAGCACGTGACCAGTATCTTCGAAGGAGCATCTGCTGGCGGTGAAAAGCAGTTGTTATTCCTCTTAATAACTGGAAAGTCAGAAGATGATGTCATTGGACCTGCAAGGAGTCTCGTGCAAAAGGGAGTTTCAATATTTGCAATTGGAATTGGTAGCAGCGTTGATTCAAATGAGCTAAAAACAATATCCAGATACTATTTAACAACCAAATGGAGAGGATTAGTGTCTGCAATGGTGAAAGTTCAAAACACTGTGATTAAAGGCAAGTCATAGAACTTTCGGTTATAAACGAATGTCTTCTGTTTGTGTTCAGTGCTGAAGTTTGATACAGACTACATACTAGGAAGTTGCAGTCTAGGCTGCATACAATCAGTAAGATTAAAAGTGTCTGATGAGAAAGAAACTCATTCTGGCCCATCAAAATCATGAAGTAGCATGACAAATTCTTCTTCCATCCCCAATCTCCAAATTAAACCATGTACAAATATCATATGTCATACTCTAATTGATGATTAAAGTATATCAAAGAGAAAAGGCATTGAAAAGAAACTGCTAACTATAAGGCGCAAACAACCTATAGCAACAGGGCCGTGTTGAAGTAGGAGCCGTCGATAACTCTTTTGTTTGTCAGCAAAAGCTGGCGTGAAGATGGTCACTTGCTGGTAATTCTGGGCAATTTTGTAGCCTGTTAATACATTTATTCTGCCACACTCTGCACTCAAAGGTCTTTCAGCACGTCACTGATAGTGAATGACCCTGAAGGTTCGCTGAATCACGATAATGACCCTCTTGTTCGTGCCCTGGGAATTTTCACTAAGCCTGTGTGATAAATTTTTCTTGCAAGATTGAGAAAATGTTGACTGCTTTCCATGCAATGTTCAGGTGATTTATTGAATGTATGTCCATAAGATAAGTTACATCTAAGAGAAACAATAAGGAGCAAAAAGAATTTGGTAGTATAAAAATAAGCAGTACCTACGAATCTAGTGATACTGAAAGATCGATTTAATGATACTGAAAGGTCAATCTAATGATATTGAAAGGTCAATCTAATGATATTGAAAGGTCAATCTAATGACATTGAAAGGTCAATCTAATGATACTGAAAGGTCAATCTAATGACATTGAAAGGTAAATCTAATGATATTGAAAGGTCAATCTAATGATAATGAAAGGTCAACCTAAGAATACTGAAAGGTCAATCTAATGATATTGAAAGGTCAACCTAAGAATACTGAGAGGCCAATCTAATGATATTGAAGGTCAACCTAATAATACTGAAAGGCCAATCAAATGACACTGAAAGGTCAAGCTATCTTTCTTTTAGTTGTCGGCAAAAGTGCGGCTGCTGAAATAGATACTGGGACTCAACCAGACAGTCAAAGTACAACGGCAGGTATGGTTGCTACATTACCCCCTCCTTCATTTGGCTATTCAGCATGCTCTGCAACTCAGCCAATAGGCAAGCTATCTGTTGATTGGAGTTGGAGTTCCATGGTCTCTGCCATAAAAGCTCAATCTCTTAATGCTGCAAATGTCATGATGCTTATTGATATTTCAAAAACAAGCAATTTCGAAGCCCAGATTCGATTCTGCTACAATTTATTAACATTATTCAAACTGACTGGGTCAAAATTTTCCATTATGACGTATGGCTCAAGTGCTACTGTGGTCGCCACTGCAAAAACAGTATCGTCAGAAGCGGAGATTAAAGCAATTTTAGTTGGAATCAAAGCAAAAGCAGAGGAGACAGTTAACTGTGGCCAGGCACTCAAAACAGCAAGAACAAGTTTCTTTGCAAAGCTGGTACAGAGCATGAGAAGTGTAATGCTATTGGTATCAAGAACAAAGAGTGAAGATGACGTGTACAAAGCAGTTGAACAATTGAAAGGGGCCCAACTAATAATCAGCGCCATTGGTAATGATTCATTTTCGTTATACTAAAACAAATGGATTATTGTACAAAAGTTGTGGGTAACTGTAGCCCGCAAATAAAAATGATGTTTTTAGTCATTGGCAAACACCAATTACGCCTTGAGAAAACATTAATTTAAATTGAAACCCAATGAACTATTTCTGACGAATATAGCCACTGGAAAACTGCCATAAACGGTATACTAAATGTTTCAAAAAAATCCTTCAATTTCAACCACAAGACAAGTTTTAAATGCACTTCTCACTTCCTCCTGCCCATTCACTCCCCACTCTACTGAACGATTGATGTGGCTATTCATTGACCTTGCTTGCTTCTATGTGCGATTATTTACTTTTGTGACTCAATAATAACTCAGTCAAAAGTATCACATTCTTGTTTGAAGTTTTCAAATTCCCTTTGGCTTCAGGTTTGGATGATGGTTACAGTCAAGAGGAAATTGCAGTCATGTCCTCAATGGGGCAGCTTGCGTTTTCTGGCATGATGTCACAGGCAGCTGGCTTTGTTGTGAGAATGCAAACAATGCTCTCATTTCGTGAGTAATCAGATAAATATATATGTAGTCCTGTAGACCCAGCTTTTTCAACAAGTCTATCAGCCTATAAGCAATCTTCGAATACTCTTTTGTCATCAATTACTAATGAAGATCCAAGCAAGCAGGGTCATAATAATGTTACACTTCTTCCCACTAGTGCTAAATGGAGTGCCGTCAAAAGATGTAATGACAAGAGATGCACTCAAACAAGCAGCAGGAAGTGAAGCATATGGTGCTGCAATGAACACTGTACAAACAGGAAGTGCCCCATCAGAAGAAGCTGGAAAGCCAGGCTGTCCAAACACAGGCTTTTCAGGGGCAGGTGGTGCGGGTGCAGGTGCAGGAGCTGGAGGAGGGGCTGGAGGAGGGGCTGGAGGAGGAGCTGGAGGAGGTGATGGTGGAGCAGCAGGTGGTGCTGGAAGTAAAGGAGCTGGAGGAGCTGCAGGTGGTGCTGGAGGAGCAGCTGG
>OLMO02000009.1:9591778-9624846 GCA_900291935.2 Cassiopea xamachana | reverse complement strand
CAGGTGCTGGAGGAGCAGGTGCTGGTGGGGCAGGTGCTGGAGGAGCAGGTGCTGGAGCTGGTGGTACAGCTAGTGCCACAGGTGCAGCCGGTGGTGCTGGTACAGGCAAAACTAGTGAGACACTTGCAAGTACAGTTGCCAATTTATTAGGTGCAGCTGCAGGAGGCATTGCTGGGTTGGGTACTGCTGCTGGAGGGAGTGCACCAACTCTACTTGGAGGAGGCAGCTCTGAGCTCAAAGCAGCTGGAGGTGATGCCGCTACTGGAGCGGGAGCATCAAATGTTGCTGTGGGAGGTGGAGTTGCAGGTGGAACTGCAGTGGCTGCCGCACCTGGCTCAGGTCCTTCCAGTGCGGCAATCAGCCAAACGGGGGGCTCAGTTCAAGGAAATGGTGGGTGTCCTGCTGGGTGCAAACCATGTGCAGCATGCACGAAGAAACGCAATCTGTTAGCTACAGACATCGCATGCCCTGAACAATGTGAGCCTTGCAAGGACAAGCTCTGCACTGAAGCAAGCTTCAAGTCTGCAATTGATCCAATGTTACTGAAAATCGATAGTGACAAAGGCGAGGCAGAATCAAACGACATTGATTTAAATGGTGAGAAAAGCTATTTCTTTCAATACACAAAACGATAACTATATTTACAAAATCTTGACAAATTTTTCTCAGAAATTATGCAATCCACATGCCAATAGACCCCTTGTCGTATGACGTCAGAATAGAAAGTAAACAGAATGCGCACGCATAGTGTGGGGCAGAAAAATACTGAAATTGCCTGTATGCATAAAGAAAACTATTCAGGCTAGGGCATGTTTCACACCCGTAGACCTTCGTATCAAGTTTTGTGACGAACAGAAAGCACAGTAAATGAAAGAAATGCATTCTCGTATTTTGCTTTAAAAAATTGGAAGACATGCGGTTATGAAAGCAATTGATAATGAGTACACTATGGTTGGGCCTGTGGTTAGGCCTCTTTTAAGTGCAAGGTCCTAACCATATGAATAAATGTCTAGTAAGAAGAAATGGCAGCTTCAGGATCTTTCTCCAAATATTAAACAAGCCTTAGACTGCCAGTATGCAAATTATTTATCGAAGTTCACACTTATCAGTGGTGAACAGCTTCTCATCAGTTGTTCGAGCGTGTTTTCAAAGGATGTATGGTCTGTAAATGCTTCCTTTCTAAAACGTGGTTGGTGCATGGATCCTGTTGATTGATTAATACACGAAGCTGTCCAGGATTCCCCATTCTTTACTATCACGACATATTTTTTCTTACTGTTTATTTTTTTGCCTCTACACCTCAATTCATCTGATCTTTTCCATGTATGGCAGAAACAACTAGGAGTTACAGGCTTTGGCCTAAGCTTGCAATGGAACAAGCACGTAACTGGATGAGATGCCCAGGGTGGTAAATCGCTAAGTTAATGATTATACCAGGGGGTAAAACTCTTCAAAATTTCTTATTTGGGGGCACTGGCCCCTCTGCTCCCTGCAGGTACGCGCCTGCAACGGAAGCCAGATGCATTTCATTACATTCTAATATTAATTTTCAGTATTTTTCAATGCTCTGGTAGCTTTTCTAGTGCGAAATCTGTTCTTATTTTCAACATTTATTTAGCTTAATGAGAACCAACAGGAACATAAATAGGGAGGTTAAATATTTAAATACTATAAAAAGTATGCCACACCAGTAATAAAATGTTCTCCGTACATTGTCCAATTCTATATTTAGGCCGATATCCAGTTTTTCTAGTCACCACAACGTATTGCCCTTATCCAACCAACCCTGCATTGCTTTTATAACGAGGTTTCCCCTTTCAGTTTCTGATAACATAAAGATTCCTCTTCCCAGCGATCTCCCGATTAGAACACCAAGCAACACAGCAAGAATAAGGTATTTTGCGGTTATGAAGAGTGAGATTTCCGAGTTTAAACAACAGAACAAGTGGCCAGTCATATACAAAAATGAACAAGAGTAGTGTCTTTTTGCCTTGCAGTATGCGCGCGAATCCTAAATCACTCATGCGTTTGTAAACATTGGCAAGGGGTCTATGCACCAATTTTTGTACCTGTTGCTAATTTTTATCAGGATTTCACCCTCAGACACATTAAGACTGACAGCTCTAACAACCAAGGCCTTTTATGTAGATATGAATTGCTTTGGTAAAATGCCTTTGTAGTCCAATTCTAGAACACCAAACACTTGTGTGGCTATTAATGCCATTGTGCACGACTAACATTAAACTAGTTAATAGAGATTTAGCACTAGTAACACCGTTCTCTCCGTCTCGATCAGCTATTCAAACATTGTTAGAAGACTTCTATGGTGAGAACACAAATGGGGATAAACGAACGCTAAAACCACACCACAAAAGAAGTAAGTAATGAATCAAGTATATTAGACTAGTATATATGTAGTAAACACCTTTTCAAGCCAATTCCAAATACTTCTTCTAGGCCACCTTAACATTACCAGCAATATTAGTTTTATCAATACTCTTCACAGTTACAGAAAGGAAAACTCTTCCCAATTAATCTTGCTACTTTCTAGATTCCTCAACGAATTATCGACAAATTCTTTTTTCAGGTCAACGTAAGGCATAGCTTCTGCACAAAGCTGTCTAACATTTAATTGAAACTGTAACAGTAATGACAAATTGCCAAATCGAAAACTATCGCTGAAATACATACTATACTCACAATATTGCCAAGAAGACTCAGATCTTATAAATCCATGCCGCCAAATGAGCAGGTAACTCAGTGATCAGGTAATCAGATTATGAAATCTGGGAATCAGATGCGAAATCTAGGAATCAGATGCCAAATCTGAGAAGCAGGTGCGAAATGTGGGAATCAGACGAGAAATCTGGGGATCAGGTGTGAAATCTTAGAAGTAGAAAAGAACTCTGGAAATCAGATCTGAAATTTGTAGACAAGGTTGACTTTAAGACAATTTTCATTCGATCGTACAAAGCTAAATGCTGCAGGAAGAGCTCAAAGGGCCAGATTTCCGGTTTCAAAGAACATACACAAATCTTGACCTCCACAGTTTCCATAGCGACCAAACAATGTAGAATACGATTGCAAACATGTTGCAGCCAGCGAGAAAGACGCCAAGCATCCAGAATCAAATAAGTAAAGTTCAACCCAATGAAAACACTTATTTAAAAATCGATATTTATTTAAAATAACCCAATCAATGAAGCTCAGAAGAATCTACAACAGAGAGTTGCAAAGGAATACAAGAACTTGGCTAGCATTGTTCAAGAGGGGACGGCGTAGCAATCCTGAGCGTTCAAAACGCATAAAGGATTCAAAATGATGTACATACCAGGTTTCGATAATTCATATCTATTTATTCAGTGACAGCAAAATATTTTCGACATAATATATTGTAAATAATCTCTTAGCTGAACATTTTAGTAAGATGTTTTATACTAATTTTCTAATGAAATCTGACACAATTAATGGTATTTTCATTCACTCACAAACTCATCTGAATATCCCTTCATGACAACGTAGCCATAAATTCACTTTAAAATTGCAAGCACTCTCTAAGCATTATTTTCCAACTATACACCACATCGGATTAAGACTCAAAAGTCATGGGAAGGTATTGTCAACAATTACTCTTGTCTGATACAAGAAATGTACGTCAAATAAATTAGCCATCAATATTTAGCTTTAGATCAGCCACGCCATATTTCTCATCTATGGCATTTTGAAATGTGAGCAAAATTTCACAAATTTCTTCAACTACCATACAGTCGAGCGCATGAAATACGACATCTTAAATGGACACAGGTAAAAAGTTTCCAATTACATCAACGAAATGAAGAGTAGGGCAGTATTTGGTTTTGGTGAAAAATAAAAACCTCCAACGATATAAAATAACACTCCTATGTTAGCCTCTTGAATGTTATATTATAGGAACCGACATCTTACGAGATAGCGGTATGGCCTACCTATTCTTTCTGCTCAATCTCTTGTAGGATGAAAGAAACGGAGATGTCATAATCATGTCCATTGAATTGAATTGTTATAAGCTTACGTTAATCAAACTAAAAAATTGAACTGAATTGGGCGCTTTAAACAGATATCGACCCTTCTCTGAAGTCAGTTTTACCAATCAAAGCGTTGATTAAAACAGGTTTGTCTTTCTGCACTTCTTTGGCTTTTTCAAAGATCTCATCAATATCTTGACTAGATCCACTGCTGATTCGGAAGCCAACTCCACCAAAGCCTTCAGCGACTTTGTCGTAATCAGAGTGCTAAATAAGAAAAGGAGCAATTACGATACTCTAAACACGACACTGCTATCAAATGTTTCATACCGATTCACGAATCAAATTCCCTGAATTTTTCCCCGACTGATAGTTAAAAACAACGACTTTTTCCTTGAGCACCAATTCAGATATTTACAAAAATAGGCAAAGAAAATGGAACCTAATAACAAAATAATGTACATCTACTTACTATAACACTGTGCAAATTGATAAAGTTTGCATTTACTGACAGCAAATGGAACAACCACTTTGCGAACAGCCATGCATGAGTTAATGAACATGATACATGGACTAAATAATTTATTTTCCCTGACTTTCCCTGACTTGGATAAATATTACAGAAATTTCCATACGCAAAAATGGCCTATTTTTCACGTTTTCAAAGTTCTCCAGGTTTTCCATCATACAAACATATCTTTTTCTACCCTAAAATAACCACAAAGCAGCATAAACGTAGAAAGTGCAATCCACCACAGAACAATGAATAAACTATTTAGTGGCAAATGTGTTACAAAAGCACACACAGACTATTTCGCGCAACATGTGCTATCTAAATGCATCAGTTATGTTCAATATAGCATTGAATGAGAAAGTTCTCATTAACGAGGGAACTTAATATGGCAACTGCTTTACGTTGCCTCTTGGCAGACAGTTTGGCAATAGACCAAACAGGCAGCGATGCCAGAAACGTTGCGGTGCAAAAGTGGAGCAAACACCCTCTGAGGACCCTTTGGAGCATAATACTAATGGTGGGCTTCCACATAAACAAAAGCAATTAAGTTGACTAATGTCCTTCCATTATTTCTGACTTTGGATGAGATCTTGATTTCATGAAAAACTAATCGTCCAAAAATTTATGGATTCAAACGGGGAACTACTTGCATCCCACTGCCCCATTTGAAAAAGCGTGGAGGTAGCCCCTCTTCCGGCATCGTTACAAATGAGACTTCAATAGCTACGTCAATTACTCACAGCTAACTGACAGCCAACATCTGTCCCAAACATTGGGACCTGTTCCCTTGCTATTTGCGACCAGCAAGCATCATTTCCAACCAACGCAATAACTGGTAGCTTAAATAAATGACAAACATTATTAATCCGAACTACTCTAAAGAAAACATCCTAAATTTCCATTCACAAGCCCTCTCATTTAAGTACCTAACATGTCAGAACAGAATGGAGTCCTAACTAACATATTTAGTCAAAGCGAAATAATATCTATTCACAATTGCAACAATTGTGACTGCCACCTATCGCATTTATAGCTCTCCTTAATCCTGTTTTATCCTAAATTAGACATTTGACATGATTCAGCAACAAGAAACTCTGTATTTCGGATAAATAAATCTTGGATCGCACGTGCAATTCCAAACAACAAACAGCAATCGCTCGTGCAGCTTCTGTGGTAAAACGTTCTCTGAGTTGCTGTATACTTTGTACAGTTCTCACTGACTAATGGGATGAATGTATATACATTTTCCCTGATTTAATTTTTTCCTGTATTTCCATGACTGTACGAAACTTATGCACTTGTGAATTGACCCCCTGGCACTTATTTTATCTGGCCATGGACCTAATATGGCACAAACAATGCAAATTGGTTGTACTTTCATTAGACTAGAACACTTTATATCTATCTATATCTACCTAATCTATATATATATATATATATATATATATATATATATATATATATATATATATATATATATATATATATATATATATATATATATATATATATATATATATATATATATATATATATATAATATATATATGTATATAACAATAAAATACCTTGTGCCGTGTAAATGTATCAAACTCTGCAATACTATATGCACAAGATCCATCCCCATAAATGATCCAAACTTCTGAATCCGGGCGACAGAGTTTAGCACCAAGAGCAAATCCACCACCTACACCAAGAGTCCCAAATGCACCAGGATCAAGCCATCGCAAAGGACCACGTGGTCTATGCAGGATACATTGTTAAAAAAGGAAAACAATCAGTTGTCTATTACTGGTAGCAATATAAAGGCATAGATGCTGCTCATTAATAAAAACACATTTTGCCGTACATAAATATGGCAAGTAAATAGATACAAGCAATTGCTATTAATGGTGGTTATATTTTGAGCTTGCCTAGGCGTTGATCCAAGATATTTCAAGAAAACCCAGTTTCAGTATAAGAACCACGACCACACTATCTTCATCCCACTACGTCAACATTGATGAGGTAATCCATTACCAAACTACCGATTTAGGCATTTTAGATACATCACAATGCAGCAATTCTGGATGTATAGAATCCCAGAAGAGGTTCAAAATGTCTAAAATGGCAGTGTTACGATGGAGAGTGAGAAATAAAATGGTAGTTTCCTAAATGACAGCATCAACGATCTTGGAGTAGTCGACTGAATATTTTCTGAAATCCATTGCTTTCCGTCCAATCATTTTAGTCCTTTGATGCAAAATCATGACTAATGTTTCTAGAGGCCACGAAAATCCAAACCACAAAGCTTACTTGCATCTTACCTGCAAACACTCAATCAAATCTGTCAAGTGGTATGAAAAAACTGAAACGTCATGTACAATAACCTTTTTAATGCTTTTATACATCAAATGACAATAAGGAGCTTTTCATAATCTATTGAATCGGGAACAGAGACTGGTTACCTCAAAATATACGCAGCTGATCCAACAAAGTCACCACCATCAGCAACAATAATTGAGTCGTCAGACAGTTTTTCTTCCAGCCGATGAAGGACTTTAAGTGGGTTCAGAAATTCTCCAGCAGGCTCCTCAGCTTTATCACTGCAATAATAGATAAAAACATTTAAAATATCGAAAATACAAGAAAGCCTTTGAAGGTCTTCAAAACCATATATAAACAAACTGAAGAAGGTTCAAGTTTCAGTACTTAAAAAGAATAGCAAAATCTAAACGCAAGCATGAATGACTGCGAGTGAGCCACAATCATTTGAATTACAATTCATTATTAGATTAGTGCGTTATAACTGATAGGCCGCCGTTTGATCTCATGTGTGACAGCAGAACTAGAGGAAGTCTAATCAGAAAGAAATAGGTGCCTAAAACAAATAATCATGTAGCATCCACAAACTCAATCAGTAGTAAATGATAAAATCATTTGCTCAGTCTTCGATACAATCCATCAGTCAAACAATGAAATGAATAAATATCAACCAAAGGATTACACCGTTTGACAATTCACAAAACAAGAACCATTACTTCAGAAAATCACACAATCGACTCAAAGTTCACCCAATCCATTCAAATACACGTTTTTCTTAAAAGTAAACCGTCATTTTGCCCTAGCCTCTATTTTCTTAACTTTTCCCGACATTGAGCCTGAGATTTTCTTGAATTTTCCTAAACTTTTACTAAAACAAACTGGCTAAAATAGTTTGCTTTCGTTATTAATATTTTATACTTGAGGTTGAATTCCATCGTAACATTTTGAATGCAATAAAGACGAAATATCGATATTTGGCCAATAATAACATTTAATTTTTTCAAGATATTCTTAAGATTTAGACCATTTGAACCTCATTTTCTTACAAACTTTTTCTTATAAAAAATTGTGTACCACCAAATTTAATTAAATATCAACTAATCCACTAAAATATCACCCAACCCAATCAAATATCATTCAGTGGTTAATTAATTAGCAAATTAATTAAATCATAGTCTACTAAATAATAAATCCTTTCAAGCAACCAATTCCTGCATCAGAAAAACATCCAAAAGATCAGCTTATCAAGAAATAGAAGAAACTAGAATTTTCAATTATCTTATTGTATCAAGTAATATATCTGCATTTGGCTAATTAACAAAACTTTATACCAGCAGTTAACAAACAAGAAACATAAAAAGTCGATTTATGAATCATTACAATGGTTGCTCAATTAAATAAGTCAAACCTGTTGCTAAGTTCTTTTTCTAAATCTCTGGTCTTCAATGTTTTTCCCCACTCTTCGTCAACTTTGAAACTTCCCAGACTCTCACTGATTGCGACAAGCAGACTTGCAGGATCAGCTTAAGATAAATTGGGAACATTAGGACATAATACCAAGAGGTCAATGGGCATGAGCAAGATTTGTAGATAAAACGAAAATTTGAGTGGTAGCAATTCACAACAATGTAAGATAAACTAGATACCTTGAATAGCTAGACTTGGTTTCCAAAACACATTAGCATTCTAAAAGCAAAAATCATGAAATACAAATAGGCTTTAGCATATAAGTGATTAAAATATCAAACAACTAATAAGCAAATAAAAAATAGTATATAATATCAAGCATGCAGTAAAATCATTTCAAAGTAAGTGAAAAAGCGGTTTCTATCTCCTTGTCTTGATTATGAGATGCATTTGATGTCTACTAAGCTATTCAATATTTGAGACAAAAATAAAATCATCGAAGGTATATATATATATATATATATATATATATATATATATATGTATGTATAAATATATATCATGTTGTACAAAGCATTAATAGTTGTGCTGAAAATCTGCTATCTGAATAATATTTACCACCATAACAGTTGTCAAAATACAGATTTTATTACAACAGGTGTCACATTATTGAAATATCAACACTGAAACTGATAAATTCTACTGTATACACTTTGTCAAAACACTAAAGCAACAAGTGAACTTTTGTGAAAACATACATTGAACCTAACACCTATGAATTGGCAAAAGTTATGTTGCTGACATTTTATGACCTAATGTACTCAAAAATATAATACGTATTTCAGAAAACATAATCAATACCCAATACCCTTAATAAGTCAAAATTCTTCTATCAGAATGAAATAGAGTAAAAAATTCAATTAAAAACAAATGGTCAAACGGAGTAATATTAAGAAATGCAGCACTTAAAATGCTAGACTCATAAAACATTTTTGTGGACAAAAACAAAAGCATTGATGCTCCGTATCCTCCTTCAACCAGCACAATATGACTAGATAGTCTTTTTTTCAAAAAGTGCAATGCCCTTTACAAAAAACAAACAACAGTTGAATAAATATCAACCTTGAGATTTGAACGTGAAAGTGAAATTTCATGGATAATCTTATTGAAAACTATAAAAAAGGATGGTTGAAAACCCTAGAGAAGAAAGGCTGCTACCTTCATCAATTGCGACTTATCTCGATTTACGGCTATGACTTTTGACTTTCTATTCAACACACGACCATATGACAACCTAAAATCGCAAACCGTTCCTGAAAAGCAATCGAAATAGTGTCTCATATCAATCAATATCAGCAATACGACTGGTACCATTGTACCTCCAATGCAATTTATAGTACAGTTCAGATTGTTTTCATATATAATTGATTCAAAAAGTGTAAAAACTTTACATACAGTGCTAACTACACAGTATAAGAGGTACTCTTGTGTGTCAAATAAACGTACCGTAATGTGGGGTCACTTGGACCAGTAAGTAAGTATGAAAAACAGTTCTGTATAGTACAGTGATAGTAGTAGCAAAAACCATGCATTGGATATTGTGCTTTTGGTTAAGGAATCCAATTATCAAATAAAGAAGTTTTGAAGCCAGGTGATGGATTTTTTTGCTTTTGTAGGGGGTTAACTAGTCTAGTAATGTCAATCCAAATTTCACATTTTCAACAAAGGTACCGTACAGGACACCATACTATAAGCAGATAAATAATTGTCATGAAATATGGATGAGAATTACATGAATTTTTACTGCATTAAATCAAAAGCTGAAAAAATTGAGTGTTCTCCACAACCTTAGTGCTTACTTCCACCACTGCCATATTTTTAAAACATGGGGTAACTTGGACCACCTTCTACACTATAACGGGAATGATCAGTCACAAAATCTTGAATTTCCTTTATTTCATGTATTGAAATATATGAAAAGTGATTTCATGTGCAGTTAAACAACCCTCGCAGTACAACAAAGGCTTTCAAGCTTTTCCTGGAGCAGAAGCCTAAGGAAAAATTCCAGCCCATGTTTCCAGTGGCTCTAGGAACCCCAGTTCACACAGTTGCACAAGAGAATTAAAAATTACTGTCGATCGTAGTATTTGTGTAAAGTCCGTTCACTGCCTAAACTGTTCTTTTTCTGTTCTTTAAAAGTTGGAAGTGGTGCAAGGTACTACAGAATATAGTTACTTCAGAAACTGAGAGATTTAGTTACTGGTCCAAGTTGCCTCGAGATGTGGTTACTTGGAGCAGCAAGGTTTTTTAAAAATACCGGTAATATGTCGGACCATAAGTTTGCAAATTTATTTGATCTTTAAGTACAATAGCAAATGAAAAGCAATAGGGAAAATTTTATAAGCAAGCAAAGCTGAAAAGTGGTCCAAGTAACCCCACATTACGGTACCGTATCAAATAAAATGTACCGGGGAGATTTCCTTCAGGTACCAACCCAACATGCCTTGGGCACCAAATACAGTACATGGTGGGTGTATGAGTCTACCTAAACTTTATTGGGTGAGACAAAAAATTTGATTGAGAACAAGTCAAGCTATCTGTTTTGTGATCACTTGCAATATGTCTTTTTCACAAATTTTGGATATACGGTTCTTCCAAAATTAATAAGCGTACCGGATAAAATGAACGTACCGAGGTGAAATTTTGCAAAATTAATAAACTACCGTATCAAATAAGAAGCGTACCAGAGGGGGAATATCAGAGAATAAAATTAACGTACCGGTACGTTTATTTGGTACACAAGAGCATACTCTGTGGATATAAGCAATTCACTACCATAAATATAATTAAAGCTGCTAGATTTTTCAACAGAAAATGCTTGAAAAGACGCTTTGGTGTGGTCTTGATTCCAACTTTTCTCTTTAATATATATAAATTGCCTTGTCTTGGCCTTGAAACAAGTAACCCTGGGATCAAGTGCCACAATATCACAAACAAGATGCCTAACAACTTAGAGATAAAGGCATATACCGAGACTTCATTAAGGTACCTGCTAAAATGACGACATCAGCATCCTTTAATGCTTCCCGCCTTTTCTGCCGGATATGCAACGGACTGTTTCTACCCAGAAGACCTCTTGCCATGCCACCAAGAAAACATGGAATGCCCAGAGACTAAAATTTAGAAAAAAAGTCACAATCTTCCTATTCATGATATTTTTCTATCTCAGAAGTCCAATTTGTGCAAAAATGAGTTATTACTAAATTGTACCCAATTTACTATCACGAGATATAAAAGTTGACCAGTTCCTAATATTCTCATGTATAGTAATGGTTCCCAGATGGGGGTCCATGGTCTTTTTGGAGATCTAGAAGGGTATCGGGGGGGCTGAGAGAGAGTTTCTGTCACCATTTGCAAGACTCTGTGGATGTTTGCTTTTCATTACAGCTTATATATCATAACATACATTTATTCCTACATGGGACCCTGATTTGAAAACTTCTATTCAAGGGGACCTCAATGTAAAAATAATTTGAAAAGTTACTGGGAAAAGCTGATCTACAGTTTGTCTTATATGCAACGTTTCCTTCTAACATGCAAGAAACACAAGAAATTCAGTAAGAATTTGTTTGTCTTTCCTGAAAGAGAAAAACTAATTAGTTGTCAATTTCAGAAGTTAAAAAGTTCATGGACAACCTGAGTCCCTATACTAACCCCCACCACTGAAAGTTCAATTATTGCAACAACAAACCTCAAGAGATTCTCTCAATTTGTTTGCATCAACAGGCGGAAGTGTTGCTTGACTTCCAAGAAGGACTACAGGCTTCTTTGACTTTCTTATTATTGAAACTGCATTAGAAACTAGAAAATAAGCAAATCTTATAGAGCTTTTGATAACCTAAATCTTTACTAGAGCCAAATGTTAACTCCAAATTGTAGTACCCCACTTAAGATTTATGTAGCTACTTATATAGTACCAACAAAAATATTAAAACAATGAAATAACCATGGAAATTTACCGTGGCTGCTGGATGGCTTTGGAATATCAACAGGCAAGGGTGACACATCCTGCTTTTCCCAAGCACCAGAAAAAAGATTGTTGACATGTCGTGATATATACCTTGAAATCACAATAAACCAGAATAAAGCTGAGTGAGATATAATAAAAATTTTTTGGCAAATATTAGAGAAGCGAATGATGAATGACTACAAGGCTACCTCCAAAAGCATAGTGAAGAATTACAGCTATTTTGGTGTTGCACATATTCTACTTGCAACAGTAACCTAGTATTACACATGAACAAGTATGTCATGGAGGGGTTGATCAGCCTCTTCTTAGAATTATTAATATTGGGAGGCTCATTAAGTGACCAGATCATCACTACAAATATAATA
Source organism: Cassiopea xamachana (assembly GCA_900291935.2). NCBI lineage: Eukaryota > Metazoa > Cnidaria > Scyphozoa > Rhizostomeae > Cassiopeidae > Cassiopea > Cassiopea xamachana. The sequence continues at coordinate 9,612,222 of OLMO02000009.1, read as the reverse complement.
CACACAGGCTGAGTTCAGACAACATACAGTTGTGAGCTACATTGTCACTAATTTAGAATGTGGCTAAATGCAATTTCTAAGGGTGCAGTCAACAATTTTTGCAAATAGGAGTCCCTCTTTTCAAGGTTATGGGATCACACATCACACATAGAGATAAGCAAAAATAGCAAAAATCAGCAAACCAGTTAACTAATCTGGGTAGAAGACCAACAGGATTTTCCTAGGATAAAGGAAATAAAAATAGACCAAATACTTAATAACATATATACTGTGGAGTGCATGAAAAAGAACTCTGGTAGTAAAATGATAGCTATTTGTCAATGTAATGAGGATAAAAACTGTAGAATATGAGATTTAAAATTCTACTGTAATTATTTCTAAAACAAGGAAAACTCTGTTGCAAGCAGGATAACTGATAATAACTTCAATGTCACAATGCACAACAAACAGTCTTTAAACAAAGTATAATCAGACAAATACTCATACAGAGAAAGTAAAAATTAAAGCAGCAAGAGTTGAAATTTGGAAACTAGCTGCTAGTATCTTCATGCAGAGGAGTGTCTAAAAAGAACTTCTCCCAGTGCAAAAATCTGCAGTCGAAGCATTACCTACTTGCAAAATGTAGTAATCAATTTATCATTACTACAATGCTTTTTAACAAACCTTGATTCCAGCTTCCCTTTTTACAAGATGATACGGATAAAGCACATCAATAGGAAATTCCACAAAAACAGGACCTGAAACAATAAGCTGTCTTCCTTAAGATCATTTGGTGACATGCTGTTTTGATAATTTTTGATGTGCATATTTGTTTGCAGATTGAAGTAATGCAGAAGAGCAATGTGCCCATAGCTAAATTATATAGTAGTGACATCACAAACAACAAAACTCATTTGTATTTATCAAAAATATTTCTTGCAGAAAAGCTTTTATTTCTAAATGCTAAACAGAAAAATTATTTCCTTTTAGTAACCTGGTCATAATAGATATGACCAGTATTCCTCTAAAAAACTGAGTCCTAAGGCTGATTGAAAACACTATTTCAGATAATGTTTAAATCATGAAGATAAAATGACTTCTAATTTATGGAAATATGTAACATATTGGCAACCTGGTGTTCCAGATTGAGCTGCCTGTAATGCCTTTCTTAAAGTTGGTATGATATCTGCAACTCTAAAAAGAGATTAACCAAAGACTATCATAAAATACTCAAAGTACAAAAACATGGAATTTCTGAATGCACATATCTTTGCTACAGCAATGGTATGTAAATTTGTCTGCTAATACAGCTTCCACCATAGTAGGCCAAATATCTTTGATACATCATAATATAGTAGTGCATATATCTGATATAGCATAGATATGTGAACTTGTCTGTTAATACAGCTTCCATCAATGTCAACCTCCCTACCATTCAGCTCCAAATGGTACACTAAATCAAGCTCTAATCTGTGTGTGCATACATGTGCAATGTAAAATATATGGTATCATTAAAAGGACAGACTGATTTGGAAACATTTGACAATTCCCCAAGCTAAATTTTGCAACCCTGATTCTGTTTCATAAGTATTTTGACACTAAATCAAGCTATCAGTTAGAGAAATAATGGAAGGACTGTGATAACAGCTACTCTAAAACTTCATTCTGCACAATGTATCAGCACCCAAAGGTCGCTTTATAAAGTGTGTAGCATACCAATTGGGACTTCGGTAGTTTCACTTACATGGAAACCCATACTTTTAGTAGCTGTACCCTACCAGAGTGCATTAATCCACAAAGTGGTTAGTGCCACTTGCAGGTACAAAATGCTGTAAATCAAATTCTGCAGGCACTTTTCATCCAAATCTGCAAATGGTCATCTATTACATTCTATTTTTCTGCAGGCATATTTTTTCAGATCTAAGCTCGTATGCACAAAGTGCTTGTAAGGCCTGCCCTCTGCACCCCATAATATTTCTGGCATTGCTGGCAATTCTCCTCCCTCTGCTCAGCATCCCTAAACTACCTTAGTGCTATTCTTCTTTCTATGATTACTTCATATCTTCCTCCAACTCTGTCTATCTATCTTACCATAGTCATATATATCAACAAACCATATAATGTTCTGCAAAACCCAGCCAGAAAGGTCAACTATTCTTGAATGCAATGATGTAAGGAAAAACTGACATACCTCTTGATAGTGGCAGCATACTTGCAAAGTGGCTTAAATAGGCACATTTGATCAATGTCTTGCAAGGCACCTCTCCCCTAAATATATGACAAATGTGACAAAGGCTAAATTACCTATTACTTAAAATATAGTGCAATATCTTGACAACATCAAATCAATAGAGGCAAAACATAAAAATAAAATATTTAGAGCAGGAGCCATGGAATGACTCCCTTTAAAGTACTATACAAACACTTAAAACTTACAAAAGTGTCCTAAATACAGTAAAAATATAGTCAAACATAGCAAACAAATAAATAAAAAAGAATAACTAACCCACTTTGGAAAATGCAGCCTAATAATAACTTGAAGAACTAGGGCTATGATGAAAATCATAGCCAATTTCAGTTTTCATTTATGAGTCTGGCACAACCATTGAAACATTTGATGCAAATATTGAAAAATTCTTTCAAATTGCCACTGAAAAATCCTTTAAAAACTACCATTGAAAAATAAGAGATTTTGGAGCATACTTGTTTTATGATCAATTAACTATGAAATCAAAATGGGGGTATACATAACTTAGGTGGGAAACAATAAAACAAATAGGGTGCAGAAAAGGCACAGGGTGTGAAAAGTATAAACAGGCAGGAAATGCCTAAGAAACTCCATTTTTGATTTCATAGTTAACTGATGATGCAGCAAGTATGCTCTGAAGCATCTTATTTTTCAATGGCAGTGTTTAAAGAAATTGTCAACAGTAATTTGAAAGGATTTCTTAATGGTAGTGTCTTCTAGCATCTAATTAAAAGATTTCTAAGATTCTAATTTATCAATGGTAGTGTCTGATTCATAAATGAAAATGTAAACTGATATTGGCTATGATTCTTGTCATGGTCCTTGCTCTTCAACAATTAACCTATACAACAAACTACATTAACAGACCAAAAGAGCAATGAAAAGAATAGTTGCTTAGAGTAAAGGAATCACCTATTACTCACCTTCAATAATGTTGCAGCTGCACCACCCATTAATAATATTGGTGATTCTGCCATTTGTGCATTCTTTATTGCAGTTACAGTATTTGTCAGCCCTTAAATTAAATTAAAACACTAGCAGAAAGAACTCTAAAATTCTTAATAAAATGGCTTTCCAAAGCTACTGCTAGTGTTGTCTCCCAGTATCATATAGCTTGATAGATCATTAGCTAAATCAGTGCATTCCCATGTGACACAAATATCCAACTCTATTGCTTGCATGGAAATACATTTTTAAATATGAGGCTCTCTTGGCTCTCTCAGTAAAAAAAGGTTCCCAACCCCTGACATAGAAAATGGAACTGATGGTCCATGTGCATAAATTTATTTCATTTAAATTTGATTTCCTTCTAAATGTAAAAAAATCTATTATCAAAATGAAAGAGAAATCAATAACAAAATGAAACAAGAAATGAAACAAAATGACAATAAGTAAACAGCAAAACAAAAAATAAGCAACAAAAAAACAAAAAAAATCACAAGCATTGAAACAGCCAAGATTGGTGGCAACCATGGGTCACCATAGTGGACACATACCTGGACCTGCAGTTACTGCTGCAACACCAACTGTCCCAGAAAGCCTGGCAACTGCATCAGCTGCAAATACTGCATTTACCTACAAAAGCCCCAGACAGACAACTACTATGTGGCCCTCCAACAAAATAATGAGTAAATATTATTCAATTCCTGTATTCATTGATTGCAAGAGCTTAGTTCTATGATAATGCAAAGCAGTTTCAGGTAGATGTAGATGTAAGTTGGCCAAAAAGAGTTTTACAAGAGCATCTCTGGTGCATTGGCAACTTCAGTTTAACCTTCATTTATAATAATAAATAAAATATGCTAAAGCATCATGAATATTAACTATCTACTACTTATTTAGTTCATCTACTTGAGCATACCCATTTTACTCACCCACTTTTGTAATCTTTTGCACTTTGGGAGTAGTTTATCCCCAAAGAAATAGCTCCATAGGCAGCATATGGCTTTTGAAGACACAATGGATAATCATTTTCAATTTTACTATCATAATCATTACTAAAACTGTTTTATGCAAATGAGTAGGCTTCTACATTGATGACTTGTCCACAGTTGCTATACTGAACTCTGTTCAGGCAACTAGAATCAATAGCTTGTAAATACACCCTACTCCCTCTGGCTCTGTTTCTATCATTGCTTCATTTTTTGATTTGAATTTATGCTAATTTTGGACTAACTTAATTTTGGCCCTTGGCTCAAGACAAAGAGGCATGGAAGACCACTGTTGGGTGAAGCAGAGTTGTGCCCCCATGACCAAATAAAGGGACTATGATGATGATCATATAGAGTAATGTATCTTCATGCAATTAGTAGTTTACTTTTTGCTACGACTGCTTGTACTCTCAAAATACAATGTGACCTAGTGTGTGAGGTAAGTACAACCTGTAGTGCTTACACCCTGCACTGGCTATGGAATTGAGCATTGATCTGGAATTGATATTTGCAAATGTGGTGGCAAGTTGCACAATCACACCTTCATATCTGTGCAACCATAACCTACCCTGGGAAAATATCTAATATCTTAATCAGCAAAGGAGAAATTTCTGTGAAACTTTGAAATATTGTAGAACAATAATGCTACTATAATACTCTCAACAAAAAAACTATTTACATTGCAATGGTTTCCTGATACCAATGAGTAATTGCAATAGAATCGTGGCAATGGCAATGCAATGTGTCACATTTTCATCCATATATTAGTATAAATGTAGGAATTCTGCAATTTTGGAATTCTGAATGTAGTTTACTTTTTATCTGTCTGCCCAGTGAATTTTAGCCTGTTTTAAATCTTCTATGAAGAGATATTGCTGTTTGAGTGACATGGGAACACTTTTGCCATTGGACAGTAAAGGTGGTGGGAGTCAGACTAGCATAGATACAAGATGACAAAATTTTCCTTCAGCTTGATTGCTGTTTCACCAAGGAAACTTCAACCAAGCACATTTCATGTGAAAATCAATATAATCAAGGGGGTTGTTTTGGGGCTTCCATGTCTTCACAATAATGCCATGTATATGAAGGCACAATAGAACTCCAAGCAATTAACAAGCAACTGACATAATATGAAATATTCAGATATTGTAATGTTATCCCTCTTGTATTGAACACAAAATAGCATATAACAATGATAAATAGTTTTTAGAGTCGTTTCTTCCAACAACAAATAAATTCAGTCTGTCTCACAACACGAATAATTTGCCCTTTGTTTAGGCCAAACCAGTCCTTCAAGTCAACAGCAATTCCAGTAAACACTTTGCTTATACTTTGGCACGAAAACACAGCAATATAGCTTAAATTGTTCCTCCAAATGAAATACACTGATAATATCCAATAAAATATTATTTGTGCTTTAAAATTATTGCTGAACCTTTCACATTTCCCTTAAAAACTCAACTAACTGTAAGTTGTTTTTCACAATATCAAACTTTCCTTTTGTGTACAGCCCTGTGGGACTTCATGGGAACAACCACCCACCCATACCACATGTGATATTTAACAGGGGTCTCCTTCTACAATTCAGGGCTATAATAATATACACGACTTTTTGAAAGCAAATCATTTACAAGAAACAGGACTCAATTCGCAAACTTATCAATCAAAGCCCTCTTGTCACAAAAGATACCAAATATACCAAACAGAAGATACCAAACACAAAATATGTAGATACCAAACATATTGTTCTATTTTACACTGTTTGTTGTCCTGATTTAATAACATCTCTGGTTATAGCTATGAACACTGTTCATTTTAATCTGTGTTTTGTTTGTGTGATAAACTAGCACATTAACAAAGAATTGAATCTTTCCTTTGATTTTAACAAGAATTTGCACTCTTATCGCTCAAGTAAATATAATATGTTTAAGGCTCTAAATGAAAACTAGACCTGCAGCACCACAACCCTAGCATTTTGCAACATCTGAATTTGAAACAATGAAAATATGATTTTTACCTATATTTTCTCTTCTTGTCAGTGGTGAAATCGAGATCTGTTGATTAACAACCATCTGGTTTCAAAAAAATGGGGAACATTGGTACAGCCCTGAATTCTAAAAGGAGACATTTGTTTGGTGAAATAGTGAGCAAGAACAAGGAAAATATCACCCTTTCAGGCCTTTTATAATCTGATTCTGGTTTATGTTACACTCCTTAAATATACAAAAAATGTCAGTTTTTCTGCATCACTCAAACAGCAATATCTTTTTATAGAAGATATAACACCAGCTAAAACTCACAAGGAAGATAGATAAGCATATGCCCAAGGAATGATATTTGGATTTGGTACTTGAGTGAATGGTTTTATCAATAAGTTGCATGTTTTATTATACCTACTTAACTGAAATTCTCACTTCTTTTAAGATACAAAAAATTTTTTCGTATTACATTTCTTGTTTCTTTAGCATTTAGACACAACCAACACTCTATGCTGTTATAACTATTCAATTTCTATCTATAGCCTATTTCTATCTTGATGGGAAAATTTGCTAAAAACACATTTTGCAAAAGTTGATATCTTACTTTATTTTGGTTATAACTTATTTGAAACACCAAGTGTTACAGGCTTCAGCAGCTTTGAGGGTTTGTGCATGTGTTATGATACTTAGTAAGTATATGCAACAAATTAACAAACTAATTATTGTATTTCTTTATTATATTTGTATCTTTTCCTTGAATAGTTATTGTAAGGATAAAAGTTGCCCTAAATGAGATATGGCAGAATTTGTACAACTATGTTGACATCATGTGGGCAAAAATGTGATGCATTACATCATCATTTTTACAAGTTTATTGATATTACTTGTTGCTATCAAGAAATCATTGAAATGCAAGTAGTTTCTCTTTTGAAAATAGTATAGAAGCATCAACTTTATACAATATTAAAAAGTTTCACTGAAATTTCTGCATTGCTGATTAAGATCTTACATATTGTTCTAGAGTAGGCTGTTGTTGTGTAAATTTGAAGGAGTGTAACACAAAGTGAAGAAATGATTGTGCTATTGACCGGTACAAATAGGTAAGCAGTTATTGAAACTTCACAATTGTCCAGAATACAACTGAAATTGAGAAAACATTACCTCATGTCTCGTATCAACCACTTTGATGCCCTTGCTTAGACATGATACAAGAATTGGAGAGATATGCCCACCACAGAGAGTAAATATGTTTTTTACTCCATGAGACTATAAAAGCAATAAAATATATTACAACTGGAAGAGCATGGATTTGATGGAAAATAAGCATAAGAAAGACCTTTTTTGCAGCAATAAAAAATGTTAAACTGTACCTGTAGAACTTCTGCAACAAGTTCTCCACCATGTCTCTTAGATTCCTCATCTACCTGGAAAATAATGTGAGCAGCTGAGTATCACTTTCAATTTTTTACACAAATAATACTGCTTCATAGGAAATAAAACAAAAAAGAGTAAACACTATGGCATAGAACTGATATTGTTATGAAAACATTTTATATCAATTGTATATATTGATTTAAATAATGCCAATGTTGTTAAAGCTTGTTAGCCTGTGAGTCTACTAATCAGTGATAGTAACTGGATTGACTAGATTTTTAAGCATTTTGAACAAACTTCTTGAAGGAAAAGGATGTCATATATTGGCTATAGATAGTGTTGGTTCTAAGTAGATTAAAACTAAAGTAGGAAACTAATCATCTTGAGGATTAATATATTAAATAGCTTTAATCAGCATATGCCTAGTTCATATATTTATTTCAATGGACATAAAACTATAGAGAAAAAATAGGAATCATGTCAGTACAGTATCATTTCAAATTATTGGTACCTGAGCAGTTTTCAGCGTCCTTTGAAAGAAGAAGTTTGTGAAATGCAAATCATTGATTTTTGTAATACAAAGAGCAACTTCTTTACCAGAAATTGCAACCAAAGGTTGCCTAACTCTGAACATTGTGATCATTTCAGGTTCAATAAATCTGCAAAAACATATTTTGCAGGTGAGCCATGTCAAGAAGCAATTGACTGGTTGAAGAATATACTAAGTGTTGAATTAGAACAACTATGTTCTTTCAACAATAAAAATGTTAGTGTGTAAAAGAAAAACAGAGCTTTTGTCTTTCCATACAATTAGCTTTGTTTTCATTAAATATACAGGCCATCATATTCTACAGGGCCAAATTGCACTAATCATAACAAAGATTAATCTTTCCATCAAAAAACACTAAGAACCTAGCATCATTCAAAATGTGTAATTAGGTTATACAAAAATCATTAGCAGTAGACTCGCCAATGCTGAAAAAGGCAAATGGCAGGTAAAATCTCTGATATTGGATTCAGAAGCTGGCTTCCTTCAAAGGAATCTAAAAACTGCCTGAATAGTTATGTTATCTGAATAGTTATCTGATGATTTCAGAGGTACCTAATTGTTAAGATTCCATGATAGTAATATTTATTAACTTCTATTGGATTTTTTTCAAGTGTTTTGTGTACAGTCTTGATTAAAATATCACCAATCTGCATATTATGGTTTATATCAATGAGACTTTGATTCCAATGACCAAATTCATAATCTAAAACAGCCTTCAATCTCAAGTCATCAAGGCACTAAATAATTGTGATAATGTTGGTTTTCATTAGCAAGTGCCAGCTTTACGGAGGTTGTGGACATAGGGCTTTTTATCCAATATGTGCTGTCTTCAAGTCTCTTTTGACGGCTGATAGTTTGTTAAAGTGTTACAAAATATCAGTCGTCAAGAGAGACTTATGGACAGCATAACAAATTGGACGCAACGCCCCATGTTCACAACCAATCTATCACAGTTCATACAAACACAAGTTAACTTCGCTAACTTTCCTCAACTCTTTTATCTGACAAGGGTATTGTATAGCTACTGGGTCCTTTTCAAAGGTGAAATAGGAACTGTACAACTTTCTGTGCCAAAGGTACAATACATGCACAAGCAACTTGCTGAGGAAGCACTCCAATAAAAAGTTGTGGCCACATTCTGCAGCTGTAAAAAAGTTATGACATTTACGCCTAAGGATTCTGTACTCTTTGGAAAGAGGCTATTTGATGTTGAAGCCAATGTACGAGGGAAGTTACGAGTATCAACCGGAAATTGAGAGACGGAGTTTCTGTACGAAAACAGTGGACTCCTCTGTGTTACATGGTGGACGTCCCTGAGTGTGTATTTAGTGCTATGATTAGTTTGAGAGGCATTAAATATACCAGTGTGTAGTATGAGTGAAATATTTTATCAGGAGCGTGCAATTTACGGATGGCATGCGCATAATGTGTTTGCGGTATGGGTGTGTCATTTTTCAGAAATAATTCTATCAATCGTTACCTTAGATTTGTCCTCTTTAACAAAACTGTATACGGCCCATAAAACTACGGAAACTGTTGCAATAACAGTAGTCCAACCAACTGTTAAAAGGCTGATCGTTGTCATGTCTTCTAAAACAGGAAGCGGTGTAGTCTCCAATTTTGCAACCCCCTTTCTCACATGACCAACAGAAAGGTAATGACCTTTGCCCCTTCGACCATGCTGTTCTAGATACCTCATACCTCGTTTCCATCTCCCATAACAAGCGAAAATGAGGTTAGCTTTCCAGAATATTATGTTGAGCCCTGATTTGAGGTTGATAAAACAAAAACATAAAATAATGATCTAAGAATTAATTAATCAGAATTTGATAGTCTAAGATCTATACAAACAGGCCAAAACACAAACATATTAAACAGCCCAAAAACTAAACGAAAGTAAACAATTTGACATTCCAAACTAGAATTCATCTGCACTATCATTTCTATCGACAATTCTACGAAAATTATGAAAAAACACGTTATAAAACAGATTAGAATCAGAAGTAATCTGATAAATATACTGATAAATCCTCCTACCATCGTATTTTAGTTTAGAATTATCCGGTTTTTAATTTACAACCTCCTGCCCCATAAATACTGTCACGTAAATATTTTGAAGTCAATTCCTCTACGTCAGTGATTCCCAACATTGGGGGAACTCCCCTATCGAGAAAAAATTCAACTTTCTCAAAGGGTAATTTGAAGTTACCACTATCGATCACAAAAATAGTGAAGAAAATATCACTAAATTGGATAATGAATTGACGTCTAATGATGTCACGTAATGTTGATCTCCCGTGGGCTTATTCGAGGACTTGGTGTACTCTTTGACGTAATAGCAGTAAGTCATTTGCTTGGGTGTAATTTAGAAACAGCTATCCTCCAGGGATAGTTTGTAAAAGTGCCCACGAAATAGCTACAAGCTCTAAGCTTTGACTTCCAATGACATATTCACATGTTCAAGGCCTGCATTGACGGAAGATGAAAGGTGGGCTTCATAGTTTGAAATGAACTGCATCCTTACATTGACTAAAAGCAGTACAATATTTTGGCTCAAAATTATGGAATCGTCTTTCCCTTTTCATTCGAATTGCTGGTTCTGCCTCAGCTTTCCGTTCGAAATCAAAACTCAATTTCTGAGATGTGTAATTGGAATTTTGGTTCACTTAGGTAATATTTGCCATTTATCAATTTACTGTTTGCCTTTTTGCTTGTGCGAGGGGAGGCTCTCTCCCGATAGGTCTATCTACTTAGAGAGCTCCTCCTTAATCCATCTAATCTATATACAATTGTGTAAGTTATTGTATTGCATTGCATTGTTACAGATTGTATTGCGTTAGGTTGTATAGAAGATATTGTAGTTGTGTAATATTGTACGTAGAATGATTGATAATTTAATGACAATCTGAAATCTGAAAATCCTTAAGAAAGGTAAAAGCTGAGATTGCTAATACCTAAATCGATGTTCTTCACAAGTGATATACTCTTATAGCAATGGGAAATTATTTCTTAACACTGCAAGCATGTGCCATAAGTTTCCATTAACAGGCCAGCTACATGGACATAACGCACTTTTGAAAACGTCTATCACGCTGATATGTCGAATTTCATGGATCGGTGTTGCAGGCACACGAGAGTCAAGAGATAATCTGGAAAATTTAATCCGAAAGATAAAGAAGGCAGCCAAACAGTTCCTTAAGCAAAAGGGCTTTCTGCCTAGCCTCTAGTCTGCCATCAAGAGGAAATACGCCCATTCGCAGCCCTTGGACTTGTGAAAATGCTCTACATTATACCACGTATTTCAAAGACATAATTCAACTAGTGGTGTATAGCCTGGAGATAGCTTTGTCTCATTCTTCTTCTAGTAGTCGGACTAGTGTTTTGCGCCTTCCCAATATCATTCATTGAACAGCTTCGAAGTGGCTTGTTTGATGGAGCCTCTTCCATGCTTGAAGGAGGGGGCTTGCCTTGCGTAGACATTAGAAGCGAGATTTTATCTTTTAATCGGGGGACACATAGTACTTTTGCATAAGCCGAGAATCTTTTGTACTAAAAAACAATGCAACAAATAATGAATTAAAAGTGAAAATAATGATATATCTTTAAATGTCCATCAATACTTTTCAATTGCTATCAACAATTGAATTCAAATAAAATAAAATTTGGACATATGTCTCAAAATTTCCTTGCAATATAGGACAAAGAAGCTGAGGATAAACTTCATGAAATGAAAAACTCTAGAAAAACCAATGCTATAAGCTAGGCGAAATTAGCATGTTGGCGAACCTCATACTCGAGATATTCCATTTTACTTTCCCATTCCTATAAAGAAAATAATCGGAAAAACTTCAATCTACATCATACAGACCACTCAAGTTTCAGTGATATAAAATAGGACATGAAGATAAAACGAGGCAGATTATACGCAGAAAGCATTGCCTACGTTTATGAGCGACTGTTCGATTTCACAACTCGATTTACACAAAAAACAGCAGAAATTTTTAACCTTAAAATCTTTTGAGCCTTCATCAGGCTGGATTTCTCTGTGTTCGCGCATGTCTTTTTCGATCGATTCAGCCTGTGAGAAGAAGCAAGGAATTTCGTAAATTTTGAAAAAGAATTTCTGAAGGTACTGAATTATCTACAGTGTACTCCCGATAACTAGGACTTCTATGGGGTATATTGCGTGTACATGCAAATAGAAAGTCTAATTTTATGTCCTACGACGATTTTACTCCTTGCAAGCCAAAAAGCTTGAAAATCGTACAGCAACTGCAAGCCATGCCTCTTTCTTTCGCGAAATATTTAAATCCCGCAACAGCAAACATCTTTTTATGTAATAATGAGAGAAGACCTAATGATGAATTTAAGCTGAAACCCATCATCAAAATACGAGGATACTACTGTTCAGCAACAGATGCAGAAATTGATGTCTACGAGTACACCAAAACTATGTGACCTTACCCTCTCTGAGTGGCGCTTGCATTGCTCTTCCTACAAAAGAGCAAAGCTATGGTGAAGCACGACAATATAATCTCTGGATATTATAGTTATGTTTGTAGGAACAACAGTGCTAGTAGTCAGACCTTAGAACTTCTGTAATACTGTAAAATATTACAAAGTACTGGGACGCTACAACAGCATTTTATCGCAAATTCATGAGATGCAAAAACGTCCTTGATAAACACTAAATGAGCAAGATTACCAAGCTTAACTTCGTCACAGACACAGGCATAACAGGACGAGTGAACTGTTTGCTAGAAAAAGTAAAATTGATATTAGACATTAATGATAAGAGTTTACGACGCAACATAAAATGAAGTCATGCGCAGAAGCAACATTAAATGAAGTCATGCGCAGAAGCAACATTAAATGAAGTCATGTGCAGAAGCAATATTAAATGAAGTCATGCGCAGAAGCAACATTAAATGAAGTCATGCACAGAATGAACATAAGATGAAGCCATGCCATGTCTGGTGTGAAAAAAGAAAACGTCACATGCCCTATTTGAAGGAAAGTCCATCATACAACTCTATTCATGCGCAATTAATTCCTGATCCTCGACAGTATGACACACAAGAATAATTAGAAAATGAAGATCAATATACAATGACAAATTACTAGTAACGAAGAGATTTCACCTTGAAGAACACGGAGCTGGGAGCGGTGGTGAGGATAAAGCAGATGCAGAAATATTGATGCAGTCGACCCACTCTTGAGCGTCTGATTTGCTTCTGCAATATGATAGATGAAGTAAACAGATAAAGATAGCAAAACATAATTGAATTCTTAAAAGTTATAAATAGATAACAACATTGGGCATAACAAATCCAAAACATCCATGATTTTTCACTACATACAACGCATAATTTTTCCCGCACATTCCCAAAACAAACCAGAATTTACTGAGGATATTTGATACTTTATGTTACAAGGAGTTGAAAACCTTCTACCAACAATTTGCAACCGCAAACTTGCTTGAATGCCTTATCTCCCTGAATTATTTTCCTTTCTGGGGTACTTATTCAAAAGAGGCACGTGCTCAAAAGCTAAGGACCGGGTTACACGGTAGATATTCTGCTGCAATCTGATACGAAAATGAGTAGATTTTTCATACCGAGAGCAGCTTTGCATATAAAGGATTATAACAACATCTTCTAATCCCTTCATATGTTAAATCTGCTCATTATCGTGTCAGATTACAGCTGAATATCTAGCGTGTAACCCGGCCCTAAGAATAGATAGATAGATAATGTAAGGAGCTACGGGAAGATATTTGGTGAAGTCTTCGACGTAGTCAGAACAAGTTATATTTTTGACAAGCAGAAACCATATAGACAGAAAAAGATGGGCACGAATACTAACGAATAAAAACCAGTTGGAAAGGAAGATAATAAAACCCAGACTAAGGAGCAGGCCACAGTTTGGAGTCTAAAAATTCAAATACTTGGAGGATATTACTTTGCAAATCCTTCAGGAAGAGATATAAAGGGATTGGATTGACGATGCCTGGTTATTACAGAACCCTCATAAAAAATCACAAAACGGTATTGATTCCCGAAGAACAACTGCAAAAGAGGCATGCTGCTGTTATGCCTACATACAGAAGATGAGCAACAGGACATGAGTCTGCTACCAAAGTCTGCTACAAAAAGCATGTAAAGGTCCCTTTAAATTTTTTCTATATTGGAAAGTGGACCCATAATCAGAGTGAAACCTTAATAAGGTAGCTGCCATGACGTTTGACAGGTACCGGCGTGGAAGCATATCATTGAAAATACCAAAATTTTCATACCTCATAAAAAGTATGAAAGACTTTATAACCCCATAATGATATGTGAAAATTTGTTCAAACGCTCACTTGCTAAATTTTATTCTTCTGCAAAAACACCCTTACTAAGCAGAGGTTTCTTCATCTACAACCAGGAAGCAACCATAGTGATAGAGGATTCTTCATCATCAGTTTCAAACTTTTCTGATTTAGAAGAATGAAAGAAATGTAGAGCTTAATAAGCACTATTAACATGCAGTCCATGATAAAAATCTCAAAATCTTTCTTTGGTTTTTTTACCCCTAAACATTTTTCAAAAAAGCTTCTGAACTCCCACAAATAATGCTTTATAAATTTCATACCCCTGCAAGTTTGCTTCCACCCCGGTACATTTCAAACTTAAAGACCACTCCCTAATTAAGGTATCTTCTACAAGTTGGACTCCAAGAAAGGGAACTTTTTTAATGGAAGTACTTATTCGATGGAGGGGCAAATGTAAAAACAGGGTAATCGAATAAACTTTGTCCGATTGCCTTGATACAAAAAGAGACATTTTCCCTCTTCATTTCTTCCTTTTCGCCTTTCAACCTTTCACTACCCCCTTCTACTTTCTCATATTTCAATTTACATTTCATTCCTGTCTGCTGTCCATGTTCTTCCCAGGGGCAGATCCAGAGCTGGGCTTTGGGGGTGGGCTACGGCCCCGTTCTATTTTCTTTTTTATGTGAGAAATTCCTTGACGCAATGGTTTGCTATAGGAGATACTACCGTTTGAGAGGGGCCATGGCCCCGTCACTCCCTCTAAATCCACCCCTGCTCCTTCGCCTTTTATACCTTTTCCTTTCTCCTCTCCCTTATCATCTTTCCTTCCACCCCCTTTCTTTCTATTTCAACATAGTCCACACTTCACTCTACTCCTAAGTTCTATAGCTCCTTCTGCAGCCACATTGTATTAGACATGGAGCATCAGACCAACAATTCATTAAAATTCTGCAGAATAAAGCAAAGCTCTGAAACACATGGAACAAATTCCACAAAGGAATTAAAAAACTAAAAACATGTCAGACTTAACAGCTCCACATGAAGCAAACTTACTTTACTTCAAACATGAAAACTCTCCAATCTGCTGTAATTAATTTAAAAACAAATTGTCTCTTTTTATATTCGGTTGCAAACCCTGCCAAAGAATGATGAATTCCAATCGAATATTCTCCTTGGCCTTTCTCAGGCTACAAAGCAAACCATTGTATATTGAAAAGTAAATTGGAGTAGATACATCACATTGCTTCAAAAACAATTAAGTATTCTTTAATAATAGTCATCCAAATGGGATTGATGAATGGAGTTTTATTCCTGACAATTAACTACTGTAATAAAATATCAGATGCAATTTCACTGGATTAAAGCCGATGGGAAAGAATGCAGACTGTCAAGAAGACATCTGGTTGAGAAATATTATGAAAGCATTCAAGCCAACCATCAGAAAACGGTGACCATTCAATACGCTCCTGAATTACAGAAACCTATACTAAATAGGACATTGATCTGTTTACGGAAAACATATTTCACAATTACCTTCTGTAAGAAGAGAACCAATCCTTTCAGAATGCAAAAATAAGGCTTCCAACTTCTTTTCATGGCTGGTACTAAATTGATGAGAAAACACAGAGTACATCTGTCTACTGTAACTCCAGTGACAATATCGTATGAGCACAATGTGAAAACACAGAGTAAATCGGCCTACTGTAACTGCAGTGATATACATTGCAAGCCATGTATGATGCAAATACAAACACAGCAATATGATCCTTAGCAACTTCTGCAGTAGACCACTGTCGTTTAGCTCTGGTTTCTTAAACAAGTGTTGAAACTAATGAGCATTTAAACCAAAAATCAACAGCAACAAAATTTGAACACAATATTTTTGCGATTCCATTTCAACGCAAACTTTAGAGCTGGTAGACTTCCCCAATACTAACCAACTTTATGAATATATTGCCTAAAGCAAGTAAAATAAAATGCGAATCGCCCATCGATGGTAACAGATGTAAAATACGTATTTTAAGACGGGCTGTATGCGCATCAACAATAACTGAAGTAATCGAATAGTAACTGCAACAAAGGCCACTATGTAGGAATTGACTGGCCCAGGTGTTTTACACTAAATGACAACTTCAAGCGGTCCTTACGCTGGGTCCACACAGTAGATTTCGGCAAACAAAGATGCCGTTTGTGAACAAAGTCGATGACAATTGTTTACTTCTCGTAGATTTGTGTCGATAAAAAGATAGAATTTCACTTTCGTTGGTCTTTTTCCTAAATATCAAAGTACATATAAATGTGTCATGCATGTCTTTCCCCGTTTCATCCATCAGGCAGAACATGCAAATAGTTTTCAAGCCCTAGTTACTGTAGCCAAATGCCTATACGACTTCTTCCTTTTGGTCGATGACTTTCTGAATCTATAGACAAAGATATATCGAGTGATAGTAGCATTAAACTTGGTTCACACTGTAGATTTTTCTCTTTAGATTCAAAAGTCATCGACAACATGGAAAAGTCGGATAGACATTTCTCTACAGAAACTAGGGCTGCAAAGCTATTTGGGCGCTGTAGTTGCTGGATGAAACACGGAAAAAGACACATTTGAAACATCAGTCTGTACTTAGATATTAAAAAGAAGGGGAAGACCGTGGGAAATGACACTACATCAATACATCAATGTATCCACAAAAGTCTACAAGAAGTAGAACATGTTCCACTTCATCGGCAAGCGAGTCATCGACTTTGTTCACACATGACTCTTTTGTTGGCACGTGACGACATTCTTCGTTTTGTCGATGACTTTCCAATTCTATAGACAAAAATCTATATCAAAAGTGAAGTATCAGGAAAGTGAAACGAGATCCTCCAATCTTAGATTTTAACAGATAATCAGGGGGATAAACAAAACAAAGTATATTCCATAATTGGGAAGGCATTCTTACGTCTTCTGAAATCGGTTTCTGTGAGACATTTCCTTAGCACCATTCCCTTCCTCATCACCACAGCATCATCGTGAGCTTTTAGCTGGCCAAAAATAGAAAAAACACGTTACTCTTGCCAAGAAAACCCGTGAACTTGAAAAATAAAATTTTGTATTCAACTTACTACTTGACAGCTTGATCAATGAGAAGCAAAATGAGAAATGAGATCAAACAAAAATGAGAACCAAAGACCAGGAAAGAGAAATCCTTTCGATTGGAAAACTGTTGCACTAAACCGAATCTAAATCACAATTTGCAAACAGCACAATTTGCAAACAGCACAATTTGCAAACAGCACAATTTGCAAACAGCACAATTTGCAAACAGCACAATTTGCAAAATCACAAGGCAGAAAAAGCAAATCCTACTAAAATACATAGAGGCGAAAATCAGACAAGCATACATGACTGACATGTTTAACGTAGGAGAGCACAACTGCAACAACAGGACGTGGGTGGTAACACTACACTGCTTTTGCTTTCGAAGAATATGAGCATTTACATGTTCCACAACTACAGCAACAAAAAGCATTGAATGAATGTTTTTATAATGTCACATACCTCGATAAAAGGATTGCCATTTGATGATGGCTAAAAGAGACAACGAACTGTAATATATAACTAAAAATTAGACAACTTGAAATTACTTTTGGCTCAAACATGTAAATCCTTCAATAAGCCCACGAGGGCTTATTTACAAAAATGAATTTTTGGGTGGGGGCTTATTCGAGGGAGGGGGGTTTACTTCAAAGTTTGGCATTTCTTCAAGGTGGATGTAGAAACACAACCTAATATTCTCAATCAACTAAATCAGAAAGTTAGAAAAAGGCTATTTAGCAAAGGAAATTTATTAGTCAATAATGATTTCTTAATTGTCATCATGAAATTCGCATTTCTCTTTGCTTTTTTGTCATCAGTCATAGGAAGTAATACTGTGTAGCTATTGTCTTGTGGGGCTTCTTGAAGTAGGATATTATTCTGCAATTATGCTTCCCTCGAAGGAGGCCCCATGAGGGCCTATTTGAGGGGGTTATTTGTAAAAATGACTTTTAGGTGGGCGCTTATTCGGGGGGAAGGCTTATTCGGAGGTGGAGGCTTATTCGAGGATTTACGGTAATGATAGCATCGACGGCAAAGGGGGACTACATCAATGAGAATAAAAGAAATGAACTCCTCTACCTTTCTTGTCTTCGGGGAGGGTTTCAATTCCTTTTGAACATCAGACCTATAAAAAAATCAACCGCATCCAGCTGAATACAAAAGCTTAATACATGGGATTTTAACTTGACAAACTACCATCAATAAGCTGTTGCAAATTATAATTATCAATGAAATGTAAAATAACTTAGCCTTAACATGCAAAAATTGTAGCCTTCAGCAAAACGAAAACAAACAAATTGAATAAATAATAACTTCTTACGCAGCATACTGTATTTCTTTGCTTTTAATTGACTGATAAAGAGTCTAAAAGAGAGCAATAGAAAAATTAAAAAATGCAGTCTATGCCAGGAGATACGTGCGATCGCATGGGCGTGTGTCCACACAAGTGCAAAATCCCCAGCACAAGTGAAAAATCACCAGTGCCAGCATCAATATCAACCGTACAATTGCACAAGGCAAATAGGCACTTCAACTTCGTTGTCGCAAATTCAACACTAGTGACTGTTACCTTTTGCTTTCATAACTCTGTTTTACCCTGTTTTATCCGAAATGAAACACACAGACATGCTGAAGCAACAAGAAACTCTGTATTTCGGACGTACAAATCTTGGTTCGGACGTAAAATTCCAAATTATTAAGAGCAATCGTTCATGTAGACAAGAGCACACGTAGGAATTCAGGTACTTGCACAAATTTCTCTCGGGCGTGAACTGCAAATGCAGTAGTGAAAGAAGTAAAATTGGTATGTTTGTTGATATTCAATATCTCGAGATACTCGATGTCTATAAAACCCTTTCAAGACGGCATACTGATAAGCGTTCTTTCTCTTCTTTCATCATTCTTCATGAGAGGTAATGAGAAAATGATCGCAAAGGTTGGTAACGCGTCAAGTATGCTATGCAGTATTACGCCACAATGCTTTCAACATTACCCTACAAGCCTGTGATATATCAAAAAGTGAATATTTTTTTAAAACTTCATCTGATTCAATATATTTCTAACATACAATCATACACCTCTCTATTAAGGTAGCGTATAACTGGCTATTTGCAACAATTAGTAGTACGGTATTAATACCAAAAAGAGCATACAATAAAATCAATATCAACAACCAAAAAAAGAACAAATTACAATATCGTCGTAAAAAAGGATAAATGTAAAGATTAAATAAATAAAAATTCCAACAAATCAGGATTGTTCCATGGTTTGTTGCGACGGCAGAAAACGTAATAGGTACATCTAATGGCTATGTTCATAACTTTCCTAATGACAGAATTTTGAGCAGGTTTGTCCAAATTGAGGTCGTCAAGCACTAAGAGCAGTGATTCAGAGGAATTACCTATAATACCGATTGTACTCATTGAGAGATTAACGAATTTGACATCAGAATAGGTATGTTTAAGGTCCTTAATAAGGGAATTATACTTTGAAGCTTTGCGATCACTGTTGATTTGTATATTAGATTCGAATCCTACAGTCAGTTCCAATAAATAAAGGATAGAGTTTTTGGAAATGTCCAAAAAGCAAGCTAGAGATTTGGAGATAAAACGGGAGGGAGATCGGCAAATAATAAGCAATCTGAAAATGTAACTGTAATGACAACTAGATAAAAGTCCAGTAAACATATAGAGAACCTTGAGTAATTCGCGTG
Source organism: Cassiopea xamachana (assembly GCA_900291935.2). Taxonomy (NCBI): domain Eukaryota; kingdom Metazoa; phylum Cnidaria; class Scyphozoa; order Rhizostomeae; family Cassiopeidae; genus Cassiopea; species Cassiopea xamachana. The sequence continues at coordinate 9,592,053 of OLMO02000009.1, read as the reverse complement.
AAAAATCCTGACCATCACACAAGCCATGAAGATTGTTGATGAAATCATTAGCAGTCATCTTTGTTCCAATGTTCTATGGAAAGAGGGTATGAGTACAGAAAATAAACATTAAAGTGTTGAAATATGAGGACATATGAACAGTAGTGAAGAAGAAAAGCTTCAACGTTAAACTTTCACAGGAAATCGAGCACCTTATATAATCCATACTTACACAAATAAATAAAACATATTTATATATATATATATATATATATATATATATATATATATATATA
>OLMO02000009.1:9572735-9591710 GCA_900291935.2 Cassiopea xamachana | reverse complement strand
TATATATATATATATATATATATATATATATATATATATATATATATATATATATAACATGTAACATGTATGTATGTATGTATGTATGTATGTATATTTGTATGTATATATTCATTGATACCACTTATGAACTTTTAAAGTTTTGAATATAGAAGGTCCTACCGGCCCGTGTAAATCCGTATTCAACAGCATAAGGGCGCATGTCAGTGTATGGACTGAATCTTTAAAATGGAAAGGAAAATGAAAATTAGGCCTCAAGTTCAGTTTTGAATTAAAAGTTTCGCTCTTTCACCAGCATACAACAATGCTTGTCAAAATCTTTAAACTCACTCAGTTGAGAAATCTTTACGCAAGTCAAGTGATTGAGGTTGACTATAAACAAATTGATTAACAACTTCCTTCAATAAAATATTATTATTTTTACCTTCAGATCCATATAATTCTCCATTACACTCATGATATCGTTTTGAAAACTGAAGCAGAATTCTCTCACGCTCCTGTGTTTCACCAGTCACCGGGAATTTCTGCAAGAGCACCCTAAAAACAGAGGAATCATTTAGTTATATGTACAGGCATTTCCTATCCAATTCACATCTTTGATGTCAAATCCGATTTCAGTTGGCGCGTTGCTTTATTCATAAGTAATGAATATTGATTTGAAACAAGTGCACATGAAGAAGAGATGTCAATCTAAAGATATGCAATCATAGGTGCAGGACTTTAAATTTAGGTAGGGGACTGCTAATTTCACAACCATATGAACAAAGACTAGAGAAGCAGTTTAAAACCTTGCCAATTGGGTAAAAATATGTTCAAACAACTTGAGTCAAAACTATTGCTCTTTGTGAAAAATTGCTTTAAAAAATGGGCGTTTGCCTATCTATGGAGTTGCAACATCCGGTCCAGTGGCACTCGCGGCCCTAGGGGATGCAATAAGATTGAGGCGCCATTTTATTTTCCACTTCAAATACACGTTTTTCTATAAGAAACTGGTTTATAAGAAACGAATACTAGGCCGGTCAAAAAATTAAGAAACTCGACTACTATGCTCAAGAAAAATGCAATATCAATATGTTCAAAAAAGAGTGCATTGGCTTGCTTCCATTCGCTGTTTTGTACGATTTTTGCTCGGAAAAGACTGTAACTTGTTATTTGATCTGCTTGGACATTTCTTGTGCGTTGAGCAGTTATGTCTACCCAGAAGTGTTCGACTTTCAAACAATAAGGTGAGTTTCGGTCATGAAAATAAGAAACTAATTACAAAGCTTTTAGCACTAGAATGCTAAAATTTTTACATCAAATTAAGAAACTTTTAACTGACCCAAGTTTTTTATAAGAAAACATATAAAACAAAGAGGCCTATCTCTTGAAAATCTCTGAGGGGCGCCCATCGTGCCTGAAAAGTTTGGAGGCCTTTAGGAGTCATCCTAATCCTAACTTATGTCAGCTACGCTACTGGTCTGGTCTCCTCCCTTCTTTAACCAATCTATGTGCTGCATGGAGATATTTCAAATTGCTTATACAACAACAATGATTTATGAAACATACCTTAATGCGTCATCAATAGAAAGGCCTTCAAAGTTGAAGAACTTCATGTATTCATTGCATACTTGCTGACTGAAATCTGTGCTGGAAATAAGAATTAGCTGCATCAAACAAAAAGCAAATGGTTTGCTTGTTATAATGACAGAAATGCTCTAAAAGTAGAAAAGAATAATCACGTTTTTAGAGGAAGGAATTGTAAACGACAGTAATGCTCAAAGGGCCCGAATCTTAAGAAAATATCTCAAGGCTCAAATTCCAGAGTTCAGTTTGCTTGCTTGGCAAACGTTAATATTACTTCTCTCCGACATTGATAATGTGAAAGAATTTAAAATCAAATTTCTAAGATTAACAAAGACATGGTAATCCATTTTAGCCAGTTTATCCCAGTAAAAGCTAAGAAAATCTTAAGAAATCTCAGTCTCAACATCGGGAACGGCTAAGAAAATTGAGACTCAGGCAAAACAGTGGTTTCTAACATAAAAACATGCAGTATGGCTTCATTGCAAATTAAAACTTTTACTGCAGGAGTTGCAATAAAATAAAAAATGCTCTTCTTGCATTTGAAAATATTCAAATGTCTCATAATGCACATGCTACGTCTTCAAATACTCTTGAAGACGTAGCATGTGCATTAAAGCTACACGTAGCCACTGCTTTAAAAGAAAATATTAAGGACAAGCTAATGGTTAAGAGTTATGAATGTATAAGTACATTATAGATAAAAGATACTATCATAGGTATTACAATTTTTAGTTTGCAGGAACTACTGATAAAGCGACAATATGCATTCACAAACAAACTACCAACAAACATTAGCAGGTCCAGGTATCCTCAAAACATACTTTTCATTGAGAGAGCTGCGTTATAACATATGACAACATATCCCCGCCAATTTCAAAAACAACAACATTCAGCTCGTAATGACTGAAACAATGACTAATGTACGATGCTTACAGATATAGCGATTCCAAAACGCAACTTACTTTTTTCCCAGCAGTGGGGCCACTTCATCACTTGCAAATCCATCAAGGGTGAACAAACGTGTTGCTAAATCTGTCGCATTTATCGTCTTTAGCTCATCTGGAATCCCACTACGTGATGTCATTTCCGTGTGGGCAGCCGTCTCTGACACTTGTAAACCAACAGAATTTCTTGAGCCTATTCTGCTATCGTATTCTTCCAGATTTTCCGTGGAAGCTGATGTAAAATACTCTTCTGGATACTGTTGTGTGGGAACTGCAAGAGATTTTCCGTATTCATACCGGCTCTGCACGACTCCATCCTCAGTATCACGCAATGATCCGCTACCATAATCGACGAAATCAATGTTCCGTGACGAATTAGGTGAAACTTTGAAATACTCTTCGTTTTGACTTGCATCATTAGTTCGATATGAAACACTCTGTTGACTAAAATTGTCGTAATAAGCGGGCCCTTTTGACGATGTGATGGAAGTCTTTCCGATTGATGACGTAACTCCCATAGACGAGGTCGCATCTCTTAGCCTCTGTTGCAATGCAGGTGAGAGGCGAGATAATTGCATACCTCGACTAGAATCATCATAACTAGGGTATTGACTTCGGTGAACAGTATCACTGTAGATAAAATCTTGGTTCCTGTTGTATTTTAGTGTGTCTGCTTTTCCAAGCGAATTTGACCTCCTGAATCCAATGCCGTAACCGCTTTGTTGCAAATCGTCCTCATCATCATCGATAACAATCTTGCCGGGAAAGTTTTTCTCAAGCTGCACGGGACGGGGGTTGGGAATAACTCCATTTTGGCGAATAGGGCGAAATGAATAATCCTGCTGAGCCTGAAGTTCATCGTGACTGTTAAACCGTCTATGAGAAAATCCACCATGTTTTTGGCTTCGCAACGCAAATTGATGTCTTATTAATGCATTCCTTAATTCTTGGGGACTGCTACTTGATGTTACCTCTGCGTGGGAGTCAGTAGGATGCACATTTACTCCATTGGGGATTGGGCCCCCTACTCCTACCCATTTTTGGCCTGAATTTCCGTGAAATCGAACAGCTTGACTAGTCCTTATTCCTCTGTTAATATCAAGAGCATTCTGATTATCTGCCGAGTTGAATTGCACCCGATATTCAGCATTGGGAAAACACTGTTGCCTTCGTATGAAATTTAGCGTTTCCTCATCATGCGAGGCACTTCTGCGGTGGAATAACGGCACTTCCCTAGAATGTTTCTGGAATTGGTGCACATTGTTATATTGAGAGCCTTGCTTCATATCAATCCGGGTACTAGATGTACTGTGCAATCTTGGTGCCGATCCGAATAACGGAATACTTAACCTGTTAAAAGGTTCATCCGAATACGGCAAATCTAATTCTTTATTAATGTGTTTAGTGTCCGACTGGTCGTATTTACTAGTCGTATCTGGTTCTGATGTTGATGAACCGTTGTCCTCAACAAGTCCACTGTCTGAGTCAAATGTAAATGAATCCCGCAATCTATCTAAAGATCCGGATTTAGCAAATTTACCGTCTGCTCCAAGTCGGTCGTAATCCGGGCTTCCGACAGTTCGTTGATACTTAGGTGATAATCCCTCTTTTTCTGACGTATTGCTAGGCTTTCTATCCGACGATTGTTTGCTACTCACAATTTCAGCTTCTGTTTTAGAGTTGGTAGATTTGAAGTTATAAGAAACAGTAGAAACCCTAGTCAACCGACCAAATGTTTTTGTGTGAGCAACAGGTCCGTTGGAAAGGTAAGGCTTTGCCGACTTTTTCGCCCCAGAATCTGTAGAAATATGCGTATGTTTAATAAGAAAAAGTTTTAAAATGGCCAAAACTTTAAGAAAATTCAAAGAAAATTACAAGGCTCAATTTCCAAAATTTAGTGGTTTTATTAGCCATAATCGATATTACTTCATTAAAAATTTTAAAGATGGAATCAAAGAAAAGGTAGCCCATCTTAGCCATTGTATTTCAGCAAAAATTAAGAGAATGTTAAGAAAATCTCAGGCTTAATTTCGGGAAAAGTTAAGAAAATTGATACTCAGGCAAAATTATGGCTTTCTTATAAAAACATTGTGTAATCCCAGAAAATTAAGAATAAGCGTACAAAGTTCTTATTTACAAGTGAGCCTAATATTAAGTTGCTAGTGTAATTCCGAACTAAGCAAGGGTTCCCTGGTAGATAAATGTAACACAAAACCTAGAACAAAAGCGACAAAAGTTTTCGTTTGAGACACCATTTCTATAGAGAATATTAACGCATGTTGGGTAATGCACGTTTTTCTACACAAGAAACGTGTCTTTAAGAAACATGAGACTGAAATTAGACAAAAATTAAGAACTGAGTTTCAAGTATGAACTTGACGAAGCTGCTTTTACAAGAAAACTTTTTTTCATCAAATTAGAACGAAAATAGAAAAAACATCCATTACATGCCTCGAAAAATCCTAACATCCTTTTTCTTGCATCACAGTTGCCAAATCTGAGTTTTTATTGTTATTGGGAGGCTTTAAATTTAAGAAACATTTAAGGTTCGATTTCATAAAATACTAAGAAACACCCAGGCTGAAGCTAGAAAATTGGTTTAAAACATGTGCTTGTCAAAGGTATCTAAGTAAAACACAGTTGGCAAATACAACATGCTGATGACATAGGGCAAATTAATATCAGTTTACAAGTAGCCCGTTCCCTAATGCCAGACACTTTTCGTTCCTATTGAGACAGTGATGCTTTCCAGCCTAGCGATCCTGGTTGGTGAGACGTCCATTTGTTTGAAAAACGTGAGAAGAGTACAGATGGACAGTGTCTAGTGGCATAACTGACGAAAGTTGGAGCCATGACATTCCAGAGAGTCTCCAGGCTTTGCGTTCCAAAGAGCCCGTCAGTGGTTTCCGAAAGACAAGCTTTTCATTGCACATGCCTTTTTCTAACAATATAGTCTATAAGAATATTAAAGTTTAATTTTGCAGAACATTTAAGAACCACTTAAGAATAATGGAAGGTTTAACATTCATCAAGATTTTCTTCTATCTTAGCTTTTTTAGACTAAGATTTATAATTCTGTTCTTGTTTTTTTATATGGTAAGCTAGATATTAGCAACAATTTGAGAGGTTTCCTATAATTTTCCGGTAAATTTAATCTTTAGCTTAGAACACTTAAAGTTTCTATGTATATTTATACATAGAAACTCTAAGTTTAGCGAAAAAATTGGAATTCGTGTAGTAAGAAGTGTGTATTTGGTGTGAAAATTAAGATGGGATCCCCAGATTACTAAATCCCGAAGAGACCCGTTAGTCTCTGTTATGCAACAAAGAATACCTAGCATTGCCAAATGGCGCAACTGGCGAAATTCTTTCCATATAAAAATATACACTCCCTTTTTTCTTAAGAATATCTAACTTTTTGCCGAGCCTTAATATTCTGAATTTTCTCTAATTTTGAGCCTAGAATTATTCTTAAATCATTCTTAAATACCAAAGATGAAACTTCGCCTAAAGTTTTAAGGAATATATTCCAATCTTTTTTGATGTTTTACTACTTCATAAAGTTAAGCACGAGCTTATGTTTTGTATCGATAATGCAAAAGTACATCTCAGATATATCTTTGAACGAAAAAATTTTTATGTCCTGATGAAGCTTGAGCCTTGCATTATTCCCAAATTGTTCTTACATTTCAGCGATTTTCAGCCTCAATATTCTTATTAACTTTAATCTTATAAAAAAGAGTTTAGTCTTGTAATAAGTAGGCAACTAGATTTTCATAAAACCCTATATACGCATATAATATTGATATCCTCATACCTTCAACAAGCGTTAAAACCAGTTTCTCATCAGAACTATCAACAATCTCCTTGACTGAAAGAATTCAAATTAAAATTAGACAGACAGGCCAATGAGGAAATAACAGGTTAAAAAATTAGGCAAGACAGTCGCGTACAAAGAAACACAATAACACTTCGTGTATGCATAAATTATTAACAATTCACATGTCTGGCTAGTTGAAAAAGCAAGCAACCAGTTATATATAGTCAAAGAAATTCTAGAAAACTTCATGAATAGAAGACTTGATAGATCGACGCATGGTTAAAAAATAATGAGCAATGGCAAGTGGGAAACGTAGAAATGACAAAAGACAAGCCTACTAACTCACAAGCAAAATAAGTTACGAAAAAGTATAGAATGATTAAAATTAGCATATTTAACTGGAAACAACATAATCAATGATGAGATAGGGTAAATACAAACTCACTTTCTCTTGAAATCAACTTCTTTGTGCTAATGCCATTCACTCTTTTGATGACGTCGCCAACATTTATCTAAATGTCAATGAAAGTAAAGTAGTGTTAGAAATTTGAATAAAAGCACTGTAAACTAAATGGTTTAAAATGTTGCAACAGATATTCCTCCAATTCGCCTTAGTTTCTACCTGAGCAAACTTTCTACCCAAATACTCTCAAGTGCCAAATAAACAGGGAACGCTCACTAAACTCTCAAATATTATTTCACACCCCGTTTATTAACTTTCCTACTTCAAGCAAGAATTTTTCTTGCCGAGAAGATCCTGGTCACAGTATAATCCCTGGTTTCCACAAGATGCCATTGCATTACAAGAGTCGGAAACAATATCACACCTAGCGGTTTGGCAGAGGGAATATGGCCACTATATGATACACTTGAGTAGCACTTATTAAGAGGCTTAATAAATTTTTAGAGTAAGCTTCATCCCCTATTCATAGATATCCCTTTGCCTATTTGGCACTGAAGAGTTGTGATTGCGAATAAAGACAAAAAAATGTTCAAACAGAAAAAGTTCCTTAGGGCTTCTCCCTTCAATAGTGAACATCTTTACATATTTTACCCTGTCTACATGTAGGTTACGTATTAAGTGATTCCTCCTCAGTCACCAAACACGGATTAAATAGATACTATACAAAACTGAGTTTCACTAGTCGCATAACTCAGTAATTATTTCCAACGGATACTTCCCGAACGTAGCAACTAGGACCGACTGCAAAGGACCAGATTTCTTAGTAGTACAGGACCTGCTAAATTGCTATGCCGTACAGTAAATACGTTGTAATGGCAATGCGGAAGAACGCAAGTTAAAGTGGAGTAGGGGTCATTCCCATATTACGTCACGCAAGAGGGGCGGGGGTCTTTTGCCTTATGTGACAAAGTGTGACAAGGGATAGGTGGGTTGTCTTTGGAGTGTGATATCATATTTTGAAACAACTTGATATTTAGCACAATTAGCCTAAAAATATCAAGTTTGGCCCCCTTTTTACAACAAATTTGGCTCCATTTACGCCATTTTAACTATTTAACCATTAACGTCATTTATTTCATTTCCACCAATTTCAACAAAAAGAATTTAATAAACCCATTATTACGAAAGCAGGAAAATTTCCTATTGAAATTTATAACGTGACGTCACACATTTGAGGGGAACTTGGTTAGTTTTGACTTTCCGATAGTGTGACAGCAGATGGTTGGGTGTCTAAAAATTCCAAAATTAGTATGACGGAATATGTGAATGGCCCCATACTTACTAAAATAGAGATGATCAAATCGCCTATTTCAAACTATCAAATGAGAACTAGAAATATTAATAACAAAGTTATAAATCTTATCAGTGCACCATTTACTAGCTCTTCATGGAGTCATAGTTGCCAAGTATCTCGTATTCTGCTGGAGACTCCAGCATTCCAAGCTTGTCTCCAGCGCCCCAGCAAATCTGGAAAAATTTCCAGCATTTTAGGATGCCTAGAGTTGAACAATGAAGAGTGCATTGAAGGTTACAGACCTCCCCCAGAACTTCGAACGATTAAAAACTTAAGAGTAAATTCCTCTTGTTGAAGGTGGCCTATATATTATGGTGAAAACGGTTTCTGATAAGCCAAACGAAGCTCCTTCGTAGTTCCTCAGTGCCCTTGCGCAGTACTCATTTATTTTATTGTGTGAAACTTGGTAACCACGTGGATTAGCAAGTTCTATTCTGAAAACCTTTACAACCAACATCTCCGAGTCTAAGACAGGATTTTTCTAGCAAGACCTGAAGAGTTACGAAGTTCTCAAGTGCTTGATCCTGGATAGTATGGTGGAGCTTTGTAGACAATAGCAACTATGAATTTGAAGGAATTCAATATCATTTGATCGTCAAATCACTTCAATTATTCATTGGCAATAATTACGAGCAACAAACCACGCTTAAATAGAATTCACAAAACATGATCAGACTCTGTCAACAAAGAAGACACTGGTTCCCACACGAAAAGAAATCGCAATGAAGACAGCGATGTGTTTATTGGGGGAGTGGGGGACCCCCAGTAAATGACCTTGCCATTCCTTCTCAGGCTAGCAAGAAGGACATTTTCTGCCATATGCTAGTGGAAAGCTTATGCATCGTTGTCCGAAAATACATTTTATGATAGTGCTTCCGCTTCAGCCTTGCTCTTAATGTGTTCTTACTTTTCCACCAAATTTCAGGCTCGTGTTTTTATAAAATTGTTCTTAAAAAAGAGTATTCTTATAAAACAATGCGTGCATACATGAAGGGGCAACTTATCCTAAAAGCAGAAATGTCCGATAACTTCCCCTGACTACACCCTCTTAAAATTGAAAATTGTAGTGGCTTCTGCTGCAAACACGGTGTTGCAAGATTTCAACAATGCAAGCAAGTCTCACAACATAGACACATTTTGTGCTGAGCTGTAGTCCACATGCCCCCTCCCAATCCCCATGCCAGGCATCATGTACCGTAACTTCTTTGCTTCTATGCAAGGATGTGCCGATTGGGGGCGTGGGGGTGCCGCCCCCCAATATTTTCAAATTTGCAAGAAAAGTTGGTCAAAAGGTAGCAATGCTGCAAGAGAGTGGGCAACAAGTTTCTGTGACCTTTTTCTTAGTAACTATAGTTGGTCAGTTGGTCAAAATGTCCCACCCCGCAACGGAAGGTGGCTCCGCACATCACTGCTTCTATGCAAATAACTAACTTATATGTCTGTTAAATCCCTTCTATGATCTCTAACACTCTTCAATTATGGATAATCTTTTGAGAAAATCGAATGTTTATTGTACGAAGAGATGAGAATCCTTACATCTTGAATAAACTAGCTAATCTTTTAGAAAGATTTTGTAAAATGCAGCTGCGTCAAGTTAAGTTTCAGACAATACTATTTCGCATTCCGATCCATGAAATAATTTTCATTTTCAATAGCTGTGGTCAAGCAAAATCATAATACAGAAAATAACCACAACAAACAAGCTTTTCCCGCCAGTGTTTATAGTGAACTTCAAGACTAATAAAAGGCGTTTAAAGAAATTATTGCCAATACTTCAGCTGAATTTGTTTCCATGACGCAAAACTTCACATACATACTATTGATGCCAATAGGATACACGTTTTTTTTATAAGAAAAAGTTTATAAGAAAATGAAGCTCAAATGGTCTAAATCATAAGAAAATGTTTAGAAAATCATGAGGCTCAATTTCCAAAACTTCCAAATCGATACTTCGTCGTCATTGCATTCAGAATGTTAAAGATGGAACTCAATTTCATGTAAAAACATTAAGCACGAAAGTGTAAATCATTTTAGCCATTTTATTTCAGTAAAAGTTAAGAAAAATTTAGAAAATCTTAGGCTCAATTTCGGGAAAAGTTAAGAAAACTGAGGCTCAGGCAGAATGACGGTTTTCTTATAAAAACGTGTATGAAAATTAACCTTTTACTGGGTTTTTACACGGGTGTTGTTAACACGTAGAAACTGTTTATACCTTACGCGGGGTTTTAACCTTCACATTGTACTTAGTGATAAAAAAACGGTAATGGCTTGTTCACAGCTTAATTAGTTCAAAATAATCGTATAGGTATGATAGTATACATGCTAATTCTGTTGACTAAAAGAAAATTATAACACTAAAAGTTGATCAGACAAAGAAACTATGTAAACACTACATATCTCCACCCATAGCACAACTGCACCTGCAAGCCTACTGCGGTTAGATGTTGATTAAGTCTTAACTCTACCCATCCAAATGCTGGACCAAATGGAAAATACTGTTTCCACTTCTGTACTACAATTGTTTGATATCAAAAGAAGCTGGGCTAATATGGTAGCTATTTAGTCTAGTAGCAATTCCAATATATAACACATTCCAATGGATTTCAGCAACTTCACCCATAGTCCCTCTCACTATTTATATAAAAATGATTCCGCGGTTTAAAGAGAGTAGCATTCAAAATTTCATCCAAAGATGCTAAAATGGTGGAGTGCAAAGCAAAACAAAATTAACGCACAATAAATCGTGCCTGCATACCTCATTTCAGTTGCATAGTACCCTACAATACAGCTTAGGCCCATTTCGTTATTTCTAACTTTACTTTAATCAGCTATCGTAGCGTTCAAATCAGTTTATCTTCACTAAATGCGCAATTCTGAAACATTTAATCTAGGATAGCATTGCTTAAAATCACTCCCTCTTAAACACACAAACCATCCACATGAACGATTGATAAGATAAAGGTTAGATTCCAACATACCCTCCTGCTTTTAAGATGACTTGCTGCTAAATGGTCTATGGTGCCATTTCACTGTCAGAAGCCAGCTTAAATGGCGGGAGGCATCTTACACGGCCCCAGCGAGATGAGGATTGTACTATTTTGCGATGGTTCTTCACTAACGAAGTAGTTACTTCTGTCAGGGTGCAGAACAGTCTATTGTTGGTTTTTTCATGAATAAAAGATGCCTCGGGCAGCTGAAAGAGTTCTATTGGGCTTAAAAGAAAGTCTATTAAGATAAGATACAATGGTTTCGTACTTCAATTCCTTCACTTAATTTAGCAATTTTCTGTAGGTCTAACGGAAAACACGTTTTGTGAGATTAAGATAAGTCAGGGATCACAGGTCATGCAACATTATTATGAATAGGCCCCACTTAACAACCTGATTCCATGAAGAACGCTTGAACTGATCTCAAAAGGTTTTATATCATTTCCAGAGAAGGTCTCTCCATAAAGCAAAAATATGTTTATGTGGTCAAAGGAAAGCCATCAATGCGGTTGATAAATGCTGATAGTGGCTTTCAGTATGCTAGAAAAATTAGGAGACATGGACAAAAGAAATTTCTGCCAAAGAACATGTTAGGAGAAGTTTGATTGCTGTTCAAAGAAATGATATTGCTGATAGCAACGACAACGAAAACAATGATTTGAATTGATGCAAAAAGAAAGATAGAGTGCAAAGAGACAGCTCTCCCTTCTTCGAAAGGGGTCCTTGAAAGGGAGTGAAAGATTGGATAGAGCTGGGACAGCTATTAATGAAGCGTGGCAAACTGCCCCATCAGGCCAAAATCAGGTTTAATGGTTCACGCTACAGTACTGCCCAGCAACTGTCAAAGCACCAGAGCAGGTTTTATGCAAACGACCAAAATGCCGCTTTTACGCATTTCGATGGCGATCTACCGACCCGGGTGTGTGAACATGACAATCCTAATGGGTCTTGCGATTGATGGTGCAAGATCTGTTAGGATTATCATGTTCATATTCTTTTTTTTCTTCTTTTCCGAAGCAGGAATGCATTACGATATCTGTGTTGTCAACCTGCTTCAACACTTCTGATTTTTTTCTTTTTTGACTCTGAACTCTTCTTTTTTCATATATGCCATGCGATCATTTGTCACAATATATCATGGACCGATGTATCATCATCATCATCATCACCATCAGGAGCGGATCTAGACAAAATTTTGAGTGAGTTCCTGATGAATGATTAGATAGAAGCAGATTTGTGGTCCTAGGGGCTCAGGGGGAAATCTCCCTAGTTTAATTTATTTGAGCTTCAGGGGGAACAGACCTTTATGAAGTTAAAGTTTCTGAATTATTTCTTTAATATTTCTAAGTTGCTTGTGACTTCCAAGTTCATTTTGTTTCAGCATTTTGCTTCGATGACTGTAAAAAATCGAAAATTCTGTTTTGAGCCCTCTTGTTAAATATTTAATACTACACTACTAGACAGAAAAGGGTAATTCTACAGTCCAATTCCCAAACTAGTGTCCTTTGTGTTGAATTAAGAGTGATGCATTCCAGTAAAGCATATAAGCATCGTTCTAAAAAATTACTGCCAAAGCATTTCATTATGAAATCAGAGTCATAAATTTGAGAATATCCATTGGCTGCTACAACCCAATTAATTTCTGAATAAAATGAAAGTATGGCATAGCCAAAAGTTTGAGTTAGCTTTCCAGTCACTCAAACTTTTCACTGTCAGAAAGCGAATTTGACTTTTCATAATAAAAACCAATATCATAGTTGCAAATTTCAATACTATCAATGATGTCTGCTTCTCCTTTCTATTGATACTTCAAGGGAATCTCTTGTAACTCCTCTTCTAAATTACAACTTGAATCAGCTAAAGATGATGCTCTGCTTGTACCTACCATTTCAGTTTGGTCAATCTGAACTCGTGCAACATTTCCATCTTATTGGTCAAAGGGCCTTTTTGTGACTCAAAAAACAAAGCTTAGTTTGCTTTAAGTCCCTCTTCCTTCTTCCATCTACAAATCTTACATCATCATTTTGATTCAGCTGCTGTAATGTAGCCTCCTTTTCTAAAACACCTTTTAAATCTTCATTACATCTAATAACAGGCACAAAATGATTTGGGCAAACCTGGAATTTGGTCTTGTATCCAATCCTCCAGCTCTAAACCAGAGAATTCTTATAGGGTCAATAAAATTCACTTCTACCCTAGGTCTTATAGTGCAATCTAGAAGTGCTCTAATTTTTGTTTCTGAACATTTTGGGTATATTGAGATTACATCTCTTTTGATAACAGATGCCAATGCCATCATGCCATAGATGACCAATTTCTGTCTCTCAAATTCAAGGCTGATTCTTTATTAATACATTCAGCTCTGTCATCTTTGAAGCATTTGGAGCTTTCATCTGAAAGCAGTGCATTCATTCATTGTTTTGATTCTGAAACTGTTCTCCATTACTTGATAAAACCTCTTCCATCCTTGGGGGTATGGCATAATATTCAGAATTCTCAAAGAGCTCAACACTAGTGAGAAGTCGTAGTGATGTTGCCAGTGGCTCGTTTCCTTTCAGTAGTATGGATACTGCATTATAGAGACAGTTTCCATTTGGTGAGCACCTATTCATTGAAGACAATTTTTTTTTTGAATTAATATGACAAGAAAAAGTACTGTTCTGAGCGTTTTTTCACTCACTCAAAGGGGCTGTAGCACCCAATATTCAATAGAGGGGTCCTAGACTCCAAGAATGCCCAAAATAAACCTCAAAACAATAATCATATATTTATTTCTCCGAAAAAGGAGCAAAAGGAATCCAGAAACACTTCTGTTCCTAATAATTTCAATAGTGCCATGATGCTTTTCAGCTATTGAAGGGCAATAATATTCAGTATTTTTACTATCATTACTGGCACAAAAAACGTTATGGCTGGCAGCCTGTAACTAAGCACCAGAACTGAAACTTAAATTAACTGCACCATGAGGCAATTGCAAGTTGTATCGGAAACTCCCCAGGGCAAGGATGCTTTGTTCCTTGACCACTCAGAGCATCTAAAAGTATTTTCTCGACCACTTTATCTGACAAAAGTCAACCCATAAAATATGCTAACAACCAAATGCTAGATTGCACTGAATTTTACCAGTATGCTTCAAAACCTTCTTCAGCAAAACTTTTTGTGAGAAGTAACGAGCCTACTTCATCCTGGCGGAGATTAGGCCTACACGGAATAAACGATTCACTTACTCTCGAATACTTGACTGTCAAGGAATATTTTATGTCAAAAAACCTATGCGATGCTTCTGAAAACTCTGAGAGGTCAAGGATTGTAGCTCTCGCATCCGTTTCGTCCAATTCGTAAAAGTCACCGAAATTATTACTTGGCACCTTTCGCCCTCGTTTTCAAGCGAACACATATGTCTCAGTTCTAAACACAATTTGACTCCCGTATGTCGCAGTTCTAAACGCTGAGAACAAAAGTTATCAGTCACTTGTGACCCATAGGTGTAAGTTCTAAACATGATTACAATAGAGATGTCTCAGTTCCAAACACTATCGAGAACACATATGTTTCAGTTCTGAACACAGTTTCGAAGAATTCTAAACCGACAGGGTTCGAGAAAGAGGAAACAACACAGCGGGTAGAGTTTGCAATATTTTTTCCGAGGGCATTTAGCCTGGTCGCTGAAGCGAGAGAATATAACTTTTTATGTGCATATTTTAGAAAGAACAGACACACGATAAAAAGGTGCAGCTCATTATATTTTCCTTGAAACAAAAAAGAATTATTTATTGATTTTTTCTTATGACTCAACTTCTGACTGAGTTCTAGAACTCTTGGAACTCACCCTAGATCCGCCCTTGACCATTATCATCATCATCATCATCATCATCATCATCATCATCATCATCATCATCATCATCATCATCATCATAGTAATCAAAACGTTTTGTCTTTATTATGCGTCACTACTACCAACATCATCATCATCAACATCATCGTTATGAACATGATCATTATCATCATAATCATCATCATCTTCTTCTTTTTCTTCTTCTCCTTCCCATTTCGCCCACAAAGGGGACCTAAAACTGACCCTGGGGTCAGTTTTCGCCTAACACGTCGTCTCTGCCCTAATTCTGAATCTCTGCGATATAAATCACTATCAACTTAAGGGCAGTTGTCTCTCTGTGCCTGCTCGCCACCACATGGAGGTCTCCAACCATGGAATAGCCATCATCATCATCATCATCATCATCACCATGTGTGAGTCGCCAAGCGGCCCAGCCAGTTCCATTTACTTAACTGAAGTTAGGCATGGCTGTGTACGTCAGAAACTAGATGGACAACCATATAGATGAACGACAAAAATGCTCACTCCACTGTCCTTTGGAAGGGATGTTAAACTAGTGGTCCCATGCTTGGATGTGGCATGCACAGTAGGCCTAAATTGGCTGAAGAAGCTAGGTATAACAGCCTACTCCAAATAAAGTAAACAACAACAACCATCATCATCATCACCATCACCATCATCATCATCATCACCATCACCATCATCATCATCATCATCATCATCATCATCATCAGCAGCATCACCATCATCATCATCATCATCACCACCACCATCATCATCATCANCATCATCATCATCATCATCATCATCATCATCATCATCATCATCATCATCATCATCATCATCATCATCATCATCATCATCATCATCATCATCATCATCATCACCTGCCAGTTTCTTGTAACTGACCCTGTAGGTCAAAGGATCACTTCCTGTTGCATAAATGAGGTGAGTGAGTCAGCTACATCCACTTCACTGTTACCCTAGCAGCTACTAGGCAAGGCTGTGGCAACAGCCATTGGGCTTGTCTTTTTATTGAAAGGCCTAGTGGGATAGCTTGCATTAAGTCATCAACATTAACCCAATTCTGAATCTCTGCAAAAATGAATCATAATCAACATAGGGGCAGCTGTTTCTGTGCCCACTTACCCACATGATTTCGTACAATTGCTCATCAACCGTTATCAGAGCAATTACATAAAATTAGCCTACCACTTTCTCAATTTAGGTTAAACCTATATTAGTCACCTGGTAAAACATTAGCTTGCACTTCACTAGAACATAAAAAGCAACCCAACAAAATAGATGAAGCTCAGATGGAGTTAAAGGCTAAACATTTTTCTGATATCCATAATTGCATGTGAAATTATGAGTATTGTGCAACCTAAATCACCACAACTCAGGAGCTAATAATATCATTGGCAGTACATAACATCAAAATGATATATGGTTTTAAAGTATATGACAGAATCCACTTAACACTATCCGCACCAGCACTTAACAGCACATTTGAAACAAAAATCAGGTAATGTTAAATGATTACTAATGTATTCATAGTATCTTCTCCAATTATGCTATATACATTGATCATTAAAAAGACTTTCAAATTATGATAAATACCAAACCACATTGTCCTCTAACCACTGGTGAAACAGGGCCCATAAGACCTATGAGAGTGCCCTTTAGTGCCTCAACAACTAGGGATCCTTAGCAATTACCATAACCTCCATCTGCAATTGTTACAATACACTGCATCAAACCCAATCCATACTTTCCAAAAAACATGCAAAATGTTGGAGAGGGAGGAATGCACCTGCCAGCTAGGTAAGTAAATAACATAAACATTATTTTAACAATTTCATTGTGTCTGACCCTTTTTAGAGTATTTTGCAGTAAATTGTTGGTCTCAATTAGCTATACCTACAGACTATGTAAAAACAAACCTCAAAGAATTTTAAATTATTATTACACTATATTATAATTGCACTGGCCTGATAAATTCTGACAAAAATTGTAGATTTCCAACCAATGTTTTGCTAGGGGGCTGAAGACTCCTATCGTCAGTCAGAGCACTGTTGTTGAGGTACTTGGCAGAGCAAACTCTTCATGCATTTAGAACCTTTAATATTCAATCTTTAACACTCAAACACTTCTTTAACACTTCTTGCAAAGGATGTCACTTTTACTGACTACTACTGAATTTGAAATTTACACTTAAACACCACAACTTTTTTGCTCTATCCTAGGTTTTCAAATAGCTTGTGCAACTAGAATATGTGCAAAGAAAAAAATTTAAATAAACAAATGCCATTGTTGGCAAAGGAAGAAATGTATTTTATTGCTACATTGTACTTGTTCAAAGGTCATGCATTGCAACACCTCATACACATTTTCGAGTGTCCACGATCAAATAAACAGGACTATGAAGCATTTCCATCTTGCCAAGTTGTTGATCACTTTCAAATTATTGCTGCTAAGTATTTTTTCATAGAATAAAATGGCTTTCCACTTAATAAAGCAAAACCTTTCGAATTATCTGGTTGGGAGTTGACAGAACACTGGGTCCAACATAGTAAGTGAAAAGCTACAGACAGAAGGTATTCGGTTGTGCCTCCTTTTTTATCAGAGAATTTCACTTTCTATTGAACGTATCATTTGCGGTTTGCATGATAGCTTGTATTGCAAACTTTGAACATTATTCCCCATCTTAGACTAGGCCTAAAAACTACAGAGGTCAATAAATGATAACACCAAACTCCAAAGCTGTTACCTTGCTGAGCAGTGTATACTAAAACATATGCGGATATCTCCATGATCTTCACATGAAATCTTCCTTACAGCCACAAATAGTTTGGTGTTTATACAGTTTATACCCTGTGTCTATAACCGTTAAGACGATCAACATAAGTTCATGGGCCGGTCCAAACAAAGCAAGAACGAGAACACTATGAGATAATAACAAGACTATTTAAGTTTCCAGGCAAAAGAACCGGCAAAAGCACACCGCCATTTCCTTGATCGTCCTCTTCCGTGTATCATATTAAACCTGCAAGTCCTCACCCGATCAATGAACCATTCAAAACTGCTAAAATTAAAAGATTATACGATGCATGTTTCTTACCTGGCCAGAACTCGCTGCAGGGCTATCATCTAAGAGAGAACATATCATTGGAGGCAAATGGGTATTTGAACCGCCAACAATGCTAAAGCCAAAACCTTTTGTGGGTGACCGTACGACTTCCACTATCTTTTCTTCTACCATAGTATTTCAATTAGCTAAGCAGCTACACGTAAAATAACGGTAATGTGCTTCCTACTTCTCTTGGAATTTCCAATAACATCGTCAACAAGGAGACTTGGGCCTAGCATTATGCAATCGTCCCTATGACGTCACGACGGATGGATTAGGCCAGTGATTTTCAACCACTGTGCCGTGGCACCCTATTGTGCCGTGAGAGGTAGTCAAGTGTGCCGTGAGAAATTATCCAATACTACTTTTCAAAATTAACATTATTAATCATTTTCTGCAAATGTTATGCCAATGTTGAGTAATCACGCCCATTTACACTGAGACGGAGAGGGTAACATTACCCCCCCCCCCCCAATAAGTCATCTATGTTGCATAAAGAATTGCTCAAAACTATAATTGTAATTATTTCTGCATTGACCTCTACCAATTCTGGAGGTAGCACAACGCAAATATATGGCTGATGAAACCAGCTTGAGGAATGAGGCAGGGGTTCTCTTTCTTAGCATGAAAATCAATGATGAAATACATTATATAATATATATTATATTCTATTATACATTATATTCCATTATACATTATATTCCATTATATTATTATATTCTATTATACAGTATATTCTACAAGAAGGTATTCTAAGACGTTTTACAGGACGTTACCTCAAAAGTAATTCCTAGGGGCAAGCCCCCAGGCCCTATTTTTCCATACAAAACCTATTAAAAATTACTGCCTATTCAACCTGTTTCATCCATATGTGCAAATTTACGATATAATGCACTTTAAAAACTCTTTATTGTGCTTCTACATCTGTACCCCCCC
>OLMO02000009.1:9547692-9572715 GCA_900291935.2 Cassiopea xamachana | reverse complement strand
CCCCGTCCCAATGTAGTTCAGCTCTCTACTAGCCTAAATGTAATATTCTGCCATGTGCTAACAGCTAGTTGATTGGCCCGTGTTCTTTTTGTAACATCTTTGGCTAATGGTGTGCCGCAAGACTTGTCCTATGCAATAAATGCTCTGTTGCTTGAAAAAAATTGAAAAACACTGGATTAGGCAATCAGTATCCTTTGCTCCAGGTTTCTCACTTCACTCTACACTATTCAAATCTTCAGTTGCCCAATCTCATGTCAGATTCCAACTTCCTAAAATCCTCTACTCAAAGGTAGATCTCAAGCATGGGTACAGTGGCGTGGTGTGAGCATTTTTTCAGTCCTATAAGAGTTGCCAAGTCCAAGCGTACTTCTATTGAGAATTGGTTCTGAGTCCACCTTCTGTACCTTCACGAATGTTTTGGTAGCTTTCAGAATTTTGATTTCAAAACCTTCAAAAGTCAATGAAACCCGGTTGAGGGTCAGTCTGTCATTCTCCGTGTAATTACAATTATACGGAGAAGGAAAAACTGATATTGTTTTGCAAAAGGGCATTTTCTAAAGTTCAAGGAGTCGTTACCTGGAACATTTTTTAATACGCTAGCAAAAGCTGCTACGGTCATGTCCATATATGGGCTTTGAGTTGCTTGCGCCCAAAACCTAAACCGTGTACAGGATTTTCAGGATAAAAATATCCCTAGTGCGTACCAGGCTTTTTTTAACGCGCGGTTCTACACAAAATGTGCAGTTCTGAAAAACTTTGTGCAGCTCTAGTGAAAAACTGTGCGATCCAAAGTTTTTAGTTTATTGAAAAGAAAATAGAAAAGAGTATTGGAAAACAGATAGGAACACAACAATTCAGAAAGTTTGACGAGAATTCAAAGTCCAACTAACTTGATGTTTACTGTAGCGATTTAAAGGCATTTCTTCTTAGGTTTATACTTTTACTAAATGCAGTTTAAAAGTTTGCTTAGTTATATGCAACCCCCCCCCATTTAATGACGTCAGCATGTTAATTTGAATGTAATAGAGAGCGCTCATGATCAAGGAAGTAACCATTTTATCTCATTCTATTGAAATTAAACCCATCTGCAACCAGGGATTTAATTCTTCAATGTTGCGTAGGGGTGTCTGGGGTCTCGCACCCCCACTTATTGCCAAAGCCAGCGATAAATCATCAGGCTCGTCGGTGCTCATTTGGCTTGTCGGTAAAATTGCAATGGTGTGGTGGCCAAAATAAGTATGCTTGGAAAAGGTACATATTGAAAAACAGGTACGATCTTCAAGTCAAATTAGATTTGCATGACAGACAGGGCATTTTTAATACATAAAGAGGTGGGGAAATTCCCACCAGCCCCTTTTATTGCCCCACTAGTGAAACATATTTCCCCCACCCCTTAAGTGCCCTTCTCATTCAATAACATTTTTAGTTTTTGGTTATTTGAAATATTTGTATATTTATACATGAAGTTTGTGTCATTCGGTCTATAGCAGCGGTCCCCATACCGGGTTTTTAAGAGGGTTTTTGGAGGACTGCCAGAAGCTGCTGAAGCCTGCAAGTTACAGATCCACTTTCATAGACTTTTAGGTCCTTTTTACCATAAAGTTTGACAACTTGGCAAACTTATGCTTTCAAGCTCTGTGGTATTTTCTCTGAAAGTACATTTGTTGCTACTGAGTAATTATGAATTTGCATTTATTGGGAGATGACATTTAATCGCCGCGGCATACCTATCCGTGATTGACAAATGCATAAAAGAAAATCACTTTAGTATCTAATGGGAGATGCATTCTAAGCCAAAATAAAGGGCATTGTTTCAGAAATTTTCTAGGGGCTCCACCCCTAGACCCTTCTTTTCCTCTTAAAATGACATGGTATTTAATAGAGGCATATTAAACTTGCTTTCATTTGTAAGGGCAGATTTATTGAACTGGTTCTGACAAGTGGACGTACTTCGCCGAGTTTCTAAATAAAATTAACAACTTTCTACCACCCGCGCTCAATTTGAAGCCACCCTTACTCCGTAGGACCGCGACTAAAAAAATACATGCAGTAGGGGACCGCCTGGTGAAACATTTTGAAAAGTTTGGGAACCACTGGTTTATAGAAATATTTCACGAATTCATTTTTGAAAGTCTCTTAATCTATAGGTTCTGTGTATATCTAAAGTGCCCTTTTCTCAAATACCCCACCAGTGAAAATCCCTTTAAAAAATGCCCTGATGACAGGTAGTTAAATGTTATATAGCAAAACATACGCAACATTTGCTAAATAATTACTTTCTTGCAATGCTTAGGTCTTATTATACTTTCTCCTTGTATATAAAATTTGTCATTATCAACAACAGATTCTCACTAATCTCAAAAAATTTTTCAAAACAAGTCTACTTGTTCTGTTTCAGACAGTTATTTCTACTTCGGGGATACTAGCACTCAAGAAGGTGTTAGCTGGGAGGGGGACATAAAGGTGCTAGCTTCAGATTGGCTTAGAGATCCGGGTGATTGTACAGGCTCACACCTTGTCCTAGGCCAATGCAGTGAAGTTACTAGTCCCATACTTGTCTTTTGCTATGACTCTGAAGTTCCATGGATCTTTCATCAGCAGCTTCAGCGTACAGTTTTTAGGTATTAAAGCTATCATTCAGATTGTACCTACTGTAAGTTCTGTTTCAAAGACAAGTGAGATTGCTCCCATATTTCTGTACTGAACATGATCTATATGTTCCGAAAATAGTGTTTCCCAGACATCTTGGGACCCTAAATCTAACAATTTTTCTCGGGCCCAACCATGGTGGGCCCTCGAGAAGTACCTGTGTACAAAAGAATGCCTACTGCATTGAATTTTTGGGGCAACCATACTTGCATCAATGTTATTTATGTTCTCCCAATATTTCCTAATAATGATAATTTGATTCATGTTCTATATCTACAGATTGGATGTAGCTATCAAATCATATTCTAGTCTCATTAGATTAGATGCCATGCAGTTTGCTTTTTAGAGTAATTTTTTGCATCTTTAGAACTGAATAAACATCGAATAGAACTTCAATCTCATTGAAATGTATGTACTGTGAACGGCTTCTTGAGGTGTTATCTTGGAAGCCGTGGGGCAGTAGTTCTGTGGTCGCTTGATGTTTCTACCGTGGTCGTACGTCAGTCAAAGCCATTGTAAGTTAGCGCAAGTAGGACTTAAAAATCCTACTTGCAATCGACCTGAGAATTTTTTACGTACTGACTACAACAACTGTGAAGGAAACAAAGACCATTCATCGCATCGACTGACTTACGGCCACAGCAGAAGCATCGATCGACCACAGACTGACAACTTGACGGTCTCGAAGATAAACACACAAGAAGCCAAGCCTACAAGTATTGTCCACATGCTAACTGAAAACATTGGCATACTATTATGAATTCTTTTTAATGAGCTATTGGGGTCTTAGAGAGGGTGTCAAAGTGTCACTGTCTGTGAGGCATAGTGAGAATTCAATCATTATAACACAAATTATTGTTCTATACTTTGCTCCATTTTAGCTTTATCAATCAGACAGTTGAGTGACTTGTGCAAGTCATTTACAACAGTCTGTACCCTCCCCTGTTGACATGTATGTTGGTGCCACATATGCACATGGAGCTTTTCTTTTTTAGTATTCCATTTACTTGTTTTGACTGACCACCAACAAGAGGTGCACCTGTTTAGAACGGTCCAACTGGTACTTTGATATAAGCAATGTAAATAGGTGGGTGACGATTTACTCTCTTGACTAACCATTTTATTTTCGGTCCCAACCCTAGGTATGAGTTGAAGTTAATCTTTGCGGAGTGATTGGCCAAGCACCCCATCCAGTTCCATTGAAGTTAAGCATTGCTGTATACGGTCAGAGACTGGATGAACGACCTTCCAGATGAATGACCAAAACAGCTCACTCTGCCGCCCTTCGGAAGGGACACTAAACTAGGGGTCCCGTGCCTGGATGCAGCATGCATAGTAGGCCTAAATTGGCTGAAAAAGCTAAGTATAACAGCCTACTCAAAAGAAAGTAAACAACAACAACAATTTAGTTCCTTTTCGAGCAATGGCAGCTGTACAATATTGTCGTTGTCTGATCGCACTACACTATTGCTAACAAGCATGTACTAACACTTAACATATACGGCATTTGTTTATAAGAACCAGTAAAATTGAGGTTAACGTTGGCTGTTTTTAACTTTTCCCAAGCTTTGAGGCTGAGTTCTTAATTTGTTCTTAAATTAGTAGTGTCAGGGTAGCAGGACCTACGACTTAGGTCCAAGGGCGTGGTAGACCCTTCCCTTATGCGAGCCCCAGGCCTAGCTGACCCAGCTGGTTATACCTGAAAGGGTCCCTTGCTCAGGGTTAAGAGTGATGACCAATGGCGGATCCAACAGGAAACTGGTGGTGAAGGCAGATGAGTTACGTCCTCAGAGGGAAATGGCTGTTTGTAGGCAGAATACTCTCTGGGGTGAGAGGCTGTGATCTCTGTAAACTCGCCCGACAGAAGGCAAAGGCAAACCACTGTCATATTTTGTCTCGTATAATCATGGTAATGTTTTTGAACAGTAAAATAGACAACAACGTGAAAGATCCTAAAGGTAGGGTCTTGTTCAGTAGGGACCATCATGTTCTACAGGTGATACCCGACCGTTATCCTGCGACTGTATGCAGAACTAATAACTTAAATAAAAAGATTACGAAATGGAATGTGTTAGAATTATGTACCAAAGTGTAAAGGTGGATAACTTAATGATGAAAGTGAAAAGAATGAAGATTAATATATTGGGTGTTTGCGAAGTAGGGTGGACACAATCTGGAAAGTTAGCATCTGAAGGAACTACATTTATATATTCAGGAGGAACAGAACATAAGCATGGTGTTGGAATATTTTTATATGAGGAGACTGCAAAATGTGCAAGTGGATTCTGGTGTATTTCAGAAAGAGTTATGGTGGTGAGGCTGAGAGGGAGATCATTTGATATTTGTTTAATCCAATGCTATGCACCTACAGCTGATAACACAAATGATGAAGTAGACAAATTTTATGTTCAACTGGGTAGACAAATAAAGCAGTGTAGATCACAAGACATTAGAATAGTTATGGGTGATTTAAATGCAAAAGTAGGCGGAGAGAGGTGATGGTAGAGCAGTTGGCCCCTTTGGCCTAGGTCAGAGAAATGAAGGGGGTAGTAGGTTAGTAGAATGATGCACAACGAACAGATTTGTAATTAAAAACACGTGGCTTCAACGTAGAGCTACAAGCTCACATGTAGAGCTTGTATACTTGGAAGAGTCCGGGAGACACTTGTAGAAATCATATAGACTATATTATGATTAACGAACGCTTTCGAAATGCTACTACAGGAGTAAGGACATATCCAGGTGCAGACTGTGACAGTGATAATATTCTACTGATGGGTAAGTTACATATAAATCTGAAAAAGTTGAAGCGAAGTAAAGTGAAGCGTAAGATGAAATGGAATGTACTATTAGAAGATACAAATGTGAGGACCAAGTTCTCTCAGAAAGTGAAAGAGGTATACAAACAATGTGGAGATGGTACTGAAAAGTGGAATACTTTACAAAAAGTCTTTGTGAATAGTGCTCAAGAGTGTGCCCCTAATTGTGGAGTGACAGCTAAGGAGAAGTGGATGACATCAGAGATTTTGGATCACATGGAATTTAGACGCAGAGTGAAGAAAGACACGGATGAGTACAGAAAGGTAAATATGAGGATTCGAAATATGTGTAGGGCAGCAAAGGAGTGTTTAAATCGACAATGTGAAGGGATTGAAGAATTAGAAAATAGAAACGTTCAAATAATGTATGAAGAAGTGAAAGCTTCAGTTAACAAGAAAAGATGGCATAAATCTAGTTGCGTAAAAGATGAAGATGGCAATGTGTTGATGGAACAGGACCAAAGTAAGAGGGGGTGTACAGAGTACATCAATAGTCTACATTTAGATATTGATAAAATAGATAGACCAGTAATTAAAAAACAGATGATTGGGAATCCAATAACAAGAGAAGAAATAACAAATGCAATGAAACAGATGAAGAAAAACAAAGCAATGGGAAATGATGAGATAGCGTTTGAAATGCCAGAGGTTTTAGGAATTTTGGGCTTGAAAAGATCACTGATATTGCAAATTTTGTATATGAATCTGAAAATTTACCTGATGAAATGATAGAATCAATATTCATTGCTTTGCCAAAGAAGCCAGTAACAATAGATTGCAAAGAACACTGGACAATTGGCCTTATGAGCCATGTAACAAAGATAATCTTACGTGTAATGCTAAATAGGAATAAGAGTACTTTTAGAGAAAAGTTATCCGATGAACAGTTTGGATAAAAGCCTAGAAAGGAAACGAGAAATGCCACTCTTTGCTTAAGAGCAATTATGGAAAAATACATTGAAACCCCGAAGGATCTTCATATTTGTTTCATAGATTATGTTAAGGCCTTCGATTGTGTGAAACATGACAAGCTCCTGGATATGATGCAAAGGTTGGATATAAATGGAAAAGATATTAGACTGATAAGAAATATGTATTATGGCCAGAAAGCGGCAATAAGAATAAAGGGAGAGCTTGGTGAATGGGTATGTATACAAAACGGTGTTCGGCAAGGTTCATGTATCATCACCAGATTTGTTTAATCTGTACTGTGAAGGAGCCCTTACGACAATAAGGATGTGTGATGGTGTTGATCTGGAAGGAACAAGCTATAATAATCTTCGATACGCAGATGACACAGCATTAATTGCAGATAGTGAGATGAAGCTACAAAGATTGTTGAAAGTTGTTGCAAAGGAAAGTGAGAGATTGGTTTAAGGATAAATTGTGACAAAACTTATGTTTTGGTTTCCAACAAGAAGGCACAGGCTCCGGTATGTAGTGTGGCAGTGAACAGTGTGCAGGTAGAGCGAGTAGATCATTTCAAGTACTTAGGCAGTTGGATAGCATCGGATGGGAGATCAAATATGGATATTAGATGCTTAGGATTGGGAGTTAGAAAGCGTTTGTTGAAGTGCTATATCTGGTCAGTGCTATTGTATGGATGTGAGTCGTGGACAATAAATATGGAGCAAAAGCTTAAGGCGACAAAAATGTGGTTCTGGAGAAAGATGATGAGGATATCATGGACAGAAAGACTGAGTAATGAAGTAGTGTTGGAAAAGGTAGGGTCAGAAAGACAGCTTTTGACCACTATCAGAAGGAAACAGTGGAGATTTGTTGGGCATGAGTTGAGAAGAGAAGGAGGGATGGGGAAAAATATCTTGGAGGCTGAAATGGCAGGGAAAATGGCGAGAGGAAAACAGAGATTGAAGATGTTGGGTTGGATAATGGAGAGATTTAGAGCTAAAGATAGAGAACAGTTACCAGTGTTGCAAGAGATAGGAAAAGATGGAGATAAAGAGAATCGCCGTGATCCGTCTACCGTATTAAATGCCATGACACTATAAGGAGAAGAAGAAGAAATTTAGCCAATTTTGAAATACGCGGAAAGAGAAAACAAGCTCTTTTTATAAGAGAGTGTTTTATAAGAAAGTAGTACTCGACTGTTCAAAAAGTTAAGAAAGTTCAGTACAGGGTTTTTGAGACCCTAGAAAGTATACTAGTGTATATGTATTTAGAATTCTATTTATCTGTGTACAAAATGTCATGTACGTGATGGTGGTTACTCTCTAGCAGTTCAACTTCTGCTATTTAGTAAGATTTAGCCTCATTTCAGGTGTACACGGTACCTATTGGTTTCCTCTAATGCAAATGACCAAAAATTAGAACTCAAAAAGGCTGCCAAGAAAGTCTTAGCAAAGTTTTGATGCTGGAATCGTGAAAATTGAAGAAAGTTTCAGCACTTGGTCTAGAAAATCTTTCCTAGAAAATAAAATACATATATGCAAGGCAACATTGGGCGTTTGATTGAATGAGAGGCCATTAGTAAATTGTTACAGCCGAGATGGTCTCTCTTCCATCTCAATGCTTTTATTAAAAAAATAATGAAAAGTCATAATAAGACAACATTAGCACA
The DNA here is from genome assembly GCA_900291935.2 of Cassiopea xamachana. NCBI lineage: Eukaryota > Metazoa > Cnidaria > Scyphozoa > Rhizostomeae > Cassiopeidae > Cassiopea > Cassiopea xamachana. Next base: position 9,564,669 of record OLMO02000009.1, on the reverse strand, counting down.
GTATCTAGTTTCGCTAGAAGTAACTTATTCGCAAAAATCAAAGACAAGGGATGGTAAGGCTATCAATTCTCTTCAGATTAACAAGGAAGGAAGATTTCATGCCCGTTCTGCTAGTGGAAAGCTTATGCATTGTTGTCCCAAAAGTGCATTCACAGCAGTGTTTCAGCCACAGCCTTGTTCTTAATTTGTCCTTAAATTTTTCAAATTTTCAGGTTCGTGTTCTTGTAAACTTATTCTTATAAAAAATGAAGTGTAATATGAAACTACCGTTAAATAACAAATACACGTTTTTTTATAAGAAACATGTCTATAAGAAACATGAGGCTGAAATATGGCAAAAATTAAGAAACATTTTTGAAATATAGGCAGGCTGAGCTTCAAAAGAAACTTGCAAAAACTGTTTTTACTAGTAAATGTTTTATCAAAAAAGCAGGAAAATAGACTAAACACCCATTCCATGCCTCACAAAACCTGAGCATCCTTTTCTTGTATCACAATTGCCTAATCTGAGTTGTTATTGTCATTGGAAATCTTTAAATTTAAGAAACATTTATGGATGGACTTGACAAAATGGAAAGAAACGTTCAAACTGAAACCAGAGAACTTTCTTCTTATAAAAAAGAAGCGTGTATATGACTATGAATATAAAACATGATGAAATGCAGTGGTGTAGAAGTAAATAGATAGCTAGGGGGGCTCTATTGACAGGAAGGGGGCTCTTTTCTTGCATGTATTTTTATAAGAAACTTTGAAGTTAATCCACGCAGCTATATACGAAAACGATAACGTCTTCCAGTAAACTACACATTTTCAATACCCTACATCTTGTGAACTAACAATTTCTCCACAGCTTTTTACATCTAAAATTTTACAACAGTATAATAATTCTTCTATGCGCTTATTTTCAAAAAAATTTCAGAGTTGAGGGGGATACTGGGCCCCCGCCTGTCCCTCTCTTCTACACCACTGATGAAATGGAGATGGATTGGCAGCATCAACGAATTCGCTTAAGTGTGAATGAGACCAGAGGATGAGAAAGAAGATCGAGAGCTTCTTGTATGCATGTAGCAGTACTAGAAAAATCTGAAAAGTCAAATATTGTTCGAAAGGACGTATTTCCAGTCAGTTCAAGCTGCCAAAGAGGCACACTGGCACGCAATAAAACCACGATACTGATGTCAGCATACGAATTGGTAAATAGTTGTATCAACACGGAATTAAAGCTTTGTAGATGTAAACACAGTTAGGAAAGTCCCTAGAAAGCCCAACGTAACACATTCTAAGGAAAGACCTCGTACTGAAACAGATTACATCACCTATAAAAATACATTTGAAAAGAGGGATGGCGGGGAATAGACGGGTGTTATGCATACTAGTTGCTCAATGATTAAACTGCATTTGTGTGGGAAAGGTTCGCATAGTGCACTAGAGTCAGCAAAGGTAACAAAATACCTATGTATCTTTGAATATCTACTGAAAAAAAAATTTCCGATCGGTCCTATTTTAAATGAATGTCCCTCTGGATGCCATGCTGCAGAAAATGATGCCCCCCCGATTATCCAATTCTCTTTTGCAGTCCATGCCAGGGAATTCCCGAAGTGGGTCTTACTTTTGAGTATGGCCGTGTGTTCAAGGAGCAGAAATCATAGACTAACTTTTACTTGAGGGAAAGCACAGCCAAGATTTGTTATTCTGAAGCATTATAAGAGCTAGGGTTTGTGGAAGGCGTTAAGTTGGACTAAATATTTGGTGAAGGATAGGTGAGATATTTAAATATCCTTTCAGATTGAAAGGGGCCTAACTATCATAGTAACTATGAGTGCTTGATTCACTATGCCTATATGCGTTTTAGTATGTCCTAGTTATAACTGAATGCGTTAAAATTTACAGGAAGCGAATGCTTACTACTATCTGTTGAGAGACAATACAAGGGAAGGAGGGAAAGCAGATATATTAGTTTGGTTTCAACAGTACATTTTGATGTCCTTTTCCTAGTACTAGTTGATTTGTCTATGGCAAAAGTATTGCAGAGGCTAGAAGGATTAAAGAGGTACTAAATTCATTTTATTTTTGAAGTAATACTTCAGGATTTGCTTTTTATTTTTATGATCATGTCAGTAGTGTAGCAGTTGTGTTCCTTGTAATATATTTGTATACATGCGTAAATAAATGATCATAAACAGATGTGCCTTCTTATCTTCTCACCACTCCACCTGCTAAATAAACCAAATTATTTATGACCTGGTAGGCCTCCTTGAAAATTCTCACTATTTCTGCCTTTCTTGTTGTTGTTAGATGTCTTTAATAAAATTCAAAGTATCTCATCTTCTCTGAATAGCTGCCCAAATGCCATTGGTTCAGACTTTCTGGGTCTACCCAGTGTGCTACTGCCTGTTGGCTCCCATAAGAGATATTCTTTGGCAGCCCATCATCCCTTGTCCTCATGATATGCTCATGTCACCAACTGAATTCCCTCTTTCTCTGCTAGCCATGGAACTTAACTTTTAGCCCCCTTCTGGTGTAGGGATTTCTAGCTCTCTCTTTTCATGTCACACCTCTTAAAATGCCCAGCACTCTCATCTTTCCCACCTTCAGTTTACTTTTTGTTTTTCCTATTAACTACCCATTCCTCTTTTCTGCATAGCATTGTATGTTTCAAAGTTGTTCTGTGGTTCTCCAATGTACACTTTTTCAGTATATACTTCTTCTGGAGTAATGGGTACAGTGCCTGAATGCTCATATTATATTTTGCAATGCTCCTATCCACCTCATATTCCAGCTTATTTCCTCTTTGATATTCACCTTCAGATAACTGCATCTTGATGTTTGATTTACTTGAACATTTCCCATGTAAACAGTACATTCTTTATTACTTCAATTCAGTTTTCAATTCACTTCAGTTTTTCCTACTGTGAAGTTTATTTGCATTCTATTTTCCTTTTGCTGCAGATTTTGTGATCCCTGCAACATCATCTGTATAAATAAGTGGATGATAGTTATCTTATGTATGTGAATGTGTGTAAGTGTACTAGTCACACACAGTATGCTCTGCTGCTCTGTCATATTTTTTTTGCATTCAATTGCATTGCTAAGGAAATCTTTTCATAAACATGATCAGATCTGATCAAGAAAAAAAGAAAAGAATTGTATGGTACTCTTAGCAATGGCCATACAATATATCTGTGATTCTAAGCATTTTGAAAGAATGACCAGAAATAATTTTCTGAATATTCTGAAAGCTTCTTTCCTTGTTTAAATGAAAAAGTAATGAGTTTCATATCATCTGTTTCCCTTTCCTATTTGTATTATATTTATGTTACTAACTTGTTATTTTAAGGTCTTTCCCCAGTAACATAACACTAATGTTTTGCCATATTTGAAGCCTTCAATCTTTCTGTTAAAAAAATTGTTTCTGATGGCATGACCCTTCATGTGTTTTCAAAATTTTTGTTGCATTAGATTTTGGGGTGCTCCCCTCCCTGGTGGAGGAGTTTTGTGATGGGTGAATTGCCTATGTATTTAGTTATTTCTTTGTGTCTATTTGCTTTCTAGTTGTTTTTGTGTAATGGCCACAGGGTTGCTGTGTAATTTCATCCTCCCTTTGGTATCATTTTGAATTTATGTGAATAGACAAAAACTACAGTAGTATGAAATGATAAATGTAAAAGTGCTTTTTCATCATAAGACCAAAGAATGCTCCCAAAAGTTGCAAGTAAATGATGATTGTGATGAACATGTTAGGGTGCACTTTATCAGATTTTTGTATCTCAAAGGTTAAATTTTTTAATAGAATTTTTTAAGGCTCTTGAGCTATTTTACAAGTTTTGAAAATTTTACAGAGTTTTAATACTTAAGATTTTCTAAGATTGTGAAGACTTTTTAGAGATTTTCCCAGATCTTCCATGGACATATGCAAGGTCTTTAAGGGGTTTCTTTGAGCATCATTAGTGAACAAAGAGCAAGTCATGAAGTTGCTTAAATACGATTACAGTTATCATAAGCTTACCATATTATGCTTCATAATGTTAGTGTATATCTGATTTTTAGGTAGCAATAGACTAATTTTATAATGGAGGAATTTTTTGATGGAGCTTGTGGAAGCCTCCCAGAGGATTTAATTCACACTATCTTAAATCAAAATTTGGATTTTCCTCAAGCAGGTAAGTTTTCGATCACCAATTCATCTTGAAAGTTAGAATTAGAATACTATTGACTAGTAACAATTCATTCATGTGACAACACTACACAAACAATTATTAGCATCTTTGTTTAGCTTCTCTAGTAGTAAGATTTTGCCATTGGAATTCAATTTGATGTGAATTTGCCATTTTTCAATCCCTATGCTTTAAAGACGTACTTTAGTCCCATTAACTGGGGAGATAAGATTTATTTATATCCCATATTAGAAAGCACAAATCAAAATCATTAGAATGTCATATGCCTTTCACCATTCTTGTTGGTTTTATAGTACCTTGTCAGAGCCAATAAAAATTGTGTGATTTTTAGATAGTCATTTGCTTTAGCCATTAACCTAGCATTTCTTATTATCCCCTAGATGAACCATACCTAGAGATTTTGAGGCAACCAAAACAGGTAAATATTCCACTGACCGTTATAAGCATTGTATTTTTGGCCTTTTAGCCCTGGATTTGCAGTGATTGTTAATACCTTTAATGGAAAAATAGGATTGATAAATATTTATAATGTTATTGTTCTCTTTATTTTAGAGAGGTTATAGATTTCGCTATAGCTCAGAAGGAAATACACATGGTGGAATACCTGCTGTGTGCTCAGAAAAAGGACAGAAAACATTCCCAACTGTGCAGGTTTAGTAGTATTTGCCTTCTTTCCTGTTATTATCAGTGATAAAATGAATATAGGTTTTTAATCAAGGAATGTACATGCTTTTAGGCATGTCAATGGTTTTATTTGAAGAGGCACAAGAATCTTTGTGGCCATAGTTTCTTTCTTTAGCACCTTGCACTTTTGCCATAGTTATATAAATTATGTAGCAGTATATTTTGCTATCAAACTATAAATCCAAAATCTTCCTTTCATACTCACCTGCATTGACTTTACATGACCTTGCTACAATTTTCACTTTTGTGTCCTGTAGGATTCCAGCTACTCTTAAAATTTCAAATGTAATTAGAAACAGTGACAGTGTCATGGGGGGACTGGAGATACATAATCCCTCGTGCTCTTTCTAGGATTTATTTTGTAATTTGTAAAAATTCAAGGAGAAAATGTTAGGGATGAGGCTAGGGACCTCTGGCAGCATCTAAATATTTCTTTTTTATGCCATTGCTCTTAGTTTTGCTTTCCTAATGTATTTTATTGCTCATCATTGAAGTCAAAGTGTAAGATAGTTACTTCTTTGCAGTGAAATTGGTTTAGCAACAAAGGGGCATGGTCATTATAAGGCATAGCACTATAGAGTCTCTCCTCCAATTGGTGCTGGTGGCACCCCTGATTAGAGAGTTTTGGCTAATATGCAATGTTTCATTTCTTAGAACTTTATACAGCATTTTTCTGAATTGGTCATTAAGTTTTCAGTTAAATTTTTATTTACTGAATCTATGAAAATGGAAGCATCTAATGTTATTCAGTGCATTGTTTATACTTGCATTTTAGATTTTATGATTTTGTATTGTAGATTGCAAATTATTCTGGGAAGGCAGCCATCTGTGTTTCACTTGTGACAGTGGATGATCCTCCTAGAGTGCATGCACATAACCTTGTGGGGAAAGATACTTCAAATGGGTTGTTCTACATAGAGGATACAAAGAAAAGCTGGACACACAGGTTGGATTTAAGAATATTTTCCAAACAAGCATGCAAATATGCCAAGTTCTAAAAATGATAACTTTTAAGCACAAATATTATATTTTTGTATTATCCTCACTTTTTACAATATATTCTTAAATCTAGAAGTATTTTTGACATAATTAATTTAATTGAGAAACAGGATTAAAGAAGAAAAGATTGTTCAATATCATATGAGACAGGCCTTTTTTCATCAAGTCAACTCAGGATTGGAAGTTTTCCCTATTTTTTTCCAGGGTGGTTGGTAGATCCTTACCCTCTGGGGGTGGCTTACAGCAAGACATTGAATTTATATAAGAAATTTCAAGCTATTGGAAATTCTAAGGTCACTCAATACTTTGTGGCAATAGTCAGACTGCATTTTCAGTTCCTGGAATTTCATTTTTTCCTACCCAAAAGGCCAGAAAAAAGTCACTTTTTCTGAAGCTTTGGTTGGAATTTCATCTGTAACTCAGTGGACACCCTGAATTATATAGATTTGTTGTTGTTGTTATTTGATATATAAGCAGGCCTCTCCATTTAAAGCATGCAATTGCCCAGGCACCTTGGCAGGTGCTTCAATGAGGCAAGGTGGGCACTTCATCACACACCTCATTCTTGGAGATTAACCAGGTCATACACCTTTACATTCTTTCCACACACTGTTTGAAACTATAAATTGGTTATTTTAACTTGGCATTCATGCTTTGAAAACAGTTTTAATGTTTTTCTCTAGCTTGAGTTTTGAAAGAAAAGTCACATTTGACTTACAATTTTTCTTGAGCTTTTTTTGTTTAGATTGGAAATGAAGCAATCTTTAATTTGAAATTGTGTTTAGCAAAGAAATTTGCATGTCATTTATAATTGGATGTGTGAAACACATTATAAAAGCAAGCATTGGCTGGCTTAAATTTTGTTCATTGATGTAAAATTTTGCATTGAGGCACTCAATGGGTCACACACTTACTAAGATCTTTCTGAGAGGCCTGTTGTGTATGGTAGCTTCCCATTTGTTCAAATTCATATGAAGCATTTTGTTTTCCCTAGTTTCCAGAACCTTGGGATTCAGCATGTAACAAAGAAAGACCTTATCACTGTCTTGCACAACAAGCTTTGTCAACAGTATCAGCTGACTTTAATTCCTCAAACAAAACCTGATGAGGCTTTTCAGTCATTTGATATAGCAGCACTAGTTGATAGTTTTGGAGCTGTAGATGGCCCTTCAACTATTTTTGATGAACCAATGGCTAAGTTAGTTGAAAGTAAGTAGGTTTTGATTGTTGGAGGAATGATGATTTATCCTAATGACATTTGACTAGTATACTATATTGCTATTGGCCAATTTAATCACATGGCATTAATTACTATATTTCCCCGTGTATAAGTTGCACCCTTTTTCAGATTATTATTGCCTATGTTTGAGGGTGCATCTTATACATTGTGACATTAACTGACCCATCATTTCCTTTTGGAGATAAAAAATATTCTATGGACAACATACTATGATACAATGTGGGGCACCTGCTCTCTAAGTTCTTACTTGTAATACATGCAAAAATGAACTCAAAAGAAAAAGAAGCCCACCAAACCATAATCGATGAAATAATGAAGATATTAATTGGGAACTGCAGCTGTATTATGAACATTAGAAGAATAGCCACAATGAAAGACATTGCACATATGTTTCTGACCTTTTATTTAATATACCAGAAATTAAGACATCCATGCTACCACTTTAGGACATATCTATAGTACTGTTTTAATTTGATTTTGGATAACAGTTGGTAATGTTATCCAAAAAAGACTATAAGGACCTGCATTATGAAATAGATGCAAGAATTTTATGGATTTTGAATCCTGTAAGTGTATTAGGTTATCTCAAACTAGACATTGCAGATTGAACAAAAGCTCCTCCACTGTATTCTCAAGGGGTGCATCTTATACACAGTAAGACACGGTAAAAACTGTTTTCTCAGAACTCAACCATGGAATCAAGAGCACATCTTATACGTGCAGAAACATCAGTTCAGTTCAGATTCATATTTTTAATTCCTCTACATACAATTTATTCAAATTAGTAAACAAGTAACAATTCAAAAACTAATACTAATACATACCTACAAAACAATGCATACTACAATAGAAGCAACTAATACATACCTACAGCATAATATTACACATGCAAAACTAATACATCAACAATTAATATTAATACAATATGTAAATACAAAACAAAGAACATGATAAATAGTATCAAGGGAATGATTTAATATGGTAAATCATTGTATGTTGCTCCTTGCAAGCACATTTGGCTTAGGCTATGTGTTACTGTTGGACCTACAAGGTTGTGTGTTTGTTTTCCATACTTAACACTGAATAAATCTATTTATGTGACATGGTAATCAGAAACATTGCTATGATCTAATTGATGGCCTTACTTTATTTGTGTCTATATTTTCTGCAATTCATATTTGCATTTTGACATGTTTGTTTTTCTTTCTCAACAGATGAGAAGAAACAGTTATATGCTGAAGCTGAAAAACTTGCCAAATCAATAGATTTAAGTGCTGTGAGACTGTGTTTTCAAGCATTTTTGCCTGATGAAAGTGAAAAGCTCACAAGAAGCTTGCCACCTGTATATTCTGTACCAATTTATGATCAAAGTAAGATGTCTTTTTTCTATTTTGAGCCATTTCTCCTCCTGTACTAGCATGCTGGTTAACATATTATGATATTCTTAACTTACATTATGATTCTTTCACAGTTTGTACATAGGTTTTGCTTGGGTTCTTTAAGACATGCAAGTTGCAAAGGAAGATAACATATGTCCTATCAAATTTTTCCTCATTTACATAGTTCACTGAATTTGTTTTGAATTTGTAAGAAATGCCTGTGTAATGTCAAAATTAAGTCTTAATTTGTTTCAAGATCATACCTGTCACTTTTTATATCTGTGCTTTACATTGTAAAAGTTTAAGTTGCAAGATTCTTTTCCTTTAGTTTCAATAATACTAATAATCATCAATGTATTTATTAATACTTGTGGGCAATACATGAAGCTGCATTCATTCATAATATTTGAGGGATTTTTTCAGTACTTTTTGCAGTGCACTTTACTATCATAGTCTGTTATGATGTAGCATTACGATTTTATGAAATATTAATTAATTAGTCAGGGTTGATTCATGCATTAGAATGTTTTGCACTTTCAGAGGCAGCACATGCTGGGCAGCTCAGAATATGCCGTATCAGTAGTTCTTCAAGCTCTGTAAATGGTGATGAGGAGGTTTTCCTCTTATGTGACAAGGTGCAGAAAGGTTTGCAGAAATTAGAAAATTTCATACTCTATATTAACATGCTCTTCCACAGTGTATAAACTGTAGATGCACTGCTAGTATATCTTGCTATCAAACAGCAAGTGAAACAAAGTTGTCTTTACACATAGTTTCAAAAATGTTTCTTTAGTATTGCATGTATTTGAGTAGAAAAGAAATGTAGCCACGTCTCTGTCAATTTCTTTGCACTTGTATTATTTATTTGAAGAGAGGCTCTACATTACCTTTGGCTCATAGGTCACAATGTGTGATAGGTATATGAGAGCACACAAATTAGAATCAGAAAGATAAGATGTGTAATGAATTCGTTTTGTGTGTATTCTAACATTATGTTTACATGAGGATCAATAGATGAACCAAAATTGATTGAGATTTGTAAACTACCTATTTAGAGAGATAAAAAGAATTCTAACACTGATGTCAATGTTCTGTATGTACTTTATCAGAATCACCCCATGGCTATTCATTTTGTGCAATATCTACAATACAAGAGAGAGCTTTGAATTTTTCAATCAGTTTTTTGGGATTAGTCCATACACTAAGTCTATTACAGAAATCCATGGCATTTCATGTATGAAGTATAGGACTATATTCTGAATTTTAGCGCATGGCTTGGTATGATAGCAACACTGTCTGCTGTAGAGGAGTTAGGGACTGGAATGAAACGGGGTTCATGAGGCGAATTTTTAAGAATTATGTTCTTTAAATCTCATAAAAATACCCCTTTTCCTTTATAAGTACACCCTTTCTAGATAGGAAGAATATAGAGAAGAGAAAGCTGAAAAAATTAGAGAGGAAATATTCCAGTAGAAACATTAAGGGGGTTAGGTGGTGAAGAAACCTAGAAAACTTTTATTTGTTATAGAGTTTTATTACCCTTCTAATTAACGAGATATGATTTTTGTAGATCAACAACAGCACATTAAATCATTGATTTGAGAAGGTTTAATTTTGTTATAGAGACAAAACGTTTTCTTTCTTATAAGCAAATGGTGTGTAAAAATGATATGCGTTTTTTCAAGGATGCCGGAGCAATAGTGGGGCAGAAGCTTGGAAAAGGGCACTTGGACTGATTATGACGTGATACTGACGTCAGAATTTAAACTTAAGGGTTACTTTTTACAGACATATGCTCACAACCATTGCTGCATTTCGTGGCAGATCATGGCATCCTGAGGATAAAGGAGGTGGAGCCTGAGAGAAGAACGAATGTTAGAAGAAATGTGAAAAATTATATCAGTAGACAGCATAAGAAGGGCACTTTTGTCCCCTTGCCCCCGCTCTTCAAGGGCGGGAGGGCGCTAGACCCCTTAGCCCCTTTGCTCAGGCGTGCCTGCGTTTCATTTGGGCTCCACTTCAGCAGTCTATATTCTACTACTGACTAAGATCTACAAACATTTTTGGTGTAAACACAATTTTTTCACATCGGAACTTGAAAAGCGTCTGATAAGAAAGTTATAAGAACGACTTGATATTGAAGACACGAAAAAGCCAAGGAAGTTTCAGTAAATGGCTAAAGAATGAGATTGAAGACTGTATTCAGACCTAGGCACTAATCTAAACTACTAAAGTTTCGTTTTCTGTATTGCTTCCACTCGTTTTGGAATGATGGTTTTCAATTGGGATAGTGGGGAACCTGTGACCCTTAAGCATACTTTTATTACGCTCCCGACATACTGAATTTCATATTGATAGTGGACGATTCGGACCAATAGTCTTGTTGCCTCTTTTCTACAAAAATTACAGCCTCCATTCGCCCGCATTAATTTCTAATGGCGAACTACGTATTTTATGTTGATATTACTTCTATCGATAATGCATAGCCTACGAGTCAGTATTACTTAAAGATATACATCCTGAAAGCTAAAAATTTTGTCTCTCCGGAAAATTGGGGGACATGCCCCCCTGACCCCCCTATTGCGTGGCCCCTGTTGTCACACTTTGTGTATTTTGAAGTCATAATTCTACATTTATACTTGATGAAATGTGTGTATTTGTAAATAGGTTGTAAAAAGGGCATATCTAGTTATCATATTGTTGGGAGATGCATTCTGTGCTAAAGTAAAGGTTATAATTTCAAAAATTGTTCTAGGGGGCACAGCCTCCTTCTCTTTATGGCACAGTTTTGCTACAGAGCTATGTTTTCCCTATCTACAAAAAATCTATCAGGGTTTGCATAAGACAACTATAAAATAGATTATTGGCTTATTGTTTGAAAATAGCACAAAGGTTTATTTTTTTAAATAAAATTTTGGATTATTGACAAAGTCTCAGCTAGTTTCTCCCAAATTCATCATACAATTCGAAAGGAGGACCATGTGCATCCTTAAAGTAGAAGAGTGCGTCTGTCAATATTTCTTATTTTAGGCTCTGGCTAAGGGCCTTTTCCAAACATATCATTTAGTAGGATTGATGTGTGCATCATTGCTGTTACAGTGACTATATGTAACATCTGTTTTATATGTTCAATGTTTTTATAGCTTTTTCAGAATGCTGTTTGTGTTTTGATTAAGACTGATGTGTCTTTCTGTTTCATATTTTAGATGATATCGCAGTTCAATTCTTCACGGAAGAGGAAGGTATCATATTTACGAGACTGTATCGCTCACATCTTCTTTATTGAGTATTCCGAACCAGTCAGAGCATGCTCACATGACTTATGTTTTTGTCCTGACAAAGATATTCCATAAAATATATTTAATGAAGACGAAAACTGAAATTTGGGAAATATTTACGCTGGTTGTAAAGATTTATGAAAATGTGTTCAAATTCTGCTGCTTGTGAGTACATGTGAAGCTGAAGTGCAGATTTCTGGATCATATTTTGAACCGTGAGTTTTAAGCTATTTAATATGAATTTAGGCTATGACAGGCTGTAAGATGTGCCTTAACGAGTGAGTGGATCACATTGCTTGGCATTGTGGTGGGCTTTATTCTAAATTTCTAATTGAAGATGATTTCTTAGCAAGATTTTTATTTTTAGGTAAAATAACTTGGGAAGGTTTTGGAAAATTCAGCCATAGTGATGTGCACAAACAGGTTTGCTTTTAAATTCAGTTATTTCGTTGTAATTTCTTTTAAGGCAGCATTTTAATATGATGAGAAAAATTGCAACAAGCAATTCAGATCAAAGCATAATATTTTTTAAAAGCATTTTCCCTGGTGTATATATTTGAGTGTTTTGTAGGTATTGCTTTTTAGTTTAGTTTTTGTTGTTGTGTTTGGAGACAAAATCGTGTTTAAGTAGTAAAGAAAAATCCCTAATTCATTTTTGAAACTTAGAGTTTACTGCATGAGGATCTTTTAAGTTAACACATCAGTATTTAGCAATTGCAATTTGGTTTTCTAGTGCGCAATTGTCTTCAGGACTCCGCCTTACATAGACAAGGCCATACAACGTCCTGTTGATGTGTTCGTGCGCTTAAGAAGAGGCAAAGATAATGAATTCAGCCCTGCGATTCCATTTACCTACAAACCTGAAACATTCGGTGGGTACTTTATTTACAAACAACAACTTTACAGGTTTAAGTTAATAGCTAGATGTGTATATTTCAAGACAATAAAGTAACAGTACTTTTAGAAGTCTATTAGCTTCATCTATTTTTTACTTCATTAGGAACAAGCGAGTAGCTTTTTCATCCCGCATAAATTATTAGTGATATTCTAAACATAAATTGTAGATGAAAAGATTTGTTGCATACTTAAGGAGATTCAGAAAATTGCTTGTAAAAAGACACTCTGTCGAGTTTCATTTTCTTTTAGATAAATACAAAATTGGTGAAAAGCGCAGGAAAGGTCTGCCCGAAGATCTAGATCAGTTGCTTGCCTCTGCTGGGGTTGCAAAACAACCAAAACAGTCAGAGTCGGCTACAGTATCACCTTACTCGCAACTAGACCAGCTCTCCAGCAATTCTCCACGAAATTTTGCGTCTGAAAGCTCAGCTGCAGCCAGTGCTGGAATAAGGTTCTTCAATCCAGGTGAATCAAGAAGATAGCAAGTTCGAAAAACAATTGTAAATGTTATGCTACTTTTTGAGTAAGTCAAGAATTATGAAAGGACAGAGGTAGAGAGGAACACTCCTCTCCCAATGCGAACTATCACACACCATCATAGAGCAGAGACGTAAGCTCATTTTGCTTTTACGTAGATTATGGATAGGACCGTGAAATGAGTTTCTCAACAGTTTGTTCTAGAATCTAGAGTTCTAGAATCGCCAGAGTTTATTCTCCATAACATTCTCAATGTTTGTATTAGCAATTGTATCAATTTTTATTTGATTTCCGCTGCAACTTCACATCATACCAATAATGTGATAGACAGCAGTTCCCTACATCAGTATTTGCTGGGAACATGTCAAGTAAACAGCCATACTTTAGAGCGTGGTATACACGTTTTTATAAGAAAAAACTTTACAAGAAAATAAGGCTCAATTGGCCAAAATCTTAAAAAATCTTAAGAAAATCACAAGGCTCAGTTTCCAAATGTTCATGTTTGCCAAAACTGGATATTAAGTAATTTTTGCATTCAAAATGTTAAAGATGGAATTCAAATTTTAGTATACAAGATAAACAAAGAAAGTGTAACCCATTTTAGCCATTTTATTTCAGTAAAAGTTAAGAAAATTTAGGAGAATCTCAGACTCAATTGCGGGAAAAGTTTAGAACTTTGAGATCTATCGTTACATCATGACATCGGACTAGTTCATGGTATTTGTAAAAAATTTGCTTCCTAATCAATGTGATAATTTGAAGATGATGCTTTTCGCTCCCTTTACCATTTGTGACAATATACTAAACACTACAGAGTATTACCAATATCTAAAACTCTTTCCATTATGATCTATTGAAAGCTTACTACTGAAGAAGAGTATTGTGTAGCGTACGCCTTTACGTTCCATGTACAGATTCAATTAAATTAAAAATAGTACCTGGCTCATATCTGTTTGCATGTTGACCATATGAATGGTAGTCTAGTATGTAGTTCTAAATATTGTTCATTGTCAGGGGGGTGTTCTTAAGAGGTGGTGCAAGGGTGGGCTTGGGGGACTATAGCTTCCAGTCGGAGCGTGGTAGACCCTGTTGGAAGATGAAACACTTTCGGAGTTCTTAGTTGTTAGAGTACCCTGCTAGCCAAACTATGCACTAGGAGAAAAGGATAAATGTGGCCGAGGAGTAGATAACCACGAAACAAGGTTTTAGGGATAAACTTGTAGGTTAACTTACTTTGTCTCGTATTGCTTTATATCAAGCCCTACTTCCAGGCATTGAATATTATTTTACAGAAAGCAACTGTTTATTTTAAACGTATATCTGCATAATGTATAATATATATATATATATATATATATATATATATATATATATATATATATATATATATATATATATATATATATATATATATATATATATATATATATATATATATATAATATATGCATGCGTGTATGTAGGTATGTATGTATGTATGTATGTATGAAGAGATAAAATGATAAAGAAGACGTTGGAGACGTTTAAAGAAGCTTTTCTTGGCATTCATTGCATTGAAATTTCTTAGAAGGTTCTGTATATATTGCATGTCTTATTCTAGGAACGTAACACCACAGAAAATTAACGCCTATTTGTAAGATAGCGTTAATTTATATAATTTAATTTTAATGCGACGTTAATTTCAAGTACACTTTTATAAGAATACATAAGAATATTTAGCTTTTTTCCGAGCCCCAACATTCTTGAATTTTTCCGATTTTGGGCCTAGAATTAAATTATTCTTGAATAACAAGTGTAACTTCTCCCAAAAATTTAAGGAATTTATTTTAATCGTTGTTAATGTTTTATATTTTGTATCGATAGTGCAAGAAGTACAACTGAAAGCAGTATTATTTTTTTTTCTATAATAATTTTAAGCTTAAAAAATGCTATACGCTTTGTTTTCTCTGCACCACCCACAGGAGGAAGGACGCAAGTCATCTAGTCTCAACTGTAGGTGGTGCTTACAATTTAACAGTATCAACTTAATACAAAAAAAAGGATTAAGGAGTCTTTGCACTGCTGATATATTGTTCATATGAAGCCCAGTAATCATACAGCCACACAAACTGTAAGACTACCCGCAAAGCAGTATTAAAACTAGGATAAAAAGCAGCTAGATCCTTGCATTATTCTTAAATTATTCTTAAATTTAAATGATTACGAGCCTCAAAGTTCAGGGTTTGTACAGGTTTTGGGAAGTTTTTGAAAGTTAAGGAAATGGATAATGCAATTCTTCAGGACCTGGAAAGTTTTGGATATAGTTTAGTGTCGTATTAAGCACCCCATGTGTTATGTTTGTCCATTTTTACTATTTATAATATGAAACATGATTCACCAGAAAATCATAAAATAAATCATTGAAAATAATGTTTTTCTATTTTTATTGGGCTTCAGAAGCGAAACGAAAATGTGTTTCATGATTTTGGATATTTCGTAATTTGGCTTCGGAAAAAAAGTTGTCGAAATATTGTTCAAGGAGGTTTTACAAACCATGAATATTCTTATGATCTTTATTCTTATAGAAGAAAGTTAATTTCATATCCTTTTATTCTTCAAAAACAATTGTATCATCCCATGTTTTTAATCCCCATCAAAATCTTCTGGCCATATTAGGTATTACAGCTTCCTGCTTACCTTCTCCATGATCTTCGTTATCTTCACTTTCTTTTCCATGGCCTCTTTTACAATTACACAGCCTCTATTACAAGATGTCCACTCTGGCTGGAAAAGCTGTAAATACTAGAAAAGCTGGAAAATGAGTCTTTTTCAGAATTTGACTGGAAAAGCTGGAAAGTCATAGCTCTTTCTCCTGCTTTGGCTGGAAAGGCTGGGTTTTTTGGGCCTAATGATAATTAATGGCATTATTAGATGAAAAGCGATCTTGTTGAGAAACAGTATTAAAGAAGAAAAGATTGTTCAATATTGCACGGGACATGTTTTTTTACACCAAATCGACCCAGGATTGGAAGCTTTCCTTATCTTTTGCCAGGGTGGTTGATAGATCCTTACCCTCTGGGGGTGGCTTAAAGGAAGACATTGAATTTATATAAGAAATTACAGTTTATTTGAAATTTTAGGTCATTCAATACTTTGTGACAATAATCGAACTACATTTTCAATGGCTAAAATTTCATATCAAAATTCATGGTATGGCTGGAAAACAATGTATTTTTTCTGCCCAAAAGGCTGGAAAAGTAACTTTTTCTGAAACTTCGCTGGAATTTCAGTTTTAACGCAGTGGAAGCCCTGCATTATCATCCTCTAACGCAATGGTTGCGGAGAAGTGGGCCTCCGAAGATTCACCCAGCCAACTCGCATGTGGCCCAGCCTCATCCAGGCTTTGACTCAATGAAAGTTTGAGATCTTTTCGTGTTAGCTTCCTTCGTGCTAATTCCACCAGGGGCGGATCTAGACAAAATTTTGAGTGAGTTCCTGATGAACGATTAGATAGAAGCAGATTTGTGGTTCTAGGGGCTCAAGGGGAAAGCTCCCTTGTTAAATTATTTGAGCTTCAGGGGGAAAAGACCCTTATGAAGTTAAAGTTTCTAAAATATTTCTTAATTATTTCTAAGTTGCTTGTGATTTTCAAGTTCATTTTGTTTCAGCGTTTTGCTTCGATGACAGTAAAAAATTGAAAATTTTGTTTTGAGCCCTCTCGTTAAGTATTTAATACTACACTATTAGACAGAAAAGGGTCTGGCGGAGATTAGGCCTACAAGAAATAAACGATTCAATGATTCTCGAATACTTGACTTTCAAGGAATATTTTATGTCAAAAAACCTATGCGATGCTTCTGAAAACTCTG
>OLMO02000009.1:9522220-9547592 GCA_900291935.2 Cassiopea xamachana | reverse complement strand
GTCTCAGTTCCAGACACAATTGAGAACACATATGTTTAAGTTCCGAACACAGTTTCGAAGAATTCTAAACCGATAGGATTCGAGAAGGAGGAAACCATTATCGGCCACTGAGCACAGCGGGTAGAATTTGCAATATTTGCCGAGGGCACGTAGCCTGGTCGCTGAAGCGAGAGGTATATGACTTTTTATGTGCATATTGTAGAAAGAACAGACACACAATAAAAAGATGCGGCTCATTATATTTTCCCTGAAACAAAAAAGAATTCTTTATTGATTTTTTCTTATGACTCATAACTTCTGACTGAGTTCTAGAACTCTTGGAACTCACCCTAGATCCGCCCTTGAATTCCACTCGTGTTCATTTTCTAGGATGTGCATTTCCTAGATTACTGCTGCAAAAATGCTAAATATGGTAATCATAAGTAATGAATTGAAGCGATGATGGCGCCAGAAATGCAGGGGGGCTAGAAATGAAAGAAGTTCTAGGAGGACTAGTGCTTCCAAAGTACCGACAGTGAGAAGCCAAAGAATTTAACAGAAGGCGCTTATCGCATTGGCCGAAATACAAAAAATGGTCATGGAACTTATGAAAGTGCATAGATGTTTAGGTGCGAACGGGGGGCTCAGCAAAATCGTGGGAGCTGCAGCCCCCCAAGCTCTCCCGGTAGCACCATCTACGAGAAAAACTATTCATTTCATAAGATGTGCAGTTTTCAACGAAGATCCTTCAGCAATGCACAGAACTGATTCGGAAAGCAAAAATAGTTGTTTGCAGCATTGTCGGTTTTTCAAGAAAAATCAGGGGAAGCAAGGGACTAACTTTGCCGAGTATTTTAGAAGAGACACGTGTACTCCACAAATACATGGGAATATTTGTGAAAAATTTGTTCAGAAGTCCTAACAACACACACTTGCTTCAGTTGTTGTTGACTTGTGTTTTCTGCCTGATTCCGTGTTTTATTTCGATTATATTTTGAATGTAGATACATTTAGCTTTTAAATACATTTCTACATAAAGGAAGCTAGTCAATTTCAAAATGCTTACGTAACTGGCAAAAAAATTAAATGTCTTAATTTTATGATAAGACATGGTCCATTAATTTCTCAGAGAAGCTTCTAAAGTGGTAAGTTAGTTTTTTATCATAAGGGGGAGGCAGGGAAGCCGAGAGAATTCAGAGGGCCCTGGGGCAAAGGAAAAAGATGAGGCCCTTTGCGAGTGACGTGAGCAGAAAATTTCCAGGGTCTAGAAATTAGCTATGGAAAATTACTGCTGGTTTACTTCATGAAGTCCCCAGACCTTGAAGCATTGGGTGACATGAGGCCCCTTGGACCTTGAGGCCCTGGGGCATTTTGTCTCCCCTGCCCCCCTCTCGGCGGCCTTGGGGGAAGTAGCCTTCTCTTGTCTAAAAGCTAATATATAGCAACAGAAGCTACTATATACTACAACTTGGGTTTGGCTGTGTAGTTCTTGTTCACAGCAGAGAGAATAGCATGCTATTTTAAAAGGTTGCGGTAATAAATTGTTTCTCCAATGCTCCGGTAATGTCATCCAAAAGTAATTATATGGTGAATATCTGCTTAACTTTTCTTGAACAATATCTATGGGTCCAAGCGCATAGTGCAAAGTAATAGCATCATAAGTATACAGACCCTTTCTACCTTACCATTTTGGTTAATCAAGCTAAAATATGATGTATAAATTGGAACTTGGTGGTTCCCTTGGCTTCAGGTAACGTTTTAGATCAGTTGAGTCTGCTCCTGACTTAACAATTTTAACCATATTGAATCTGAAGGAATGAGATAAAGGCTGCAACTACACGATAGGTAGATGACCTTTTTCTGAACTCCAAGCTTCCCTTCTAGAACTGACTGCACAAAAACTTGTTACTGAGATTATTTTTTATCATTAACCGCAATTCTTAGACCTGGCCTGTAAACAAATATAACTCTTTCGTGCGCTTCATATTGGATAAGCTCCCCACAACAGCTCATCAATCATGCACATTTAGAAAGGGCCAGTTTTCTACTCAACCAGCAGCCTATTTTTTGGTGAAGTATTAAGGTAGGGTACCGCATACTTTCAAATTTCTACCTCATGTTCTTTGTATTTAGTTTCAGATTTAGTCAAATTTCATCTCCATCAATTGCTTATACGATTTATATTGTGGTTCAGCAGCTATTGATAGAAATTGAACAAACAAAAACAGCTAAGCATAACATGAGTAAAACTGAAGCTATGAAACACGACAGTAATACAATATGTGCAAAGTGAACTGAAGAAAAGGAATTGTTTTAACTCAAACATTTATTCTACAAAATACAGTTGATCGTACTGTTCATAATTCATAAGTCGCAACGGAGGAGCCTTATGGTAGATCGCCTCTCATTGACTTTCTTTCTAAAACCAAAACCGTAGACTGTGCAACAAAATTTGGTCGAGTCAGTTTCAAGACTCATCCACACAGTCATCGAACAAGAATCTATAACAATTTGTAATCCAAAATGCCACCAAAGTTAGATCCAACAGCTATTTATGTCGGTAAGGCTGGAAACGTTTTGTATTTTAGTACTTTTCGTTGGTAGAATAAGGCCTACTGGGCGCTAATGCAGAAACGTACCACTCACTATAAGGGTTAGAGCTTTGGAGTGTTTTCACGGGTTAGGGTGTGAAAAGGGTTAGGATGTGAAGTTCGGAAAGGGTTAAGGTGTGGGGTTTCCAAAGGGTTAGGGTCAGCGTTAGTTTCTTTGTCCGCCATTTTGAAATTGTCCATATATGGTAAAGCATGTGCTTATTTTTGTAAGTGATTTTTACCCCAATAAATTACCCCTTGGGGTAAAACAAGGTAGCATATGAATATAAACACGAAGATCTTTCGATTGGTGTATAATTTAATTGGGTAGCCCCACTATTTCATGGGGAGGTGCACATATATGAAACATAGCTTTCTTCTTAGTATTAAATGGGTGTATTAGTTTGGAATCACTGGAATTTTGCTTAAGTAATTTACGGTGAATGTATCCCTCGTGTACTTCTGAATTTGATAAATAAGGGATGCCTATACATGCTGCAATTTATACAGGTTAAAACCTGTTTTGCCTACAGTAGGATAAGCACCTCCAGTGTGAAAATTTGACAGAAAAAGTGGAACTTCACCATTGAGATTGTTTATAAGATCTATAGTGCTATTTGAAAAGTTACTTTTTTCTAGTGGCCATTCAACACCACCATCTTGAGACTTAACACTGTTTTTTATTTTTGCATTTATTTATTTTTGCTATTTTATCATTGTTGTATAAAAGTTTTAATTTCATCCTATGGTTAAGAGTAATTATTTTATTTTGGTTTTCAAAGGGAAACTTTTCTGCCAGTATGATGATCATCTAGGGTCATAATGATTATGATCATTATGTCCCTAGAATTGTTAACAGTTCTGGAAATGTCCTACTGTTTGTTGTGTATAGTGTTGAATTAACTAAGTTTACAAATAATAGAGCTCATTAGGGTGACACCATGACAATTCTGTGTTTAGAATATGTTAATTTTGGCTTTAAATTCAGAGAATAGCATAAGCAGCTGATGTTAAATAGTGGGGGGGGGGCTGTGTCCCATAGAGGGTGGCCCAATTATTAATACTTTTTAGGTCTTTTCATGTCAAAGTAGACGGCAGCTTTGACAGAAGCAGCTTGCAATAAATTTCTGGTAGCTACCTTCTATTGGAAGTTCTAGACATAGGTCCTATCAAATTCCTATATTTTGAGTCTATTTCAAAACATTTGGAAGCAGGACAAAAGTATATTGGTTTATATTGCAAATTTTCTAACCTCAAGTGATTTCATCTCATTTTGACTATATTTGCCTAGAATCATCAACATATGTCTATATCTGGTACTCTTTCATTCTATGAAATATATTCTGCTGTGGCTTACTTATATCCAGAGGTGGCTTACATGTAAGGGTGGATTATGTACATGGACAGATTCTATTCAAGTAAATACATTTGACCCTCACAAAGTAGATCATCAGAAACTGTCATCATCATCTATATCTATTTTTACCACCAAGCATTTTGTAGTTATAATATTGTGTTTCATCTTCAATGACTATGCGTGAAGTTTTATGTGAAAGTGTTTTCATTTTATAAAATTATCTTCTTTCATTGGTTGTACTTCTATGCTTACTTACTAACTTTTATCTTTCAAAGTCGATTTCTCATAATCTGTTTTAAACTAAATGTTTCTTATATTCATGCCATGATTCTGAAGAGTATCTCTTTTATAACTTGCAGTTTACCTAAGAGTAGTTGGAGGTGAAGTTGGTGCCACATCATCCCTTGCCCCTAAGATTGGTCCTCTTGGTCTGTCTCCTAAGAAGGTTGGTGATGATATTGCTAAAGCAACAACTGCATGGAAGGGCCTGAAGATCACTGTAAAGCTGACAATTCAGAACCGACAGGCAACTATTTCTGTTGTCCCAAGTGCAGCATCACTGATCATAAAAGCACTTAAAGAGCCACCAAGAGACAGAAAGAAGGTTAAACATGGTAAGTTGTTTGTAGATTTGATCTTAAGCAAACTGAATTATTTGATATATACTTTTGGGGAAGACTTCCCTTTTTCCATAGCCATGAAACACAGCTTTCTGTAGATTTGAGAGCTTTTATAGCACATTGATTAGGGCTAGGTTATGAAGTGTTGATAGTTTGAACTGCATCTCTTCCAACTTAAAGACTTCCATGAGATTTCACAGTCCTGAAAATTTCAGCTCAAAAGATTGTCAGCTTCAAAAGTTTTGGAACCATAAAAGCATTATAGTAGGTGAGAAAATGACAGATTTTTGTGCATAGAAATATTGGTTTTGTTTTTGGGTCATCTTAACTTCTTATTGATCAAACCATTCATTCTGAAACTTTCTGTACTATTTCTGTGAGTGAATGTCTTTGGAATACAGAAGGTTTGATGTTCCTATAATTTTCCGATTTTTCATGCTGGCATGCTGCAAGGGAAAAAATTTGTGTTCACAGTAAAACAATGGCAACTTTAGTTAGGATTTTTACCAACATATAGCATGTTATTTTTGTGAAATTGTCCTTTCTGGATTGAAGGTCCTAATTGGTGACATGAAATAGGATTTAGGCCATTTTGAAACCCTTCCTTGATTTGATGTGTGAGGCTAAAATCATAAAAATTTTATAATTTTGCAAAAATTACCTGGTTTCTGGGCCACAGAGTATCCAGAGGCACAATATTTTTTCTGAAATTTTGGACACGTGTTGTTACACAACATATCATTCTGTGGTAAAAAAAGAAAAATGGTGTTTTTGACTAATTAGAAAATTATGGCTTATTATGACAAGCCAAAAATACAAAATATGTCATATGTATGTGGATCATTCAATGTCAAGTCCACTGTGACCCATCTCAGATTTACTTCAAATTTTCACCATAAACTGCTTCTATAGTAAAGACTTACTATAGAAGTAAAGGGGTTATAATTGTAAAGCTTTGTTTTGGAGGCAAGCCCTTAGCCTGGATACCTTGCTGACACAATAAAAGCAATTTTTTCTTATTGGTCATATAGCCAACATAAAGTGCATGGTGATCAAAACATTTCTAAGCAAAGCACCAAAACTCCTCCCTTTCCACTTTATCTAATAAGCACTTTTTGTTTAGGTGTGGCTACCTCACCCATCTGGTCTGGTTGCCCCCCCATCATTTGAAAGCTGGCTTTGTGACTTTTTTCAATAACTTCTGTTGTCAGGCTTGACATGCCATGCCTACTTCACTGGAAAATGGAGTATGCTCCATTCACTTGTTGATGAAAGACAATGCAAAGGGACTGCAGGAGATTGAAAGCCATTTGCGATTTTGATTATACGAAACAAAAGCTGTTAGCTTGCCCCAAGAACAAATTTTTGAGGTTATACACTTTAGTATGTTGAAAACAGTGTTCTGCTTATGACAAGGCCTGCTGAATACAATTTTAGTTGTAACTTGAAAAATCTAGTCAGTTCATTATTGATGTGGTTTAATTTGGCTCATGCTCTCTTGAGAATATTCACTCTTTGTAAGTTTTTAAAATTTGTCTAATTTTAGTAGGGGTCATACCATGTCAACTCATCACAGGCAAGATACTCACCCCTTCAGATCTCCTTTATGCTCCATCCATCAAATTTCTATGTTGCACTGAGTATGAGACCAGAATTTCAGTTCATTGGGTCCAATGAATTTGGAGATATGCTGTCTTTTTCTCTATAGATGACACCCAAAAATTTAGAATGGCAATGCTCCAATTTTCAGGCATTGGTCTATGTCAACCAAGTGTCTTTTGAAAAACATGCTCCAAATTTTTCCTTAAAGTATCACATATGGGGTAACTTGGCAGGCAGATTTCAAAAGTGACAACTAAAGTCTTGTCAAAACCACTACTTACCAGCAGCAGATGTAGCTGCAAATGTGTTCCACAACTTGACTGCAATTTGGGGGTAATTTCACATGCAATTTCAAAATTATTTGAAAAGACAGCAAAGTAAAATTTGGTTTTCTTAGAGCAGACAGTGCTGTATCCAAAATGGTGGTATGGTGTTCTCTCTTGGTTTGAAATTGCAGGCACTTTAAAGCACTCTCCAATTTATATATGGGTTATTCCATAACAAGTGCACCCAAAATACGCAAGACTGCACAGTGACCTGTAAAGATTTTCTTGGTAATTTGCAGAAATGAAGAGGTTTATAAGAAATGCATATACCCAGAATTTAAGGGTTCTGCCTTGTCTGGTTTCCAAGTTATGGCTTGTCAACAGTGTCAAGGTTTTTGAAATTTTAAAATCACACCTCACACTTATATTCTTATAACTTAAACTGTAGCACCTACAGTATTTTGTTTGGTGTAAAGTTAAAGCTCCTGCATGTCTGACTTTGACTACAAAAACCAGAGAATTCTGTCTCTGAAAATCAGCTACAAAAGCAGAGAATTAATATTTCAAATGCTGACTATGCCCAGGTGGCAATTTTGATTTTTACAATTTTTTCCAAATACTCACTAGTTACTACAGAATTGATACAGCAAGATTCATAATGGGGCAAGAATTGGTCTTAATGCTATGAGTCATTTATGGCAGGGTGCATAAAATTCCCAGTCTATTGAATTCATGGTTATACAATGAAATGCCACAAAAAGAAGCTTCCTTATAAGAAATCAATAGGCAGAAGGGATGGCTGCCATTTTTATAAAAACTGTGATGAGTTGAGATGGAATGAACTGGAAACTACTTTGTTCACCATTGCTGTCTCTGTTACTTTTAGTCAAGCATGATGGTAATATCTCCATGGATGAACTGTTTAATGTTGCAAGGGAAATGAGACCAAGATCTATTGCAAGACATTTCTCAGGAACAGTGAAAGAAGTTCTTGGAACAGCACAATCTGTGGGGTGTACAATTGATGGCAAAGCACCACATGATTGGATTGATGCTATTAACAATGGGAAACTTGAAGTCCCAGTATGTAATTTATTAGAAATTTATTCTTGGTATTTCAGTTTCATAGAATGGCACAATTTTCATTGGCAAACAACTGACTTATGGTTTCTCTGATTTTTTAAAAAATACTTGTGTGGTTCATAGCTTGTTCTAGCAAAAACTCAGAAGCTGTTCGCTTTTGCCATATATTTACTGCAAATTAGCACACAAAGAATTGAGTCTTTGCTTACCATCTTAGTCTGTGCTTAACCTTGCTTTCACTTTTAAGTACAAAGTTTTAGGTAATGGGAAAATACATTTTTGTTATGATGGAGAGTAGTTTGAACAGGGGTTCTAAGTTGTTGCCATGCCTATTACAGTACTTCCTTGCTTTACTGGTTCTCAGTTATATGGTTGTCTCGGATCTCCAGAAAGATTAGCATCTACACTTATACAGTATTCAATAATTATTTTTATTTTCCACACATGCATTTGCTTAACTGACCCTGGGCATATTCTTGATTTCTGGTGGATTGCTGTTAAATTCCTGGTGTTCAAACTCAGTTTTTCTCAACTTACTTGAAGTCTGATTATGTGGAGTGCAGTCAAACAATTCTGCCCGTACCTATCACTTACAAAGACTGTGTTTGAAAATTCATCATCAATTTTCCAGTTCGATTATCAAAGGTCTGTGTCCAGCATGATCAGAGAATCTGGGAAGTACTGAAGTTATTATTCTTTTAAAGTTGTTTCTGAAGTTTGACACTTTTGACACTTATTCCTATTTCTTTTGCAGGATGAATAACAAGCAAATACGGAACATATTAATATTGATTTTACTCAACAATACTCGCCTTTCTTATAGTTTGTCTCTTTGGTTGATTATGAGGGATCATGAATGTTTCCTGATTTGTATTCCAGTGTTTTTGAACCTGGGTGTGTTTGCAGTTTTGAAAAAAATTAGTTAAAATGAAGGAAAGTCAGGGAATATCAGGGAGAATCAGAAAATCAGGGATTTTTTCTATTGTCTGAAAAATCTATGTTTTCCTTACAAAATCAAGGAATTTTTATTTCTCTTTAATATTTGTGTAGCCCCAGCTAATGACTGTACATGATGCATGGCAATCTTGCACAATGGGAATTACTTATCAATATATTGGTAATTTAGTTAAATAGCAGGACGTAAAAAGGAAACTAAGTCCTTAAAATTTTTATTTAACGACTGCACCGGCTCCTACGCATTTACTTCTTTATCTGCAGCTATAGGTTCAACTCAATGGTTCAATAAGAGCTATTCAGAGGGAGGCAAATAATAACACCTGGGTTGGCAGTGAATGGGTCGTATCGTTTATACATATACTCATATAACATAACAGTCTAATTATTGATAATTATCATGTATTAAGTAAGGAAAATTGTTTAGGGCGTTTGGTGACTTATGACCTGAATTGAGGGTCAGGCTGCTGAGTTTGGATTAAAACGATTTGCAGTCCTGACAACTGACAACTTCACGCATCCTTGTTTCCCTGCATGAGTGGGCTCTTCTTGTGTGCTTTTCTTTGCATCCATGGGACTGCATCGATTTCTAATCTTGTCTTGAGTGTTGGACTTTATCTGCAGATGACTTCCTTGGTCTGAGTAACTAGAAGTGAATTCTACTACTGAGGACTTCCTCAGATACGAAATTTCTATAGTTTGAGGTCGGGGGTTGACTAATTGAAGGGATGGGGGGTGACAGTTCCAGAGAGTTAATAATTGTTGGTGGGGAGGGGGGTTAGACGCAAGAGGCCAGTGTATTTTGCTCACTTACTTAGTAGAGTCAAATTTTGTAAATGCTAGGCAATCTAAGGAAGTTCACGAATAATGGTGATCTGGCTGGCTAGGAAAGACTTGAGTAACTCAACAGACTCCTAAAATTAATGATTGGTTGGGGGGGGGGGGTTGGTGGACTTCAAGGATAAGGATCTCTTATATTGGGGGTGGGATTGTAACACTAATAATTGGTTGGAGGGGGCTGGTGGACTTCAAGGATAAGGATCTCTTATGTTGAGGCTGAGACTCTCTTCAGTACAAATATACATATGTTATTGCTGAGGACTTCCTCAGATACGAACAATATATTTCTTTTTACTGCTGAGGACTTCCTCAGATACGAACAATATATTTCTTTTTACTGCTGAGGACTTCCTCAGATACGAAGATTTTTCTTGTTACTGCTGAGGACTTCCTCAGATACGAATGATTTTTCATATTATTGCTGAGGACTTCCTCAGATACGAATGATTTTTCATATTATTGCCGAGGACTTCCTCAGATACGAACAATATATTTCTTTTTACTGCTGAGGACTTCCTCAGATACGAATGATTTTTCTTGTTACTGCTGAGGACTTCCTCAGATACGAATGATTTTTCTTGTTACTTCTGAGGACTTCCTCAGATACGATTGAGTTTTCTTATTATTGCTGAGGACTTCCTCAGATACGAATGATTTTTCTTGTTACTGCTGAGGACTTCCTCAGATACGAATGATTTTTCATATTATTGCCGAGGGCTTCCTCAGATACGAATGATTTTTCATATTATTGCCGAGGACTTCCTCAGATACGAACAATATATTTCTTTTTACTGCTGAGGACTTCCTCAGATACGAAGATTTTTCTTGTTACTGCTGAGGACTTCCTCAGATACGAATGATTTTTCATATTATTGCCGAGGGCTTCCTCAGATACGAATGATTTTTCTTGTGACTGCTGAGGACTTCCTCAGATACGAATGATTTTTCTTGATACTGCTGAGGACTTCCTCAGATACGAATGATTTTTCATATTAATGCTGAGGACTTCCTCAGATACGAATGATTTTTCTTGTTACTGCTGAGGACTTCCTCAGATACGAATGATTTTTCTTGTGACTGCTGAGGACTTCCTCAGATACGTACAATTTGTTCCGTATTTAACTGCTGAGGACTTCCTTAGATGGGTAGGTCACCATTCGATAGGCGGGAGTTTTGATAAAGAAGAACGATACGACCAGATTAGAGTAGGGCTAAGGGAAAATGCAGGTAGGGCCTGGACTTCATTAATAGGGTAGGGGAGGGAGGGATTGGGTTTCTATCCTAACTTTACGTGTTTCTAAACTAGCTTGATGTGCTTCTGAGCTTTTGAATGAGAGTGAAGGTTAGGGTTGACCTGGGTGAGTTTTATGACAACGTGCCCTAAGCCACGTGATAGTAATACACGATGGGGCTTGGGTCTAGTGAACTGGAGACAATGAGAGCCTCTGTCGTTAAAATACATTTACTACGTAAATGCACTATTTAGGCATGCTTAGAATTTTTCCCTGACTAATTATAAACAGATTTCGTATTTTTGATATCTTTTTGATACTAAGTCAGAGATAAAACGTAAAATTCTAGAATAAATCAGGGAAAAGTATATTTATCCGTATAGTCTGGGAAAACTGTTTAGATTAAACGACAAATCAAGAAACATTTTGCCACAAAAGTTGTAAGTAACGTGACATACTTGGAAACATGACTTGCTGTGCTAGAATCTGACAAAGGCTTTCGTTTGGGGTCACTGAAAAATTAGGCACGTAACGCTAGGGGTAGGTGGGCATGCGCCATTTGTGTGACAAACTGGTGCGGGCAATTCGGGGTAAAAGGAGAAAATGTAGTGCGATAGCTTAACGTCTTCACTTTCTGATGATTTTTTTAAAGTACTCAAATAAAAAGTGTTATAAGACCTTACGAAACTTGTTTCTTGCGCTGTCCCTAAACGTTCTTTAGTTTTAAGTGATTTTGAGCCTAAAAGTAATGTCCCTCTAGAATAGATTCTTCAAACAAGTGTGAATCCAGTGATCGTTAAATTGGACATATACACGTTTTTTTATAAGAAACCCATCATTTTGTCTGAGCCGCAATTTTCTAAACTTTTTCCGAACTTGAGCCTAAGAGTTTCTGAAATTTTACTGAAATAAATTGGCGAAGATGGATTTTATCTTTGATTATCATATGAATGCTATCTTTAACATTCTTGTTGATTTTTGGCCAGCAGAAACACCTAATTTTGGAAATTGAGCCATGTGATTTTCTTAAGATTTTGGCCACTTGAGCCTCATTTTTTTCAGAGAATGGAGGGGGGAGTCTTACGCTTAAATGTTACAAAAAGAAGGGGTGTCACCGCGAGTGTGACAGGCCGTTACACTGGGGGTGAGTGTCAAAATGATGATTTTCCGTTTCGTATTATTTTGAATTGCCCCAATGTTTACTTTGATTGCTTTTCATTACGTCATCGAAAGCTTAAAAGTCTAAACACCAAACTCTTTGTACAGAAAAGGAAAAATGTGAGAATATGTACGCAGATAAATCTGAGAGACCTATGGTCGTAAGAAGGGCTCGAATACTTGTCTGCCAACCATTTCAGTGGCTTCAAGACAACTTTCGGGCGAGATTTCGGGCGTGTTGTAGATATGAGTTTAGAACTGAAGAGTGTGTGTTACAGTTTAGCTGTGCCATAACTACAAAGGCCCTCTTTCATGGGGGCAAAAAGTGCCCTCGAGACCAAACTCTGAGATGGCCAATACGCTTATCGATCTCGTTATTTTTCGAAAGGGCATATTCAAGTCCATTTCCATCTCTCCTATCTTTTGAAGGGGCATTTTTCGACGTTAAAGACAATTTGGTTCAAGGAGCTTTTCTGGGCGCAAACTCTCACTCCCACATTGGCATGGTATAACTGTGAAGACAATATGCTACACATTTCACTTCTAGAAGAGAATCTAAAGACCAAAGCGTACCCCTATGGAGAGACATACATGTAGATAGATGTGCCCTGTTTAGAAGTCCTGCCCCCAGCTCTAGGTACGCACGGGCGCCCCTATATGTACACACAACCTGCTTCCCCATTACTGCTAACTTTTAAAGTGTGCATTCGACCGCGCCTATTTTCAAGGCGAGAAGTGACTTCCACAAAAGAAATCTCTGATGTTTTAATGCGAATTTAAGATTAGTTAATTGACGATAATGATAACGGAACAGAATCTACCAAGAAGACAGTGTACAGATGAATACTGCTTTAACTGTTACGTATTGTTTCTGATGCGCTCTTTCGTGTTCTCTTCACCTCCACCGTTGTCATCACACACTATTACTTTCTCTTCCCTCTTTGCTTTAAGAAGTGAGTTGCTCTTAACAAGTTTTTCGCGCCAGTATTTCTTCCATTCCAAATATGACACACCTAAGCCTTGTGGATATCTTGTCTTTGCCATCACGTCCATAGGAACTTTTACTGCCTCTTCAGATCTTATATCTTCCGTTGTTGCTCTAATTGCTGTGTTGCCAACATCATTCATTTGGCCTACACTAGTGGTCACCATTTCTTCACAGCTGGGAGCATTTTTTCCAATCCCAGCCTCTGCTCTTCTCAGATCTTCATTGGTGCTTCGCAATGGCTGGTGATCGGCTCGGGTTTGCCTAGGGAAGTAAAATTGATACGATTTCCTTATCGTTTCAGCTTTCACGCTTTTCGAAGGACCAGCGTTTGGAGGGGAGCTTCCCGCATCTTGAGATACCACCATCGCAGGACCTCTTTTGGAGCAAAATTCCATTTTACTGGCTGTTGGTGCCTTATTTTCTTCACTTCTTATACTTTCGCTACTATTTCTGGATATTTTTGGCATCTCTTCAGCGCTTTTGCTTGGGACAATTAGTGTGCCCAATCCCTTTTCTGTACCTCGCAGGGTTGACAACTCAACATAATTCCCTATGATTGTTTTCATAAGGTCCTGAATATCAATTTCGGCTTTTTCTTGCACGCACTTCATTCTCTTCTCGTGTTCAACCAACTGTTTATGGTACTTGTCGTGTACATCAGCTAGGATGTTCCTGATTTCTTGTCGAATCTCTGGTCTAGCCTCTAGCTCCATGCAAACATTTTCGCTTCTCATTGTTGCATTATTCTTGGCTTTTTCTTGCCTTACTTCTCCTTTTCTGCTTCCATTACCTTCAATTTTAATATCTTCACTAACAGGCTTCATTTCTTGAACTTTCTTGCCTTTTTGACACTGTATCGTGACACCTTGAGCTTCAAGTTTTGCTACCAACGTCTCAATTTTGAGTTCAATGTGTTGGATTTGTTCTCTTGTTCTTTTCTTTTCTTCTCTGAACTCACGTACTTCTTTGTTCAAATCTTTGAAGTATTCTATGAGCAGATTGAGCACTCCGCTTTGATGTTGACTTAGAGCTCCATATTCGTAAATGTTCTTTCTAATGCCACTGTCCCTCATCGTGGCCGGAAAACTGCAGTTCATCCATTTGAAAATATCGTCGTTTTTCATCCTTTTCTGCTTGTATTCGACTTCATGACCGTTTCTTACACCATCCACCTTTGCTTTGTCACATTCAGCTTTTTCAGCTGACTCGTGATACTTCTCCTTGCAACTCGCCTCTTTCTGGTGCACTTTAGCAAAATGTGACGAAACCAAATCGTTTTTATCGATGTCATCTTTCACCACACCTCTGTGGCTCTCATCAACTTTACCCTTCCTACTTGCTGCTGATGCGTCTTTGGTGGATGAAGCGAGCAGCTCCGAATCAGAATGCCACCGTTTGCTTATTCTGTTGCAAATCCTCTGTTGTAAAAACCTCCCTATTCGTTTTTTCTTTGGCTTCATCATTTCTTTTCCCGAACTCCTCTTTGTTTTCTCATACTTTCTATTGTTTTCTTTCCTGATATCTTTCTCGCTATCTTCATGATGGATTTTTCGTCTGTTGGATGTTCTTACTTTATTCGCTTCTTCACTTGTCGTCTTGAACCTCTGTAGATCTTCCTTCTCAAGCCGTCTGAAAATACTGCTTTCTGTCTCGGTAACATCTTTCCGTCTCTGAATGCCAATGTCTACTTTCTTTCCAACTCTTCTTTCTTTTACTTGAACTTCATTTGCCATTTACGTTTTCGTTTACAGCCTAACACTACCTAACACATTATTAGTCGACTGACCTCGTTGTTTAGATCTGTGCATCTGCAGCCTGAAGACGAGATGCAGACGCTCATTTCTGTTCACTCATGCGTGAACGCCCTTAGCTTTGCACCTGTGCGAGGAAGCTGCTTGCATTGAGCTTCTGGAAGGCCCAACTTGTGGCATGGATTGCAGGAGAATAGTTCAACAATGTTTCACTTTGACATTTGTGTATAGCGTACAGTTTTATATTTAAAAAGTGTTTAGTTTAGATTGTCAAGAGGTCTTCCAGTCAATTTAAACAATGCAGGTAGTTTGGTTGCTTTTGCTACAGCTAATTCTTAAATGTGACGGCTGGCAAGCTTGAGA
The DNA here is from genome assembly GCA_900291935.2 of Cassiopea xamachana. Classification (NCBI taxonomy): domain Eukaryota; kingdom Metazoa; phylum Cnidaria; class Scyphozoa; order Rhizostomeae; family Cassiopeidae; genus Cassiopea; species Cassiopea xamachana. Next base: position 9,532,808 of record OLMO02000009.1, on the reverse strand, counting down.
GCTATTCTATTAACCGTGCCGTCCGTCCGTCAAAGTCAAACTAAATTTCAATTGTATATTATGTGTACGTAGTACTAACTCCAGGATGCTTGGATTCAATGAGCATGCAATCAGCAAGAAGTGATTAGCATTAACTTTATATCCTATGTTTAACTCCCTCACTTTCCTTGAGTTTAGAATTTTTGCAGGACGATTTTGAAACAATTGCGCCACTTGGTACTTTGTTACTTGCTGTGAAATCGTTGAAAAACAATTGCGAAAACGACAGTCAAAGTTCTTTGCTCTTACTACTGAATCTATTGCAGTTAAATTGTTATCAGCATTTATAGCTGTGATATCAAATTCAACCCCTATACACACCGTAATTAACTCCTACTGAAAAAAGAGCAGTGTCCTTTTGTACTTGTGGAGGAGATTCACGAGAGTACAAGTCATGTGATAATGCTGCAAACGAGAATCTAAGGTGAAGAGGCACTTCGACGAGGAGAAAAAATTTTTCGGTATAGATATCATGGCAAGTGAAGCATTTAGCAACGCTTGGGAAGGTTTCCTAGAGATTGTAGAGCCACACTTGCCAGAGTACCTTCATTGGAATGAAATATGTGTGAGTAGATTTTCTGACAATAAGTGTTAACGATAGTTGGACTTCCATTCTTCGTAAAGGTTGAAGTGTTTATTTGGTTCTACTCCGAGAAGAACATTAATTGAGTTTGTTTTCATTTCATTTGATTTATAGAAATATCGAGTACCTGGTACATTTTATGACATTTTGTGTTAATTTGCTGCGAAGTGGCGTGATAAACAACTTCTGACAATCTGGACTTTGTCCCCCATTGCCAAAGGAAATCATATTTTCGCACGTTGTTAGCAATTTCATAGGAGAATATTTTGCTGGATGAAAAGTTAGCGATAGAAGAAGTGTTGCAATGTTTGTCTGTTATTGCAAATAAATAGGTTTATAAGAAACGGCCAAATGTTAATTACATTTTTAAATGTGTAGTTTTAGAAACAGGTGGAACCTGGCATTATTGTGAGTCGTATAACACGGCAGACGCACCTTTTGATAGAGATTTTTCTAGGGATAATGGTATTTTAAAAAGAACGTATGACCTGAAAGCTTTTGTCAAAGATTTCTGTAGCAATTGAGTCATATGGCTTCAACATTTTTACGCGAAACTCAGCGTCAGCCCTTGCTTAGATCAATTTGGCATACCGACTCCAATCCCAAGACCTGAAGGAACCATTTACATATCGTGTTTTTACTTATCTGATATTCTTTGAACACAATATTTCAATGAGATATTCAATTCACAATGCAAGGAAAACTAGAAAAAGTTTAGGAAGTTTTCTCGAAGCAGCACATTTCTTACTTGCTGTTGCTGTAGCATACTTACACATCTACTTTTTCTGTTCTTTCTCCTTTATTTATCTTTTGTAATATTATTTTTAGACATTATGCAATAGTTTCTTCACTATACAGTTGATTTGTGAAATTTTGCCATGTCCATAACTATTAGAGCAATAAAGAATTTCATGCCATGAATTATGACATGTGCTGAAAATTGCCCTCCCATGATGTCCCCCTTGTGTGTCATTTACTTTCCACCAGAGCATAGCATGAAAGCTATAAAGAAGCACTAGACAATGTATCATTATAGGCATAGACAGCAGATATGTCATAATGAGGAAATATACTTTGTCCTCTTGCCACATATCAGATAATTTGTTTATTGTATGCAAATCCTTGGCAACAACCAGTGGTGTATTTGAAGAACTTGGGGTCCTAAGGAATTTAATAGGATTGAGGCCCCATCTTAGTTTTCATACCAAATAATGCAATGACTTGCCTCTCTGAAGCATCTAAGGGCCCCTTTGGGAGCCTCAACAGCTTGGAGGTCTTTAGGAGTGGGACTAATCCAAGCCCACTCTAGTGTCTCTAATAAAAGGGGAAAGTAATGGAAGGTGGGTGTTATGTTGGCCAGTTTTCAATAAAAGGGGGTAGCTAGTAGAAGAGAGTGTTAATGTTAGCCAATTTTCAATGAAAAGGGGGTGCTAATAGAAGGGGTATGCACATTTGCAAATTGCAATAGAAAAATGGTATTAATAGACAGGGCTGCTGAGAGAGGGGCAGGGACAAATTCCTCTATGCCTCAAGCTCCAATGGGCCTCATAATACCCATGCCTATAGGTCTGGGGGGCCTCATAAAGTAAAAAGCAGTAATTTTCCAAAGCTAAATTTCTAGATCCTGAAAAAATGAAGTGTGTTCTGGTCAGGACTGATTTGTAATAGTTGATAGAAGGGGGTGTTAATAAGCAATGAAGGGGGGATTTATCCTGAGATTAATTGATGGGTGCCCATCTATTTGAGACACTAGAGTATGTCTGTTATGACTCTGGTGAATTTGTTCAGGGATTTTATTTATAAGTCATTCACCCTCTTTATCACTTAGAATATTTGGTAGATGGATTTACCAGTGGAATTTGGGGGTGTGACAATGTCCCTCCAATATTGTCATGCCATTTGATAAATTCTGCAACATTTTCATAATATTCAGTAAACTTCAAAGTATTAACTCATTTTGTAGACCAAAATTCATTTTTGGACTGTTTTATTAAAATCTGAAAACTACTTAGCTATTTTTAGAGACGTTCAGTCTGATCTGAAAAATAATGATTGAGATATAGGCAATTGACTGCTGACTTAGTTCATATGAAGCCACTATATTTTTAGTCTGTATGTATATCTTCTGTCATCAAGTGGTTGTATTCCATCCCATTTTGACAATATTCCTTTAAAGTTATCAACACTTGCCCATGTTGTGGTGCTCTTCACCTTATTTGGCCAAAATATTAAAATTCTAAAAATAGATTTTGTGTTGTCATCACTTTAGTACTCTTATATAATACCAAAGTAATAACATCATAAAAATTTATTTTTAGTGTTTCTACAGCAGAAGGAAAATTTTAGAATGGGACAATAATGAAAGTGAAAAATGGGTGTGACTTCATTATCTAGGAATCTGAAAGGTGTAGGGCCGCCACCCTTTATACTCTCATGCCCCTTAATAATCAAATTTTACATCTTTCCCTTGTTTTACATTTGCATTATAGGTTGCTATTCTTTTCTTTTATGCTCAGCAAGCATGCAAGAATTGCGTATTATTCATCAGTCAATTAATTTCAACTTTAAACTTTTCCAGTGGAAATTTGTGCTATACTTGGCAGAAGTACGGCTTCTCATCCATCGGAATACAAGAGGCATGGAGCATTGGGAGGTATATTCTGTTTTTCTATTTTGCTTTTGTTAGCAAACATTACTTTAGATTCTTATTTTAGATGGTTTCTATTATGTTCTTCTTGCTGTAGAATTGTTTTTCCAGTTTTTTTCACAAGCTGATTACTCTTCTAAACACACATGATTACTCCTCTAAACACATATTGCAGCATATATTTTTTTAATTGCCAGTCTGTACATCTGTCAGAACTTATTATGTTCTCATAACATTACATTCACATAATCAAAGTTGCTTTTTCCTCAATTATGCAGCATTTTAGTGGGAGCTGAGCCTAAGTGAATGTTAGTTATCTGTTTTATGTTGTCACAGATTGTTACAAACACTGTGATGTATAGTTTTGCTGTTTTCATTGGACTTCTTCTATTAAAATGGTTTATTAGGTGGCTGTTCTTCAATGATAAAAGTATGTATGCTTGTTTTTGCATTCTTTGATTAATAGTCAGTAAAACTGCTATTTTTAGAATGAAATCTTTGCTTATATTGATTGCTCTCTGCTGCCTGTTGTTTTGTTATTGTAGAATCAGAGGTGTAGATACAAAAGTTCATAGAAGGGGCAAAAATATAGATTTGCTGACAAAAATATATGTTATATTCATTTTCTCTTGATTGCTATCTGAATGTAGCATAATTTTTCCAACAAGATTGGAAATTGTCTGACAAAATGGCAAATTAGCTCCACAGGAAAGTATTTCAACCCAACCCCTTTCTATCTACACCCATTTATAAAATTACATGGGAAGTTGCTCTTGTTCTACCAAAATTTAGCAAAGCTGCAAAGCCTACCCCCTGACTACTTTCTAGTCAAATTTGCCACAATTCTATCATTATTTCCAGACTGACTTATGTGGAATAGAATGTAGCCATGTTTGTCTTTGTAAATTTATATATTGTTTTTAAAGGCCTCAAAACAAGAATTGTTGAAACATTCTTTGCTGTTGTTAAGAAGATTCCATACTTGAGTGGAAAGGTATCTCGTTTTTATTCAAAATAACAAGATGAATCTTCTTTAGTGTTATGAGAAAACAGCTCAACATAATCAAGGCAAAGGGGACCTTTTAGTATTTGAGATCTATATTAAGTTATCAGAAAGGTTTTGAATTTTTATAGGGAAGGTATTATTGTTGTGTGTGATTCACTTCAGAATTGTTTTGACCATGTTTTAAGTGCAATATAGGTCATTATTATTTTCTTGTATATTGCATTATCTCTTCCTAACCTATAGTTTGGAACTAATGGCTTGTCTGCCCAAACTCATTTTAGTTCTACTTTTGCAGTTTTATTGCAATTTATTTGATCTATATGTATTTGTTTTAGATTAAGTCAGAAATTGACAAATCTTTAACTGAAATGAGTAAAACAGCATTTCCTATGCCAGATGATATGCATTATAGAACAAAGGTTTGAACTTCACTGCCTTGTGCTAACATTTGTAGTTTCCTACCTTCAATCATCCCCTGCTCTGCATTGTTTGTGATCAAAATTTTGTTTCCATTGCTTGTATAATTGTATGTAATCTGCAACATGTTGAATATAATTATAAAATTTAAATACAGTGTGATTTTTTTGTTTATTGCTATGGAATTTGGGATTGCTCTTGAGTATTAATAGGGCAAGAGAATTTGTTGCACCAGCTTATTTTTGTTAATGAGAAATATTTCCTATTTTAGCTTCCTGACAAGCCATTGACTGAGGTGGGGATTAGGATTCTCAAGTTATCAGTTACACAATCTTTAGTATATTTCATGAGTATTATTTGCTTTAAATCTGAAATATAGTTTAAAGTGATTTACCAAGTACAGGTCAAAATTCTGATATCAAGTTTTAGTTCATAATTATATTTTTATCCCTTGATAGTTAATTGCATTATTGATTTTTTTATTTAGGATCAACTTGATAAAGAAGTGGATTGTCTTTTATCTTTTGGTAGTTAATCTTGATTTCTTATGCCTCATATGGAGTTATGCATATAAAGTTACTTTTATTAGCTATCAAAACATCTTGAATTTGACACTGTTATATTAGTTGTCTGACATGACTTTGTCAGTCAATCTTGGACATGTAGAAATTAACCCCACATAGCATCAGAAACAAAGCCTTTCTTCAGTAGAGTATCCCTAAGGAAACAAGTAAGCTAATTCTCCTGTTTTTGACAAATACCTAGAGTATCAGTATTCAGTGGAGTAAACTTGGATTTGTCATCTGATATAGACATAACTTTACACAGATGTTTAATTTTCTGTGTGTAATTTTTATCATGGAATTTATGCCGAAGCTCTGTTTACACATCAGAAAAGCTACTTCAGCTCAAAAGGGTTGGATCTACTCAAGTTTTATTTTGCTGTTGTTGTGTTGTAAAAAGTTTATGGGGTGAAACTGGATTTGGTTTCCCTATGCATGAAAATTGCTGATTGTGTGTTTTGATTATTGTGTTATTGCTTGTGAAGTATACAGGCCCTGAGGCAAAGAGATTGTACTAAGGGATTCATGATATGATCAGTAGCAAAAAGTGACTAGCATCAAGATAAGTATAGCAACAATCAGGAAAGCAATATTTTTAAAGGTAGTATCTGACAACTTTATTCTGCATATACTGATGTAAAAATGTCTGAATTCAGCCTTGTTCTGTGTTTGTATGAAGATAAAAATATAAATCCTTCAAAATTCTTTGTTTTAGGTAAATACAAATGGGATGATGGTCATGTATCTGGAACTGTGTACCATGGTGGACAGGATTTAACTAGGACTCTAACAAAGGTTTGTTTATGGATTTAAATTTATTTGTGTTGAGCATGGCTTTTATTTATTGATTTTTTATATTTACTGTAGAAGCTCTATTCAGCCCCCTTTTCAAGCAAGAGTTGCAGATAAGCCCCCTCAAAATTTCCATGCTAAATAGGACAATGAGCTAAAGAATTGCTTGTGTGCCCTAGAAACCTAGAAAATACTGATCCTTTTGAAGGAATCCAAGAAGTAAAACTTTGTTTAGAAGAAATTCAGGATTATCAGTTGATTCTAATGATTCACCCTAAAGACCCTAAACCTATTGACCTTAAAGATGAAGATGTTACAGTTCGTTATTGTTAGTAAACTTTTGAAGTTGCTAGCATAGATTTTTCAATATATCAATTCTATTTGGAGGTAATATAGAGGGAATGCAAAAGGGCATTTCTATAAAATTTTGCCCCAAGTTAGTATTAAGCCCTCCTCTCTATTAAGTTCTGCTCTAAGACTGCAAAAAATAAATAACCCCCCCAAGGGTTTAGTGGAACTTTTATAGTGTATCATTTTGAATATAGTCTTTCACATGTTTTAAGGTGTATGGAAAATTTGCTTGGTCAAATCCACTTCATGCAGATATCTTTCCTGGAGGTATGTAGCAAGCATGTGAACATTCGTAGTTGACAAGTAGTTTCTGAGTGGCTTTTAAGCCAAAGTTGGCTCTTGAAGTTCAATATGCAACTCATAGAAATATGTTGGCAATCCTCATGTTTAACTCAAATTCAATGTTACTGGCAAATATTAAATATTCCAAACTTTGTTATTATGTACTGGGTGCACATTGAAACAAATTATATGTGTAAATTATTTTCCCAGCCTTGTTTTCAGTCCCAAGGAACAGTCATGTACAAGCTTATGCCTGGTAGAATCTTTGGATAAACCAGACCAGACTGCATAATTTGTGCTTGTTTGATCGGAAAATTTTTTCTTTATGTCTTGTGGCTCCCAGACACTAGAATTTTATCAAATTCAACTTTAAATTAATATTCCAGTTTGCACTACAAGTGTAGCTAAAGCTTATTTACTTTTCATGTAGTTCGAAAAATGGAAGCAGAAGTTGTCAGGATGTGTATCAATATGTTTAATGGAGATGAGAACTGCTGTGGCACGGTATTGAACTTGAATATAGTCTCCATCATAGAGTTTGTCCCTGCTTTTTGTAGTGATGACATTTATGCTAATTACCACAAAATAATTGAAGATAAATGTGACGATTAATGAAGATGGCAGGCAAATAAGATAGAGTGATGTTGTTGGGTGCTGTAATTCTGCTTTGAGATATTTCTTTGTTCTCTTTTTGCTGTCTCAAAATGGATATTGATTCTCAACTGTAAGGATAACTATTTAATTCTTGAGTTACAAGCACCATGTGCCATTTGACAATCACTTTTGGGAGATCAATACAGGAGCTCCATGTCTATTTTTTCAACATTGACTTTTGGGGGGCTGCACCTGATAAAATTTACACCTGGGTGCTTAATAGCAAGTAGGTTACTACAACTCCACTGGGCCTTATTAGAATCATTGCTTATTAATTTTAGGAATATGTTTCATCTCATTAAATGTAGACCAGCTCACAAATGGAAAAATCCTAGTACAACCATTACAATACATCCCCTTAATTAAAAAAGAATATCATAGTTTAAAATTCTTTTGAGTTGTTTCAATATGAATGCCATGTGAGACAAACAAGCCCAATGAAGAGAGGCTATACTTGTCACATTTTGAGGAGATTTTTATGGGTCTGGTTTGTGGAAATGATTATAAGCCAGGTAGAATTTTATCCCCTTCATTCATAGACTTGCTGCTTATTAGATTTTGAAGAGAAGCACAAGCCCTTATCATTAGAACCCTTTTCTATTAAGCACCAGAGGGAAGAACTAAGCTACCATCACAATTTACATTAAGCCTGCAAACAACCATTTCACAAGCACTTTGTTCATGCTTTGTTTTTAGATGACAATTGGAGGAACTGAAAGTATTATTCTAGCATGCAAAGCGTATCGAGATCGAGGCTATGCAAATGGAATAGCACGCCCAGAAATGTAAGTATTCTATCATTCTTTCTTATTTTCAAACTTAGTCTTTATATGGTTTACTATTTGAATCATTGATGGTTGCTTGGCTTATTCAGTTTATTACTGCATATATCTGGAGTCATATTTGTGCTTTCTCAATTAGAAATAATGTTTTAATGATTTCTTGATGTGTCTAATATCACTAGCATTTTTAATGGAGAAATGGTTTGACTGATTGACTGAAAGGAACGATATTTATTTCCTGTAGTTTTAACTTTGGCATCATTTTCTTCACTAATTCTTCAGATTTTTACAAGTAAATGGAAATGATTTAATTGTGGAAATAATTTTACTCTTCATTATATCTGCTTTCTCATTCATTTCCTATTCCCTTCAAAGTTCCTTTCCTGTTTATTTTAACATTTGTTCCCTGTTCTATTCAATATTATTTTCCTGTTTAATTCAACATTAGTACCCTGTTGCATCCAACATTCATTTTCTGTCCAATTCAGCACTCGTTTCTTGTTAATTCAACATTTGCTCCTGTTACGTTTTCTTTTCCTTTTAACATCATTATCATAATATGCAGTTTGCTGGACTATGAATAATTTTTGCAGGATTTGTAGCGATACAGCCCATGCTGCCTTTAATAAGGTAATGATACTGATAAAATGTTTTGTCAGCTATAGACACCATATAGCTATAATGAAACAGTTCGTATTTGAAAAAGAGATTAGTATAGCCATGGGTGCAGGAGGACGTCAAATTTAAGGGGGCTGTAAATTTTGTGCCCAAAATATCAAATAGAGTTGGAGAGCAGGCAGGATAGTTGCCAAAGTTTCCTATAGTTCTTTCAGAAAATTTGCCCCAGTGAAATGGACTTTTCCCAACTAGCTGTAGCCCCCCTGCCCCCACCCCCTACACTTATGAGTGTAGCTATAGTTTAAATTGTTGAGGTACAGATTCTTCTATATCATCACACATGTACCTTGTTTTACTTGGCAGTACCTTGTTTTACTTGGCAATACCTTCTTGTACTAAAGTGAATAGTTATCTGCAGAGATCTATTTCTGCTTTGTTTGTGAGGCTAGCGGAGTTTTCAATTTAAAATTTTCTATTATCTCTTTGCCTTATTTGTTCAGGCAGCTCACTATTTCAACATCAAGTTGGTTCAAGTACCAAGTGATAAAAAGACCTTCAAAGTTGATTTAAAAGTGAGTATTTCTTACATGTCAACACTTGACTCTTCATTGGCTTCTAGCTTCCATTCTTCCATACCTCACTTACAGGCCTTTTTTGTGCAACAACTAGATGATGTGAATGAATAAGTTGCAATGCTATTGTGTATATACAATTGGCTTGTTTCTTCCTTGATAGGCTTTAAAGCGTGCAATAAACAGAAATACAGTTTTGGTGAGTTATCTTGGCAATGTCTGCTTATGAATGTTTCGTTGCTATAAATAGTTGAGACCTTCTTTGTATTATCGATTTCATTAATTACTCTAGAGCACCAAATAATTAGGGAGTTGGAAAATTTACTAGAACTTAATAATTAAGGGAATTGGAGTAAATCGTGTAGGGCTTGAAAAGTAGAATCCATGTATATGTTGATGTAGATAGAAGCTTGAAGAAGAGAATTAAGAATGATATTGATGTGACTGAAAAAACTTCAGACAAAGCTTTTTATCACTTATGAAATCCTTGAAATTCATAATTGGAGGGCTGGAACAAGCACTGGAGGTTGAAAAAATTCAGAAACTTTGATTCGGAAGGGGACAGTTATTCTCTACTCAAGAGTATTGAATTATCCATAGCTCTAATTTCTTCTGATTGCTGACATTTTGTTTGGATAATTTGATGATGTCATCAACTGTTCGTGTTGTTGGGTGCTTGGTCAAGAAGGTGGTAGCTTTGTTTTTCAATCACAAATGTATGCTGTATCCTTTCTCATCTGCGTGTAGATCGTTGGTTCATGCCCTCATTATCCACATGGTATTATTGATCCAATTGAAGAAATGTCAAAGGTAGTGTTCCTTGTTTTGATATTTCAGTTGTAGTTCGTTCTCTCTGATTTATGTAGTTGTTTTTGAATATACATCTTTGTATGATTTGTCTATTGCTGTCATTATTCTCACCCATCACATTTGCACAGCCATCCTTTTACCTAAGTACTGCACTTGTTGATTGCTCTGTTAATTCTTCCTTTATTCTTCTTATTTCTTAAAGGCAGGTGTTGAGACAACAAATTAGGCACTGGAAGTACCCAAACCTGCTTTCCTTGTAAAAGAATCTTTTTCCATCTTTTCCTCTTTTCTCTCTCCCAATTGCCTTGTAGTATTTTAACCATGCTTGCAAAAATGCAGCATAGCTGTATTACCAAAATTTCTCAGCAATTGTGAATTTAATAATAGGGGCATTCCAGTTAAATGTGATCCACTGCTGAAAGTCAAACTCTCAGAATTCCTTCATTTTTTGCTGATCAAAAGTATTCAATAA
>OLMO02000009.1:9499284-9513691 GCA_900291935.2 Cassiopea xamachana | reverse complement strand
TGGCTGCCACAGCTATCTCGGACCACACCCAATTCTTCAAAGCTTTGCCCCCCCAGTGAAAAATTCCACGAGCCGCCACTGCTAGTCTCTATTGATGTTCTGTATTCTCTTCCGTATGTCAATTGTATGGGAATTTTCTAGAAATGGATTTGATAAAAAGCAGTCTTCCGAGAATATAAAGGAATTTGTAGATTCACATAAGTGGTGTTTGTTCGCAAGTTTGTTTTGCTCATTTCTTTGGTGCTGTAAAACTGCCAATCCAAGGCAATAGGGACGATGCTTAGTGCACTCCTCTAACTTGAACTCCTCTAACTTGAACTCCTCTAACTTGAACTCCTCTAACTTGAACTCCTCTAACTTGAACTCCTCTAACTTGAATTGGTTTTCTATAGTATTGTCCCGCTTGTCTCAAAGCAACTAAGTACCTTTCCTAACATCATTTTGTATTTCTTCAGGTTATGTTGATTGTACAAGAAAGATAGTTAAAACAAGGCAATTCATCGAAAGAGAGTAAGATTTGTTTTTACATACAAGAAATTAAAGCTGCAGATTTTAGAACATTCAGCTAACTGCATAAGTGATTTCGTAATTTACATCAAGAAGGTTAAATAGATGCTTTTTGGGCCTCATATGGCATTGAAATATAGGCAAAACAGCATCTTCCCTGCTTTGCCTATATTTCAAGTGTTGGGGGGGGGGAGGGGTAAAGTCGTATTTTTTTGCTTGTTGTTTTATCAGTGAACTGAATATGTCACCCAGTGATCGGCGTATTTGTGGGCGATTTTTTTATCCTTAAGCATCATGCTATTTTTGAAAATTTTTCTGACCTCCATTCTTTGAAAGTAAAAAGTAATAGAGCACCGAAGTGTGACGTCACGAAAATCTTTAGAATATTTTAATCTTGACCTTAAATGCTCAAAAAGCTGTTTGAAATAGCTATTAGTGACAAATTTCAGCTTGATTTAAGGAATGATGACCGAAATATAGGCAATTGAATTCGGACATAGTTCCTATCAAATCACTGTATTCTGAGCCCGGAGCTAAACGTTAAGATCCAGGCCGAAAATACAGTGGCTTGTATGGCAAATCTTCCGTCATTAAATGGCCATATTTCATCCCATTTTGACACTATTCACTTAAAATTGCCAACACAGTCCTATTTTGCACTGATCTTTCACTCCATGTGGTCAAAATATGTAAATTCTAAAAATAGATTTTAATGACGTCATCACTTCGGTACTCTATTCGGCCTTTTGAAAGTTGTATCAGTGTATACACCTTTGAGCTACGAATTCTAACCCCTAGTTTGTTTTTGCAATATCTACATACTTTTAGCGTAGTTGCTAGGTTGTGACGAATAGATGTTCAGTTTGATTGAGCGAATTGCTTGCAAAGCTTAGCTGTTGGTAAAGTATATAAATATTTTTGTACTTCTTTCTCTAAAGATTGAGGAAGATCAAAGGTCTAGTTGTTTATGGAGAGCCAGAAGTCTCAATTGTTGCATTTTCATCCAACAAATTTGATATTTTCCGTTTGTCAACTGCATTAGTTGAGAAAGGATGGAATTTAAATCCACTTCAGTTCCCAGCTGGGTATGTTTATTATTTTATACTCAAGTTACTTTGTTTTGCAGGCTTGCTTTTATTAGATTTTGATTTATCTGACTTAAGACCCACACTTTCCATCTTGGGGAACCCCCTATGGTGGTAAATTTGATCTATAGGGGAAGGATTTGTATCCTACTATCATCAATCACAACAATGGTGAAGATATGCCAGATTAGAAATAAACCTCTGATAGAGACGCCAGCTGGTATTGTCCATACATGCATAGTGTCTGTTTTAGTGAGAGAAGTCCCTCTCATTGTATGATACCTAAGGAGGGATGAGCAAGAAATAGGGTGGGAAGCACGTCTCTAGGTTGTGTTCAAGGATGTTTGTGAAAATAATGTGTTCAAATATTCACAATCTTTGTAATAATAATGTAAACTTCTATAGCAAATTACAATACAACTGTAGATTTCGCTTATAAAGGTACAGGTAACTACTTGGATAGTTACAACTTAAAGTGAAAAAGAAAACAAAAGGAAAAAGAACAAGATGAAACAAGATGTAAAGTAAAAACTCGATCAATATGGTTAGCATAGTACTAGTCCAGAACTGTCTCAATCTTTATTTCTTCGGCAAAATATGTAATAGGTAGTTCGGATGGCAATAGTGGTGATCTTTCGGATTATGTAGGCCCTGTTACTGGGGTTATAATTCAGATCCTTTAGCATGTCCAGGAATCCCAGTGAAAGTTGATCACCTCAAGAGTGCTGAGTGATAAGATAATATACTTTACTTCGGAGAAGAGATGTTCCTGCTGCCTTACTAAGTTATGGTACCTTGTATGTTTCCGGTGAAAATATTTCCTTATGATATTAATTCTTCGATTTTATCTCCGTTTCCCCCAAGTACTTGGGGCTTGGAGGGTGCCTCTGAGATGACTTTAGTTCTGACACGAGCATTTAGGACCGGATGCCCTTCCTGACGTCACCAATGGCCTGCGTTGGGCCGCGGACCCAGGGCCATGTTGGTCTGAGTCGAGTGCATTACCGCTAGGCCACGGCTGCTCTTATGCTATTAATAATAGTATAATATTAATACCAATGATAATATGACATTCTTTAAAGTTGGTCTTACATAGCTTCGTAAAGTTTTTTTTTTAAGATCTGCTAGAAAGACGTTATACTGAAGTCATTAAAATTTAAAATGGGATAGTAGAATGCATAGAATTAGCATCGGTAGCTTCAGAGCTATTAAGATGTAATCGAGGAAGTGAGCATTGATCAAAGTTATTCTACAGTTGGTCGATCGTATGCAACACTTTTTTGTTAAAAGTAATCATGCATTAAGTTTACAGTAACCTAAAATAGAAGTCTTGCTTTCCTGTGAAGTAATTGTTTTTGATTTTTTGAATTTGGCCTGTCTTTATATGGTGCAAGACTTCTCTGTTCCTGGCTCTTCAATTCCTAGAAATCAGTGGTTTTTATTTTCAAAAGGCGGTTTCCACTTAAACAAACGCACCGATTCGGCCAATTAGGCCCGCTCGGCCGGGTGGGTAGACAGTTCCACTTGAACGACTGCACCGATTCGGCATCCCCCTAGACTGACATGTCATTTCCTGTGATACATGAACAAGGCTATGCTGTTATCGAGAATGGCGCTATCATGGAGACAAACAATAATTCTACCATTAAAAAGTGGAGTGTGGGTGAGGCATTTGTACAGATGAAGGACAAAGAAGGGGGGAGAACTACATTTCTACTACAGAAATGAAACCTATTTATTGAAATCTTTTTTGCCAAAAATTTAGGGATCAATCATTTAAAACCCGTGATACTGAGGCAGGATAAAGTTGGAGAGGATATGAAAACTTTTCAAAGGACAATTGGGAGTATGAAATTTCCTGGAGAATTTTGAGCGGTATAGATTGCTATGAAGGAAAGTTCTAGAGCAAATTTTTCAGGTACATTAATGTAAATAGCAATGAAGAAAGCAACATTAAAATGCTTACGGTAAATTTACATGGAAACTTAGTTCTGTAGATAGCAATTTCGGCTCGAATTTCGGAATGAAATTTTGTAAATATTTTTTGAAAATGACCCTTGTATCCAGAGTTATAAATGACTGGCCCTGGGAAGTGTGAAAGTCGACTACAACTTAGAGGCCCCGGAATCACAAAATCATGCGAAAGAGAAGCCACTTCACCTGGAGAACGCTTTGCCATTAGGTTCAATAGACTTTCACATTCTACGATGTCTTGTAGCGGGTGATGATGTAGATGAATGTGTGCCAAAGCAATGTCTTCAAAAGCGTTGTTCTTCACTTGATTGTCCTTGAAACCCCTGCTTGAAGGATGCCACACATCATTGACTTCGCACATCTTCCACAAAAGCCTCTTCGAATGCTGCTCGATGTAGTTGACATCGGAGTATACAAGTTAGTACTTCCTCACTGCTGCTCGCCATTTCCGAAGTCTTTCTTTTCGAGTTGATAATATATATCCTGTCTCTATGGTTGATACATTGCATGCTGTTGGAATGTAAATATTGCCTGCTTGATGTTGTGACGATAGTGCCATCTGGCATTTGATTGGTGGGGAAACGATGAAAAAGCCCAAACCATTTGAACTTCTTATTTAGCCGATTTGGCGGAGGGCAGCCGAAGGGGAATCCACATTTGAACCTACTACGCATGCACCAACACGTGCAGACTCGGCCGAATCATTGCGTTCGTCTAAGTGGGAACCGGCCTTCACAGTGTTGCATGCGTTTTAGTGCAAGAAAAGAACCATTCGATGTTAATCCTATAACTAATTGATTGTTACCTTATCATTATCTTCAGTATTCAGCATTGGATATTTCATAAACGGATTTTTGTATTCCTTAGAATGCATATTTGCTGTACTATGCAACATACGCATCCAGGTGTTGCCGAAAGATTTGTGAAAGATGTTGCAGACGAGGTTGCCATTCTTATGAAAGATCCGTCTGGACCAACCACTGGTGTCGTAAGTTCATCTTTTGAAATCATTAATTTTTCTGTCTCAAACATAGGCGCCAACTATGTAGGGAATCGAGCCACCTCTGGTCAATGCTAAGGGGGCTGAGCCCACTTTGAGAAATAGTGTGAAAGAATACTTTTTGGTAGTTGAAGTCACAGAAACCCAAGAACTGACGTAGTGATGATACTACATCGATACTTCTGATATACATCTATAAATATCTGTTTGTTTGTTTGGATAGCTTTTTATTTTATTGTATTCAGTAAAATACATGCATTAATGCGGGATGGAACTCCGTTTATATTGGCGAAACATCTCGCCATTTATCCACACGAGTGCGTGAGCACCTATTTACAGATAAATACTCATACATTTCTAAACATCTAAAGAGTTCAAGTTCATGTAGGGATGCTTGTGGTGAGGGATGTTTTAAGGTGTTGGATTCTGCTAGCACACACCACAGCTTAAAGATTAAAGAGGCATTGCATATCATATGGGAAAGGCCTAATTTGAAGAAGCAGTTGCAGCATTATAACGTTTCGCTGAGTTTTTAGCGTTCGTTCTTTTTTCGTTGCTTTCGCTCTTCTTTTCCATTAATATATTCGATTGATAGTGTTGTGTTGTTATATATTCTAACGGTAAGTCTTACTATATTCAACTGATGATGGTTTGATGAACAGACCGAAACATGTCTTGCAAATTGAAAAATATTGTCGTGTTTCTTCGTGTACTATCTGACTTTATTGTATTGAGAAATTTCGGAAAAAAATATATATACATATGCATATATAAATATAAATATATATATATATATATATAAATATTTATATATATATATATATATATATATATATATATATATATATATATATATATATATATATATATATATATATATATATATATATATATATATATATATATATATGGTGGCATGTTTTCATTTCCTCTGATTTTTCTGATCATGTAAACATGCTACAGTTTCATATAAATGTACATATACATATATATATATATTATATATATATATTATATATATATATATATTATATATATATATATGAATGTATGTATATATATATATATTTATGTATACATGTGTATATATATATATATATATATATATATATATCCACAACTTATTTGTCGTTATAGGCTAGCCTTTATTTCTTTACCATCTTCTTTCTTAGGGAGCATTGTATGGTATGGCCCAAAGCATCCCAGATCGCTCAATCATTAACCAGTTAGCTATTGGATACCTTGATGCGTATTATTCCACTGTCAAGCTGCCCTCGCAGCAAGCAGAAGAAGCAAAAGTTGTTGAGGATGGCACAAAGAAGGAGGAAGCAAAAGGCACTGGCACTAGGAATGGTAGCATAAGGAAACGAGGAGTGAAAACTGGAAATGCTAAACACTGAACGAAACAATGAACGAAAATTATCGAGAGTTTTAATGAAGCAAACTGCATAGGTTTTTTTTAATTTTGCTGTCTGCTATATGAAATTTCGAATTGCTAACTCTTAGGTATCGAAAAGATGCATTTATCTATCACAAGTGTGCTGCATGGTCATATTTGAGTTATTTATATGCATTTTTACCCCTAATTTTCCCCAACAACCATGCTTTTTCGGACCCTCCAGAAATGATGTAGTGAGTTGATGAACGTACTGTCAAGGTTTCATTTGTTCAGACTGAGAAAAGCAGATTCGATGATGCAAGTATTGTGTAATCTTACCAAAAGCTGATTTGGTATTTATGACGTTATAGATAGGGCAGCTGGTTCTGTTTGGCTATCAAACTTTAGCTGTATTGCTGGTAGGAGCAGCTTAAATGTTAGTACGTTCAAGTGCCGAATCATTAGAGGGGTTGGAATAAATGGCGAAGTTGGAAAATTGAGCTCATTAGACCTACCTAAGAATCTTCAAAAACCAATGATCATGTAGGGGGGTGAGATTATTCGGGGCCGGGCCGCCTTTGACTTTTCGGCTTTTCATCATGCTGTTTGTTAAGATTATTTTAGTACGGTTAATAATTTACTAATTTTCATATTGTTATTAATATTGTTTTCGATGAATTCTTTTTGGGGTGGGGGGAACTTATCTGTTATCTAATTCAACTTTTTTCAGATTTCTAAATCTGTATTTGAGATATCTTTGACACTAGAACCTTTATCAAGACACCTTGAAAAATTTTCAGCCAGAATAGTTACTAATAATTGCATTTTATTTCCACCTCGTTCGTGGTCTGCACTGCATATATTTTTCTAGAATCATCTAGTAGGAACTGGTAGGCTTAGATATTTTAAGGATTGTCTGCCATAGATGACTCATATTATCGTGTGCTGAATTCATTGCGTTCTATCACAATGTGACCTTGTATATTCTGGCTGCTTTTGATCGTAGGTTGAATCCGATACAGTACTTGCTTGCCCATTCAAGTCATAACCATGAAAGAATGTCTCTTATATAATTTTTTTGAAACCAGCATATACCAGACAATAGAGAAGCTTTTAGAAACAACATATCTTAATCTTAGGGTGTACTCAATCCTGCAACAGACTAACCCTATTGATGTGTTGTTCAGTAAGCAGTTTATGAAACCATCGTTTTATTGCTGATTTTAGGTTTTCCCATTTCTGTCTCTATGCTGCACTCAATTTCATGATTGCAATTGTCAAAATGACCTTCGTTGGACGGAGGGCAGGGGACTGGCTCCCCTATCCCAAAGCACTGACCTTTTTAGAGTCCAGTTCTCAAAACATCATAGCAGTGATCTTGTTCTCGTTTTTTTCAATCCCCTTCCGGGGAGCTTGGCAAGATTCAGGGTTGAAGGCATTGTTTCTGGTTGAATACAAAGTCAATTTTCTTGCTTGATTAATGTCTGGTATGTAATTTAAATAAGTTATTCTAAGCTTCTTTAACGTTTATCGTGACATAGTGAATATTTTGCTGCTATTGAAACTAACGTGTCTTTTTCTTCCTTCTATTATTGGACCGCCTGTCTTGCCCAATGGTTCTTTAGTATGGGTTGCTAAGAACAATGTACTCGATTGTTCTCTAGTACTCAATCTTCTTGGCAAAAAAGCGGGAGATTTCAGTTTCAAATGCACAATGTGACGGCCAACTTCCATTCGAATCACAGTTGACTTGGTGGGAGAAAGTAGCTTTTGATCAAACAAATCTTTCAAGTTTTACCATTGAATTAACAATCACCGACATGAATAAGCTGTATTTCATACTTATATCAATATTTAGAGCTCTGTGCTTTACGTTGGGCGTTAGTGAGGGTGCTATACGTGAGAAACTTTCCAAATTTAACAGAAGCAACACTAAATTCTCATATATTACAGTTGAGTAACGGCTTGATGTAGCATCAACAATAAATTTCCAAAACAAATCAAAGAAGGGCAAGATGGAGTACGGGCAGAACGAAGGCCATAAAGTCACATTACAATAGTAGAGCTAGAAGTTGAAAACAAGGCAGAATGGAAGCAAGGATCGAGCAAAGGTACAGCTTATATGACAATTTGCAAGTTGACAGAGGTCTTATTTTGTCCAATGAAAATGATTCACGCAAAAGATCAGAAGGCAGAAGTAAGCCTAAGTCCCAAGAAGATATTCTCCCTGTGTTGGTTGCAGTGTGGGGGAAAATGACCCCAGAAGTCCGTTCTGCTTACAAGATTTTTAGAGAACTAGTGGATGATAAAGTAAAGTGTGCGTTAGAGCCATTTGTTGATGCGGTAGATGCAGAAGAATTTCCAGACTACTATGATATCATCAACGAGCCTATGAACCTCTTTAGAAGTAAGTTAAATCTTTACAGTCTCTATATAGCTACTAGTAATTAGTGTTGATTGGTGGAGAAAGCAGTTATCAAAAAATTAGCCAATCAAATAGTGTTAAGTTGTAGGTGAAGCTACAATGTTATATTCGAAGTTCTTGCATCACTAGATAGACATTTCCACAATAACTTGAGTTCCAAGAATTCCTGGGGTCGAAAGTCTTTCCCTACTTTTATCAATATACCTACTTTTCTAGCTTTCAATTGGTTGTAGGCAATATGAGCCTAGAGCCTCACCAAAACGATCTTTCTACCTCCTCTTTGACCCTACATCTAAAGGCGTCTACAGAACAATTTTGAAGTACCTTTTTAATAAAATCTGAGTGCATGGTCATCATTCTACTCGTACCGTTATGGAATAAAACTTGTTTAAAGAAGAATTCCCGATAAAAATATTTTACGCTGCAACCGATAATGACAAGTAGTAGCTTCAATGTTGAACAGAGCATGTCGTAGTAATCTACTACCAAAACGCATTGAAACTATCACATAAAGCATCGTTGTACTCTCATTTTATGTCAATATCATTGCGTATTAGAGGCATTATCTTCTTGATTACCACAATAGCCGCTGTCATTTCTGTTCAGTAGGATTTTCACAGTAATTTTTTGTCATCACAATCATCAATCATCATCTTCTTCTTCCCGTTTCACCCTCACAGGGACCTAGGACTGGCCCAGGGCGATGCTTCTCAATTATTTCTTGCAAGGCCCCCTATGGAAAGATGAAATATTGCACACCCCCCAGTCACTATAAACAAGACCATTATCTATGAAATTGGTATGTGTATACCTGTTTCCTGGGGTCATATGGGCCCCCTCTAACATTACATTATGAAATTCCCCACTATTTGAGAAATACTGCCCACAGTTCAGTTGATTGCCTGTAAGTTATATAAAAGAGGCAATTGAGTCAGCTACACTCAATCCTCTCTGTTACCCCCAACAGCTACTAGGCAGAGCTGCAGTGTGATCTATTGAGTCTGCTTTTCACTGAAGGGGCCTGGTTGGACAGTTTGCCATCATCATATGCCCTAATTCTGAATCCCTACAACATAGATCACTATCAACTTAAGGACAGTTGGTCTCTCTTTTCCCACTCCCCAACTCTTGGAGGTCTACAACTATGGGCTAGCCATCACCATCATCAACATCATCATCAACAATGTCATCATAATCATCATCATTATCATACTTGGACTTTGGTCTTAAGACTGTCATCTCAATTGGTTTCTAAGTAGTGTTTTCAGTTTCAGAAAAGTTCCACAATATGGAATATCAGTCAATTACAGAGGTAGTTGCTGACATTCGACAGATAATAGAGAACTGTTTTAGATATAATGGTTTTGAGGCTTTTATATCAAAACAAGCACAAAAATTAGAGGTGATTTTGGAACAGAAGCTCAATCTCCTATCCAGGTGGGCAAATTGAAAATTATTTTAGCCTACTATGTGTTTTTAGTATTTGTATATACCTTTTAGTATATGTTTTTATTTAAAATGTTACTCAATGTACTGATAAGAAGAACAAGAAACAAGGCAAAACCTGAAATACCAAAACTGCATTGTGGATTTATAAAAGACAGCAGTAAGCGGAATGCAACATTTGTGATCAGAATGCTCTCAGAGAAAGGTATTGAGATGCAGCAAATCTTGCTCTTGTGTTTTATAGAATACAGCAAAGCCTTTAATAATGTCAAACACAAGAGACTCTTTGAAATACTTGAGGATATCCAGATAGATGGCAAGAACTTGAGAATTATATGAAACCTGTATTAGAAACAAGCAGCAGCTATAAGAATCTGCAATCATGTGGGTGAATATGTTGAAAAAAAAAGGAGTATGACAAGGATGTGTAGTGTCACCTGACTTATTCCACCTCTATAATGAAAGAATATCAAGAGAGTTAGAAGATATGCAAGGACTTGTTGTAGGAGGGAACAACATTAAACCTCCACTATACAGATGATATGGTTCTGTAGGAGTAGTTTTAGAAAGTGCAAAAAGGGTTATGTGTTTACTCAAAAAAGACAGAGTGCATGATAGTATCCAAGAAGAGGGATATTCCAACTTGTTGCATCTGGGTTTATAACACAAAAGTTAAGCAATTTATCACATCAGACAGTAGATGCGACAAGGAGATTAAACAAAGAACTGCAATGTCAAGAGAGACCTTTTCAGAGTTGAAGATCTTGTGCAATCCAAAGATTACTGTAAAAACTAAGGGTGCTGGAATGTAACATGTTGCCAGTCCTAACATATGCATATGAGACAGGGACTGTGTCTAAAGGAATGGAGAAGAGAAAAAATGCAGCAGAGATGTGGTTTGTACGCAGAAACCACATCTGCTGCATTTATTCTCTTATAAAACTTCTTCATTTGTTGTATGACTTTTCCATCCTATCCTTGATATTCTATGTACGTAGAATATTAAGGATAGGTTGGAAAAGTCGTACAACAATGAAGAAGTTTTATTTCAAGTTGATACTGGAAGAAAGTTGATGAAAACTATTAAACAGAGAAAGGAATGGAAAAATAATACTCTCAAGCAAGATAGCAGATAAAAGGGCTAGAGGAAGACAGAGGATCATATTTCTCCAAAGAATTGCAGAAAGGAATGGAATGTCAAGGATTGAGCTACTTCAATGCACAGAAAACAGGAATGAATGGGATAAACTGGTTGCTAATGTCGTAAGATAGGGCACAAGAAGAAGAAGACTATATGTTTTATTATAGTTCTGTTCCTCATCATGATTAATTCTCTGCTTTTATCTTTGCTATTTTTTGGCCCTTGTTGTGTTGCTTGTGGTGTCCCAATTTCTTTCTCTGTCTCCTATATCTCTCTTTCCATGTATTCTCTACAAGTTGATACCAAATGCTACATAGAAATAGATTGTTGGTAGAACCAGTGACATAACAGAGACTCTAGGGACCATGAGAAATTCAATACGATTGGAGCCTTCACCTTATTTTCATGTCAAATAATATGAAGACTTATTTCTTGCAATTTTATGATGGACCCCCTTAGTCCCTGAAAAGGCTGGGGACCCTTAAAAGTTGCCCTAGCCTAAATCTGTGTCAGTTACACCACTGGGTAGAACTTCAACACCCCCTTAGGTTTTTTACAGGCAACTCTTATTGTCATGGGACACTGAGAGGGGGCTATGGCAACTTGTCTGTGTCTCAAACCTGAGCTCGATCCTAACAAGCTAGATGGTATTTTGTAACTATGTTGTATCTATTTGTACTATGTTTTTTTGCTGAAACTTTCCTAGTCAAACAACAATTTCTCAAAAAGTAGG
This sequence comes from Cassiopea xamachana, assembly GCA_900291935.2. Lineage (NCBI taxonomy): Eukaryota > Metazoa > Cnidaria > Scyphozoa > Rhizostomeae > Cassiopeidae > Cassiopea > Cassiopea xamachana. The sequence goes on along the minus strand of OLMO02000009.1, from coordinate 9,502,002 downwards.
ATATAATACTTTTTCAAGGGACCCAAATATTCTGGTTTTCAGCTTGCAATTTTATGATGACATCATTAGTAGACTTGTATATTACATCTAAGCTTAATAATTAAATTTTTTGCAGAGACCTTAGAAGCAAGACTACAATAGCAGCTACTAATAAAGTAAAGAATAAGGAATATCTAAATAGTTTGCTTTTTGTGCCTGGTAGGTACATTATTGGTTCTTTAGTTTTGATAAATATTGTAACCATTTTTAGTAATAAGTATAATAAGGTGATAATGTGATGATGATGATGATGATGATGATGATGATGATGATGATGATGATGATGATGATGATGATGATGATGATGATGATGATGATGATGATGATGATGATGATGATGATGATGATGATGATGATGATAATGATGATGATAATGATGATGATGATGGTAATAGTGATTATTTGTAAAATGATATTATTATGTTGAAGAATTTTTTTGATATATTATAGGAAGAAGGTCACTAAGTCAAAAACATAGAAATGGAGAAACTTCATTGATAGCAATGCAGATGAATCTTCAAAAAGATCTTGAAGGGAAGGAGAAGAAAAGATTGAAAGAGAAAGAAAAAAAGGAATTGCATTCTGCTCTTGAAGAAGAATGTGAAAGATGGACAAAAGAAGTTTTGGATGATAATTGCATGGCAGAGGTGAAATACTCCTGGGAGGTATGGAAATTTATTGTTGGCTTTTCATTGCTCATAGCATATGATCATATTGATCAATCCATCATTATGTTCACTACCATAAATCCTTGAATAAGCCCCCACCTCCAAATAAGCCCCCCTTGAATAAGCCCCACCAGAAGAAATCATTTTTGCAAATAAGCCCCCCCTCAAATAAGCCCCCATGGGGCCTTAGTTGAGGGAAACATAATTGCAGAATAATGTCTTATTTCAAGAAATGTACCGCAAGACAGTAGCTATACAGTATTACTTCTTTTGAATGGAGACAAAAAGCAAAAAGACTTGACTTTTGTGATGATGATTAAGAAATTATGAAGTTTTGTTTGCAAAAATAGCCTTCTTGTATTTTTTTAATGTAGTTAATTGATAAAATTATGTTGTTTTTAATATCAACCTTTGAGGAAAAAGCTGAGCTTTGAAATAAACCCCCTCCTTGAATAAGCCATTCCCTTGAGTAAGCCCCACCCAAAGATTCTTTTTTGCAAACATGCCCCTGGGGGGCTTATTTGAGGATTTACAGTATTGTATTCCTTCCACAATGTATCAACTGTGTTAATTATTTTATGTTTTTCATAGCTATCTGGCTTGTAATTTTGCATAGTTGAATGATCTGTTTTTTTTTCTGTTGCTTGACTTTTCTAAAAGCCTTGTCTAACCCTCATTTTTCAATATCAGATTCCTAGTGTTGGGATATTCCTTTGCATATTGAAAGATTTCTTGAACTTGCAAGATTTCACTTATTCTGAATTTGAAATTGGTATGCTGTTTCCAAGGAAGAGTTCTTTGGTTGCTAGGATATTTACATCCTTACTAGTTACATCATTTCAAAGAAAGAGGTAAGAAATATCAGTTCTCTTCATCTTAGAATACTTAAATTTTCCATTTATTACGGCATTGTATCAGCATTTGGATGGAGGGTGTTTATAATATTTATAGACAGTGAAAATTCTATATAGCTAGTATTGCTACACCTACATTGATACATGTTAAATGAATCACATGGATGATGCTCCACACCAATAGAGATTTTCTATTTATTTTTTATAATGGAATAATATTGTAGGATGGTGTTGCATGAGATTTCACTGGATTGCTGATTTTATATTTAGTTTGAAAACTTTGCTTTCTCCCCCTGTCTCTCAACAAATTTGTCTTTAATTTCCGTCAATAAATCAAGTTTAATTGCCTAAACCATTTAGACTGGGCAGTAGAGATCATATGAAGTACTCCATTTGGTCAGAGAAAGTTAAGTCTAGAATTGTATCATGGTACAAGATTGCAAGTATACATGGTCAAGATTATGTAAGTGCTACAGCTCTCTTGTGTTTTAGCATTTTATTTATTTCGTTTTTAGTCCTTTTTAATTTCCTCAGAGTATGGATGCATCAATGACAAACTTTGATGTTAAATTAGGGCTTCTTGTCTTAGCTAGCTAATCAAGCTAACTTTAATCTTTTTTACCAAATGGTTATTGGTATATATTTCTCAGGCATCATGGAATAGTATGCAAAAGAGTGCACTCCTTGCTCAGTCAATATTTTTGGAATGTATATTCTGCCTTTGCATCTTAGATTTAAAATATGTTTAGTAGAATTTATGTAAATTTTAAAGACCATGCATAGTGTTAAAACCACCCAAGACGGGTAAACTTTTCATAGTTGTATGTCACCAATATTGTTTGTCGATTTAAATTAGATGGTTATGGGATGCTATATGCTCTAAAAGAGTGAGTAACTTCTAGATCAACAGAAATATCGCTTGCTAATATGAGTGTTACCTTTCAGTTTGTCTCAGTGTAAATCGTTGAGGGAAATAAGTGCAACATTCCACCAACGTCACCTTTATTTGGCAAAAGCTACCCAATAGAGGCGTGCTATTTATCCAACTCCATACGATTTTAACCCGTTCTTGACTGCCCGATTTTGTTTGTGTGTGTATATATATTATATATATATATATATATATATATATATATATATATATATATATATATATA
>OLMO02000009.1:9443144-9499202 GCA_900291935.2 Cassiopea xamachana | reverse complement strand
TATATATATATATATATATATATATATATATATATATATATATATCTATTTCGCATTCACTTTGCTGCCCTTTAATTTCTACCAAAAATTTTCTAGTCCACCAATTATTCCCCAATAAAGCTAAAACATCATTTTTTAATTTGTCCCCAGACAAAGCACTTGAATTTTATCCTTCAATTGGGAAATGTTTCTTCTTTGAACCATATTCTTATCATCCACGCCCTTGATAGCATTCTTTCTTATAGTCTGCATCGCTGTATGGGTTTGATGCTGACCTTTTTCAAGTCATAGGTAAAGTACATTCTTTACGATCTTTTCTCATGTTTTGATTTTTACCAAAGTGAATTAATTGTCTCTTGCATTGAGTATTATCTGAATGTTGCTGACTTAATTCAGGGTTCATGCTGTTCTTTAAACTTCGTAAAAACTCCTTTGATTTAACTTACACTTTTAAGGGTGCTTAAAAACTACTTATATTCGTGCATTTTAGAAAATAGCCCTTAAAAACTCATAACTTCTTATGGATTTTAAGAGGAAAGAATTTTCTGTGGCAGTTTTTTTTAGAAATTGATTTGCTTTTTGTCAAGAAAACACACATAAATGCTCCTCATAAATTATTTTTGGTCCTTTCCAACTGCTTAACATGTCTTAACATTTAATGTATTCAACACAGTACGAGACCTGTAATGATATTCAGATCAGCATAGAACAGGGTTTTCTACTGTAGTACATAGTTTATTACCATCTGAAATTTCTCAGGCCTAAAGAAGTTTTACCTCACTACTGGAGTTTCAAATTATTCAACTTATATTTTATGATCGCTTTGTTTGTGCTAGGATTCGTGTGTCCTTTCCAAGACTCCGAATTTCACGAGTTGCCGCTCAAGTCACGCATGTGGATTTTGAAGTCCCTCTGCGAAGTTGCCTTGGTATGTGAGTTTAAATTCGCCATTATTTAGCCACACGCACACGGCTTTTTCTATCAGAAACATGTATATAAGAAACATGAGGCTGAAATTAGGCAAAAATTAGGAAACGTTTAAGAAAAATAGGCAAGCTGAGTTTCAAATAGTAGCTTGCAAAAACTGTGTTTACTGGTAATTTTTTTATCAAACTAGCAAGAAAATAGAATTAACAACAATTACATACCTCACAAAACCTGGAAATTCTTTTTCTTGCATTTCAATTGCCTAATCTGAGTTGTTGTTGTTATTGGAAGCTTTTAAATTTAAGAAACATTCAAGGCCGGATTTCATGAAATGTTAAGAAGCATCCAGCCTGGAGCCAGAGTATTTGTTTTTTTTTATGAAAAAAGTACCGTTTTGGAGCTGTTCTTTTAGGCAAGGGTGTCAGACTAATTTTAGGCCCGGGAGCCACAACAGGCATACCATGATGTCATACAGACTGGGTAGACTTACGAAGTCCACGAGGGTGCACCCTTACTCATGGCATCTGAGTTACATGGCTAAGTGATATGGGCTTTAACAACTCATCGGATGTTTCCTATCTGGCACTCTAGACAATGGCAAAAACTGGAGGAGCCAGCTTTTTCAATGCCAGCTAGTACAGGCGAAGAAAATATTGCTAGGTTTTAGTTCCTCCGGGGCTGTTTTTGAGCTTGGATTCTCCAATCAGAATTTATATGTATTCAGTAAATTACAACCGTCTTGTATCTTTTCCTACTCATAGTGACTCTACTTATGTTCAACTTCACTATCTTTATATTCACTATCATGCTTGCATGTTTTCTCAGTCTCGCCTCCTTTTGATTCAAAATAGTATAGAAACCTACATTGGCCATTGCTCTGATGAAGCTACTTTCATTGTCTATTTAGCCCCCTTGAAAATGGCTTCCTTTGTTTGCAGGAGCAGGATTCAGTACTTCGAGATTATTTTGGTGAATTGGAATTCATAGATCGCCAAGATGTTTGTCTTGGTTTTGACGCAGAAGGATACTCTTACCATTACATATCTCATTTTGGTGCAACAGACATTCGCATTTACAAGCAAAAAATGATCACAAATCCATCGATACCTAAACTAAGGGATCAGGTATCGTCAATTTTCGTGTATTTCTAGAGTATAAACTGATTGTTAATTGGTGCAGGGTTTATACGGTCGGGGAAAGTCAGGGGGAAAAGGGTCTTTTTTGCTTTGGTCAGGGAAAGTCAGGGAAGCTTGCAGTGGTCAGGGGAAAAATAGCATTTTCATTCTGCAGGTCAGGGAAATCTTTCATTTTTCACCATCAAGGAAATATGTACAACACTTTAATAACTAGGTAAGAAACTGTGATATTAAGTTATAGGTTAGAAAGTTCTATCGTTTTCATCAAACTTAGGATTTAAGAAGCAAATAGAAAAATCAAACAAATAAAAAAAATTTCAAAAATGAAAACTGCGTGACTGTATCAATGTGAACAAAAGGAAGAGTGTTCATCACATGTTACATAACCTTTTTTCGTTTGTTTTTAAGAATTTCAAGTGAATTCTTCATATTCTCTGTATCAAGTTTCTAAAATATCTACATGTTGCTAAATTGAAAAATAAAGATCTTGCTATTTTTTACTTGCATCATTATTAATCCAATCAGGTCAGGGGAAAAATTTGCTTTTTCAGAAGAGGTCAGGGAAAAACATATAGGTTTGAGAGAAATAGGTCAGGGGAAATTTGTACTTTTGAAGCAAAAGTCGGGAATTTTTTTCAGAAAGTCCGTATAAACCCTGTTGGTGGTGTGATGTGGGATGCTTGTAGTTTCTTACCACCATATGTTTGAAACAATCGTGTTCATTGTCTGTTTGCTGTCTTATGGCCGTTGAAGGGTTAAGGAAATGCCTTAACTTGTTTCAGAATCTACCCATCGAATACTGTCCCACCCATGTATGTGATTGTAGCTATTTGAGACTCTATTAGTGCTTTATAGAGTTATGAAAGAAAAAACAGTAATTAATGAACGAAAATTCGTATGTGCAGTAAACAGCACCTATTGCTTGTATTTGTACCATCAAAGAAGTAGTCTATTGGTATGAAAATGATATATCACCAAATGCTATAAAAGCTTTTAAGCCTCCTTTGAATAGATCCCAATTGGAGGATTTACGGTAAAATTAGTTCCTCAGTCCGGCAATTATTGTAGAGCAAATAGCATCCAGTAATCTTGTTGCAACCATGTCGATATTGGAGGATGGTGAGAATCTTATTGAGCACATTTATCCGTATAGCTTGTAAGTCGTGTTTTTATTACTAGACAAATTTCAGAATGAACAACACTCCTTGGTGTCTTATTTCGTGTTCCCTCCAATGCTCCTTTAAAAATTTGAGTATGTTTTCAAATCCATGTTCATATATTTTGTTGCATTGCGCTAATGCTATTGGGCCAGGGTCCGTACGGGTTTTGGAAAGTTTTGGAAGGTTATGGGAATTTAAAATGCCTTTTTCCAGGACCTGGATAGTTTTGGAAAAGAGAAATGATATTCAAAATGGCTATGGAAAAGTTTTGGATTTTTGTTTGCAAAAGTTCTAATGATATCTTAAAATGTATGTAGTTTAGGGTTGATTTAGACATTGTGCTTTACTCGTGCTTACTCGATTCTAATCAACTATTTGACCTTGAAAATGTCTAAATGTCGATTGGCTCGACAATGATTCGACTGTAGCATGACATATAAAGTGAATCGGTTCATGAACTTTTAATTGACTCGAGTCAAATACAAAGTTCGAAGGAGGTGGCCGTGCTGCACGGCTGAAGATGGATTTCGGATTTAGACGTCGTGCTTTTCTTAACTCGAGTCAATTACAATGCACCACAGTCCGCAAATTATATCAGTTTGCACATGTGCAAAAGATTGCTTCTAGGCACCAAAACTCAACTGACTCAACATACAAACATTGAAACAAACTCAGGAAGAGGGTAGGGGCATATTTTGTGGGTTACTCTCATAAGCATATCGGCGTGACGTTGTCGGCTGCAAAGCAGGCCTCATTAAAAGTATTTTGTGCCTGCGAGCTTAGATCTGAGAAAAATGTGCCTGCAGAAAAAATAGAATGTAATAGATGGTCATATACAGATTTTGATGAAAAGTACCTGCAAAAATGTGATGTGCGGCATTCTGTGCCTGCGAGTGGTGCTCTCCACTCGTGTAGATTAATAAGCCCTGCTGCAAGGGGGATCTATAGCTACCTTAAAATGTGTGCGATGTGTGCCCTATTTATATTCCCGACTGAACAAAGCTTAAAATAGAAGCTTAGCGAAATCATACGTTGCAAAGTTTCATAGAAAATAGGTTAGAAACTCGCTTGTTACCATGAAGAATTAGCCCCAAAGGCAGTGAAAATAAACATTCCAATAAACTTTCTTGTGTCTTCATTGCAATAGAAAGTAAAGCCTCACAGCTTTATTAACCACAGCTGTCAACATGATATTTTCTATTTTTTGCAATTGGTGCGATGAAAGCTTGACGTTTAAATCAAATTGAATTTCTCTCATGAGTTACTCAATCTCGATCTTAATTTCAATTGATTCAAGTCGAGTAAAGCGCGAGTAAAGTACGATGTCTAAATCAACCCTTAGTGTCGTATTGAACACCGTATATGTTATGTTCGTTCATATTACTGTTTATGCTACAAAACATAATCCTCCAAAAACTTATAAAACATATCGTCGAAAATTTCGTTTATCTATTATTTGAAAGTGCAAATGCAAATAAGTGTCATGGTTTTGGAAATTTAGTTATTTGGCTTTGTAGCGTTTTGTAAAAGTTTTGGAAATATGTTTAAAGGAGTTTGTACGAACTTTGTTGAACTGAGTTGGCAGTTTTCAAATTGCTACCTCTTTCTAACAGGCGATTTTGATGGAAAGAGATAAGCCAAATGTCTCAGCTGAAGCACCAGCCCATTCTATAGAAAAAGAAGATGAAGTTAGAAATAGCCATGAAGGTGAAGAAGGTATGGAGAAAAATGACGAAGGAAGCAAAGTTTTGATCAGGACTTCCAAGAGAGTATGTTCCAATTTAATCCTGTGAATAAATTTTGAATACCTGTGTAGGCACCGTAATTCTTGGCGCTTCTTCTCATATTCAATTTTTCAGTTATTTCTTGTATGCAATTTCAAGAGAAGCCTTGCACTGTTTCTAGGACAGTTTTATCTCTAGAAAAGTCTTGCACTATTCCTAGAGAAGATTATTTAATTTGATCTCTGGTAACAGGATGTAAGCGTTTAGCTTATTCTCGAGTCTGTTTTCTTCTAAAACTAATTAAATTTTTCTTTTCATAAATGTTTTTGTCTTTGGACAAATGTGTTTCAGCTCTTTTGATACCTTCACTTTCTTCTGGTTTTGTAGATACGAACCAAGCGAAGTTTGTCACCGCCCGCTGCTTGGACAACACCAGTAAAGAAGGAGAAGAAAGTGATCAAGGTGACATGCAAGGACTTTGTTGTTATCGCTGACGATATCCCTTCTTTGAAAGCATTACATGGTAAATTTGACGGAATCAGAAATGATAAAGGCAGTCGTAAACAAGCGGAGAAGGAATTGGAGCAATCACTGGATGCGCTTTATGTAGAATTAAAGAAAAGAGAAGCGAATTTCATGAAATCGAGTTTGAAATCTAGAATTAAGATAATGTTGGAATGTAAAGAGTGGGAAAAAGCCGTGAAATCTGGTAATTATTTTGATTTTTTTACTTATGTTAATAACTTTTCCTTATTAATAGTTTATCCTGGTTTGGTTTCTACGTTTTATGCTGTTTTCAGATATATTTGTAACTTATGTATTTTTGAAATATGAAGTCTTGATTTATACTCTGTTTTGGATATGATAATAGAAGGACTGATAACAGAGAGAGCTGGCGAAACTGGATGCCAAGAAGGACCTGTCAGCAGACAGAACACTAGAGAGACCTATTTAGATGGGATGTCTTGGACGTGTTTAGAAATTGAATGTCAGTGTTAAAATGGAAATTTTTAAAATTTGCTTGATAATTCCCCATAATCTTGTAGCTAGATTGGAGCTATCTTTGATTAATGTCCATATGCTATATATTTTGAGTATTTTTCCTTTATTACTTTGCATAATTGCATAATTTGCATAATGAAGATGTGGAAGCTTCGTTTGTCGACAAACTTTTTATGTCTACACGTCATACGATGAATGAAAAGTTCTCCATGAAATTTTTACGTGCGGACCTTAATATCTTTGCTATGAGCAGAAAATATTCCATTCCTTTAATCTTGGTAATGCTCTCCCTAAAGAAAGTAAGCTGAATGTGACATTTTAGTCATTGTGTTTTGCTTTTCTTGTTACAGAGGATGAAAAGAAACAAATGGCAGGTTGGGATAGTGAAAATGAAGAGGATGATGAAGATGTTGATGATGCTATAGTTCCCACCTCCTTGGAGCCTGTTTCCATAAATGAAACAAAACATTCCTTCGGAATCAAGACATCTAACTCGTTAGAAGGGTTCACTTCTGCTCAAAGTCTACCTTCAAGTGAGTCATCGATATTGACGAAAGAAGGTCGGAAACTGAGAAGCAGGCGCTTTGATGTGAGGGAGCTATTTGCAGAGCGTACTCAACCACAAAGTAAACGACTTAAATTGGAGAAGACTAAGCAAGAAGTAAGAACGCCAGTTAGGGAAACCAATAGCTGCACAAGGGATAACCATGATTTTGATTCATTCGATTCAGATGAATCTGATAGAATAACAAAGCAGAACAACAAGGGGAGAAGGAATTCCCATAACATGCGAAGGACTCACGCCAGGTTTGACGAAATCAGTGAGCATGATATTCAAATGTTAAGAAGGAAAAGGCTTGATAAGATTATGCAGGATTTAAAAGAAGGGAAGGTACTTACAGCAGAAGAGCAGAGAAACCTCATGCATTTAGGCCTATCTTCAACTGAAATCGAAGAACTGAAAAAGGTGCAAAAGAATAACCCCAAGCTTGGAACGTTATTTGCAAAAAGTAAAAATGAGAGGGAAAGCGATCCTGTTAGGAAGAATTCAGGAGAGAATCGGTTTGAGAGTGATTTAGACAAGTCATTTTTGTCATATGACGGACTTAGAGCTTTAGCAGATGTTGCGAGTCTTGCAAAGCAAACATCACCAGAGAACTCAGCAGAGAAATATAGGAAAAGAGAGTCTGGTGAATCGAATGCTGGTGAGAATGATTTGAAAGGAGATGGACGTGCTGTTACTATCAGTGTTAAGAGAAACGATGGTACAAAGTTGATTTTGGTTAGTGGTGAGAAGAATAGAACAGATGCGAATTCAATAATTCATGTTATTGAAAGCAAATCAAAAAAACCATCAATGTCTGTAGGAAATAAAACACAATTATTAAAGATGAGAAAGGCAAAATCGCCTCCCACGAAAAATATTGCCAGCAATGGGGAAGTTTCTAGAGAAACAAACGTTAATGAGGGGAAGAATGTACTAATTGTTACACCAAGCCACAATATGTCTACGTCATATGTTGGTAATGTTGAAAATTTAATTGCAAAATGTGGTCCTTTGGTTGTACAAAGAAAGCGCCCAAATATCTTGAGAAAACCCACAACTGCCACGCCTCCTGCACCTCAATCAGATCTTATTTCGAAAGAAGGAAGCTCGACCGCTAAGATGAAAGAGAGTGTTATTTCGAAAGCCACCGGCGTCAGTCATAATCCCACTAGTGACGTCATATATGGAATGCAATCTACTGTTTCAAACTCAGTACAATTGAATGCTTCGCAGTTACCTGGGAAATTGGTTGTAAATAAGACTGGGGGTGTAAGCCTGGGGAATTTTGCAAAGGGTCCATGGACTGGAGTGCAGAGCAATAGCCAAGTATATAAAAACGGTCATGTCGCAGGCCAGGTTGATAGCTCGTTGAAGCAAGGGTTGTCGACTGTATATCAACAACCTCAAACACAAAGAAAGCTGCTAGACATAAATATCGGCAAGCCTATTGCAGCTGAAAATGTTAATTGTATCCAAAATAAGTCTTCTCTAGCCTCACTGATATTGATTACGCAAAGTTCACCGGTCATAGGGCAAAGTGGAGTACCATTGATATTCACTTCAGATCGTCATTTGATTCAGGGAAAGAGTCAGGATATAACCCAGCCAGTCCTTCTTCTTACACCAAAACAGCCTATAATGAAGCAGGGACTGCTACAAGGTAAACAGCTGCAGCAACAGTGCGTGTTGCTGAAACAGCAAGGTGACAGTCGTCTTGTAGCTTATGACCGGCAACCCCAACGTCAGTATACATTTCCGATGAGCTCTGTTACAGGCCACGAAGCTAAAAGCAGTATTACGAACAGTTGCCCTGTGACAACCTTGAAAAGTAAGCTCCACGCCGCTGCTTTGAAAAGGAAGCTTGGAGGTAAAAACAAAGGAGATGTGTTTCAAAATTTACAACAGTCAATAACTTCGAGCATTAGTGCGGCAGTTGGATTGAAAGGTCAGGTCCCTTATCAACGTTTGCAGAGTTTGCACTTACCTGGAGTGAATGCAGGGAATGCAACAGAGACTTTAGGCCAGAAAAATGCTATAAACATCATAAAAACACAACCAAAAATTGCTCCAAAAACTGTCCAAATCGTCAAATCGGATATTTTGAATGGGGTGCATACAACCACAAGAATTGGTACGTCTGAGCAAGTACTAAGAAAAGATGCTGGACACAGCTCAAAGTTATTTGTAGGTTCAGGTTTAAGTTCATTGTCGAATGTTAAAGGTAGTTACAGTGGAAGATATTCGGATAAGGGAGGTAGTAACATTTTGCGCAAGTCAACGAAATCAGTAGGAATTATTGGTCGATCATGTTCAGTGGAAAGTTTGAATGGTGTTCAGATTGCTAGGAAAGGCAATACTGCAGTAAATCCTACCGTCACAAGCAGAGCATCTTTTACAACTTTTTCTAATACATATTCACCAACAAAATCTCTACCATCGATCTCAACAAAACAGCCAGTACTAGCAGTACCCGGCCTAATGTCAACACCCCCATCTTCTTCCCTAAAGCCTACATTTGCAGAAGCCCAGAGAAGTACAGATGGGGTCCCACAAGCTACCTCACCGATCCTTATTGTACCAGCTAGCTTCTCGACGCACCAAATGACAGTATCTCTTCCAGCGCAAATCGTTCAGCTTCCTGCTCAAATTCCATCAAAGCAAGAAGTCTGCGGTGCTGCAGAATCCAACCGAGGTGTTGCAACCGCTGCTCAGCTTGTTATTGTACCACAAACAAGAGCACCCAAGCAAGTTCGACCAGCCGTAGATTCATCAACTGCAGTTAAAGCTCTGAAGTTGTTTGAACAAGCCATGAAACCTGTCTCGACTGCTGACTCATTGCTACCAATGGATATAAAATCAAGTCAAAGTACTGTTTCTGAAGTTACACCTATGGATTTAGTGGATGATAACGCGCGTACTGCAGAAAATTCAAATGCAACGGTTGAATCAACAAACAGGCCGGCGAAAGATGATGCAGATACAAGCAAAGTGTTGAATTTGAACCTGAAAAAGGATCTGGTAGGCACGTCAACAATTGTTATGGATAAATCTAGTGTTACATATAGTACACTCGTTCCTATACCATGTGTTGAAGTCAAAGGGTCCATTTCAGAAGTCGTTACTGTAGAGGACGATAATGTTAGACAGTGATCTTCCTAGGTGCTAGATGCCTTTGATATCGATGAAACGAGGATCAGTTTGCAAGGCCCTGATCCTGCCCACTCAGAAATTGTGTTTGTTGTTGCTTTAAGGTATATCGTGTAAAAATGCTAAGTAGGAAATGAAATCATCGAAAAAGCGTACAGAAAACAGATAATTATTTTCTTGTGATATACACGTTTTTTTTATAAGAAAAAGGTTTATAAGAAAATGAGGCTCAAATCGTCAAAATCTTAAGAAAATCGTAAGAAAATCACGAGGCTCAATTTCCAAAATTAAGTGTTTTTATAGGGCAAAAATCGGTATTTCGTCGTTATTCCATTCAAAATGTTAAAGATGGAGTTCAAATTTAAGTATACAATATTAATAATGAAAGTGTAAACCATTTTAGCACTTTGTGTCAGTAAAAGTTAAGAAAAATTTAAGAAAATCTCAGGCTCAATTTCGGGAAAAGTTAAGAACATTGAGGCTCAGGCAAAATATTGATTTTCTTATAAAACAAATGTGTATGGTGCAGCTTTTGGTGAATAAATGTTATTTCCAGCTAATGTTATAGATAACTTTCTCCATTGTCATGTGATATTTTGAAATCTTTAAGATTGGTGACAATAGACTATTCTGTTTGATTTTGCGGACATTGAGTGTATCTAGGGGAGGGGGGCTCCATATTTTTGATTCTGTAGCTTACTGTGTCTTCATCTCATATGATGTTGCCGTTGCTTCTGTTCAATTTATGAAGACCAAATTTCAAGTTGATGCCCTAGTGTCTCTAATAGAATTGGGGAGGCAATAGAAGGGGTGTCTACATCGGGCAAACCTTAATAGAAGGGGGATGTGAATAGAAGGGGCTGTTCATGTCGGACAGTTTTCAATAAAAAGAGGGTGTTAGTAGAAGGGGGTATGCGTATCGGCAGCTTTTCAATAGAAAAGGAGTGATAAGAGAAGGTGGTTCATGCTGGTATATTGTTTTATTAGAAAGGTGATTTAATTTTCTGCGTGTTCTGATCATGATCGATTTGTAAAACTTAATAGAAGGGAGTAGGAACGGAGGGGGGAAGGAAAATTCTCCTGAAATTAATTGACGTGGGGGGCCGTCTATTAGAGACACCAGAGTAGATGCCCATGCTATCACTCCTTCTTTATTTATTGTACATGTTGAGTTTTTATATTAATTATTGGGTTTGTTAATAGCAGATGTTATGTTTTCAAAATTGTACAGTGTCTTGACCTTAATTTCATTTTCTTGTCTTTGCTTCTAAATGCAAGTTTTGTTCGCGTTGGCTGTCTTTTGAATTCTTGAAAGTTAAAAAGTTAATGATTGAGCAACCTCCATACTTTTCTTGGGGTGTCAGAAGCTTTTTCCCTGCAAATTAGATATTGCCCTGCGAAGTTTTAAGTCTATGTTATGATAGTAGATTTGAAATAAAATGTTGCAATGATGATAACAATGATTAAAAGTATAAGGTACAATCGACGAGCAGAAAGTAGAAACTTGTAAACAAGTAACTTTTAAAGCAGCAAACGGTTTACAAGTTTCTGCTTTTTGTGGTGTTTCCAACGATCGTCCTGACGATTGTTGTTCCCACTGCGCATGTGTCGTTGCGAAGTTATCAGACGATTGTCTATAAAATCGTCTAATGGACATCCGCCTTAACCACAAAAGATATGAAAATCTTCCACCTGAAAAATGCAAGGAATTCCTCGTCATGAAAAGATAATAGAAAAAAGTTACTTGTTTACAAGTTTCTACTTTCTGTTCATTTTAATTTGAAAAAGAAAATTGCTTACATTATAGACTCATTTTGATAAGTTCAACAGAAAGCACAGAAGTAATTGTCCGTATGAAAGTATTATTCCCCGTTCCGATAATTGGGTATTACTAGGTACCTGAAAAGGAAAAATCTGATCTTCCAGACCGGTTCCATCAATTTTATAATAATATCTTTCGCTGGCCTCAATATTCTTAAATTTATTTTGAACTTCAAATTATTTGTCTACATTTGGGTGACAAAAGATTCCATTATGCCTGAAAAGCCTGTTCATTTTTAAATTCTGCATTTATCTAGACTGCCCTTTTCTCAATTGCCCCACCAGTGAAAAATCCCTTAAAAATTCCTTGGTTCATTGAGTATCTGTTTTAAGGAGGGCAGAGGCTTTTTGACGAGAATGTAACAAAAATGCAATTTTAAGGAGGGATTTCAAGAATATTTACAAAAGCATGGAGGGGGTATGAAACAGAAGGTAGCTATGTTAAATATGGTCTTTTATTCGATGGTAGTGTGGTGCAGTAATAAATGATTCAATAGTCGAATAGCTTAAAGTGTCAGTCATCATCCGATTATTCTAGTGCAATGCCAACACCTGTTCCAAGTTTTTCTCCAGTATGAAAGCAATCACATAAGCTTTTCTGATATATGTTTTAGCTACAAATTCGAGAGGGTACAAAATATATTTAGATCTTTTTGAGGGGCATCAAATAAGTCTTTGACCTGTAGGGTGGGGTCAAAAGTCAGTCTTTCCAGCGCCCAATGGCGCATAGGGCGGCTCCGCGTGTTTACGGTGGGGTACCAAAGTTTAATTGAAAATTAAGAAAAAATCTGCCCACCCTTCCCCATGACAGATCCATAATGACCACCCCCTTAGACTTTTGAATAGATAGATCAAAAACCCCACCCTCATTCCCAGTCTAAAAGTAATGCATCTTGTTTTATAGGAAAGTTAAGATACCCAGAAAATTCCCAACCTACTCATAATAAATGATCGGTCCCTAATTACTTCCATTACTGCTTATACATGTAAAAAAGCCAAAGCTATTCACCCGAGGGAATGATGAGGTGCCTCGTGGCCGGGGGGTCAGGAGGGGACCATGGCCCCCTCAAATTTTGTCGAAATCGTCGGATTTTCGGAAATTTTAATGCTTCGTCGCAACATTTTCGGACTTTTACTGTTTGTAAAGATAAAAGTTCCGGGACTTATCGGAAAATCTTTGAATTTGGCCCATCCTACTCTACAGGTGCCACACCTCTAGGAATGATTGAGAACGGACCCAAAGCAGTATATTATACTTTGTTTTCCAGCTATTTAATTCCTTATTACTAGGGCAGTCGAAGATTGATAACTTTTTCGTTATTTTTGGCATTTTCTTGACAGTAAGGCATTTTCTGCTACTTTCATTTTTTGGGCGTCTTTTCTGCATTTGGTTATTATTTTGGTTCACTGAACAATGTAAGCTACAAATCTAATTAATTACACAGCCTAAGTTAGTAAGCTTTCTCCTACAAGAGTTGCTTCAAAAATATAATGAGATTCACTACATAAAAGTAATATTTTTTAACTGCTTCAACTGTTCAAAATGCCTTCCGTCACCTTTTTCCGTTTTAAGTAACCAAGCAACACTTCTAGGCTATCGTCAGTTTCCCTACTTATTACATCAGCCACTAACACAACTAGCCTCCTGTCAGCTATACTTTGCAGCCTCAATTTATTCAAACTCAAATTTTCAGGTGCAATTCATATGGGAATCACTACTCTATTCGCTATTGATTTAAATGCATCAACAGTCTCATGGGAGAGATGCAAAAGAAAGTGTTTAGATTTCACATCAAATGATGAAATTGAGGTATTGGTTAATGCCAAACACAGTGCAAAAAGCCATCTGATAAAAGTGCTCGGAATTATGTCAACTTTGATCAACTAAATGGCAAAATAAATCAAAGGTTAACGTAACTGAAAAAACCTTATCAAATATACTTAATTATCAGAATAACCAGCTTCGTCACGTTTGTTAAGAAAAATACCAACTAATGGCCTTGAAGCTTCAACAGAAAGATTAAAAAGACAAAAATTTGACTTTATAATACCAATAGTTTCAGTATTCATGAAGTAAATCAAAGACAATAGGATATTCATGCAATTTCTAAGAAAACTGTATTCCTTTCAGCTTCCAATACATTATGATATTGTGGAAAAATCAATTCAATAAATTAGTTCTGGAATAGCCAAATCCCCTTTGGTGTCCAAAGGATAATAGGATTCAAAGGTACAAAGAAAATACTGTTCTGAAAAGACAGAACTGGGGGCAAAGGGTAATCAGCATGAATGAGATCTGATAATTATCTGTCCAAAAATATAAAGATTCCTTTTTAAAGAGATCCTAAGAACTCAAAACATGTAGCACTAACTTACATTCTTTGCTCCAAAAACAAAGTTCAATATGAAATACTCTCATGCTTTCTCAAATCTGTGTTGAGTGAGATGTTAAGCTTCTTGCCTAAGAAGTAATCCTAAATAAAAAAGTCATCATTCTGGAAGTGTTGGGACAGCATTGCTCTAAATATTTTTCAGCATTTTTCTCATTCACAAAAACTCAAAACATATGACCAATATATATTTCCACAAATGAGGGCATGTTGTTCATATGAAAAAAATACATAATACTTTAAATCGATTAACTGCAAAGTAAAATCCTGATAAATTCATATTTAGATACTATCTATATGAGTGAATTGTCACATTACTCTCCCTCAAGATTGAATTACTCAGCAGCCTTCATACTATCAATTTTTCCTTGCACTTTGGACATATCAAACTCTGCTCCAGTTGCTCTTCTGTAAATATCCTTGATGTCCATAACAGTTGTCTCAAAATGGGTTGTGGCATCATATGATTTTGAAATAACAATCTGCAAATTAATAAAATATGGATAAATAACAAATGGGTGCTCTTGTAGCTTCTTTCATTAATCCTAATGCAAAATTCCACTGAAAATAAATAGACACACAACCACATATGGATTTGGTTATAAGATCAACAACAATTCTTCCACTATTTACGATTATTTGTCTACCAATGGCCAATGGCCACCCTGTATGCCTTAAGAACTTGAGTATCATTAGTAGCACCAGTGACACCATAGATCTCTTAATACATGAGAGTCTACCAAGCCTTGAAATGAGCAAATGTTAGGTACTTGATTGATCAAGCTCCTCAATTCAATAAGGTGCTTGATCAAGCTCTTGCATTGTTTTTGCAGTGGCATGCTGGCTGGAGGGTGGGGGTATGTACCCTCTTTAAGGGGTGACATAGCAATATTGTAGCATATTCCTTGAGATCAAAATGGACTCCATTGACAAACTGTTTACACTTCTTAACAAAAGCAAATGTGTGAAGCGGTGCATTTGCTTTAGTGCTATGACACAAAATTAGTTCTAGTAATTTTGTCCAAAATATGACTCCATGCCTATGAATTTCTGATTGAAGGGAGAGAAGGAAACAATATTTCATTATTGTTCTATGGATATTTAATGAATATTCAGGCAAAATCTTTCTCTAAATTGCATTTCTTTCCAACAAATGATTGATCAACTCTAAGAGTTTGAATAATTGAGTCCATAAGAATTGTGAGGGGAGTGTGGACGTGCTTGCATATGATTAAGTGTGGACATGCTTGGATATCTCACTCACGATATTAAAATTTATTTCACCTTTGAATTTGACCATGGATTTCATGGTCTACCCTTTCCCATTATTTGGTTTATTGATTCACCCTCTAGTTGGTTCTCCCTAGGTTCACCTTGTGTATTTTGTTTATGATTAATTTTTTGTATAAATTTCAACTTCTTGTTAGTTAAGTACACTGATGATGGATCCTGGAATTAGGGTCTGAAACATCTGGGAATGTTTGGATGTATTGTAAGGAAAATTCTTAGATGGAAATGTATTGCAAGGAATTGTAAAAAGATTTGGAAATGTCCTATTAATTGGAAAGGTCAACAATGAAACCATGCCACTTGTTCTCATCATCTTTGTTCTGTGATTTATCTCAAAATTACACTTCCTGCAAAGTGAATGTATGGGTTTGGCGGATCAGTTATTTAACAAAATCTACAACCTATTTGGCATTGAGCAATTTTCATTTAATACATAATTTTCTGCATACTTAAAAACAAAATGGAATGTCAAGATCAGAAACCAAAAGCAATAAGCCCAGCATGCTTTGACATAGCAACAGAAAATAGCAAGTGGACTGACCTTTGACTTCTCACCAGTATCTGTGGGGTGGTAAATATCTGAAACTGATACAAATTTCTCTTCAATTGGTCCTAGAAGTCTCAGTCCTGGTGCAAGTTCAGATTCTGGGTCTGATGTTTCAACAGTAGTACTGACCATTGCTATGAAATGGTTGTCACTGGCAACATTGTGTGCATATGATACCAGGCAGACATAAATATCTAGAAGAAAAAGCAAAAATTAGCAATTGAGTCATAAAAAACTATGGGAATTTGCAAAAAAAGATGGATGATAGTGCCATATGGAGATTGAGTGACTGCACTCACTACAACTTGTAGCAAGATTTACCAAACCAATGAACAAGCTACAAACATAACTATGGAAGAGGTAAACTTAATGTATAAAACAGGCTGAAAATAAATAGAAATAGCTACCAAAACAACAGAAATATTAGCTCAATTACTATATGACGGTAAAGTTTGAAATGGGGCAACCATATGCTCAAAAACTATAATTTCCTGTCAAATGTCCACCAGTTATTATTATCTAATTTCAAACTGCAAAACAGGATTTTCTTTTCCTTGTCTTCTTCTTCCATGCATTATATTTAGAATAGGAAAATTTATGTCTACAAATCTTGCAAAGAAATTAGTCAGTTATTAAATGCTAACTACAACATGAACATCTTTTGGAATCTCTGCTGCATGCAGTTTTCAATAATGTTTGATGATTTTGATCTCATAAACCAGAAAACTGGAGAGAGCATGCTAGAAGCCAAATACTAAAAACAAAAGGAAACCACCTGCCCCAAAGGAGACCTTATCTCTAGACAAAAGGATGAGGTCTTTCTATGGAAAATTGAAGAATATGATTTCAAAATGAGCCTGAAGACAAACCCACACAACTTATTTATAAATATCAAAACTTTCAAAACCAAGGTGTAAGCAACTGGAGATATGTTAATAAAAGATGATTGAGGGCAGATACTCTTTGGAAAGCATGTAGAAAACCTTTTGAAGATGATATTCCATGGAAGCTTTCAATTAACACTATTTACCATATCTTTTAACAAAATAATTAAGTTCTCATACATCCAAGGAAACTGGCACGCTAGTCAGTCATAAGGTACCCTCCACAACAATATATTGCACATCTACGTAAATATGGATGCAAAAAATGAAAACAAATTACCAGACTTTCTTCCAACTTGATTTTGTGGAATAATCAGCTGACTTGCGGTTGAATTGTTTGTATCTGGAATTGGGTGTTTCAAAATGCAGATTGCCCGCACTACTTGCCCAACCTTCTTTACACGGTCACTGAAGTATGAAGGGTCTCCAATCACCATTGTTGCCTTGACGGTCTCCTCCTCGCCATTTTCATTGACTGACGTTACCCCAACAAAGCAGCCATTTTCGTCAGTGACTATCTTTTTGGCAGGCTTAGTTAGCATGTATGTCCCCCCATAAACAGCACTAAGTCGGGCAAAACTTTGGGGTAGTTCGCCTAGGCCATACAGAGGGTATATGTATGGAGATTTGCCATAGAGACTCAGGGATGAGTAATAAAGCTGGATACGTTTAACGGCTTCTCTGTATGGTCGAGATATGTAGGAATCATCCAAATACAGGGCAATCGCGTGTCCTGCTATGTCAGCTGTGTTGGCATCTAAACCAAACTTTTTATAAACTTCCGCCATTGTGACTTTATCTGGGTGCAGTCCTTGCCAGGTTTTTTCATTGCTTTCATCGAAATTTGTTACCCAAACTAAAAACTTTTGAAACCTTCTTTTCTCAAATATACCCATCAAACTTGAGGCCAATGCTTCTTTCTCATTTGCTGGTACTTTGTACACTTTTCCTCCTCTGTAAACGTAGCTTCCATCAACCTGTTTGAATTCTAAGTATTTTGTAACATCGGTGAATATCAGAAACTTTGTCAATTCTCCTCCAGCCATGATGAACTTTGGTACCAAGTCAACATTCCAATCCCTACCGCGTCCAAACTTTCCTTCAGGAGGTGTCTTTTTGAAATGCTTGTAAAGGTCTTCTAGTGGACATAGGGAAGCACTTTCACCACCGTAATATGAATTCTTGTCCATGTGAAGGACTTTTTTTCCATCTACGGAAAGAATGCCACTAAGGATACACTCAGTGAGACCAGTTCCGAGCACAATAACATCGTACTCTTCATTCATCTTGCCGTTGCTCCAAAATACAGTAGAATACTTCTGAGAGGATCAGATTGGACTAATAGGAACCTCCACTTTCACTTCAAAGAAAGGCCTCTTTCTTGCACAAGGCGTGTAGTGTCGATCCGGGATCTTTCACACAAGCCTACATTTCAAAAAGAGGCAATACCATGATTTCCTTTTGTCATTTAGTTCCTTTGTTCTCTCATGAGGTAATAGTAAGGGTCACCCATGGAAGATGTCCGAACATTTCTACCAGTTTTCTGCCCCCTCTCTCCCCGTGTCCATTTTGCTTAGCAGCCCCCTCCCTCTATCCGTGCGTAAAATGGGTTGGAAGACAATTCAAGGGCTGCAAAACTATGGAAAAATAAACTCTTGGAAAAAGACATGCACACTGTACTTATTTCTTCTTTGCCTCTTTATTGTTCAATATTTAACACAGGAAGACGATGATGGAATGACATTTAGACGTCCTCTTCTCTCTTGCAGAAGCCACATTGAAAAGGATACCCACTTACAGCTAAACCCCATTCTCCGCCCCCGTCTACTTTTGTCCACATCGTGGCTAACCCTCTCCCTCTCCCAAGATGCAGACATCATTTATTGACCCACCTATCAACGTAGGCCACCCAGAGCTATACTGAGGGACATCGCTAGCTAACTGAGTGAAGATGTAAGTGTGCGAAGCTAAATTTTGTTTCAAAAATGGGCTTGAAATCTGACTACTCTTTGGTGCCAGATTGCAGTCGCCCTCCAATCAAAAGTTCTCCAACCCTCTATTTTAATTAGGACCCCCAGCTTGTTAGTTTTTGCATAAAAATTTTGAAACACGCTCGAAGCAGATATTTTGAACAAAATATTCCTGTCAGTCAGCAACACTTTTGTGCTCCTTGCAGTCTCGACGCCATAGACACCTGATTTATGAATTTGAATATTACTAACAGCTAATAAAGGATGGCTGTTGATGACGAAAAAATAACACCGTTGTTAAAGCAATTGGTAAAAATAAGATGTCCTAGTGTTCAAAAAATGCCGTAGTGGTTCTCCAACAATCCCCATCTTCTGAAAATGCGTTACAATCTTTCAAACTTTATACATCCTCTCCTCCCCCTAAAGGTGGGACATATTTTTAAAACAGTTCCGTACGATACTTTTTGCTTTCTAATTATCCTTAGAAAAAACATTGCTTCCTTTTAAAAAGAAGACAAGTGTTTTCACAGCAACATAAAGGTAGATGAAAAAAAAAAGGATAACAATTCTATATATTCCAAAGGCTTAAATAACTAAAGAAAGTTACTTAATAGTGTAACAACATTGTCTGCTCTTACAGTTAAGTCAAACAATTATTCTGCAACAGGTCGACTGTCAACTGATGAAGTTATTTTTTAATATCATCTTCATCATACTCTGGATTCTTTTTCAAGATCACGAAGCCTTCCATGACCGGCGATAAGGAAATATCTGATGATTCGACTAAGGAAGCTATCCTGACAATTAGGACATAAACAATACTGTTCCACAAAAAGGCCTGTTGCATTTCGTACCCCCGTCCCGCCTTGCTTGTATCCCTGTCTTCGAGAGTTTAAAAGAGAGGAGTCGAGTGGGGAGAGTTGTGAGTAATAAGTCGCATAGAGATAGTTGTAGGAAATCAAGGAATTCGCTAATCCGCATAGAAAAGTAGGAAGGAGTAAATCGTAAAAACGCTTTCTAATTCGCATGTTTCATTTCGCCGAACGTATCGAAGAAGAACGCTAAAGTATTTACGCATAGTGTTTATTACGCAATATTCAACAAGGCCTATGAAGATAACAACGACGAGAACAAGGTAGGGGTGAAACAAAGATACAGAATACTAAATTCACAGCCTATCCTCTCACGAGTTTAGAGGACCAGAAATACAGCGAAGTGAGATGGTATTCTAAATCGAGCTGAAAAGGATACATTCTTCGGTTGCTAATTCTGCTCGTTCACCGTGTGCAAGTAATACTGGTGTAGTGTGAGTTTGAAATCCAGTGATTGTCTTCGGCTTTCCTGCTTGTCCAACGACGTCAACGGCCTATTGTTAAAAAGAAATAATAAGTAGAACAAACAAATGTTTAAAGATGTGTAGAAAGTTGTGCCAGAAAGACAAATAAATGATAACCACAAATTCCTTGAATAAAGTTCAATTTTAAGAATTGAAAGGTAAACACTTAAAATAATTCTACTTTAAATAATATCGAAATAAATTATCATCAGCATGATGTAAATCATACAAAAATATAGATATTGGTAGACAGATCTCAACTTTCTCTTCTCTTATCAGCCTTTCAATAGTACAGAAATGAAAACAGCAACTACTACATTTTATTACATCAATGGAATTTAATGTCCCAGCAACTTGACATGTAGGCCTAGAGAACTATGCGCTGCTAATTGCATGGTTCGTGCTGTGGTGGGTAAATGAAATTTAAGGACTTTCCAAGGAGTTTTTAAGGACTACAATATTATTGTTAAGGCGCATTATTTGTGTATTCCATGACAAAAAGGAAACCTTTCCTAAATAAATTTAACTTTGAAAACCCACTCCCCCAAGAATTGAATAGAAATATGGTGTTTTTAAGGAGTTCTCTCAACAATCCACGAATATAAGGAGTTTTTAAAGAGTTTTCGCTAAAATGCACGAATATAAGGAGTTTTTAAGTGCACTTAAAAACGCAGATCATATCTAAAGAGTTTTTAAAGAGTTAAAGGAGTAGCACAAACCCTGTAATTGATAATAATGGACACAATCGCAAAAAATTGAACCATAGTCTCAGAATCTTAGCTAATTTATTAGGGTTTACAATATTTGATGCAAAAACAACAATTCTCAAATTTCATGTCAGTAGTTCAGAATAGCTGAATATTACGAATGCAAAGCTGGTTTTGCCATTTAGAAAAAACATTAAGCAGGGCCATTCAATAAAAATCTAATTATAGGAAATGATCTACATCTATTGGGCAATAAAAATATAATATAGATGACACAAATTATTACAATGTAAAGTTGAATGTTAATTTTCAAAGCGTAAATCCATTTCTGAACGGTTTCGAAGCATTTTTCATTTTACATTTCTCATCAAGCAGTAAGGAGGATTGGGTCTAGTTCGAGCACGAGTACGGGTAAGCCCCCTTTCCCGTAGCCTTGCATGGTTTGTTGGATGTGCAGTTGCAATATCCTACACGTAATGGACCTAAGCCTCCATAATAGGTCATTTGAAATGCACTCCATACCTGGCCAACTCTAACAGAAACTGGCATCGGTTTTAGATCAACCCCAAATGTAACTAACATCCTTGGTTGCATTGCAGAAACCAAGAAGTACAACAGGTAGCTCGATTTGCCAAGAATTGCTGAAAAATAAGGCACCATGAATTAGGGACTATTTTATTTCTTAACAATTACTTTCACATTTATGACCAAACTTGGATATTTTGTTCGCATATATTATTGTACAGGGAGTCAGCGTCTCGACCAAGAAACCACTAAAAACAACTAACTAGCATTCAAAGTGAATTACAGGAAGCATACCACGCAAAAATACGTGCAATGGGTTAGCAAAGGTTATTTACACACTACTGGTAGGCTTATAGACTGAAGAAAAAAGACAATCTGAATTTGATGTTAACTCCACTACTTTCCATTTCCTTTCCTTATTTCATTATTGCATGTAGTTCGCATTGTAACTCTTCTTCTTAAATGCCTGCACTTAGACTATTTAGTTTCATACTATTTTGCAGGGCAGTATAAAAATCAGTTTTTAGCTGCACCCTTTACCCTACCTAAAGAATGTAAAATGAAATGAAATGAAATGTTGATTCGACACAAACTACAGCAAAGATTTAAATCGTTTGCATCACAAAAATATTCTAATTCAATCACTTCTGTTTCTGCAACAAGGGATGCAAATGCAGTTGACACTTACTTTGTTTAACATCGAGAAACGCGACGAGAGTTGCCAAGAGTCCGCCTACTGCCACAGGAGACATGTATGATCTATCATATTGGTAAGGACTGACTGTCAATGTCCCTTTTCCTAGATGAACTAAACCCTTCAAAAGAAAATCGTTGATTTTACAAGAACAATAATCTACAAAGTTCTGAAGAAAGTTTGCATTTCTCGAACATTTCACAAAATGCAAAGTCAGTTATTTGCAAACATGAGATTCAATACACTGAAAATCAGTGGTGGCTCATCCAATAGGACTAGTGGGGCTCAGGCCCACCAAGAAAGTTCAAAATATATGTCCAAATCAATTTCACATATGACCGCTGTAAACAGTATCCTCTCACACTCATGATTTGCGTCCTTTCTGCTGCATTTCCATAGTCTAACAATGGATCAGTGACTTGTTTCCTCTTCATCCGGCCTCATGCTATTGTTTTTATTAGGAAAACACACGGTTTAGTAGTATTTTCCCGTAGATTTGGGGCTAGCCCAATGGCTTTCGAAGTTGGCCAATCAGGTTGAAGCTAGATATTGACCTTTCACCTTAATTTCGTCCTCTGGTTGGTCTATTACACATATCCATTACATCATTTGGGGCTAGCTGAAACTAGCCCCAAAGAATTCAATTCACTGTAAACCTGTAAACACTCAGGCATCCATATCAACATTATAGTATCGACGAACGATTGTGAAGTTATCTCCATCTACTTTGATTTCTGACATTAGAGAATTCTTGAAGAATTATGTATGAAGCCCACAGTCTGCTGAGAAAACTCTGAGTGAAGAGCTTAGGCCTAGTTTCATATCTTCGATTCATTGGGAGCCTTTCAAAACATAGGTATGCTTTGAGGGGGTGGGGATACCCAAAAAGCGTAATAGATGTGACCATATTTTAAAATTATGTGCTAGTTTCCTTTGATTTTTATACAACACCGTGATAATTTTAGATTTCTCGGCTATGTATTGACTTCTGGCACTTTGAAAATAGAGAGATAAACGAAAACTCTAATGTCTAGGCTGGTGTAATACCTACTTACAAAAGCGTACAAGGGGTAGGGGTCAGAATTAATGAATATTGGGAGTACGTGCTTTTTGATTGACCCCTTGAAGGATTCGACGAAAAGGTTATTGAAAAATTTGAAAGGCAAAGAAACAGACGGATGAGTTTTGCTGTAAACGATGTTCCCAATCGACCTGGTACTCTCGTCATGGCTGTTTCATGCACATAGCCATTAGCAAAATAACTTAGATTCCCACTATGATATCCAACATTCCATTATATATTTCTTCAATTGGATAACGAATTGCACCATCATCGGCCAATGAAAGCTGATGTGCTGCCTAAAAATGATAAGTGAAACGAAATTCTCCACTATTTTGATGTCAGTTCGTTCTTGCCTAAAACTTTACTGTGACGTCACCAGCTCCACCTAAACTTTTTTGCACGAGCCGCCACTGCTGAAAATGAAGACCTTTGTTGCTTTCCTTAATTATGTTTCAGAAGCAAAGAGCTCTCATGTCACAATTGGGCATCTGATAGCAATAAAGAAAAGTGATTCTATTTGCCAATTTGTGACATTAATCACAGCTGGGTGTCTACCAAAGCAGGAAAGTCATTTTCCCTTATAATTCCCTGGCTTTTCCATGATTTCTACACTGTTTCCCTTATTTAAATCTTGGTCTTGAGCAAATACAGACACACTACGCGCGTAGATATTTAAGAATACTTAGTTCTCCATGAGCAAAGAAGTGTGTTTCAATTTACAAAGCTACAATTTTATCATATGCAGAATTTGTTTAAAGAACTTAATTGAAGAAGCAAAGACTAGCAATATCCCTGACTTTTCCGTGATTTGGCAGAAACCCTGCACAACGAACCACGCCCAAAAGATTACAAAAGGAACTTAGGCCTCATTTACACTTCTACAGATCACTTGTTAAGATCACAGATCAGATCACAGATCAGATCCTTCCGATACTACTAGAAATCCGTAACAAAACTAACTGATCGCCTCATCACTTTTGAATCTCTTGGCAAAAGGATAAAAAACTATCTGGACTACATACAATCAGGAATTTAAAATCCCGTCTAAACTGTTAGGGATGACTTTTCGATCTATATAAAAAATGATCCGTAAAGAGGTAAACAGGGCCTTACACACAGCGACAGAGGACTTACTTGCGCAAGGCGAACCATGAACAGATTGTTTGCGTCTTTATGATAATATAGAGCTAACTGTCTCAGCATTCCTGCTAATCGGGCATTATTTGACCCTAAAAAACAGATCAATCAGCTAGTAATCAAAAATCATAAAGAGGAAAGAATCAAGAAACAATATGAAGGGGCGCTACTTAATGACGGCATCAACAAGATGTTGGACAGTTGTTTCAATACTTCGGAAATCAGAACTGATTCAGAAGCAGAATAGTTAAAGGTCAATGAAGGAGGCTAATACCCCCTAATTGCTTGCTAAACCCACGAGTCAAAAGCAATGCGGAAAATTCTTCAACAAAATATGCTGCTTCTCTTATTAATAAAGATGCTTTGTCATCACAAAAGAGAGAGTTTGATCAACTTGAACTCTTTAAAAAAGAAAACTTCAAATGCATACCAGCGCCTACAACTCCCATTGCAAAAATCGAATTGTGTGCAACCTCGGTATCATGGTCATGCGATAATTTACTTAGCGTGTCGATGATACTCAGTCTTGGATTTGAGGCCGAAAGTAATGCAAGCGCCAACGGGACAGATCGTCTGATGACAGGCTCTCCATATTGAAGCTAAGAAGGAACGAGATGAAAACTGAATGAAAGAAAGGTAAGTAGAAAATGAATGAAGAGAGGTACGATATATGAATGATATATTAGGTATGATATATAACAAACTTATTAGAAATCGATGAAGAAAAGTACTAGAAATGAATGAAGGCCACTTTTAAAAAATGACTACGATAATAAAGAAATATGAGCAAAAATAAGAAGACAAGACAATCAAATCCATCATTCTAATCTGATAGAAGAAATGCACATTCATGCAGAAAAGGGCTGTAACAAGGCATCTTCTAGGAATACCACTACTGGGCCATTGGCCCAGTGAGCCTTCTCCTTGGTACAACAAGAAAAGCAACATTTTCGAATTTTGCCCTAGCTTTTCGGACTTTATGTAGTTTGATTAAGGAATAACAACATTTATGTTAATTCTTGACGCTCATGAAGTCAAGAGGCATAAAGGCTTGCCTGCGAATGAAACAGGGACCCCTATATGGGCCTAGATTAGAACTCTTACAAGACATCTAGGGCCATGATATTATCCATGGAAGAACCATAAACGAGAATATGACAAAATTCAATGCCAATTCAAAAATAGCAACAAGGAATAATGAATTATCATATTTAGATCTTGCTGATAAGATATAATGTTTTCAGTTTTATTAAATTCCCTTTTGACATTAATCACAAAGCTATGTATTGTATAATGTGAGAATGCGAGTATAGAGATATATCCAATGCAAGTACAACCCTACGAACCAAACAACAACCAGTTGCTGGCATCAGAACAACTCACAAATTAATTCTAAAACCTTTGAACACAATTCTTGCGTGTTTGGCTATCAGAACCACTCAATTGAGCTTTATTCTGAATTTATGTGTCTGCAACAGAAATGATTCAAAAAAAGCTTAATGTCTATAAACATACCAAATGATTAAAACTTCTCAATGACATTTCCATGCCAATATCTTCCCCCATGGCGATGGCAGCAAGGCCAAGTGCGGCTACCCCTTGGTGATGGCCATCCGTACTAGGTTCATCCTTTTTATCTTTCTTATCATCTTTCTTGTCCTTGTTTTCCTTCTCATCCTTTCCTTTGTCAGCTTCAAAGTGCTCACTGCAAATGTGCAGCAAGTTCTGAATCTTTAAAACGTTACCCGTGCCTGGATTGAAAAGGGTTGATGATGTCAAATAATAAATGCAAGGGTGATTACTTGAAGGTAAGTGCACAACATTCAATATACAAAACGCATGAATCTACGTTCGAAACAGCATCCACCACAGGCAAAAAATAGCATGGCTAAATTGAAAAATTTCTCTGCGAACGGAAATGATCATTCCATATCTCAGCTACTGGGCCATTCACACGAAATGTCAACCAGGCGTGTAAGAACAACTCTCTAACTAGGAGCATAAAATAGGTGAAATCAGCAGAGTATTGATGACAATACAATATTTTGGAAGTTAACAAGAGAACTGGAGAATGCTTTTTGACATTTACAATTTTGTGTTTCATTGAGAGTATTTTGAAAAATCCATCCGCCATGCATTTTGTCAGTACGTCATAAGGAATTTTACCAAATTTTTCAGAAAACGAAGAAATCAGCTCAATTATTCAATTTGCTTTGAAAGTTCATCTATTAGCATGGCTAAGTACTCAACCATTTATGATTCGTTCTCAGATATTGGAGAAATCTCAATAAACAAAATATTACTGGGACGATGTAATTTGTACGATGCCATGTACGTCACACAACTTTACAGTCCTCTGCTAGAAGTAGGTCTTGCTGGATACAGAGTTATTTCGCAAATATTTAAGCTCTGTGCATCAATTTCATGAAAAACATATTTTTGTGTTCATTTTCGGATGTTTTCATTAGCATTTTAGCTATGTTATCTCAAACTTTTCACTTTAGATGTCACGTACGTTACGTGAGAATGGACCTGCTGTTCTATCTCTGATAATCACTATTTTACGGCACTTCCGGCAATAAGAATTTCACCTATTTACACATTCATTATTTCTTTAACTAATTATCAAGAGTATTTACTAGTAGAATAAAGTAAGCTTTTGATGAAAGGTAGATTGAAAATATCAAATATTATGAAAGTTTTGGTCTGCATGAAGCGATGCTTCATATTGTCATAGCAATGCATACATTAAATGAAAAGGATCCCAAATATTTACGAGAACGAATAACGAAAAGAAACTCTGCATAAGAAATGAAAGACAAAAGACAAATAGGATGAAGAAAACAGAGTATCTTGGATATTCTAATGAAGGGGTTAAAACTACCTGCATACTACAGTAGTTGGCAAATGCATGATTCAGTGAAGGAAAGAAATGTAGAGAACTATGAAATTGACTGCTAGTGACATCAATTGTTCGCAACAGTCGATAATACTACCTGCATAGGCACAAATGTCAACCATGACAGACGCCCACTGACTAAGAGGCTGTGAAACAACCTTAAGGGTCTCTAACGTGGCATCAACTGCATCCTGTTTACCTGCACAAATAAGTAAGGAATTGGTAAGCTAGCAAGCTAACAATAAGGTATAGTGAGTAGCAACAGGCTAAAATTCTTGACCGCGTAATCGAAAGAGTTACCTTTCTTTGGTTGTCAAACTTCACACGAAATCAAAAGGCTTGAATTATTTTTATCATTTTCCAAATATTTGTGTTCAACTGGGTGGACCAAATGGCTACAATATGAACGAAAACCAGGACCAACTATTTCAAACGAAATAAACTTCTTCAATAATTCGTTCACCCAAGCTTCAATCCTTCTAAATCAATGGTCCCCAACCTTTTTATCGCCGTGGGCCGTTTACTGTTTGACATTGTCACGGCTGGGGGAGTGGGCTTAGAATGTTCACTCCACCAGGCAAACTTCGCGGACTGTATGTTTTCATTATGATAATCAGTTTTGTAACTGTTATTGACGTGGCAAGCAACATAAAGCTGTCTTGTGCGGTCCACGGCTCGGAGGTTGGGAATTACTGATCTAACCATCCTCATCACCACCACCATCATCATCTTGTCTTTCTTGTCTTTCCCATTTCGCCCCCGAAGGGGTTCTAGGACTGACATGAGGTTAGTTTTCGCCTCCACTCAATCCGTCCTGTTACCCCAACGGTTACTAGGCAGAGCTGTAGCGTGAGCCATTGAGCCTGCTTTTCACTGAAGGGGCCTGGTTGGACAGTTTGCCACAGGTCATCAATATCTGCCCTACTTCTGAATCTCTGTGACATAAATCACTATAAACTTAATTATCATCACTTTATTTAATGTAGGCGTACAAAAATAGATAGCTAAATTACAGCTAATTTAAGCCTACTTTACAATATTTACATAAATACAAACTTAGAGTAAAAAAAGTATATGTACATGGGCAGTAATTGCAAGATAAAAATATGAAATATTACTATAATAGAAACCCTACTCTTAGGATATATTGCCTGCAAAGCCTACAGTTGCATCTATCACGGTTCCATTGTCTAATTCGTGTTTTGAAAATAGAGAGAGTATTTGATTGTTTATATCGTGTGGCAAATACTGCCTACCATAGTTTATATCCCAGATAGTCTAGTCTCTACTCCAAAATATGTGGTCTGTTAAAATGACTGGCCTGTTAAATGGATACCATAACAATACATTTTCACAATCTAAAGCTATGAATTGGAAAGGAACTCGCACTTCAAAGCGTACCTAGGTAAGCCAAGCCAAGGCCGAGAGCCAAGAAACGAGCATAATGATCCTTCAATTCAGACGCTGATCTCTCCATCATTGTTTGTAAAATAACTGATGTGACGTCACCGTTACAAGTCCCAATTGCAATGAGGCCACAGGCCACTGCAGCAACACCAACAACCTCAAAAAGAGAATTGAGAAACAATCAAACGAGATTTGAAAGTGAGAAATAACTTAGTAAATGTGACGTCAGTTAAATTGGGAGATGAAATATTACATCTCTAAGGAAGATGGGTATTTAAACACATATTAAGACTTATTAAGGCTAAATATCATATCATCCAGTTAGTTGTTTGACCACCAAAAGTGATGTGAGATACATCGAATCATGAAAAACTTTGTGGTTTATGAATACTTTTGGAACAAACATCATTTTGAATATAATCCAAATTAATATCCTAACATCCTAGATTTTTTGTAAAATATTATTGGTTGCAAGTAAACCTCTTCCAGACTGACCCTTGCTTTGATTAAATACACATAGTGTCCACAAACCTCCATGCTTGATTTTGAATCGGACAGAACAGGTAGTATATAACTAAGGACATCTTCTCTATTGGAGCCAGCGTACGCCAATCCTAGACTACAAAGAAAAGGTCACATGGAATTACTCATGAATCCTAGAAGAAAGTCATCAACCTTTTCTGCAGGCGGCTGCTCATTTTACAAATAGGCAGAAAAGAACTGGTGAATACATAAGGGCACAAAAAACCTAAATTGTAGAAGCCGTAAGCAGGAACTAATTATTGCTAGAGATTCTTAGAAACAGAGCTTATTCTGCAAAACAGTATAAAACTGACATCGCCTTTTGCAAATAAAACATGCAAATATGGAACAGAAGGTATGAACAGATCAAAACAAAACATATGGAGCTGAGCATAAATTTCTTAAGCATCTCCTTTCCTTCGTACAATGTTGTAGATCAAGCAATTTATGGCCTAGCTTTCAAAAATAGCCAAAGTTCCATCAAAATATCAAGACAGGAATAGGTCTGGGTGTTAATCCTTGTTATAAAATGGCTACGAGACAGGAAATACTTGAAAATAAGCAGCTAACACAATAAGTGTAAGGGATCAGGGACGCTGAAGCATATTTTTGAGCGAAGAGAGGCAGGTCCCTATAGGGGCGTGAGATTGGTACCAGGGGAGGAGCCTTAGAATTTTATAACCATGCCTTTAGATTGCAAGAAAACCCCGTAATTTCAACATCAAATTATATCCTATCTTAGATATGATAGGAAATATATTGTAGACATCATACACTACCAAACAAGTAGGTAGCTGCAACTCTCCCAGTCCCCCCCCCCCCCCCCCCCCCCCNNNCCCCCCCCCCCCCCCGGCTCCGGTACCTAAGGGTGCAAAAATACTATTATGACGTCACTCACCCAGTTATGGAGCCAAGGCGCATCGTGTTGTTATTGTGCATTACGTAATCTGAAAGCAACGCCAGCGCCGGATCACACTCATTCTTAACACCGGAATTTACAATCCCACAAGCCAACAATGCACCGGCCTGTAAATAAAAAAGCTACTTCAAACAAAAAGTTTTAGAAACTCAACAGTAAGGCGCTCTTCGCAATATTCAAAAATGCTATTTTCTACAAAAAAAGAGATAAGAAGTATCTTTTACAGTATATCTCCCAAAACAATAGACTATATAAGCTATAACTCTGTAGTAAATAGCAATGCAGAAACAGCTTTAATCTCCCATACAGTCCTTCATAAATTCAAAACTTTCTTTTCCCTGCTAAACGAGAGCAACACTATTTCCATGAGCTCACAAATGAAAGATACAAAGGAAAAACGTAAAATGTGTACTTGGCAACAAGACTCCGCTAGTAATCTAGTTGGAACTGCAATTAAAACCAAAATGCCTTACTTTAATATGGTCTTCAGGAGAATAAAGATATTTATCAATCTGTGTTAAACCAGCATCAACATCCCAAAGTAAAATTAAGCCAAGTGATGCAGCGGCACATAACATACCTAAAAAGCGATAATAATCATTGTAACTTGCTCCTTAACACACTGACAGAGCGTCATTGGCTAAATTACTATTTATTTTATTAAAAAAAAGTGTGCAAGACAACTAAGGCTCAAAATCGCTGAACCTGACGAGTAATCAACAAAAAAGCAAAGCTCAAACTTCATTAAGACTTAAAATTTTTGTACATTCGAATCACAATACTGCTCTTAGATTAACTTTTGGGCGATTCCACATCTAAGTAAATCAAGTGTACATCAGTTACCAGAATTTGCACGGCTTTTCCTACGTAGCTACAAGCCACTGAACAAACTTTTCTCGTTGTGTATATTTCCTTATATACTGCAGTATACACAGTAACAAACTTTTATTCAGTGGCTTGTAGTTACCAAGGAAAAGCTGTGCAAATGCTGGGAATGGATGTACACTTGGTTTACTTAAATGTGGAATCATCCTTTTGCACTGTCGATACAATATGTAATGTCCTGTTCCGTTCTTGTTTTGCATTATGATGAAGTATGACATAGCAAAGATTTGCAAAGATTAGTAATAGAAATGGTGATTGCAAATACACCTAAAAGGATTTCAAAAATCTGGCTTTCTATAATTCTGACAAAGTAGCTTTTATATTGATAAAATATATTTTCCTGCATCCTAGAACTACTGGATTGAAATAGATGCAAGAACCTTGTGGCCTAATTCCGATGAAAGGAGGATCTAATATGAGGGTTTTCACTGACTTCACATAGTTCAGTGCATAATAATTCACTCAAAAGCAATTAAATTTCACCATTTTCATTGTGTTTATATATCCATTTGTTTCCATCTTCTGTGAGCAACTTATCTTTACCGAAAGCTGCATTTACAAAACCGTTTACAAATGACGACGCAAGATTCTGCCTCGCACTGTCCATTTTGACACTTGAGGTACTGTATGGCCCTAAAACAAAAAGGATCATGAGAAATAAATTATACAATACCAATTTTACATTCAAACTGCATATATCTTCCAAACTGAATTCAAAATCCTCTTTGCACCAGATCTGTGACGAACACAGACTTTTTGGCGAGATTCATCCACATTTACGCCAAATTTGCCCGAGTTTACCAACTCAAATGGCGAGCCATCCTTTTCTAGAAAAATTTTGGCTAGAATCTGTGGTGAGCATCTTATGACGACAGTACATAATTATGCAAAAGGCCAGTGATAACTAACTACTCTTAGGTACCTAGTCCCGCTGCAAACCCAACTTAAAAACCTTAGCAATCTCTCCGCTCTCTTTTATCCCCTTGCCATCAGAAATTAGGGGTTTGGCTGTCTTTCATACGATCTTAATTGTAATGAAAATTCTACACAATCTCGGTGCCAAGTCAATGCCATGCAATTTTCATTTCTAATTATGTCAACCCCTCCCCGCTTACTCCAGTCCTCCACTATTTTAAGCCTCTGTCCATTAACTACTTAAGACTATGTGCTACTGCATCGATTGCATTCATGAAGTGTCGATTCTTTTTTACGAATCAATCCCAAATAAACTCACGTGCATCCAAATGACTCTTGTAAATATCTTCAGGTATTTTTGGCTCCATGATGTCAAGCTACACAATTAAAAATGCAATTATCAAGCATTTCATCTTGACGTCATATCTTTAAATCTAAAGGATGTTTCGACGCTATTTCCAACATTTATTATTTGTTTCTATTTATCATCAAACAATTTTCTATTTACATATTATAATACGACTTTCTTTATTTGCCGTTAGACCTATGGTCATATGTTATAGGTACAATTTTGTATAGGATGGAATAGGAAAACAAAAAATGGAAAACGAAAACCTAAGTATTTAAAAATTCCGACTATTATAGGCTTGGTGAGAGGATGTAACTCGCTTTTCCTTATATTGAAATACACTAAAATCACTAGGAACATAGAAATCGTAGAAAAGATTGAAATAGTACTATTTATTAATATATAATAGACGAAACGAACGAACAATACCAAGGGAGCTATACCTCACGTGCTAATGCCAAGAAATTATTATTCAGATGGGAATTAGAGATTATTTCTGAAAGGTCTTCAGCATCATCAGCTTCCTCATCCAATTCTAAGAATATTTTTAAACGTCCTAATATGTAAGCCATTTGTTTTTGAACCAATTTCTTTTCCTCACTGTTGACAAAGGAGGATAAAATTATGAGAAAATGATAGTATAAACATAAAGACAGTATTCACAAAAAGAATACATATTTCTAAAAGCTTCTAAAATAAATACAGTACAAATAATCATCATTTTGCATTCAAGGTAAACAATTATTAGTGACACCTTCCAAACCCCATAGAATTTGAGAAAACCTTATAGAGAACAACAAATACTTTTCAAACCTGCCAGAGCAACTCATAAATAGTTTTTTGACTTTTTCCATATCATTCAATCTTACAGCAAGCATAACAGCATCTGGGTATCGATTGAACTTCAAAAATATCCTTATTGCTGAATTTAGTAAAGCAGCATCTTCTGGCTCTGGGACATAGCTCACACAACTGGAAAAACAAGATGTCAAGCCAACATTGTAGAATGATCATCAATATATGGTAGGAAATGGAAAATGATCCAAGAATCCCCCCAGCATGATTAGTATTTTTGACTACCTGCCTGATATTTAATTTTGTCCAACAACAATTTCCAATACTATATACCCCAGCTTTTGAGCAACTTTCCAATTCTCTAACTTTTCATGCAATACAATAGAATTTACAGCTGAGGCAGCAAAAAGAAAATTTTGCAAGATACCTCCTTGGAGCAAAAGAGAAAAATTAAGTTCTAAGCAGAGTAATACAAGGCACAATCTGGCTAAGGAAGTGGCAAAATTCATGGCATGTAATTTTTGTGCCTAAAAATTACATATATGGTCTCCAATTTCATTGGAATCCAGAAAATACTCCCATTATGCAAATAGAAGCACAAAAATCATAGCAGAAAAGGTTTTAAGGTTTTCTAAAAAGACATTAAACTGGTCTTTGAGAAAAGTGCTCCACATTTCCATGCATTCTTAATGTCCTGCTTCATATCAATGTAATCTGAATCATGAAGATTTGTCCTAAATACTAACAAATACCTATAGAAACCTAACAGTTATTCAATGTTCTGTCAAGCTCTAAATCTCTCATATCGATTATATACATATGCATAAATCCAGGAATGAATGGTGAATATGATACTTTCACTAGATCTATGTTGTATACCTTGTAAGGTAAAGACAAACACGATTGTATGTATTTGCATCAACATATTCTTCTAGTAGATCCAGCCTTTCAATTTCCATTGCCAAGTCACATGCATCAATTTCAGCATTATGTTGCATATCATAAGGTATGATAATCTTAGCTAGACCAATGAGATCATCAACAGACTTTTCTGTAGCAACTCTTTCACTGTGTTCATGCCTAACTGCTTCTGCCAAATGTCTAAAAGTTAATCCAAGAGGAGCTTCTAGTAAACAGCAACATAAAGTGATGGTGTTTCTATCTTCATTAGAAAGACTATTCAGCAACTATTATTAGTAGATGTTTCTAGTTACATGCATAGTTGCATTGATAGATACATTGGAACAACATTTTACAAAACTTTAAACAAGTTATGCTTGAATCATGTATAAGATTGTGTTATCTAGGCCCATACAATAGTCATAACTGAAAGTCATTGACTATAGCAATCACACTTGTTCTCACTGTGCCTTCTACCTATATGTATAATAAAAATGCATAAATATTCAATCTATATTTGTCCAGCTGAATTATAACACAACACATCTACCTCTTATAGCACATCAACTACTTCAATATTTTTCTGATAGCCAATCAAAAATGGCTGTACACCCAAAAATTGAAGGCCTGGTTAGATAACTTCAAAATCTGTGTTCATGATAAATCAGTAGTCATAACAGAAAATAACTCATCAATACTGACTGACTGATCAAGTATCAAAATTGAAGATAATCTTGTATTCAGATTGCAACCATACCTAACATATTCATGTCCCCACGATGTAAACAAGTCAGCTGAGCCAAGTAACCTATACTTCAAGCAGTCATTGGTTTCAGTGTATGTCATTGCTAAGACTGAAATAATATCTGCAAGAAATTCCTAGAAAAAAACAATGGAAAAATAAAGAACAGCAAAGTGCAACAAAAACCTGCATGATATTGAATCAATAAATGCATTGATAAAAAGAAAAGACTATTCTACATTATAAGAAAATTGAACCCTTCTATGTTCTTCATGAAACAAATTACCAAAAACTTCTGTGAATAATATACATAAAGCAATTTCAAATAAATAAGAAAGTCATAATATTAACTCAACTAGGAAAACAATCATCATGCCTTGATTGGAGTGTGGTACCTTAGCTACCTTTTCACATAAATTAGGTAAAACAAACTAAGGCTTCTTAAAGTTGTCCAAGTGGAATTTTTTCTTAATATCATATGTACAGTAGATCTCAATTATTTATATGAGCATGTGAGTACTACTTGCAGGCACAAAATACAACATTTTCAAATTCTGCAGGCACTTTAATCCAAATCTGTATCAGATATTCTGTATTTTCTGCATGCACAATATACATCAGATCTATGGTCGTAGGCACAAAATACTTTTAATAGGGCCTGGTTTACAGCAGGCCATGAAATAAGCAAATGTTAGGTACTTGATTGATCAAGCTCCTCAATTCATTAAAGAACTTGATCAAGCTCCAATACTGCTTCAGTAGTGGGATGCTGGCTGGGGGTGGGGTACCCCCATGAGAACACTTTTTTAGGGGTGACAAAGCAATATGTTAATATATTCCTTGAAGATAAAAGAGTCCATTGCTGAATTGCTTATACTTCTCAACAAAACTAAATATGTGAAGTGCATTTGTTTTAGTGCCATGATATGGAATTTGTTCTATGAACTTTGTCTATGATATGGCTCCAAACATAAGAACTTCCAAGTTAAGGGAGAGGGAAAAATATTTAACTATTGTTCTGTACATATTCAAGGAATATTCAGGCAAAATCTTTCCCTAAATTGCATATCCTTAATGGAAACAATTGATCAACTCTAGGGGCTTGAATAATTGAGCCAGTAGGATTGCGAGTTGAGTGTGGAGGCGCATGCGCTAGATTGAGGGCCTCTCATTTCAAAGCCTGGTGTACAGGTACCACATGCAATAGGAAATGCTGAATAGAAAGCTAATATATACTATACATGCATAGGACAAGGTGTGGGGTGGCAAAGGGGCTGCAGCTCCCCTCCAATTGAGCAAAAATGCATTGCATTTGGGCATTTTTCTGGAAGTACTATAGCAAATTTCCTGGCTGCCTCTGAGCTCCGTTTGCTTTCTTTGGCAGGAAATTTACAGCTGCCCTAACATTAAAGGCCTCCCGTGCCCATGTATATATGCAAGCATGATAAATCTCAAAAAGAAGACTTTCAAAACCAGCCATAAATGCCAAACAAACAACATCAGCAAAAGAACTTGCCACTTCAGCTCAATTCTTTTGCTCCATCAAATTGAGACGTAAATTGAGAAGTTCAATTAGAATAACCAGATTTTAATTCAAAAATACTTAAATAAATGCAGGTGTTTTTCTACTTTTGTGGCTAAGCTTAAAATTTGCAACAATGGCAAGATGCTCCATTGAGAACACAATTCCACCCAGTATATACAATACCAGGGGCCAAAACAATAGTTCTGTAAATCACTATTTACTTTGTTGTCTTGACTAGTCCATTGCTCATGAAGGGATTTCAATTCATCAAGATGCATTCGTAAAAACTTTAATGGTTTTGGCACTGATGTCATTGAACTCGTGCTGGCTTTAATTTGTGTTCTTAATGCTTCTAAAGCTTGCTTGTGTAATGATACATCTGACTCCTACAACAAAATGATATACAGAAAGCATAATTATCCTACACTACCCATAATGTTTCATAGTGCAATGTAATACATTTGTAGTAATCAAAGGTGATGCATTAGTAAAAAGAGTATCAGAGTTCAGTTTTTTTTGAAGTGGTGATATGTTTTGGAAGGCATATGAATTTAGCATCAAATTAATATTCAGTCACAAAACTCAGTGTCTAATCATTAATTAAATAGTTTGGCAGACTCTCATTTGCCCATAAAGCCTTCATGAAATTAAGTGCTAAACAAATTATTTACCTTTGAGTAACTGCTATCTACAATAGCAAAGTTCTTAATATAACTTAATTCAGTTTTCCTCATCTCCTAAGTCAGCATATAGGCTTACACATTTCTCAAAAGTTGATATTGCTGTACCTCTGTCTTCTCTTTTTACAAATGGTGAACAATTCCCAAGTTTCTGTTAATTAAACTAAAGAAGTGACAGGATTTTTCTTTGAGTTAATAGCAAGCAGCCATGCAATCCTTGTAAAATGGTTGTTCCACTTGTGCAAAATTCTTCTAGCAAGACAATTTCATATACTGCTCTTTGTTCTCAGCCACATACAAATTACTTTCAGCCATGCAAAATTTTCATCCAAGCTACTTGCAGCTACACACTTTTTAGGACATGAAATTAATCCCTCATACATTATCCAAAGAATATAATCTAGCAAGGTGGTAATTTCATACAGTGACTAACTCAGACCATTAACAAAGAAAATAAGGCTAAATGCCAAGTGAAACTCACAGTTAGCCTTTCTACCAACATATTCAATTCCTCTTGCAACTGTTTGTCTTCCTCACTCTGCCACAAACAAAAATAATCAGATTTTGATAAAACTGCTAGCATTCATTATCTGAAATACAGTAAACTTAAAGCTCGATCTGGGCATTGGAGCTAGATGACTTGTAATAAAATATCTTTCTGCTGCATGGATAGATCCATAGCCTCTAATATACACTATAGGGACAAAAGTATTGCAACACTTCTGAAGCCAATAAATAACAGATGATGCTAAATTAATTGTATTGTCATCTGATTATCTTGTGCTTGAAAGGCCAATGGGCACCTGAATAAGAAGGTCAACTCAATGACACCATGCCTAAAAGACAAATTTTTGACTTCCAAAGTTCTACATAAACAACTGAAGTAACTTTTAAATCAAATTAATGCTTTTTCAAGTGGCCTCTTGCTCCAACAATGGTCAAAAGTTGCTTTTTGATGGAAATGTAAAGTTGTTTTACCAAAAATGCCAGGATTTTTCTCTATTCTTGAACAACTCTTTCAATGAGTTGCTGCTTGGACCTCAGGGGGCCACATATATCAGCATTTAGTTGGCTTTTCATGCCCAACCAGAAATTTTCATTTATTCAAATAGTCTGTTGGTACTACAGAACGTAACCAGAGCACAAAAAAGCGGCAACATTTTTAAACATACTGGAAAGCTTTATTCGTCCAGTATAAAATGTCAGAGAGCAACTGACAGGTTAACGGAACCTGGCTATATATTTTGATTAAAATTCCTTCAGGGGTCACATTGAAGGTCTTAACAGGCCATTGTCTGAAACCCATACCATAGCTCCCAACTTTTCGGAAGTCATAAGAGGGTCAGGCATTACTATATATATATATATATATATATATATATATATATATATATATATATATATATATATATATATATATATATATATATATATATATATATATATTTGTACATTTGTATACATATGTATTTTTGCACACAACTTTTGAGCTAAAAGACTACTACCAAAAGCCTAAATATATGCAATGCCATGCTTCATATTTTTCATATTACATTGATTAGAACAATGTACTAAATTAAAATAATATATGATAACATAATACACTCAAATCTAGCATCTTTTCTTTCCTGCGGGTTTTTTGAATTGCCTGGCGGATCGGTGGGTTTATAAGAGATTATGTGGGTCTGACCCGTGAATCGCAGGTAAGTTGAGGGTATGCGCAAATGCATACCCTAGCGTATCTTTTTAATGATACTGGGATCTCAGTCGCTTCTTAATTCGGCAGCCTTTTATTCACCTCATCCCCCTTGATCTTGAGTCAATTTTCTTACACATATAAAAATACAAACGATTACATCAAAAATGGCATATATCTGGAGACTGCGAGTAACAAGAAAATGATACTTAATACATTGTTAATATACTAACCAATTCTGGCTCCTCTTTTTTCTCAGCAGTAGCTTTATCTTTATCGCTTTTCGCAGCCTCCTTTTTTGAATCGGCAACGTTTTCCTTCTTTTCAACAGCTGGGGCCATGTTGATTCAAGCTTTACTTCAAAATTATTAGTTTGCTTAACCGTCTGGCTCTTTGTGCCAGAACTGAACTGAACTCTCTTGTCAATTACTGCAATGTTCCTATTGCCTCGTTGTCGTCAAGTTCGGCAAGAAGGAAGGCTTCTCGCGGTTCTTCGCGGGAACTGTACGGTTCTCATGAAAAATTTGTTATGACGACATTATGCAGATTACAGCTGTATAAAAGGTATGAAAAATGAGGGATACATCTTATGTTCAATCAATGCAGAATGAACGATATTGCTTGTTTGGAAGAAAGAGCATATTACTCGCGATATAATAGAGTGGTGTACAAGAAGCATTTGTATACTTCAGTATAGTATTTGACATATCGACTTGAGAAGAACGCTTGAAATATCCGCCTGTAAGTTTGTGATTTCCAATTGAAAGGACAATGTCAGCAAAGTCAGCATTGATTTGGGTATCAGTCTCCATAGCTATAGTTTTCATTTTATATATTTCCTACATAATATATAAGAAGTATATTGCACAGTATTTTGATGAATCTGCAAGACAACGACAGTCAACGAATGTCGAGGTAACCACTTCACAGCCTTTGGCAGATAGCAGTCAACCACCATTCAACCCAACTTTTAACACAACAGGATCATCAGCACCAAGTTATTCGGAAGCTTGTTTGCCACCAGCGGCTCCACCGACTTATGATGAAGCTGTCGCTTCTAGTAAGTGAACCTTGTAGAAATGGGGAACATTGCACAGGTTCAAAGGAGGTTGTATGGAACCATGAAACGCAGTTTATAAATTGAGCCTTTGATTTATTTGAGATAGAATGGAAAAGATGTGGGAAATATGAGATAGCATAAAAAGACCATATTTTATCAAACTCCAATAAGAATGGTTTTATCATTCAAGCACCTAATGGTTTTATAATTTTTTTAACTCATTGAAGTAACTTTTGTTAACCAAGAATAGTAAATACACATTTTTTAATGAGGAAACTACCTCAAGGCCTAGTAGTAAAAGAGTAGTTAAAGTTTTCTAATTTTTGGGCCATGTTTTAGTTCTATAGATTAATTTTATGAACAGAATTGCAGTGAAAAGGAAAACAAAGCTTGGATGTAAGTTGTTAGTATTATAGTAAGCAACTGATTTCAGTGTAAGTTAGAGTCTAAAGCAAAATCACATTCACACACTTATTGTAGTTGAAACATGTTACATTTGTGAAAAAAAATTTGTTTCAAAAACTGAAAGATGGCACAGAAATTTCTAAAGCTTCTTAAATCTTTCCTTGTGGATTTAGAAGTACTAGGTTCTATAGAGCAGTTTGTTATTCAAAAAATTGTAAATAAAGCACACACTGTAAACAGTTGTATGTATGAACTAGATTTATTGGGATTTTGTAGTATTCTAGAAAAATGTATATTTATCTCATGGAAGTTGGCCTTTCACATTTTTAAGGAGCATAGTTGAAGGACCACTTGTTAGAGTCCCTTAATAGATGCTAGATGTTCCTTAATAGCTCTTTACTTTTAACTACATATTTAATGTAATGGAAGAAGTACACATTAATGACTAGTATTAATAGTTGGAATTTTCCTATACATGGTTACTAAAGAACAAGGCCAAAAGACATTTTGTGCTCATGAGTGACAAGTGGACTCCCTCTCCTCCCGCTAATTAATATTTCAAAAATTTTCCACCTAGGAAATTTTTGTCCAAAGCCCACTTAGTAATTTACAGCAGGCTTTCATAGATATTCATAGTGAAATATTTTATAGATACTGTCTTTTTGTTGTGATTTATTTTGCTACATAGATCTGTTAGTTCATTGATATCAATTTGCTTGCAATGTATTAACAGGTGCATGCATGTCATAGAAGTACTCTACAGTTAGTTAAGGCAACAAAAAACCAAACTAATGTGTAGGTTCAGGGTTTATATAGTCAGAGAAAGTCAGGGAGAAAAGGGTCCTTTTTACTTAGGTCAGGGAAAGGCAGGGAAGTCAGGGAAACTTGCAATGGTCAGGGGAAAATGGCATTTTCATAGTTTAGGTCAGGGAAAAGATTTCATTTTTGATCACTACTGAAGTATTTATTGTTGTCTTTTACAGTCCCTAGTCATATGTTTTGTTAATACTTTGCCAAAAATAGCAGCTGTCAGCAGTTAGGGGCTGAGTCCTTATTCCTCAGGCCAGTAAAAATAGGTTTTCTTCCATAGGTTAGGTTTTATATAGGTTTTGCGACAAAGTAAGGGAAGCTTTGCTATCATTTTCCAAAAGTCAGGGGACGATATTTTCAAAAAGTCCGTATAAACCCACAGTCTTATATATGACTCGGTTTTTGCATCGGCCTACGACGGAGTTTTAGTACAGAGCTTGAGTAAACAACAATGGGCTCCACCCATCTTCGTTGGATGTTACATGGAGTTGCTGCAAAGGAATGCTGTACAAAAACAACTGTGTGGAAGTAGTGGCATTACGCACAAAATGATCAGCAAATTAAAAGCAACATGGATAGCAAATATGTTGCATTAGTAAT
This sequence comes from Cassiopea xamachana, assembly GCA_900291935.2. NCBI lineage: Eukaryota > Metazoa > Cnidaria > Scyphozoa > Rhizostomeae > Cassiopeidae > Cassiopea > Cassiopea xamachana. The sequence goes on along the minus strand of OLMO02000009.1, from coordinate 9,458,086 downwards.
GGAAGCCAGTCGCCGATCATGAAGCATTGTTTTCATTTCATGCTCTTTGGAAAATCTTAGGTATAAAAACATTTCTTTTGTGTAAATCTCCGGGCCTACGTCGAATTATCATTATGAACACAAGTTGCTACATCCCTTGTAATTGAATCAGTCACAGAAACCATTTATGTTTGTTCATGATCTTAATTACTAGTCTAAAATAGAACTTGATATTTGATTTAGTACAGAAAGTAGTTCCTTGTTGATCGAGTGTCATTGTTATTAGTTTTACCTTACCGTCCAAACAAGAATACTTATTTGGCTTTCTTTCACATCGAAAAGCACTCCAATGCTAGAGATTTACTTATGAATTTTTCATTTACTTTCTAAAGGCCTCAAAATGGCAGATGAAAGTAGTACGATATGGTCGGTGATTTTAATCGTAGTAGCAGGTGTTTGCTGGCTGCTTTATCAAGTATACAAGCACCTGTTTCTGCCTTGGAGAAATCGGCATGCTCAAGCAAACTTAAATGCAGGTATGGATAGAAGAGGGGTATCGCTTGAAAATAGACGTTTAAGTGAATATATATCCAATCAAACTTCTTTTGGTGCTTTGTCACAGTTTAACACAGAATTTTCGAGCTCCACTAGTGTTGCAGAGGGGCAGGATCGTTCTTGTACAGAAGCAGAAGGGTACGACCAACCCCCTACGTATTCGTATGTGACTCATAATCAGAGCGAGTTCTTTCACGACCCTCCAACGTATGAAGAAGCAAAAAGGCTTAAGTAAGCGGCTGTTGTGATGTTCCAAATTTCATGTCAATAGGAGTTAGCATCTTGGAAACTATTGGGCCTAATTTCTACAGCGATTCTCCAATTGTGGTCGCACAATTCCCCATTTAGAGATTCATACGTGTTATCTATTGACGATGGAATGAGAGAAGACAGCTGGGAAATCCAAGAAGGTCAAGAAATTGCAAGGAAAGGTAGAAATAACGAATTTAAATATAGCAAGCACGTTCAAATAATTTTATCTTGAACTTATTCCACGTACGTCTGCATGCGGATACATTCCACGTAAATTAAATTATCTGCTCACAACAAATTTTGTATATTACCATTGTACATAGTGTAATTTTCAACATAGTAAAATGTCAATGTCTAGTTTTCTACAAAAATAAATTGGGAAAATAATAGCAATTATATATTTTGTTTGCTTAAAACTTTCTTTGAAGCCAGTGCTGCTCCTCAGTGCACCTGTGTAGTGAACACTGTGACTGCGGAGGACTGGCAAAAAGCAAGAATCTTGATAGAATCTGTAGGGGAAAACAGAAAATCCCAGAAAATTCCATTTTAACCAAATTCCTGGTGTTATTACTCAAGGATACAGGCTCATTAATTGTCTATTATGAACACTTGAGAAAGCTGAAATATAATCCCTTGCCATATGTAAATTGGAAATTCAACTTTATCATGTCATGTATCTAGTATTTCAACTTTATAGAGGACTGTGTTAGAGATTCAACATGCTCCATTTGTTACAAGAATGCCATTGACACAAACAGGTGCTGCTGGTATCAAATTATACAATTCGAGTGAATGCTACTGATGTGACATCACAAAAGCATACCCTGTGGGAGCACAAAATTGACTTTTGCTAACAGAATGGCTTTATCAGCAATATCTGGTTCCAAAGAAAGTATATTATTGGACAAAAGAAAAAGAGAGAGGCTTGGCACAGAGCACCTTAGAACTTTTGTTAATAACCATACCTTTTACTTTGGCTCTAAGGATGACTGGCACCTTGTAGCACCACAAAGGTAACAGAAAAGACATGAAAATGTACCAGTTTCCATAGGTCAATCAATGGCATCAACCCCTACAAACTGGAGGAACTTCATTGGACTACATCTTTTAGTGACCACGCCCTGTCATGGCTACACCCATTTTGCTGTAAGGACATGAATGTCCTCTTACTTCAATACAATAAAAGACCTGATATAGAACAATGGTATGACTTGCCAATGAATTAAATCTTGATAGGTGTCTTCACAAGTCCCTCCAATCATTTTCACCTAAACTTTGGACGAAGTAAAAAAATCAATCTTGGACAATCTGGGGGACATGTCCTACCTGTTGCGCTGCTTTCTAGCTAGGGGTAATTTGCTAACTAGTTGCGAGACTTCCCAACAGTTGTAGGATTTGCTGGTAGGAGGCATGATTTGCTGAAGATACTTTAACCTAGAAGTGTAATGCCCCTCATGTCCCCCTTACTAATGGGGGACATGAGATGCGTTCGAAGTTTCCTCTTCCAGAGTTTCAACCCTTCCGGACAACGACCAAGTTATTGTCAATGTAGCATCTAGATTTCAGCACAGTCTGGCATCCTTGTCCAGTCAACCTCACCAACTACAAAAGGGCAACGTATTAAAACTACACTACCATGGGGGAGGTGGGGTGCCATTTTCTTCAAAGAGGCATTTGTAAAGTGCCCACACGTATTTTTCCTAAAATATAAAAACTATGCTTTATAGTAAGCTCGTCTGTGACAAAAACTCCCTAAAAGGCAAGGAAATCCTCGCTTAATCAACCTTCCCTTTACTGACAAAGAGTACAGGGTTGACCATCTCAAACTATTCTTAAAGCGATACTACAGATGAAAAAAGCCACTTGGTATTATAAGAGCCTTTCGGATATCGGAGAAAACTGGCTGGGATGGAAGGTACGAAAATTATGCACACAAAAACGTCTATATTGAAAAGTACTGACTTTGTTCTTTACAAAAAATCACAATTGCTCCTAGAAGTGAAGCTTTAAGGAAACTCAAAAATATTTTACTACAGTAGATTTGATACTGAAATTAAAATATGATTCAAATCAAATATAATTCAAATTTTATGTTTCAAATGAAATTAAAATAATAGCATACAAATCAATCATGATATTACTCCAATCCAAATCAATACATCTCGGTATATTGGTAGAAATATCTGGAAAATACTTCCTGAATGAAAGCTTCATAAAATATTGGCCTCCATTTTTCTTTGGATATGAGATGGGCCTAATGACAAATCCAATCTTTACCAAAACATGCAAGTAATGTCATGATGACAATGGCAGTAATCTACATCAAGATAAAAATCACAGTCTATAAACCTAAAGTTTATTTATTTGTTACTGGCATTTCTTCATCAAAAAAGTGAAAGATAAAAGCCAGGATAATTTAAAATCTATGGTATATGCAGTCGGTTTCCAATAAACGACGCCCAGTATCGGCAACTTCCAACTCTACGCTCTTTGCTTCCACAGTTCAGGGCGCTTCTATGTAAGTTGGTTAAGGTGACAATGCTGCTCCTCCACGCCCAGGACTAACTTGAAAAAATCAGAAATTCACAACATGTGAATTTAAAGCGAATTTTGTTCAAAAGACGCTGGACTGAAAATCCTTGGAGCACTTCTTTTGAGAGGCATTTAATTCTTAGTTGGTTATCCGGAAAAGTCTCCTTCTTGAACCACATAGATATCTCATTTCTGCATCTCAAAAAGTTTCTTGCCCACTTCTTTCTTATGGATCGTGCTTCTAGGGCTTCTTTGACGGCACTCTAATAGGAAAATAAAGATATTATTTAGCAGGGGTGGCGCCAAGAATTTCCGACGAGTAGGCCGACTCTTTCGATGAAGGGGTTAAACTACGTTTAACAGGGTACCTAAATAGCAAAAATCTCGAAAAAAAGTATTTTTCACGTACTGACTGGGGCTGTAGCCCCCTAGCTCTCCCCTGGCGGCATCCCTGCTATTTAGCATAATACTACTGTCGCATAAAACATTGCAGCTTGATGGGCTGCAATGTGGAATCCACTGTTCTCATACAACCCGACTATTTTGCTCTTGCAAATAAGTACCAACATTCGAAAGTGAAAAAAATCAAATTAAAATTTTCTCTGATATTCAAATGACTAAAATGTTTAACGATCTCATCAGGAGGCAAGTGCATTGATAGCACTATTTTCTACTAAGTCAGCTTATCTGAGTGTCCTCGCTTCATTGAGTAGTAGCGATAAACAACTCTGCAAATCAGAAATACAGTATATTTGGCTTGCCAATCATCTCTTGTAACGAAGACCCCAAGGGGCACTCTCAACTTTTGTATACGGGGGGTCCGTGTCAATATTTGGGGTCTGAGATTCTACAAGAAATCATGTTTGAAGTCTGTGAATTGCAGCTTAAGAAACACTCCATATGTAGGGTCTGAGAATTACAGCTTATGAAAAAATTGAAACGAAGTTTTAAAAGAAAGCCAAATTCCTAAAAAGATTCCTAAGTTTTAATACACTAAACATATACTTATGATATTCAAAGGAATCTTGGGACAGTGGTAGTCCAAAGTATGTGACAATATTTAGGGTCTCAAAATTTGATGACTCAATATGTGGGGTTCGTCAAAGCTGTGACTCAATACTTGGGGGTCAGCCAGACTGCATTCCAAAGAAATGTGCGTCAAGATTCGCATTTTATTATGCCAATAGGCTAAAAAACATTGTTTAGGCGAAGTACACGTCGATGGGCCAGCCAACTCCACGCCGGAAATCTTCGGGCCTAAGTGCATGGAATGCACCTTAGGGGGTCAGCAAATAACCCTGATATGAATCCCTTATAGAAAAGTTGGGAGTACCCCTCCTGGGACTAAGATGCCTTCGAACCTATTCTGCGGTAACATGAGATAATGTAGAAAAAGTAAAATAGAAAGGGAATGATCTTCGAAGGATTACCTGTTTCTTCGATGTTTTCTTTAATTTTGCTGAAGCATGCCGTTGTCCTCTTTTTGACACCTCAAAATAAAACGGACTTAGCTGCAAAATGCACGGACTGGATACTCAGTGTAGTGGGCACCGAAATTCTTCGGTGTACATTTTTGATACGCGAGCAAAGGTATAAAATTAGGTGCGTATTTTGTCTTTCCCAGGTAAAAGTAACGCTTCTTGGAAACCGCAGCTGAATTATAAATTTCATGAGAAGAGCAACGACGAGAAATGTGTCAAAAAGAGTTCCTTTCTTCTTTATTTAATTCGACATTCCAGAGTCGAATTAGATAGTGAAGAAAGGAACTCTTTTTGACATGTTTCTCGTCGTGTCTCTTCTCTTGAAAAAGTAACGCTTAGGCAACCAAGGGTGCACGCATTACAAAATTTAATTACACAAATACATTCGGTACATTACAATCTGGGACGCCTGCACAAGAAATGGGCAGGGGACAAGATTTATCCAAAGGGCACCAGATATCCGACTTCGACGTCATACCATATATAAATCTCTTTCGTGATAATGAATTATTCAAGGGCGCATGAAGAAATTCTGAACGAAATGGGACAAGCTCCCAAATGAGTCTTCACAAAACACCATCATTAGGGGGCCGTTCAATAATTACGTCACGCTGGGGGGGTGGGTGGTTCTCCGGGATTTTCGTGACGCAGCGTGACGGTAAATGAGGGGGGTGGGTAGTACTTATTTCAAGTCCGTGGCGTCACGGTATAAAAAAAATTTGCAACAAAGTTTTATTTGGATTTGTCAATAAAGACGTTGTTTTCAGCTTTTATGTCATTAAAAGATGGCTTTATTGAAACTGTTTCAAAACATTCGGATTTCGATTTCAAATGTTTCAAAACATTCGGATTTCGATTTCAAATGTCTCAAAAACATAAGTTTCGAATTACAGTAATTTTGATGTCGAAAATACGTTTTCGTTTTGCTTTGCTTTGAACATTTGAATGTCGTGCAGTTTTCGAGCTCGGCCAAAAGATTTCGCAGCTGCATCAAGATTTCGTTACAGCATATAAAGAAAGGTTTGCTTGTGAGAACAAACACGCTGCTGTTATAAAGTGTTCAGCAATATGGCAAACAATAAGAAAGGAATTCAAAGCTCCTCCTCAGCTAAAATCTCAAGCCCAGTCTCAGATTGCAACATGGAAGCATGAAAAGGACACATCCTTTCGCTTTGGAAAAACTCTTCAATAAAGATAACCTCAATTTTATTTGTAAGCCTCACTCAACAATCTTCAAATTAAATTTTCCAACCCAGGTTGTTCCCAAGAGTGGAACCCATGTCCTTAATGATATGGATCCAATCTGGAAAAGTGATTGATGAACTTTTATCCAAACCGAAGAAGCGATTGACTTGAATATTTACATTTTGTTAATTTGTTATACATTCAAAAGAAAACTTGCATTTCTCTAATCTTTCGTGTGTTGCATATGTACTGGAATTTTGTTAAGAGGAGGGGGGTTGTCTCTGCCTAGAGTGACGTCACGCTAGGGGATCTCACATGAAACCGTGACGGAGCGTGACGAGGGGGGATGGGTGGTTCTAAAATCCCAAATTTAGCGTGACGTAATTATTGAACAGTCCCTAGGCTGCTTCTGCTGTCAATAATCGCTATAATTTCTCAAGTTTTCAGCAATGTGTCCCTCGATATCTATAAGTGGGGATGGGGCTCGAGGGCTTACAACACTTGTATAACATGAAGAAGTTCATGTGATTCTCTCATACGGTATGAGCCATACCCAGTGTCTAATTGAAGGGCCCACCATGGTGAGGCCCAGAGGAAAATTTTTAATATTGGGGTTCTCAGATGGCCGTAAAATGCAATCGTGGAAGTGTTTGTTGTAAATAGAGTACAGAAAGAAAACTCAAACGTCTTCTCTCAAAAGGGCAATTCTTGTCCCCATCGCCTGTTGGATTTCGTACCCCCGTCCCGCCTAGTTTGTATCCCTGTGTTCAAGAGTTTAAAACAGAGGAGTCGAGAATGTGGAGAGTTGTCAGTAATAAGTCGCATAGTGATGGATGTAAGGGCTCAAGTAATTCGCTAATCCGCATAGAAAAGTAGGAGTAAATCGCGAGAACGCTATTTACTTCGCTTGTTTATTTTCACCGAATGCATCGAAGAAGAACGCAAAAGTAGTTACGCCTATTGTTATTTCGCATTATTGGAGTTTATGGAAGCAGTGCAAGTGGATATTTTCTTTTTGTTAACTTCTGCCATGGTTTCGCCGCTATACTAGGTTGGTCGAGTGAAGCGTTATAGTGTTGTTTACTATACTCGTGTGGCCTATCTAGCGCAATATTCATCACCTCCCGTTGGGGGGAGGGCAGGAAGCGACGGCCCCCGTTGCCCCCGTGATGCAGGCGTCCTTGATTACAATTGACATACATTAATTGCAATTACACAAATTGCAAATGAAATATTACAATTTAAAATTGATTTAAGTGCGCGCATGAGATTCGTCGAGTGCTCTTTTCTAGTATGCCTAGTGCTATCCGCGTGATAAAATACTTTTCCGTGATATTCTGAAGGACTTCTATCAAATTGTGGACTCAGGGCCCCAACACACTTTAGTACAGCCCTAAAGCTACTCTTCTATCTAGCAGAAATACGAACACAAAAATGCACTGTTTATATGCTCACCTTGCGATTTGACTTAATTTTGGTACAAAAGACAGAGTACCTTCCATCCTTCACTTTCACAACGCACTGAAGAAGAACGTGGAAATCATTAAAAACTGTGCTCGAGCATGTTAAATGCAGCTACATGTACATCTTTCTCCCACCCATCAATATAGGGCTCTTTTATTCTCTCCCACGTGATAGAGCACTAGGACACAGAATTCGACTGAACTTTTGGGTATAGCAATGAAAGTCCTTGGCTCTGGACGAGAAACGGACATACACCCAAACATAATAACAAAGACACGGGAAATAAAGTAAAATTTGCAAGAACTTTACCCTTTTATCTCCTCTTGAGCGCCTCTTTGCTTCAACTCGCTCTTCAGCAACGAGTGCGAGAAAGAACAAGAATACCAGGACAAAACCTAGTTGCAGTTTGCAATCCATTTCGTCTTCAAAATATCAAATGGAAGCTGATCTTGTGACTTAAACCCTTGTGCGTAGGCTTGAAGTAAGTCTTCTATTCCTTGACAATAGAGCCTAATTATTAACGCGAAAAAAGCTCGTCGATTTTGTAGCTTGTATTTACTCTGAATCCACAGTCTTTTCTATACGGATTTCGTATGACCCCACATCAATCAGAGGGCAATTTATCATTCTAGCAATGAGCAAATGAGATTAAAGTTCCTGATCGCAACATCTTGTGTCTGGCTACCACTGATTACACATTTGTTCAGCAGGTTGGCTGGGTGCCTTAATTTGCAATTTCAACAAAGCAAAAATCTGCGAAGGAAATGAGGCATCTTGTAGACACAGCTCTGTCAGACATAAGTCAATATGCAATAAGAGCTGAAAGATTTCGATACAGCAGAAAATCAGAAGTCATTGAAGAGAGAGCGTGTTAATGACAGCAAAGAGCGCCAAGGAAGGGAAACTCAACACGAGTTGTGTAACAAGAAGACCGCCTCGACTTCAAAACAAATATCACGAGAGCAAAACCTTATAAAATACGTCGTTGCTGATGCTTATAATGTGTCAGTAGAAGTTTCCATTGAAGATAAACAATGAATCACTCCAAAAATTCTATTTATACATAACCTACCTTAAAAAAGGGAAACAGTCATTCACTCAATCAAGAAAGCTAAGAAAGCTCAATCAATGCATTCTCAAATTGGCTCCCCTCAAAAGAGCTCCCCCGTCGAACAAGTCCCCCATCCAAGCGTGTGACTGCAGCTATTTCAAACTCTGTTTGCATTTTCAGATTCTATTCGCATTTTTGGGCAAATCCACATCTAAGTAAAACCCAAGGTGCAGTCAATGCACTTAGGCCCGAAGCTCTCCGGCGTGGAGTTAGCTTTCCTCTCGGCGTGGATATAGCCTAAAGTATAGTCCTTTGGCGTACTGGTGTAATAAAATGCCAGTCTCGGCGCGCGGTTCTTTTGATCTTAGCACCTCAGGTGCTCACTAACGTTAACAGTACCTCCGTGAAAGTACCAGTGCTACTGGCAAAACCACGTGTACGTCCGTTACCAGCTTTTGTACGGTTTTTCCTAGGCAGCTACAAGCCGCTGAACAAAATTTTCTCGTTGCTTGTACGGCCTTACCTAATAAATAGTAATAAAGCACTGCAACCCCAAATGGCCTTATGTATGCTTTCCAAGAACTGAAGGGAGAGAATAACATTTCGTCCAAAATGTGCGTCCGTTACTGTGGAATTGCTCTGCAACGAATTGCGAAAGCAAAAGCAGCCATTCATTAACGATAAATTACATGTCTGTCCATTAAAAACATCCTATTGCTAGTATCTGCAGCATCAAGGAACTAATTGTAGAAAGATTTCAAGCAGAATAGCACCAACTACCAGAAAACAGCTTTAAGCCCTCCCCGCCCCCAGGAATATGCGCTCCGTTAGAGTAAGCCCACTGATTAAGCCCCTTACAAAAAATCCAAAAAAAATATGTCTACAGGAGGCTAACTCGAATATTTACAGTATGGAAATTATGTAGATAGAGTTGCATAAAAAAGTCCTAATACATAGTCACTCATTTTGGCATTGATTGTCAACCACTTTGAAAAGATATCCGCAGGATGCGCAAGTCTACAGAGGGTTCGACCTCTTCTCTTCCCAATTTTCTATTTGCAAAGGGTTCTTAAAACTATTTGTTGGTGGCTTCCAAGACAATATTATCTCCTTCCGAATGCCTGCTTATTAGAGACGGCTAATTCTTTTAGACAATGGAAACACGTTCAATATGACATCTCATTTACCATCCAGAAAAACATTGAGAAGGACCTAAATAAATTATTTCTTTCATTGTTCGTCAAAGTCATAGAAATACTATTTCTATGGTCAGAGTAGTGGTGATTTGTTGACTTCAAAATCAACTTTTGTGTATTACCACCAAACAGCGGTTGCAAGCAACAAGCTTTTCAAGTGGAAAAATTTTCTCCTTTACATGTTGATGAAATTTTGAGACTTAAATGTAAGGAGTTACGTGGAAGTGGTTTTGGGTGAGAAGGCAGGCCCACCTAATGGGGGAAACAGCAAAAATGTAGAGAAAAAAGATAATTCTTTCCTTCAGAAGACCCCAGCTGTTTCATGGATTTATCAGTTTGCATCTTCATGATAACATCATCAAAAAGGGTCCGCCGTTTTCCATTTGCTACAGGCCCTTCAACGGCTCTCAACGAATTTTCTATCTATTTTCTACGAATGTGAACTCTCGATTTGGGAGCTTCGTATGTATCAGAATGCCTTCTGTGGTGGAGTTTCGCATTACTCAAGCAGGCTCGTAGCCACGGAGTGGCATGGGGTGGCAAATGTCACCCCTCAGGAAGAGGATGCCACTTTTTGCCACCCCTGGGAATTTTGTTGCGATCACTTATTGTTTCTTTATCTTTGTAGCTAAGGAGAAATCTCCTGATATTTTGATTGAGCTTAGCCTTGGTTTGTGGAATACTAGAAACTTCAATTTTTCCTGTACACACATTATCATTTTGATTGTCTTAACATAAAGTATGAAAAATGCTCTCAGATTTTGTGCCACGTGATTGTTCTAGGGCAATTTTGCCACCCCGGAAACATGGGCCTGGCTACGGGCTTGCACTCAAGGCACCGCGGAAGAAAGAGTCAACAGAATTACACATCTACCCAAGCAACAAATTAGCCCACCAGCCTCCTACACATCGTAGTAGGAACCGCAGACACAAGGGGGCATGTGCCCCTCTCATTTTTCACAAATTCACATGCAAAGTATCCTTTTTCAGTTAGAAGAGTTGTACTTTTTTGATTGCGAGGGCGTCGTCATATATGTGCACAGGGACGTAACTTCACTATATTTTTGGGGGGTGGGGTGTCAGAGGCTTGTCCTGCAAAAGTTTTTTCGTGACCTTTTTCTTATTAACAGTAATTGATCAAATGGACCTGCGTCCAGTAGGTTAGTAAACTGCCCCGCAAAAATATTTTGTACTGCTGGTTTTGCCTTTCAACATGGCAAATTTTCAAGGTTTTGAATTTTACCTACTGTATATTCAGGGCCGTCGAGAGAATTCTGGGGCCCTTGGGCAAAAGAGAAAGACGAGGCCTCCTGCGAGTGAAGCGAGCGGAAAATTGTCAAGTTCAAGAAACTATGTAAGATTACTGCTGGTCTACTTTATGAGGCCCTTTAGACCTTAAGGCTCTGGGGCTATTTGGCCCTTGCTCCTCCCTCCTGGCGGCCCTGTTTATATCTAAATGCCTAGAACAGTGGTTCTCAAGGGCGTCGACACGCCGTTCAAAGTGGAGGGGCCTGGTGACTAAAGTCGGGGACATGCTCAGATAACTATAATGAAAAACACTATGTTACGAAAAAAGTGGGGGGGCAGTGCCCCCGGCCCCCCGGTTTCGACGCCCCTGGTTCTTAACCTTCGTGGAGGTACTGAACCCTACAGGCTCCATACATGCATTCATCGAACCATTTGTAGTTGGAAAGATACATGTGCTTTTTTCAAAGTCAAAACACAGGTATTAGAGCCAAACTAGCAAGCAAAGCACTATGCCACAAACAATGCGATTGGGATGAACCAAACCGCCGAAACCCTGAAGCTGACTCACCGAAGCCAGGTTAAGAGCCACTGGCTTAGAGTAAACATATATGCAAAACAGTAGAATCAGTTTAAAAAACAAGTCATCTCTTTTATAGAATTATTCACAAACTCCGCAAAGTTACATCAGAAACAACAATTTTCATTTCCTGACACAGTCAATAATCTGTTTTCAAGCGTGTGCATGCAAAGCAACAGGTTTCTTATCAAAGCATAACGCCTTTCTCTGTAGTAAATCATTTACAGCTGGCTGGGTAGATAATACGCAGACGAGAAGATAAATCCCGTCCAGCCCCCTCGTTATCCAACTCCGTTGGCTTGTGTCAATTTCCGATTATCACCGTCCCAACACCTCGGTTGAGCCTGATTGATGCTACATAACTATGGAAAAGGTGTGCCAAGAAGGTTTCAAGTTGTTATTGGGGTCATTGCTTGGTTCAAGTTGTTCACGGCGGTTGTTATCAAGTGATTCAGCGAGTCATCTGTGCATTCCACAGTCTGCATGGTAGAAATTACAAAAGCAAATCAGCAAAAATCATACTACAAAATACAAACCAATGGAACTACCATTCAAATCTACTTTGAACAATACCATAAATCCTCGAATTGCCCCCCCTCGGAAAAGCCCCCACACTTGAGATAAAAATTGCTAATAATTCCCCTCGAATAAGCTCCACCCAGGGCGAGGTGGCATAGCGGTTAGAGCGCATGACTCCAGTGCGAAGGTTTAAGGTTCGAGCCCGACTCAGGCCTCATCGCTGCTTTCAGTTAAAACCTCGGGCTTGAAAATTTACATAGTAAGTATGTCTGCGGGTTTAAATTCCACATATAAATGCTTAAGGGAGCGCGCACTTAAACGCCCAGTGAGTACCAGGCTTGACTGTTACTCACTTTACTCATGAGTCAATGAAAGCACTAGAACTAAGTGGCCACACTATTCAAACCTACAATAAGATGTCCTTCTGGAGTGGCCTCTCTCTCAATATGATTATTGGCTAGCATGTTGTTTTATAAGAAAATTACTTTTTGTTTGAGTCTCAATATTCATAACCTTTCCAAAAAATGAGTCTGAGATTTTCCTAAAATTTTCTCAGCTAATCCCGGACTAAGCTGGCTAAAATGGGCAACTCTCCCTTTGATATCCTTGCAAACTCCAAGTTAAATTCTATCTTTAACATTTCAAATGTAATAATTTTCAGCAAGCAAAGAAAAATGACCTGAAGAACTTAAGACCTGTTATCTTGATATGTGTCGGTTTTTTCAGCCTCGCAGCCAGCAATAAGTCTCAACAATATGGTTGTCTCGAGATTTTGCCCATTCAAGCCTCATTTTCTGATAAAAACATTTTTTGAGAAAAAGCCTATTTATTAAGGACCGGAAAGTAATTCTTTTGGGGAAGGGGGTGGAAGAGGTTTAGGAGGATGGACTAAAATTGGACACACTCACGGAGAGGGGTGGATGAGCAAAAACAGCATTGTCAAAGAAGGAGCATGGCACTCTTCTGAAGTGATGGAGGGGGGCCAAAATTTTTACATAAAGTTGAAAGGGGGACAAAAACTCCATCAAATGTACGATAATGCCTTCTATCCCCTCCCCGCAAGTAAATAATGATCCTTCCCTCATGGGTGGCTTTCCGTTCCATTATGCACCCTCGTACTTAGTCAAACCCAAAAGGGGCTTTCTAAAAGAGCATTGCTCTGAACAGCTGATAGCTAAAGCAAACTAGGTGAAGGCACCTCTCATTGGTAAGTTACATGGAGATACCTACCTAGAGAAAATCAAGATAAATAGGTATTGTACTAAAGTGGAGGGCACTAACCTCTTGTACCACTTCGACCTTAACTCTACGGTTTGCAGGAGAAAACTTCATGAAAATTTGACACCGAGACAGAGTGATACTAGAATGAGTACTTGGAGGAAAAGAAAATTCCTAAGGCAAAATAACAACTACTGTAGACCTAAGAGATAGGAATTTTTCACAAGAAAAAAGTATCAATAAGTACAGGCCTATTCTTGTCAGCAAACACAGGAAAGACTAGGTTGTTGTGAAGGGCCGCGGCGGAGGACTAAAAGGGGCACTGGGCTCTTGTTTCGGGACTTCCGTTGCACCTTCTCAGCATGCTCTCCCTATTTAGTATGCATGCCTAGCATCTTATTCAATAGCGTTGATTCAGAGTTGAATAGAAACGTTTGTTGAATTGGATAGAGTTATGGTAATTGTTGATAACCTGCGTTGATTCCGCTGTAAATAGCTTCCAATTAATTAATGATAAATAGAAACAAAATCACATCAAGTCCTTTCTGATTTCAAGCTCGCCCAGTCTACAAAATAGGTAAAAAAACTTGCAAAACTATGAAAAAGACACACTAACCAGTGTTTCCAAATCGATAACAGCATTTATTCCATCGACTGAAATCGTCAAAGCAGCACCATCGTCGCTCTCCTCTACGAACTCTCTTCCATACTTTTCTTCCAACAAACTGACGAGTCTCTCTTGGAAGTTCCCTGATCCAAAATGTCGATCTCTGTTGGCTTCAAAACAAGGAGCAAAACCAATTCAATCACTGGTGCAGTATGTCACAATGGATAAAGCAAAGATGGTACTTAGCACGGCAGGGGAAGCGGCATCGAACAATGCCCCCGAGAGATCACTAATAACTTTGATACATTACCTAGTGGAAGAGAATACATAGCTCTCCAATCATGTTTTGTATTCTAAACATCTTAAAAAGCATCTCTAATCTAATGTCTTCCCTATCTCTCCTCCATTCTGATGTCTCCCTTATCTCTCCTCCATTCTAATGTCTTCCCTATCTCTCCTCCATTCTGATGTCTCCCTTATCTCTCCTCCATTCTAATGTCTTCCCTATCTCTCCTCCATCCCCTGCAACCACCTAAAGCACCCATTTTTGCATGCATGACAATAATGCGGTTGTCATACCAGTGTATGTGAACGTATTAACAGAAGGAGAAAGCAAGTATAGGGTTGTAGCATTCTTCTTTCATTGATAGAAGAAGATAGATGGCGTACTTTCCCCTTCTTCTCCTTTGGAAAATGCATAGTTATGAATCTATCCAGTCTAAAATATGTTCAAAGAAGGGGGCTCAGCCCCCCAAAGTCTATCATAATTTTAAGAAAGGGAGCTCAGCCTCCCTGAGCCCCTCTCCACGACACCACTTATAGGAGTAGTTTAGACTGAAGGCCAATTCATATCAAGAAGTGAGCTGTAGTAATGTAAATGGGGCCTTAATAATGCAACAGAGTTATGCATAGTAAACAACCATTGTGAATATGATTGTGTGAAAAACTATAAGCATAATTACTAACTGGAAAATGCTTTTTCATCTTTCACTCTGTGAAAGTACTATTCCAAGTAGCGGTACGGGGCAAAGAGAGGAAATGTCTCACTACATCAAAACGCTATCATGATTTTGCCACC
>OLMO02000009.1:9398238-9442078 GCA_900291935.2 Cassiopea xamachana | reverse complement strand
TAGTATAGCATAGCATAGTATAGTATAGTATAGTATAGTATAGTATAGTATAGTATAGTATAGTATAGTATAGTATAGTATGGTATGGTATGGTATGGTGTAGTATAGTATATTATAAGATAGTATAATATGGTATAGTAGAGTGTGGAAAAGCATAAAACGGAATATGATATAATGCAAAATGATGCAAAGCAATACTATACATATTATGTCACTGTGCAATAAATAGGGCGACCAGAAATTTACTTTTATAATTAGAAAAATTGATGTTATTTTTTGGTGATTTTGACCTTCTTTTGACGGAAAGAAATTGCCAAAGTTTGTAGTAGGTACAATTCATTTATTAATAAGCTATACTGTACCAATTTATACTATGCAAGTTGCACAGTCAGTATAGTAATGAAAAACAACTAAACGAAAAGATTATTGATTGAAAAACTACGGAAGATGCAACAGAGAATTCACGCAGTAGTAATGGAAATCAGAACATATAACGGGACAATTTGGTGACAGTGGAAAATCTAAAAATACAAGGAAGCTAAATAGAAGAGGTGCCAAAATTGTAAAAAACTATGATCAGGAACGAAAGGAATGGAAAATAAAGCGAGGAGATTTGCAGCAAAAAGGGAACAAAGGAATAGGATGCTGTTGGGAGTTAAGAGAGAGCCTATCTTTGAGAGAGAACTAAATGAACAAGTAGTGTTTGTCAGTGAATAAAAGTGGAAATTAACGTAGCAACATTTTGCTATTGAAGTCCAATAGTCATAAATATCTTGAGATTTGAAGATATTTGATTTATCATTCATAATTTTAACTTTATTTACCTATAACTGTCAATATTTAACCGTACTTAAACCCGTATTTGTAATTTTGACTTTAATGACGAAAAACTTGATTTTGACTTTATTTTGATCTATAAACTTCTTCCATATATGTTTCCAATCATGGTAACGAAATACTGTAAAAAGATGTTGACTTTATTGACTTTTGGTCGCCCTAGTAATAAACTTCAGTAAAATATATTTAGTAGCTCATCTATTTGTGTAGTAATCTTGGCAATTTCCAGTAAATTTTTGACGTGATGGATTCTTCAAATTTCTCCCATATACGCATATTGCCATAGCGTAATTCACAATTCAACCATCATTGAATACACACGTTCAAAAGAGCAGAGCTTATAAGGACATTAAATTAGGACTCGAACTCGTTGTAATATAAAAATTATTAGGGATAATAAAAGATTCATGCTCCATAAGGTTATAAAATCTTTACTTATTTGAGTATTTTTAGAAAGCATTAATCAGAAAGTGAAAAGTAAAAACATAGCACAAAATTTTTGGCTTTACATAACAAAAGTCAAAAGTAATTTGACACCCCCCATACTCTACATGCTTCACAACAGTTTGTGACACTTCATACCCACCCACCCTCTACCATCCCGTACTTTTGCATCACCTCTATGGGGAAGATCTTTTTTGGTCCTGAATTGAAACTTTCCTAGATTTTCATGATTTCTGTATCCAAACTTTCTTAAGGCCTTCTTACCAAAAACTTTTGGAAATCTCTTGTCCTGCGCATGCGTATTAATGGAAAGTGTAAGCTACTGCATATACACATGAAATACCGATACAATAATGCTTTGATTAAGCGCCCACCCTATTCAGAAAAATAACGAATAAGCACCCCCTCGAATAAGCGCCCACCCTCGAAAAGGGCTAATTCCTCTTTCGTAAAAAAAGGATCATTGACATTTCTAAGACACTTTTTCTGGTGTCTAATTACGGAAAAAAGGAAGGTAAATCAACAGAGATACAATAACAATCTATTTTAGCTTTCAACATCTTAATGTTTATGATTTCTTCTTTTCTTCAAGCTTTTGCACCAAAACTTCTGCAAATGTAATGTCATTTGTCACTGCTGTGTAGGCCTACTTGGCTAAAACCACTAGGCTGATTTCTGACTTTCTTTTTCGAACAACTTCCGTCTTCAAATTCTTCCTTTTTTTGCTATCTAGTATCTTTTATTTCAATTTAACTGCCTTTAGATGCATTTGAATAAACAAGCGCCCCCTAGAATAAGTGCCCACTCTTGCAGCTCAGAAATGTCATAAGCCCTCGGGCGATTAATCGAGGCATTACGGTATGCACAAACTGAAAAATGAAACTTTACATAATGTTTTCTTTTGCCATTTACAAGTTCATAACATACGTGTTCATTTACATTTTCTTTAAAAGTTCAAAACATATGTGTTCACAGTGTGAAAAGTATCAAAGAATATTACTATCACTGTCTCCATCAGAGTTCTCGATTATGATATGAACTTATTAACGCGGCGTTCATTAGCGGGTGGCGTCTTTAGAGGGCGGCGTTTTCTACAAATGCTGGGCCAGAAGTGCAGCATTTTTTTAGAAGGAGGGGGGCTCATTAGAGGAAATACTGTATACAACATTCCATACACAGAAATTTTGAATTCTAAATGCATATGAGCCTATCGACTTACAGTATTGAACCTTCCACGTCGTTTTGGGCAACCGAGAACTTTTCTCACAAACCACCGCATTATAAAAAAAGGGGGCTACTCCACCTTAAAGGCATTGAAATGGAAGGCTAAAACGCCCATGATGACGAAAAAACAACGTAGATGCTACCATCATCCGATTGAGGCTGAGCACGTAGTATTGGAGTATGACGTCAAAATGAAGACAGGACAAATGAAGGGCATGCATCACGCGGAAAAGCTCATTTACCACCCAAAAGTGCGTCAGCCGGGAGTCGAACCCGGATCGATTGCTTGGAAGGCAACCATGCTAACCGCTACACCACCGACGCTTCTTGACAATCACTGATGATCCAGCAAAGGAAATCGTAAAAATAAGCTGGTCCTGCAGGTATATTGGAAGGTACTTGAGAAGAATTTAAAATTCCATTGAAGTGAATAGGTTACTTGACAAGTTGATGAGTTGAATGGACAAGGCTCCACTGTTTATCATAGTAAAAAAGGGAGAAGATGGAGGTTTCAGAGATAGTGTGTTGCAACACACACGTAACATTATTTTCAAAAACATGAAGAAATTCGAAGATTCCAATGTACCAGTAGCTCAAATAAAACAATTGATACATGTGACTTTATCATGCATGGGAAGAATGCCCTACAAAAATGCTGTATGCAGAAGAACTGAAATAGTTCTAAATTCTAATGCATGTTTCCAACCCAGTGATGCGTTCTGTACTAAATACAGAGCAGATATAGACATGTACCACGATTTCTACAAGCGTTGATACAATATTTGAACGCAAAGAAAAGTGAAGTAAAGAAGAGCAAAGAGGGTGATATTGAGTACATTACGGCAATAACGTATTGTAAGAACACACTTAGTATTACAACATATTAACTATAGGGAACAGACGATCTTTGCTATCTTCGACTTGCAAAATAGGAGAAATGGGGTATGAGGGGGAGGGATGGGTGGCGCATTTCTAGTTGGACCGGTGACTATGTGATCAGCTCACTTCACAAGAAGAATGAGATTCATTGTAAATCTCTGTACAAGCTTGGCTCTTGAAAACCATTGAAAGGCTTTCACGAGGCAAGCTTTTTTGCATTGCTTGGTGTGAAAATAAAGACGGGGGCCCCAAGCAAAAGAAATTTCTGAGGGCGCAAAGTGCTCTACCACCGTCCCGCCACCAAGTATCTGGTAAGGTCTGCAATATTGAGCTATCGAAAAACGAATAAAGCGAGAAGAAAATATAAAGCTCAGTTTACAGCGTGCCCTTCAATTGCAAAAGATGGGACATATTGGCAATGATTAGAAAGGCACTGTGATTGGTGAGAGGGCTGAGTAAAAGCTTTAAAAGTAGAAGGCCATTTTAAATCAACTGATGAAGGCACATCTACCAAGTCTTAACTATAACGCATATTTAAATAGACGGATAGAGTATTGACTACGCAGCACATGATTCCCTTTCTCAACCAAGAACAGCCAAATCAGCCGCAACGAGAACTTGGAATGAGACTCAGAAAGAAAGCCGGAAAGATTTAAGGCGGATAGATCAACTCTCGAACCATAAGCATACTACAGCATAAAATGGGGACTCAATATACAATATACAATATATACAACTAAAATATACAATTAGTTAATCGAACCTCAATAATGACTGATCCCTTTTCTTGAACGATTGTAATAGCGTTAAAAACTCTAAAAGCTGGCTTTCCCTGCACTTCTAACTTCTCTACTTTACCAGCCAGAGTTTGAAGACAGTAATGCACAACATTGAAAGGGGCTCGAAAGTTGAGTATCTGTCTTTGGGTGATGCTGCTAGTAGCCATATCAGTGTAATCTAAAGGTCAATGGAAATCAATGTCATGGCACTCAGGAAGCGCCAATGAAGTATGATAGGTACTAGTCTCAAAAAACAGTACCAACGAACTAATTTGGCTAAATTTTCAACTAAACTTACTAAATATCAATATTTATCCAATATCAATATGCCAACAAGTAGACATGTTTCTATAGCCCTAATTTGGATGCTTCATTTCCTTGTGTCTCTCTTGACAAAAACAGCATAATTCGAACATAAAATGGTTGCAAAATACAACAGAATACAGTATAGTCCGGATATTCCGGATAGATCGGGAGCAAGGAAAAAACCCGAATTAAAGTGGAAATCAGGGTAAACAGGAGGGTCAATTTTTGAAAGCTAAAATGAAGTAGGGGTTGTAATAATGAAAGTACAAAACCAATCACACTGAGACATTTCCTATGAATTCCAGTAATATTTTCACAACAACAAGGATAGTATAAATTTAGTGAATCCTTTCAACAAACATTTCCCACAAAAAACTGCCAGTTTGTGAAATATTTATGGAGAAAAACTTCTAAATATGGTGCTTTCTGTCTACTTCCTTTCAAAAGAGGGTTTATCAACATTTGACGGAAAATCCAGAAAAAGCGGAGTCACCGCTCAAAACCCGGATTAAGCAGTATAGTTTAAACACAAAATTTTGGGAGTACGGAAAAAATCCTGACAACCGAAAATCCGGATTATCCGAAGCATTCTGTACATTCTAGGAAAAATGAGCTTACTGTGAAGGTCGTTTGGCGACATAATATGGTAGTTAAATCCTCTTTTCAATAATAACCCAGAGACATTCTTCCCATCAGCTGGCTTTTCTGATGCGAGGCTGCCAATAACCTGCAAGAGGTAAAGAAATTGCCATGAAATACGACTGAAGTAATTCAGTTTTCATTTTCGTTATTTTCCTATCTTAGAAATTTGCTTTTAAATTTAGAAACCGCAAGCTGTGACTATCAATAACCAATCATAGTCCTAGAAAGAAGTCAACATTTTGAAGTTTACCGAATTGTTCGAAAATATTGAGGGGAGAGGGGTTGTAACACCGATCTTCCCTCCCACAGTATATCAGTCTACTCAAAGCTTTTTGAATTATTGATTCGTGAACCATGTGTACTGCTTATTCATGACTACAGCGAGATAATCACCTCCTATTTCAACAACCCTGAGATTTTGACTAAACAAAGAAAACAGAGAGATTTTGACTAACCTTCGCCATCTTTTCCCCTCTAAAATGGAGCTCGACACTTTGAACATTTTTCGGATTATACACTTGAATGTGGCTTAACTAAACCAAGCAAAAATGATTCAATCAATCAACCAACTGAAGGTGAAGCGTAGAATGTGAAATCAAAAGCAACACTGATCAATACATTGTTCAGAAAGTACTAACTGTAAACAAATGAGTAACAACATACAAATATATAAGATCTAAGTGTATAACATTAATAGGCAATCAACAATAAATTTTGTATCAGTATGAAGAGTTCAATAACTAGATCAATTTACCAATAATATAATACAACATGCAACTTTTGTTTGGTAAACAAAAGATAAAATAGTTGCCAGAATTACAACTAACTCATGCTGTCACTGCAGATTTAACAAGTTTCTTAATCAACTATATGATAAATCAATCATTCAATTAATCAATTAATCAACAAATCGATCAATCAAGCAATCAATCAATCCACCTTACCCCCTTTTCATCAAAATCTCTAATTAATGCAGCCTTTAATCTGCTCATTTCATTTTGCTCTCCATGAACTAAGACCTAAAAATAGAAACACACGGGCTTGAGAACCTATTGTTACGCGGTTAATTACGGCACTTCCAGATGCAACACCAAATAATTTAGTTTCGATACTGATTTCAACTGAATGGTACTGTGATTTTGTGACTGGTATGGCTAAATATGTAGATGTAAATAGCTATAATGAGAATATGGTGAATACGGGTAATAAAATAATAGTAACCTTCTCTTCTAAAAAGTTCATTAATTGTCCTCACAATACAAGTGGCTATTTCGCTCTCTATCAACAACCTCCCGAAACTCTTCTTACATGCCCTCCTACCCTACCTATCACGTGAAGATATACGATACCTAAACCATAAGAGTATATAAAACCAACAAACTATTTAATTTCATTTTTCATTTTAAATTTTTGTATGAAGGGTTGCCCTTTAGCATAGCTGGTTTTCAAGGAACTCGATATACTAATAAGGATACAGCAACAACAACAGTAGTAAGAATAACCTTCCTAGCACTATCATTCAACCTCAATCAAATATGTTACGCCATGATGACACTACGATCTTCTAATATGCCTGCTCAGATACCTCTAATATCCGTCCCATACTGCAGTGCTTCTTAAATAATGGGGTGCGATGTGATGCTTGTGGGGTGGCTCGACACATTTTCTCTTTTCATGAGGGGCTTTACAAAAAATAACTGAGAAGCACTGCCATAGTGCAACAATTGATTCATTTCATTTTTCATTTCTGGGAGGGCGGCCCTTCAGCACATGCTGCTTTCCAAGCGGCCCTCCATTAATGTTACAGTTTATTTAACAAAAATAAAAACAAAACAGATAAATACTCTAATTAAAAATATGAAAGGAAATTTTTTGAACAAAAGTATAAAATCAAATATAAAATTGAGGAACTTTAGAATCACCCCAGCAATCTAGGTACTATTGCTGTCCAAAAAGAGGCAATCATGTTAAGATGGAATCAGGCACATTCTGTGACGATAAGAAAAAGGTCTTCGAATAAGTGATTGCCTTGCGATTTCCCATTCATTAAAACTTATGCTACAATGGAAATAGAGTATAAATATAAACAAAACATCGATGAAATTTTTCACTTACAATGTGAGGGGGTTTTAGAATGTTGACGAATTCATTCAACTGTTCGTAATCGGCATGTGCAGAGAAAGAGATGTAACCTAGAAACAGAGTGATGTTTTCAAGAACTGCCAAAAATGACACTAAATTAATAAACAATTGGAATATTTATCAGAAGAAGACAATCGACCTTTGATGCAATACTCAATCATAAAATACAGTGTGACGTACTGATTTGCATTTTCCGAGGTAATGTTTGACCAGTCATAGTCACAACTTCTTCAGGTTCTCGCATTAAATCCTGGAACAAAAAATGCATACAAAGCAAGTTGTTTAAGATAAAACGTCAACTCTACTAATTGAATGTCCTGTTCTATTTATGTAAATACCTATCCTTAAAAGGGTTGTGTGTTTCGGCCTTTACACCATTAACTACAAAAGGTAAATTCCTCTTTTTTTGATGATTTAACTATGATAGCTATGACACAGGGGAAACACATGTTTAAAATCTCGACCAAACAGTGCTAAGGGGCTGCAGTGAGAAAAATAAAATTGACACGCTAAAAAATGCAAGATGTAAATAAACAACAGCTGCATTGCAAGACGTTACAATACTTTTAACATAATTTACTCTTTCCGCAAGGGATTGGGTGCTGAAGGGCTGGAACTTGGTGACAACTGTTCCAAAAACTATTCAAGTTTATAAAATACCTTTGCCAAAGTTCCTTCTACGCAGTAACCGGCAATGATTACTCCATTTTTTCTGTCCGTACACCATGTCTCAAAAAGCTCTCTTGAAAGACCACTCTGGAAAAATCGTAATATTAATAAAGAACAAATGGCTGTTAATGACATGAAAATTTGGAAAAATAATATTGCACACAGCTGCGTCGAGCATCATCGGATATCTGAGAAGCCAAAAATAAGTCCAAGAAGGGATTGCTTGAGATTTAAATCTAGCACTGTCCTTATTCACAATAACACAAGTATGACCACAAGTTTCATGAAAAGCTAAAGGAAAATTCATCAATGATAGAAACTTGGGTGAGAGAGAGACAAACAGACAGCTGTGTGTTTCCAGAACTGATAAAAGCTACCTAACTTACCTGCATCATTCCAGGGCTTGCCATTACGACTGATGGGCCTATGTCATCAAATTGATCGATGCTCTAAAAGGTCAAAGAAAATAACGAAACAATTTCAAAAGGTTTAATTTGCATTCGATGGGACAGGTTCTCGCCCAAAGTAATTATCTGAAAGAGCACTGGGACACCTCATTAAAATTTTGGACCTTGCATGAGAGCGCTCATTGAAGGGAGGTAGTACTCATTTAAACCGGAGATATCTTCCAAATACTTATGGTAGAATAAAAATTCATTTGTCTTCTACATATACAAGCTCTCGTCAGACCCCCCAGCTAAATGTGGCAAATAGCATCTAGTGTAGGGTGTCTACCAATTCTGGAAGATGAATTTCCTTGACAATTCCTTTACATTTCCCTGACAAACATATCTCTTTTCCTGACATATTTCATTGTAAGTGTCATCCAATAGAAGCAAAATTATTGAAACTGAGTACATCAATGTCACCGCCAGGTACAGGATTGGGGGGCGATTTTGGGGGGAGGTATAGGTAGTTGAAATTTTGAAGTTTACCGAATGGTACGAATAGTGGCTGTCTGGCTAATTGTAGCAGAGGTGGCCAACAGCATGTCATGCAACAGAGCAAAAGTGGATGTACCTCAGCTGTGGGTAAAGCTAGTTTCTCCCTAAATGTGCGAGAAATTTTAAATGGTCTGAGCTACATATCAATCTCATTGGTCGTGCAGAAGGAAGGAAGTTTTGAATACACAAGCGGAGCGAGTGAAAAATTTTTGAGTTCATGTCCTCTATAACGTCGGAAAACGTCCCTTTGGCAAACATTACGTTCATCATTGATCTGGTACTCTTTTAACCTTTCAGCCATATATATATTTCACAGAATAGATAATAATGGGTGAAAAATGATAATATAAGTATGTCGCGCCATTCTTGGATGTCAGTGGGAAAGGGTCAGATTTTTCTGGCATGTCCCTGACAATACAAAAAAGGACCAAACTTCCCTACCAATTCCCTGACATTTTTTGAGGGAATGGATTTCCCTGATTTTCCTGAAATGGCAGACACCCTGTAATGGTAACACAAGTACTATGGGCTGTCTTAATGACTTTTGGGGCATTTTCTGTAATGCTAACAAATAGAGGAGCACCTGCATTTTTAAATATGAACCATCTCCATTGCAACACTTGGATATATGGTTTCGCACCATATCTGACACAAAATTTTCCATATCAACTAACAATAAATAATCAATCTGTAACAGGTCATACGAAAAACAGCCTAAAATATTTCGAATGCCTCTAAAAGATAGAAATGAATCCTTAATTTAAAATCTAGAAGCGTCCAGTACAAACTCATTTGGATATAAAACAAACCTTTAAATTTGAAATATGCTTAAAGACGAACGGATTTGACACGTTGATCTGCAGAGAAAAGAAACGAAATAGTCGGAATAACATTTTGAAAGAATCTTCTAAGGAACTACGTGTGCGTATCGCTTATTGTGGATTTAGATTCGCTAATGCTATTCGTATTTCGGTCACAACACATGAAAATCATCAAAAACGGTGCAGGCCTTTGCTGGCTAAAAAGATAAAACAGTTGGTGTGATCTATGGAACTTTAAACAATGCAAAATTACTTCTATCATTCGTTGTATTCTTACAATCAATCATTGTAGTCTATGGCAAGAATTATTCTATTATTCAATCGACTGTAAAATTAATCAAAAACTTACCTGCTGCTTGATTTTATCGTTCATTGCTCCAATATATGTCTGATAAACTAGAATGACAATAATTAATAAATAATATCGGATTAAAGTTACAACTAACAAGGCAAATTAGTGAACAATTCAAAACCAATGTGACATAAAATTGGGAATGAGACAATTGGAAGAACAACCTCAAAGGCGTCTGGAAACTGAAAGAACTAAAATGGGGACCAGTTAATTATTTCAAAATTTCCCTGTTTTGAAAATTGTGCTCAAAAATAACAGACGCATAGGAGTGGACTTTGAATTGGTAAATCACATAACAGCCGCATAGGATCTGACATAGTAAATCTAACAATACCGCTCAAATAAGAGCCGCATAAAATTTTCCTTAATAAGTCAAATAATAACCGCATAGGGTCTGACTTGATTAACCTGACAAATTTAACAGAAATTCAAGAAAACAGTCGCTGAGTTTTGAACATTCATAAGTTCTAATGTTTTCCAGCACACTATCCAAGTCAACAAGAGCTTTCTTGTGTTTTCTTCTTTCCTTGGAGCAGCATTTCACAAGTATCTTTTGCGAAGCCACTCGATAGGACGAGAAAATATTTCATGCCCACCTCCACTCGCTATAAATAAGTTCATTATCAAAAAAGAAAATTGTATAATTGAAACAGTTCCTCGGGTCATACGCACCCCCCCCCCTAGCATTGCATCGTAACCTTCGAGAGTCCCACGCACTACTTTTGAGAAACGACCTTAGAGCAATCTAGCCAATTAGCATTCATGCTTCTTACCTGCCATACATTTCTTTGCCAAAGATGACGCATAGTAAACTGGGACGTCATGCAGCTCTGGGTGCTGTGTCCAGTATTCATCTACAACCAATCAGCCATAAATAATGATCAGAGATCGACTATGATTGATCAATTAATGGAAATCAATTAAATCATGGCTAATCAAATATGGAATGGAAAATGTGCAGTAAAGAAAAACACTTAAATATGTTTCCAAAAGTACAACAGAATTTACGAGGTCTAAACTAAAATTGAATTAAAATATCACCTCTCTCGATAGCAAAAGTATTGGCCAAGATATTAAGATCAATTCTGATAGTGATTAGGACTGCTAATTTATCAGGCTTCGATTTAATTGCCCATCCAATAAAGAAGTATCACTAGGTAATTGTGCTGGAGGAAACAGCCTTGCCGAAAACACCCTCTTCATAAAACAGCTAAGCATCTCAGGAAAAGTAATGAAATTAACATATTTACTAATCCCAGGTGTCAGTTCAGACGATAAATAGCTAACGTGGAGCCACGAAGTTCAGGGTTAATCCCCTTAATAATAAGAGTTGGGGTAGAATATGGCACTGGTTTCATTAAGTTTCACGTTAGACACATTCAAGTAAGTACATAAAGCAAAAAGTCGCGTTTTTGCACGTATTCTGTAATACTTTCATATGTTAGGCTTTAAACGTTTATCTTTAATTCTATTAATTTATAAGCCAATTTGGGTGTTCGGTCAGATATTGGTGAATGTAAGGCATTTTTTGTGTAAGCGCTAAAGGAATAGAGAACACCAATGAATGTGAGGACCATGACCAAAGAAGATTCCAAATGCCAATTTTTACCAACATTTGAAAATTTTTACCAAGGGCTCTGTGCAACTGTTTCTTCTATTCTTCTATCTATTTAATAGTATTTTCATTGCTTTTCCATACAAATTTGCTCTGGTCATTTTCCTGTCTCTCAAATGCTTTACAATATTTTCTTCTACGGAAGTATTGATTGGATATCTAAAAAATTTACCGTTAGAAATTTGGGGAGGGTCATATAGGGAAGAGCACGTACGCAATGGGGAACACAGCAAAGGTACATGTGCGTACGAGGGGTAAAGGGTCAAATTTAATACGTAAGTACTAAACCGATGATCACCATAAGAAATCCTTCACACTATTTATGAGAATTTATCCCAGTGAATGGCACCAATGTAAATCCAAATCTTCGTAGAACCTTCAGCTAAGGCTAATGATGAGCACATAATACGTTTGTACATTAGAAAATAAATTGCAGAAAAGCCTGTCAAAACAATTTCAGCATTGAAGTTTCTTATAATTAAGTAAAGCATTACCTAGGATCAATAATAGCTCCTGCGCTCGTCCAAGTGCAAATACAGGTATAAGTACTCTTCCGCCTCGATTAATGGTGTCGTGAACGGTACCTGGGAAAAGTGACATGGTACTTTTGAAAAAGCAAAACTCGACTACAATAAATCAACCAGCTTTATGTACCAAACCTAATTATTCAATAATTTAAGACCACCTTGATCCCGACTTTCCATTGGCAGCTTTTCAAGCATTTCAACTTTTGTAATAAAATACTTTGATTTTCTATCTTCCGTTGAAAAATAATTTTCTCTCTCTTGTCCTTAGATTCTAATGTAACTGAATAAGTACATGAGCTAGATTCTAGATATATATTTTGTTATTGTTAATATAATCTGTTTACTTGTGAATCTTTTTTCTCTTTCATCTCTATTCTCATGAATATGTGTCCCATATGTTGATTCCTTGAAGAGGTAAAAGAAATACTCAAAACGAATTGCTTTAAATTTCCATGCAACTTTCAACACAAGAAACATCCTCATCACTGGAATCTTTTTCCCAAAATTTAAATCCAAAGAAAGATCAAAAGCAAATTTACAAGTTTCAATATCAGAGCCTTCAACAGAACGTGGCATCCAGTGATGCATCACCGGTTATTTAATGCAAAAAAGACCGTCTAATTCTGACTCAAAATGATGTAAAAAAGTACACCTAGTGAGTGGCCTTCCATGAGACACAGCGACCTACTATTCATGATCAGCTGCTTACTCTAAATATTATTAAAAGTTCTTTACAAAAACAATTTTGTCAATTTTTGAATTGTCAAGCCTTAGCCACTGAATAAACAAAAGCATGAGAGATATTCTAAGAACTGCTACGCACATAGAATTATGAAAGTCCATGGGCACCAATGTTCTAGTAAAACATGGTAAATAGAGAGAGAGAGAGAGTCGAGTGAGAGTGAGATAATAGATAGATAGATCGATGGATAGATAGATAGATAGATAGATAGATAGACAGACAGACAGACAGACAGACAGACAGACAGACAGACAGACAGACAGACAGACAGATAGATAGATAGATAGATAGATAGATAGATAGATAGATAGATAGATAGATAGATAGAATGATAGATAGAGACCACATGGACAGCATCAGCACCAAGAAAATAAAAGGTCTATCTACCCACTTTCAAGGTTCTCTTTTGGCTACTAAGCCTGGAATGAGCTGCATGAAACAGCTTTTAAAACAAAGATATTTATCGCACTTTCATTAAAGACATAAACCTCTGTAACAAATTAGTTATAGAAAAATGGAGATTGATTGTTGTTACATGCTCAAATGCAGAGCTCTCAAGAGATGGCGGCTCCTGGAAATTCATTGCAAGTTACTCCTGCCTAAACTGCTGTCTACTTTGACTTAAAATGATGTTGAAAAGTATAGAAAGTAGGTAGCCCTCCATGGGACACAACTGACTACTATTCATGATCAGGCACTTATTCTAAATATTATTGAGCACTCTGGAAGTGGAGATATGATTTAGTTATTACATTGAATGTAGTGATTCACTAACCATTATGAGAACATCAGGGTTGACATTTGGTATCTCAGCTGCCATAAGATGCCTGTCCTCTTGCCTTGAGAAATCCCCAGTGTACAAAATCTAACATAGCAACAAAGAAATAAATGGACAAGCAAACCATTTTAACTTCACATTGACTTGCTACAAAAATGGAGATTGTGAAGAAACAAAGGAATAAAAGGAGGGTACATACACACCGGCAGTCCTATCACAAAAATCTCTATTTTTGGGGAAGAGTAAGAAAGAAAATGAAGGTACCTTTCATTAAAATTCATCAAATCATTAAATTTGCCAAAGTAAATGGAAAAAGGAAGGTACCTTTGCATCACCATTTTTAGTGAAGTTTGAGAAATAAAAGAGGTGTATGTTTACAACTGCAATCTCTATGACAAAAATCTTTATTTTTGAAGATGTGTAAGGAATACAGGGAAGGTACCTTTACACCTGCAATTTCTATCATAAACATTGCAGCACCAAGCACATGTCCAGCATTGTAGCACCAGAATTTCACACCACCTACATCTTTTTCTTCATGAAAGTGAATAGTCTCTATCTTATCCATACTCTTTTCAAGATCTTTCTCAGAATAAAGCATGTGATCAGCTGAGATATTGCTGGAATTAAAATAAACTGATGTAAAAACTTTATCACTTAAAAAGAGTGGCTTCCATAAATAAAAGTAGCACAAGAAACAAGACACTACAAAGGTATATTTTATAAAAGTATAATAAGGTAAAAACATCATGAATGAACCCCATCA
This sequence comes from Cassiopea xamachana, assembly GCA_900291935.2. Lineage (NCBI taxonomy): Eukaryota > Metazoa > Cnidaria > Scyphozoa > Rhizostomeae > Cassiopeidae > Cassiopea > Cassiopea xamachana. Next base: position 9,427,611 of record OLMO02000009.1, on the reverse strand, counting down.
AAGCTATCATCATCATCCATCATGATCACTATTAAGTATCATCATCAGCATTACAAAACATCCAAACCTTAACAACAACCACTGCTAAAAATTTAAGGTAACATAAAGCATACCTGACTTTTATGTAATCTGACAACAACCACCTATAAGAATAATTCTATCTTATCAACTCTCTCTATATTTGTGATGATAAACAAGCAAAAGGAAAACTACTGCACCATCTCAATAACCTCCCATAAAGCATTAGGTTGTTCTTTATGTAGATAGATACTGCAAGAGAGTGCTGGTTGTGCAAAACAGAAATGCTGCAATTATGAGAAGAATAACTAATTTTTTGATAAATAATGGGCCTAGCACTATTGAGAATGCAGAACATCATGCAGACAAAATACTACAATTTAACTTGTTTGAATATAAAAATATACCTATAAATAGCTTTTGTAGCATGAGTCATGAAAACTCTTCCTTTAAAATGTGTCTACAATTAAAATGGAGAAAGAAATATATATGACACAGAAAATTTTGTTTATCAGTGCTGCTGCTCATCTCTTAAAATCACTCCTCACTTTCAGGCTTTTGTCATTTACCAAGTGTGATACATGCCCATGTGCCCACATGCATGCTTACACATGCAATTGATCACACTCGCAAATAGGTGTTCTTGAACATTTGAGCATGGTGACTTCAAAGTCTGATTTTGTCAGTTGGAAAGGGCTAGCTTATCTTCATACTAATCACCCTAACATGTTCACCAATCACTTCCTTTTGGCTTTTAGGAGCAGTGTTTAGTCTGATGATGAATAATTGCCTTTACTTCTGTCATTTAACTACAGTAGTTTCCTTGCTTGAACAAATTTGTTTGATTAATGTTATCTTTGCTGCACCATATAGTTCTTTATTTCTTGATTTGAGCATGCATATGTAAAGATCTTAACAGTATAATTGCAAGCGCAAAATCATTTGCACATTCAACTTACTGTACTCACAAAATATTCACAAAAGAATGTCAAGTCTTTTGAAAGTCTGTCATCAATATCACAGAAATTTGCCTTCACTTGGAAAATCTCAACAAAACAATAGAAGCAATCAAACAGCCAAATCTAAATTAATAGTTACCTTTTCAAGAAACCATGGTAGTGCTCCACAGTGATCCAAATGAAAGCTAGGTGGGAAAATACAGAGGTAATAGCCAACTGTTTATAGCAGTGGTTTTCTGGGTCTCCGCCAATCCAGGAGTTACTCAAATGCTGTGATTGACAGTAATTTCTAATTCTCCTGTGAAATGGCATGAAAACAGGGGCCCTAGAGCCACTGTAATAAATCCTTGGGGCTCCCCCCAGCAAAAAGGTTGAAAACTGGTCCATACAGTACCAAAATTAAGATGTTATACCCTTACAGGATGACACTACAGAATTAAAGATGTGTGAATATGACTAGATATTATGAAGAATAGCGACTACAACTGTACTGAGTAAATAAAAACACCTGATTTAGTTTCAGTGAAGAAATTTATGCAGGATATGATAAGGAACAGTCACCAAAGTCACAGTAAAAATATTTTAATGAAAAACTTCCCCCCAATGACCTAGTTTTCAGAAAACAATGAAGATAACATTTTAAATGTTCATATATTTTATACTTTACTTAGTATCAATCATAAAGCAACTGACTGGCTTATGAGCAGCAAATCTACTTCTGCTGGGTCAATGTCGTCAATAAATGGCAATGAATCCAAGCCAGTGTATCCTGGATGTATGCCACAATCAAGCTTGAAGACACAAAAGCAATGAAATACACAAGTTAAACAATATTAAATAGGGCAATGTTGAAGACTAGAAGGAACAAAAACTGAAGATTACAACAGAATCTCATCCAAATACATGATGTGTTTTGTTGTGTAAGGAAAAATTTATTCAGAACTCAGGTTACTTCATTGACAAACTAATCTATGGCTGTGTGACAATCCTGATTATTATAAATTCTCAAATAAGCCTCCAACTCTGAATAAGCCACCTTTGAATAAGCCCCCAAATAAAAACCATTTTCACAAATAAGCCCCCCAACAAATTTGCCCATGGAGCCTTATTTCAGGGAAGTATAATAGCAGAATGATATCTGATTTCAAGAAAGCCCCACATGATGATAGATATACAATATTACTTTCTTTGACTGGAGACTAAAAAGCAAAAAAGAAACATGGCTTTCATGATGATAATGAAGAAATCATTATTGACTTATAAATTTTGTTTACATAACAGCCCTTTTGTTATTTATAACTTAATTGATTTAGAAAATTATGCTGCTTTTTATGTAATCTTTTGAGGAAAACACCAAACTTTGAAAGAAGCCCCTACCCAAAAATTCAGGGCTTATTTGATGATTTATGGTATGGTACTTTGAAATCTAAGCCAATAACACAATAAATTGAAGAACCTTTACACTGCTTACACAGAATACAGTGTAAATTCTGGATACAAACATGCTCTATAGTAACTATAATTGAAAATTATCAGGCTATTACCATAACTTTCTTTCCTTTAAATTCCAAGATATGACATGATCTGCCAACTTCTTGACCAGACCCACTGGTAAAAAAAGATATCTTAATTTAATGGATGTAGGTAACATCAGCAGATACTACTGACAATGCATAACTTCAAATGTCTTCTAGAATATTTAATATTTGGGAGCATGGTGAAAATTGATAAAAATGATAGCAGTTTTATTCTTTCATGTGATTAAAAGTTCACACACGTTTTCCTTTTATTATTAGCAAGCTCTAATGCTAGCATTTACACAGTACTCTCTGCTACCCCATAGCCCCAACTTTCAAGCAACAAGTCCATAAAAATAATCAGTATTTGGAAGTGGCTAATGACTGTAGACATTAAATAGCTGGAATGCAAACATGCTAAAATAGGGTTCATAGCCAATATGCAAATCAACTTTTTTACTTTTCCTTGGTTCATGGTCAAAATGCCCTATTTTTTCCTGACCCTTACTTTATATACAGTAAACCCCAGATATTCCAGATAAGACAGGAGTAAAGGAGAAACCTAGATTAGGTGAAAATCTAGATAAACAAGAGGATCACTTTTTGGAACATAGAATAGAGTAGAGATTGAAATAATCCAAGTAATCATACTGAGACATTTCCTTCGACTTCCAGTAAAATCTTTGCTATACTTTTGTCAATTGCTATAAACTGAGTTGAAACAATGCAAGTATAAATTAGTAATCTCCCACAAAACCATTGCCAGTTATTGAAATAGTTATGGAAAAATCCGCTAGATATGGTACTTTCAGTCTCATAACTCACAACGAGGTTTTTTCATGGTATTACTTTGATATTTTGACAATCTCGAGCATTTTGGAAGCCAATATTTGATAGAAAATCCAGATAACGCAGAGTCAATTCTCCAAAAACCCAGAATAAGCAGTAAAGTTAAGTACATAGAAATTTTTGAGTATGGAAAAAATCCAGATTATTAAAAAAATCCAAATTACCCAAGCCAGATTATCTGGAGTATACAGTATTTCCAAAATAACTGGCCTGCAATGTTTTAAAGGTCAAGCATGCGATAGCTCATTTTAGGGTAGTTTGCTATGCAAAATCTAAAAAATAATATAGCCCAATCAGGTCAAGTTTTTTGAGATGCAAGGTTGGAAAAGAGTTGTTGGTAACACCTTTTAGGGCTATTTATTATTTTTAAGTTTTGGTAAAGTGCTTCACAAAAGCAAGCATTTTATCTAAAAAACTACAGAAAATAAATATTACACACTACACAAAAACTAATTGCAGATGAAGGGTCTATTTTGTCACTTTCTCATGCAATGAGTAGTCATGAAGTCTTGTTTCAAAAACCAACACTAGTCCACAAGAAGGCATCATCCAACTGGCCTTTGAATGCTCTTCCGTGACAACAATTTTCTCGTGGAAATGCTCTACCCTGTTCCTCACTTAAGTCTCCACAGCTCAGAAGGAGATAGTCTAAGTGGGGACCATAGACAGTCCCTTTTGACTAGCATCTAAGCCCCAAATTTTTTAATTCTTTTAATTGTATATCTCAAAGACTTGATCTGACTACACAATATGGATGGTATATTTTGATTCAGTTCACAAAAAATACAAAATCAGTTGAAAAGCCTTAAACCTTTGAAAAAAAGTTGCTAAAGGCAGGCCAGCATATGTAAACAATAATAAAGAAAGAATAAGAAAGACAGAGCCTTCTTTAAAGTCTCATTCAAGAACAGAAATAACAGAAAATAACTAATAAGGTTTATTTTCTAAGTAAAATTTCAAGTGCACACCTAAATTTCACACCTGATACTAACTGCACACTTGCAAACTGGAGATCTTATCAAATGAGGCAATGCTCTGCCATCTATGGAAAGCTCCTAAGCCCAGGACTTAGCCCTGACAACATATTTCTATATTTTTTGTAATTTTACATATTTTCATCTTGCAATTATTACTTCTGTAGGTGTAGATTGATGTAAATATTGTAAAGTAGGTGTAACTTAGCTGTAATTTAGCTATCTACTGTGATAGAAGGGCATCGCAGGGGTTATGGGGAACAAGGAGCTTGCAGTTTTCATTAATGGGACATGAGCAAATCTTTTAAGGGAACTAGGGGTCAAAGTGGATTGCGGGGAGAAATTTGGCATTTCTTTTAGGTGAACATTCAAAAAACATTTTTAGGAGTAAGGGAGATTTTGGAAACTCTCCTGGGGAATATGGGAGGACAGACCTCCCTGGGGCCCTCAGCTAGTGACATTGATGATGATTTGTGGGCAAATGCCCAGACATCAAAATCTCTGTTTCAATGTCAATCCACTAAAAGTTACTGAGCAGTTATTTGGGGGGATTGTAAGTGGGCAAAGTGAGCCCAAATGGCATTTTGGGGAGGGGTAAAATTATTTGACCAAAGGTTAAATCACAGAAAAAGGATTAGGTGATGAAATAGATGTTTTTTTATGAAACCTGCTTTTTTTGGCTGAGCCTCAATATTCTTCCAACCTTTTTTCTTATAAAGCAATTGCATATTTGGCAAATACTCTGTTAATTCAGTACCGATGCCCATAAGTCCGTAATTCAGTACCACTCCTGTTTGGCAACTTCTCATGGTCTCATTGCCAGGGTTGCCAGATTGGCATTTTGAATGCCAAATATCACAATTTTGGCATTTTATGAAGTAGTTTGGAATTCAAAAATTGCATTTGGCAGACTTTTTAGTTTGCCATTATTCTGACCATAGTTTCACTAAGTGCCATTTATCATCTTTTACTTTGTTCTGAATAATGTACATCTAAGTATGCATGTATGTATGCCTTATGAAAGGTAACTGGACGTACTGACAGTATAGTGATGCCAACTTCTTCGTGAATATCATTAGGCGATATATAGTCACTCTAGGGATGAAAATACAGAAAGCTTTACAGCTTTGTGGCCTCCGCGGTGGCTATTTTGATTTAGCATATTTTATTTTAGCCCACTTTGGCACACATTTGTTGACCATTTGGCATACAGTATTTTGACTTTTCATGTCTGGCAACCCTGCTCACTGTTTGGCCTAGAAACTGCGCGGCTGCAAGTAACTTGGATAAGAACTTTGCGCGGCTGAGAGTAAAGTACAGAATTGTCTTACCAGAAGAATTTTGTGCTGCTTCAACAACGTATAAATGCCAAGATAGCCCTGATTTTTCTTGATAAACCGGCAATGCCGTGATCAACAGCATGTACTCAAATGCAAATGATTGAGCTACCCATCACTATACGCTTTGCAAGGCGCGCAAAAATCTGCCAAATTGATTCCAGAAGTATGTGTTACTTACAGTGGCGTTATCTTCAATAAATCACTCTCCTCAGGGCTCTCACCTTCTGGCTTCTTCGTCGCCATCTTTCTTCGGTTGACCCCACGAGGTAGCTAGAACCAGGGCTGCCAGATTACTTTTTCGGAAATACCGTAATGCCCCATTAAGCGACCGGGCGCTTAAAATGTTTGAGCTAAAAAATACCAAATACGACACCAAAGACATGACAAAAATGTGAAAGACAGAAGTACTTAGGAGAAGTAGGAATCAACACAGCAAGAGAAGTTATGAAGACTAAATTGGAAATCTGGGATGTAGGTAGCAACTTTGGCATGAAAAGGGAATACTGGTGTGGGAAAAAGAATAAGTGAGCATGTTTTAGAGTGTGAAAAAGTCAGGGAAACAATTGAGAAAAAAGGCGAGAAAGAGTGGATGGTTAGTGAAAGACGTGAAGACCTAATGAGAGCAACTGAATACATGAAGGCATATTTAGAAAAGAGAGAGGAATACGCAACAAGAACAAAGTTCCTTTTTTTTAGTAAGTAATGCCAGGGAAAGGCCATAGGGCCTATAATAAAGCTTCAACAAAGGAAAACTGAGAAAATGAGGGGAAGTTTAAGTAGAAAGGGAGACAAGATCAAGTTTGTTGATTTTAGATTTAAAAGATGACAAATTGTAGGATTCAAGGAAAGTAGTGGGTGGCAATGAGTTCGAGAGTTGTGAAGTTCTGGGAATGAAAGATGATTTGTGAGATCGCACATCAGAACTGATAGTGCTTGCTGGTGACAGTAAAGAGGTTGATGATAAATATAAATATAAGCAACCTTCTCCAGTTATACCAAAATCGTGCTTCGAGTTAGATAGAAAGAATGGGAGTGCGAATGCGATGTAGAGCTTCTAACATTTGCATTGCCAATCAGTGCCAATTTGACACTGACATTCTATTCCTCTGCTTTGTCTTCACATTTGTTGTATGTGAAAAGATCCTTTCACCAACAGCACTGCTTGTTGGTGTGGTAAGGCATGCAAGAGCGTACCTTGCAAGTTCTTAAAATGGGTGATCTTTCATCTGATTCTCAATTCTAAAACACCAGACCAGAAGGCAACAGCTTCTTTTGGCATTTCGTCATTAAATATCATCTCGTCGTTCCAATTAACGAGAAAGATTTTTCTATACTGGCAGCCAATCTCTGAGAGTTTTTCAGACAGAAGGTGCTGCATAAGTAGCATTGAAAGAGGCACTGTGGAAACTTGATTCACAGCATACGATGGATGCAGGTGGCTCAAAAATTCAAACATGTTGTATGACTCTGGAAGACTCTTGGGTACTAGTTGTGTGCCTTCAAAAAGCATCCCATGGCACCTTGCTTTTGTATTTTTAGAACGATATAGCTGCCATCCTTCGTCCTCTCAATTAAAAAAAACTGGCAGACTGAATTCCAAAAAATAACTTGAAAAAACTGCTTTTATAAGGAAATTGTTGATCAAACGAGAACGAAAATAGGCACATTACATGTCTTACAAAACCTGAAAATCCTTTTTCTTGCATCATCAGGCACGTCGGAGCCGGGGTGCTGGGGGGCTGCAGCGCCCCCCATTGTTTTCACCAGTGTGTGCTATTATACAATATATAGTGTATCCAATATAGAAGATGTATTTTGATACTCAAAAGTGGGGTTTTGGTGAGCAAAACAAGCTAATTGACCAATCACGATAAAGATGACGTAATGGTCTGTCACGTGTTCTAGGTCATATTCCTTGGTGCCACTTAAACCTGTCCACAAGTTCCCCGGCAATTTTTCAGCAAACTTAGGCTTTTTTACCAACTTTTAGCTTGTTGAGCAACTTTCAGTTTATCAGGCAACGTTAGGCTATAGTTTCTCGATAGTCATAGTCCAAATGCACCTGCTACAACTGAAACAATTGGATTGCAGAATAACACTTGTGTCGAGAGTATCGTTGTCCAACTTTTTAGTATTCATATTGCTCTTAGTGCACGTTTTGGTTATCACGGAAGCTTCTATAAGAAAAGTATTGCTAAAATTACGTAAAAAGTAAGAAGCCCATACATATACATCTGATATTAGATTTGACAAAATGTTAAGAAACATCCAGGCTGAGGACAGGGACTTCATATATGCAGCTTTACAACGCCTTATAAGCCACAATAGTGGCAATAGTGTTTAAAACGTTATATTCATTGGAAATACATGTATTCTAAGGCCAAATTATGTTCTAAACTACTATGTTTTTATACTGAACTTAGCATTATAAACATTGTTTCACCATGAAACCTCTGTCCATTCTTGTTTTCTCAGTGTTTCCATACTTAGGCCCATTAGGCCGGTTACAATGAACACAACTGCCTATAAAATTGATGGAGGAAAATCTCGAGGAAATGAGTGAAAATCATTGAGAAAACATGTTTCATGCGTACGTTTGCACTGATTCTAGTAGTTTAGTCAATGTTTCCCTATAAGAATAGCGTTAGTTTACGTTTTTACACTACATGCAGCTTTAAAACGCTTTATAAGCTGCAAAAGTGACAATAGTGTGCAAACAGTTATAATCATTGGAAATACGTGTATTTTATATCGAAACCATGTTCTAAACGTGTTTCTACGCTGAATTTAGCATTATATATCTATTGTCTCACCATGAAACCTCTGTCCATTCTTGCTTTTTCAGTGTTTGCATACTCAGGCCCATTACGCCGTTGCAATGAACAACACTGCATACAACATTGTTGAAAAAAATTTCGTGGAAATGAGTGAAGTTCATTGAACAAACATGTTTTAAGTGTACTTTTGCACTGATTTTAGTAGTTTAGTCAAAGTTTCCCCATGAAAGTAGCGTTAGTTTACGTTTTTACAGTATATGCAGCTTTTAAACGCTTTATAAGCTGCAATAGTTGCAATAGTGTTCAAAATGTTATATTCATTGGAAATGTATTCTACGGCCAACTATGTTCTAAACGTGTTTCTACGCTTAAGTAGCATTATAAACATTGTCTTGCCATGAAACCTCTGTCAATTCTTGTTTTTTCAGTGTTTGCATACTTAGTCCCATTAGACCAGTAACAATGAACAACACTGCATACAACATTGTTGGAGGAAAATTTCGAGGAAATGAGTTAAATTCATTGAATAAACATGTTTTAGGCGTACTTGTACACTAATTCTAGTCGTTTAGTCAAAGTTTTCCCATGAAAATAGCGTTAGTGTACCTTTTTACACTATGAGAACAATGTGTGTTAGGTCGAACGTTCAGTACGTAGTTTATCATTCAGTGTATATGGGCATGGTCGAAGTTTGGATTAGTTGCACTGTAGGTGTGGCTATGTGTACGGCTCTTCTAGCACAAGAAGCAATTTAAGGAAGGCATACGTTGTACCCCATACGTTTTACAGTTAAGGGCTACCTACACATCGACTTACAATAACCATATATATCAACTATGAATGCATGCTAGGGGGGCAGATGTAAAATGGCTTTGTAGTAATTGAGCAACTTTCTGGTAACTTTTGTGAAAAGAAGCAACTTTTTCAAAAATTTTGGGAACTTTTCCGGGAATTTTGAGCAAATTGTGGAAAGGGCTAGTGCCGCTTACGCGTGGAGGCCTGGGGGTTGTCACACTCCCAAGATACCTGAAATTTCAAAAAAGTTGGCAAAAGGTCGGCCATACTGCAAGAGTTGGTCAAATAGTATTAACACCAAAACTATTACCGCATCGTCCTTTCACATCTCTAAGTCAATGACAAGTAAAACTAGATATACCTCTTTAAAACTCCATGCTATAGAATACGAAATAAATTAAACTCTACTAAAAGGATTTTGCATGTTTTGATCATATAGATGAAAGGAATATCAAAAAATATCAAAATAAAGATCTATGTTTACAATTTTAGACAAACAATATAAAAACGAATGAAATATAACTAATTGAAGGCAGGTCTAGCTTCATTCAAAGCATTTGAAACCGGACTCAAAATACAGAGATTTGATGGAAGGAAATCAGCAATTACTCTCTTTATCTCAACAAGTACTTTTAAGAACGGGCCAGTAGTTGTTCAATAAAGGTCTTTAATAACGCTTTTCAGAATTTAGAGTCAAAGTAAAAATATTTCAAAAAATTGAATTTTCATGATGTCACATTTTAATGCTCTATTTCTACTTTATCAAACAATGTAGAAATGGTGGTACCCCCTAAAATCCACCAATATCAGTAACAAGAGTTCATTAGTGACGACGTCATAAAATCTATTTTTAGAATTTTCATATTTTGACAACATGAGATGAAAGCTCACCTCAAAATAGGCATGTGTTGGAAATTTTAGATGAATATTGTCAAAATGGGCTAAAATATAACCATTTGAAGACAGAAAACTTGCTATACAAACCTCTTTATTTCTCTCCTGGTTCCAAATGTTTAGAACCAAATACAGCATACAGTGATTTGATAGGAATCATATCACCATTCAATTGCCTGTATCTTGGTCATTATTTTTCAGATCAAGCTGAAATTTGTCAATAGTGGCTATTTTAACGTGTGTTTTCAGAATTTAAAACCAAAATCAAAATAGTCTAAAACATAATTTTTGTGACATCACACTAATGAACTCTATTTTTTGTGCATTAAGTAGTATGGTATGCTACTTTCCATTTTAGATCCCCATCCAAAACAATCTCTGCTCCTTCTTGCAACAGTCTGAACTTCACTGCATTATATAGCTTTCAAAATAAGCATATGCTAACTAGATTCTATGACTGCAAAATCTTACCTCATTGTCTGAATTTGTTTATCTATGAATGCTATTTGTCAGTACTTTGATCATTCCTTACAGCAATATGCTAAATAATGAATTGAATATTACCATGTTAATAGACTTCACTTGCAAAACTATTCTTCTTTCAACATCTCTACTCCATGCTTCTTCACAAAATCATCATATTCAATAGCCTCTTGATTGGTGAGAAAAATCATCCTTTAATTTTCTTAACCCATATAATAGTGCCTCATCACAAAAGCTAATATCAAAAATGTGACTACGGCGATATGGTATCTGCCCAGATATGAGATATTAATAGATGAGATGAAATTCTGTACCATCATATCGAATAATAAAAGATCCATCATTTCTTTTTATATAACCACTTTGTTGTCCAGCTAACATTTTCTAAACATTCTATCTGGGAAACTCTTTAGCACTTCACGTTTCACTAAAAATTCTCTGCCACCAACAATCATTTTTACATTATGGTAATTATTGATTCGGTTTACCAAACCTGACAGCATGTAAAATTCAGCATCAGCCATAAATGATGCTGTAAACGAAGGTGTTGTGTACTTTCCAATAATGTTATCAGAAAGAGTTTCAGATTTTAGGTAGTCCATTATGTGTTGGAACCTTGAACTGTCACGTCTGATTAAGTAGGATCCATCACCTCTTCTTACATAATCATCTTTCTCTCCTGCTAGCATCTTCCAAAATATGCTGTCTGGAAATCTATTCAATAATCTACGTTCTACTACAAACTCCCTGCTACCAACCTTCATCTTTACATTATGGTAATTATTGATTCGTTCTTTCAAACCAGGGAGCATCTAAAATTCAGCATCATCACAAATTAGTGCACTGTGCTCTCCAATGACACCATCAGAAGGAGTCCCAGATCTAAGGAAGTCTAGAATGTAATGAAAATATGTACCATCTCGCTGAATAAAGTAGAATCCATCACATCTCGCCATATAATCACCTTCTTCACCTGACAGCATCTTCCCAAACAAGCCTCTTGGGAATTTATTCAGCACTTTAAGGTTTAATATAAACTCCCTGCCACCAACAATCAACTGCACATTATGGTAATTATTGATTTGCTCTTTCAAATCTGGCAACCTATAGAATGCAGCATCATCACAAAGTGACACACCACAATCTTTAACAACATCATCAGAAATAGTACCAGATTCTAGATATTCAAGTATGTGATGAAAGTTTGCGCCATCACGCTTACTGTAAAATGAACCATCATGCTTCCTCTTAAAAGCACACTCCTTTCCTGATGCAATTGTAGGGTTCGTGATGGGAACCCCTGATGCTAGACAGCGAGAGAAGATTAGAGAGCCACCATAAAGTGACAGTTAAGTAAGAAATTGACTGCTTTCGATAATTGACAACCGTCAATCTTATCTATTTTATGTATCTGTCATTTATGTTTTAGTCGTTAGTTGTTGTTCGTAGTCATCGTTTGTAGTAGTAAAGAGTTCAGTTGTGTTCTTATCTAAAAGTATTCTTCAGTAAAGCATCGATACGTGAACCGAACCTGCAACACATGGGACAGCCTTAGCCAATGCAGAAACACAAGTTACACAATCCCTCCAAAAACACTAATTGGATACTGCTTCAGCACTTCTCGTGTGACTACAAAATCTGTATCACCCACATTCAATTTCACATGCTTGAAATTGTGGAATTGCTTTTTCAAACCTGATAGGCCATAAAATTCTGCTTCACTCTATATCTGTAGTCCACGCACTTCAATAACATCTTCTAAGATTTTACCATCTCTTAGACAATTTAGGACATGATGAAAGAAAGTACCATCACGATCAATGAAAAAAGATCCATCATCTTCTTTCTTCAGGCCAAATTTCTTTGAGAACATTAGTGCTAAAACGCTCTCTGATTCTCTTCTCAATGTCTTAAGAGATGTTGTGAATATTTTGCCACCAACATTCATCTCTACATTCTTACCAAGATGAACATTTGATAATTTTGTACACACCTCCTTGTGATGGCTTATTGCTTCATCCAGAACTTTTAAGTTGGCATCCGACAAATTCAGAAATGAATTCAACTTCTTTTCGACTTCACACAGCTCCTTTCTTGTTTCATCTACCAAATCACTTCCTGGAATCTCGCCCTCCTCCGTAACATTTTCACTGCTACAACCATCATCTCCATTCAACTTGGTTCTTATAGCCTTTACTAATCCGACTAGGCCATAGTATTACGCCTCACCCAGAATCTCTTCTAAATCCATCTTCAAAATTGAAGGTACGGGAGTTTTGCCAGATCTCAAATAATTCAAAATATGACGAAAATAAGTCCCGTCTCTATCAATGAAGTAACAACCATCATTACCTTGCTTTAGCTCAAAGGATGAGGAGAACGTTACCGCAAGTAGGGTCAATTGCAATTAGGGTCGATGGCTACCTCTCTAATCCTCATTCTATCAACTCAGGTGTACCTCAGGGCTCTGTTATCTCTCCTGTTCTGTTCATTCTCTTCATAATTGACCTGCTTTCCTCTATATCTTCCAGTATTTTCACCTTTGCCGATGACGCTTACTTAAGTTCATCTTTTTCATCCAATCCTCAACACCTTGCCTATTCTGATATTTCACCATATCGTACACTTCAGCTTCACTTCTCACCAAAGACTTGACAAATGTAGACAAGTGGGGACATGACAACCTTGTTAAGTTCAATGAAGAAAAGACAACACAGGTTGTCATATCACGTAAACATCGCCAAGATTTCCCCCCTGTTTTCATGAGCGGCCATAAATTGGACATTTCATCTTCTTTCACTCAACTTGTTCTTTCCCCGTTATTACTTACTAAAAATCGAAAAAAAATTAACTCTCTGGGTGTTTCGGCAATGTTTCTAAACGTGTTTGGTAGATATTTCCACTGACGTTCAATTTAATGGTACTTTCAAAGTTAATTTATGATATCTTGCGTCAAAGTCCATTGAAACGTTCTTCCTTCGCTTTCAGGCGAGAGAAACTGCTTTCAAGGGCTTTATTTGATGCTATCACCGCATTTCTTAGGTCTTCAAAAACTTCTTGAGTCTTCGCTTGGTATGTTCAGAGGGCCACGCCCCTGATTCCTAGAACTGTATGTTGCTAGGAATCAGGGGTGTTGCCATCTGAACAAAGTTTTAGAACCACACCCTCTAAATCCTAGAGAAGCGCCCTTTGTTAATACGTACTTTCTAAATTGAAAATGGTGAATCTAGTTAATGATATGAATGTAAGAACTTTAAACAGACCTTTTATCATTATTATTTCCAAATTTATTGACTTTAAGAAGGCATTTGATTAAGGTAGACCACTGAGTTCTCCTTTCGAAATTAACTAACCAAAGGAAAGTAGGGACTCCTCTTCGGTGGCTCACATTCTACTTGACAAAGAGAAAGCCATACTGTCAATTACATGACCAAAAATTCAGCCTAAAAGTTGTTCATTTTGGCATCCCACAGGGTTCGTATTTGGGACCACTCTTCTTCATCAACAGCTTCGAGCAGTGGCTCAAAAAAGCATCTCAAATAAGTAAACGGATGATACCAGTTTAACCTGCATTGCAGAAGATATTGACTCTGCAATGATCTAAAAGCTAAGGATGAAAATTTTGCAGCGTGGTTGCGGAACAATAGAAAGAGTTTAAACTTCCAGTTCAAAAGGATAAACGGATATGATTCCAATGCTCAGAGTATAAGTTTAGGGGTTCCGCAAGGTTCTTGTCATGCCCCCTATTATTTTCCATATATACCAATAACGTCCCAAATGCAATCAATAATTCCAAAGTCTATATTTACGCTGATGACACTTTTATAAGCCGAACAAGCCTAGAGACAGATAATATTCCTGACATTAATGAAATACTATATAAGGATTTAGAGTCACATTGATAATTCCCTTAGCTGGAAGAAGCAAATCCAAGAAATATCTTAAAAAGTCTCGTGATCTATATGAATGTTGAAATATGCTAAAAGATATCTTCCTCCCTTGACTGAATCAGCTACCCTCCCTAAGAATTTGTAATAAATAAAAAATAATAAATGAAAAATAAACATTGATATAACGAAGTATACGTTAATCCCGAAAATGTTTTGGATGGTAAAATTTTCGTACGGTAAAATTTTCGGGAGGTAAAAGTGTCGGACAGTAAAATTTTCGGATGATAAAATTTTCGGACGGTAAAGTTTTTGGATGGAAAAATTTTCGGACAGTAAATTTTGGACGCTTTATTTTCGGGCAGAAAACTTCGGACTAAAATTTAGAGATTTCGGACTATTTCGGACAAATGAATAAGATACCTTGAAATTTCGGACATTATCCTAAACTCAATATAATAGTTACAAAATCTCCAATTTCAGCCTTCTTTTCACCAGTAAAAAGCTAACCTTCCTTCCTTTACTGCCTGTTTCTTCTATTTTACTACTATTTTTTCTGCCATACAAAATGATGGCTTGTTCTGCTTAATTACTTCATTTGCTTTCTCTCCTTCTACTCCATTTACTCTTCATGAAGCCATTCTCTACTTAGTTACATGTTCTGTCGCAGCTATGTTCAAAATTAATTAGCTCTAATTAACATATGTTCTCTTTTAGCCCCTTGGGGACCTAATTCATGTAGATCCCAGGGGGTTACTTGAACCTTCTACGTAGGGAGGGGCCATCCGATACTTTTGAGTGAGGATTCGCGTTGTGACCGGATACTTTTGGGGCACTTTACCATGATGGCACGTGTTAGTAATTCGTTACTCAATAATGCCTTTTTGAATGGATCTCATCAAGTAATTCATTAAAAATGTTTGGGTGTATGCAAGTTTTTTTTATCCTTTTGGGTAAATTCTGTAACTCGCGGATGGACCTCCCGTATACAAAATGTTCGAGCGACCCCCCCTTGGATGTAGATCACATTATAGGGGGCTTCGTTTGGAGGGGCGTTGATAGATATTTTGAAATGTGAGAAAATTCTCTAAATCATACTTTGCTATTTCTTAGATCGTAAAATTAACCAGGTATACGACTTGTAAGTGAAAAATATCACCAATTTTATGACACATTTTATGTGAAGCATCTACCTAGGCTATGGTCTCGCCTGAAATGTCCTTGAAAGTGGGTTGGCACAAGGGAAGGCCGGAGAGCTAAAGCAACCTCGTAAGAACCTGCTACCCCCACTATCAGAAGACAATGAAGGCTCTTGTTGGAGCTACATAGTGTCTCTAGTATCCTGCTAATCCTATCTTTCTCCCCTGTAGAATAGTCAGCCCCCATCAAAAGGTGAAAAGGATTGATTTCTTCACTTACAGTAAGAAAACCCCTCACGTGGCCCTCGCAAATTTCTTCTGCTGAAGCACTGTATTAAATCTCTCCAAAGGCTCATAGATAATGGCAACATTGTATAATGGGTTGGAAAAACATGGCAGATCGAGCACAAAAATAGTATGAATAATCAATAAAAACTGTAATACATGTTTTTTATAAGAAACTTGGCTTAAGGCCTGGTAGAAAGAGTTTCTTAATTTTTGGCCACATCTCAGTTCTACAAGTTTCTTAAGAGTTTTTTGATTTAACGAGCTAAATTGCAGTGAAAGCTAAAAAATGTCTATTTGTCTGAAGTTTCTTAGCGCTTTCCTTGTAGCTTGAAAAGTCTCTTAAATTTTAGGCTGTCTACCATTAGGTACCTCTAAAAATGAAATTGAGGGATTCTCTTGACCTAAAAGAAAGTGAATTCGAAGATTTGGAAGAAGTTTGACAACTGTTAGGTACCTACTCTTAAGTGCCAAATAAACGGGGGGTCAAATTAAACGGGGGGGGTCGGAATTTGAGTGGCGATTTACATGATTATACAAGGATAGAAAGAACAAAAACAGGTTGACATAAGCTTAAACTAAAATACATACAAAAGCACGCTATTTTACCATCAAAATTGGGTGTATATAGTTCCAACAAAGAAAGGAAATGAAATGACTAGTTTGTAAAAAAGTTAATTTCCTCAAAATTAATAAATGGGGGTCCTAATAAGGTCCGGGGGTTGGAAAAACATCGAAAAATTAATAAGCGGGGGGATGTTTATTTGGCACCTGAGAGTAGGTAAATGTCTCTTGAAATTTCTGAGAGTATGGTAGTGGTAAAGTCTTGGACGGTAAAATTTTCGGTTGTAAAAATTTCAGACCGTAAAATTTTCGGACCATGCATTTGTCCGAAAATTTTACCATCCGAAATACTTCGAAATTAATGTATGCTAACACGATCTAAACTTGATCAGGTGCATAAGGCACTATTGGAAAGTCATCTGAGATACAGTAACGAACTTTGTTCCCTGATCTCAGTTATCGAGCTACTCAACAAGAAATCAGATAGGACTAAGCATCCCAAGATCGAACCTAGAGTTTCCCAAATACAATCTTCTGCATTTTCACTCTGAACGTGATGAGTTATAGGGCTTCTTCTAATTTGCAAGTGAACTAACTAATTAACGAAGAAGACAAGCTAACTTAGTTAACTAGCATTAACCAATAACTTATGACAACTGTGAATGACCAAATAACCATTCGGTGCCAAACATCCGCTTCTGTCCGAATTTGGTCAGTTGCGGTATGCTTCAGGGAAAGTTAAAGCTGCACGTGAAATTAGGATGAATTCGGACAAAAGTTGAGGGGTGCTCAAACAATCCAGACATCCAGCGTTAAGACAGAGCTCAATAATCTGCGCTCGCAAGCATGAACAGTCAAACTTTAAATATCTGCAGGCACTTTCCAACCAAATCTGAATCTAGCCATCTATTACATTTTACTTTTTCTGCAGGCACATTTTCAAGGTCATACTACCCGAGCTTTAACATTTTGTGTACCTGAACATGCTACAAAAGCATTTTGGGCAAACTAGATAGATGTTCTAGAGGAGGGGGAGGGCTTTTAGATGCGGACAATAATGGAAAAGGGGGGTCTGAAATCTTTTTGCTGGATGTCCGTTTTGAATAGACCCTTTTAATTGGCATGAATTCATTTCGCCCGTAGGCTAACTCAATATTTGGCTTAAAATTCAATAGGACTTTTCATTCCAATGTAAAATCGCAATGGTTTGTTAACCAGGATCACACAATCAAAAACGCACCAAAGCATGCAACCAAACTCAACTTTCACGACAGCAAGCTGGAATTATAGGTTTAGATTAATTGCAATTGACCTGCTTAGCCTCTCACAAATCCACAAAACATAATTTTACATTAATATTATTCGAAGGAGCTCAAAATATGAAGAGATCCAATTTAAATAAGGAATAAATTGTTGTGTTTTGGCAAAAATAAGCTATTCTTTTCAGAGTTGAACGTCCAGATGAGCACTAACCTTTAGTACTTCCATTTCTACATTTAACATTGAGCAAACTACCAATAGTGTTTTCATGATGAGTACGTTCTTTCACAACACAAAATGGCTTAGCCTCGCAATTTATGGAAACTGATCAATGACGTTGAAAAACCCCGAGTTGTGCTCTTTTAAGGCTACCAAAAACAATACAGAAACCCAGACATTGTACTGGCGAATGAGATGACCAATCAAATCAATCAGGTGTAAGTCAAAAGTCACAGGGTGTCTGCTAAATCTGGAAGATGGATTTCCCCGACAATTTCGCCACCAGGGACACTTTAAGAGACAATTATTGGGGGGGTGTATATAGTTGAAATTTTGAAGTTTACCGAATGGTACGAACAATGGCTGCCTGGCTAATTCTAGTAGAGGTGGCCAACAGCATGTCATGCAACAGCATCAAAAATAGAAGTACCTCAGGTTGTGGGTAAAAGCTGGTTTCCCCTTAAATGTGAGAGAAATTCTAAATGATATAAGCTATAGGTTGATGGCATTATTTATATAGAAGGTAGCAGGTTTTGAACACGCGAATGGATCAAGCCAAAAATGGTTTGAGCTCACACCCTCTACAATGTCGGGAAACGCCCTTTTGGCAAGTAGAACAAACATTAAGTTCATCGTTGATCTGGTACTCCTTTGACTTTTCAGCCATATGTATTTCACAGAATAGATTATGGCACAAGGGTGAAAAATGCTGATTTAAGTGTGTTGCATCATTCTTGGACGTCAGTGAAAAAGGTCAGATTTCCCTGACATTGCAGAAAAGAACCAGATTTCCCCGACATCTTCCTGCCATTTTTATGAGTAAATGAATTTCCCTGACACTTCTCTGATTTCCTGGCATGGCAGACACCCTGAGTCACCCATCTAGATACCTTGATAGATATTGATGGGGCTCCTCACGCCTCCTTTATGAGCCCTTTAGTTTTCTGAATTGCTTTAATTAGGTAAAATTCTACTTGCAATCACTTAAATGATGCCTTCATGCTATCATCATCCAGGGACGTAATGGGTATTATTCAGTCCCTACTTAGCTACGTGCTTTCCTTGAAACAGTTTCCCCGTTGTTCTCAGGCGTCAAACACTAGACATTGGTATCAGCTGTATGTCAACGAGACAACATCTTGAACATCACTTTCCCCACATCTAGCATATTGTGTGGTACAGTAAAGCAAGAACATTGGAAAATAAGAACCAACAGATTATCTTTTGGAAAAATACACCCAAAGATAAGAACCAAAAACATACTAATTTCTTTCCATATTGCTATGAGACGGTACATTATATTAAATAAAGCATGAAATTTTCAAATTTTCAGTTTCAGGACATAAGTAAATTACTCCATTTTCATTATTTTGCATTATTATTGATCCTTTATAAATTAAAATTCATTTAGGCCACCCACAAACCTGTTTACCATTGTTCTATTCATCATAGTTCTCAGTGTCCTTGTGATAAGAAGCTCTTCCAGAAGATATCATAAGTAAAATGACCAGATATTGACTTTTATAATTGGAAAAATTGACCTTGTTTTCTGGTGATTTTGACCGTATTTTGACCTAAAGGATTTGCCCAAGTTTGATAATTCAGTTTATTAATAAACTATACTATACCATTTTTTAATACACATTTTGACACTATACTAGTGTCATCGTCAGTACAGGAATGAAAAACAACTAAATGAAAAGATTACTGGCAAAATACAGAAGATGCAAAAGATACTATAAGTGGTAGAAATGGAAACTGGAACGTAAACGGGAACAGATGGAGGTACCAAACACGTAAACAACTATGACAACAAAAAAAGCAACGAAAGGAAGATTACTGCTGGGAGTTAAAAGAGGGAATCATTTACAATAAGAAAGGGTCTATCTTTTAGAAAGATCTAATGAATGAGTTGTGAATGTCAGTGAAGAACACTGGAAATTCACATAGCGGCATTTTGCTGTTGAAGTGGAGATTTGAAGATATTCGACTCATCATTCACAATTTTGACTTTATTGACCTAAAAACTGTTGAAATTCAACCGTATAAGCCCGAATTTGTAATTTTGACTTTATTAACCTAAATATCTGATTTTGACTTTATTTTGACCTATTAAGTTCTTCCAAACGAGTTTGTTATCCTGATAGAGACGTTTTTTGATGTTACAGGTCACCCAAAGGCCGCAAAAAGATGCTGACTTCATTGACTTTTGGTCGCTCTAATCACAAGTACCACTTCTACAAGAATCTAGTCATCTGTTTTTTGGAAAAGTAGGTTCTTGGTTGCGGAGTTTTACTGCATATAATTATGCAGCTATAATAGATTATTGAAGAATGTTTAGTTACAAGCTCTGGCCTTTGCACTGCTGCAGGATTGCGGACTCTGAGAATGGAATATGTAGTTAAACTTCATATAATGGCAAGTTGTTCCGATACAATCGAGCTAGCTTCTCACGTTGGGCTTCTGAAGAGGTTAGTAAATGCTGTAAATTATTGTTTATATGTTCCAAAAATCATGATGATACAACATGTGTGCATCGGGGGGCAATGAAGACTCGCGTTATACATTGTAATGTACAGGAACTTAGAAAGTCAGTCAACGCTATCTCCATCTAGCTATTTAAGTATGTCTAAATACAGCTGCAAACATCATGGTGGCTTTATTAAGAACAGCACATGCTCATATCTCTATTTCAACATAATCCAAACCTTATTTCAACACTGTTGAATAAGGTCTATTAATACGCACGGACATATTCAACTTCCAAAAGAAGAGAAATTCTTGCCTTATTCTTGTCACTGAAAAACGTACTAAGTATTATTTCTGGGATTATCTGAGTTAAAATTACTACTTCATACAAGTAGAAGACTCTCTGATAGAGCTCTTTCGCCAGTGAAGCAGAAAGTCAATCAGAAACCATTCGGAAGTACTTAGAATTGTTAATTTTCTGTGTGTAGTACATGACTGACCATTCATATTTGCAGCAAGGTGGATTTATTATCTTGGTGTTGCAATTACGCAGAGCAACGTAAACAAAATTAACAGCACGTAATTGCTCGTAATAAATAAAAGCTGTTCACCAAAGCTTTGGATCTGATTTACGAGCAAAGGAGCAAAGGGATTTCGAGGCTCTATTTCATGCTGACAGGCCATCGTTTATGGATGGAAATTCGACCCAAACCATGCAGTACTAGTCAAACCTCTGCACAGGAACGAATGAGTCAATACGAGAAGAAGCTCCTAAATTCTGCTGGCCTGATCCGGTACAAAAAGACAGAGCTAATTTCAGTTGTTTATTGAGCGGATCTCCTCGATAGTGCCTCAAGAATCCTTCTTAATCTTATTCGTGAAAGACATGAATCTCCTTTTAAAATTGTGCTTTGTCATATTAACACAAAATCATAAGTGACGTAAAATAACTGACAAAAGAGACGTCTCCTGAAAGAAAGATAATCAACTCTATAGCTACAGATATGACCCATTAACTGTATGAAAAGTCAGTTTTGTTCACCATTGCACCTGCCACATGGTTGATAATGACGCCGTGTGAAATTCGCAGGGTGAAACTTCAAGCATAACAGACGCATACTGGCAGAAGGAAGTCTATTCTCGAGGAGGTTTTCCACGGCAAAAGGTTGGTTGTTATCTACACTTACCACAGCACAACAGATAGTTTTATCGTGTCATATATCTTGTCTAAGAAACACCACGAAATTCAACTTTTTGAGTGCGCTATTTATATCAAATATCTAGAAAAATATTTTCTGTGGATTCGATATATTGAATAATCGGCTCATTATATGCTGGGTAGCATGCGATCAAAGTGGGGATGAACGGTGCTGAAAAAGCAGGTTTCCGTGATTGACGGCGGCTTTACCCAAAAGATGGCAGAAACAAAGTGTTTGAGCAGGTTTTTAAGCAGTATTTCTATCAACGAGGAATCTTTTATAAACAATACATATTGTGGTATGAAAGAGCTCATCCTGCGAGACGAATTGCCGTTATCGGTGACGATTTTCCTTGGCACACTTTACATAAGTGCGTCCATAATTGGGACAGTTGGCAACATCCTTGCTATTGCGACTGTGTTGGTCAACAAGCGAATGCACACAGTTGGTAATCTGCTGCTACTGAATCTAACAATTTCTGACTTCCTTGTTACTTGCGTATGCATGCCTACAATTGTTAACTATCAAGTGTTTGCCTATCCTAACTGGCCGTACTCAGAGGAAACTTGCAAATGGTCCAAATACGTCGTTCAGCTGTCAGTTTTATGTTCTGTTCTATCGCTAATTGGCATTGCAGTGCACAGGTATATAATAGTTTACGGCAAGTTGCCTATCTCCTTTCAATCCATGCGTTTTAAACATTTTCTTATAATATACTGGATAATTGCCATAGCAGCGACCATTCCGACAGCTCTTAACACTGCGTTGATTCGCGTATCGACTAATCGAGAGGTCAAAAACCTATGCATAGAGGTCTACACTACCAGGAAAACTGAGGCATTCCATATATCCTTTCGCCTTTCCATTTATATTCTTACAATCGCACTGCTAACAATGATATACTCGTTTCTCGTTACGAAACTGAGAAAGAGCGAAACCGCAGACCATGACAAGGAACGAAATAAGGAAAGGAGAACTGTAATACGATTATTAATTGCAGCGGCAGCAACGTTTATGATTTGTTGGTTGCCATACGTACTTCACTTCCTCCTAGCCATGTGGCCTCCATCTGATGACTATGAACTTAAAATTGGGTTTGATATATTTGCAAATTTCCTAGGCTTGTTTAATAGCGTTCTTGATCCGTACCTCTACTGCTACTTTAGCAAAAGCTATCGGAAGGGGTTTAAGGACTTACTGGTGAATGGCAGGTACTATCTCATGCGAACTGGAACAAACAGAGTTCATGCAATTCGTTTGAACAGGATTGAAAATAGAGTTGCAAAAACAAATGCAAGCTAGATAAAACAAAATAAAATAGTTGAAAATAGAGTATCCATCAATCAACAACTTCCAGCAAAATCTGGTGGCCATTTTACGACGAAGATCACAATTCGATTTGATACATTTGGTAAAGAAGAACTCTAATTTGACGTCTACCCATTTACGCATGCCTTATATAAGTTTCGGTTTGTATCTTTTTGCGTGCACCTCTCTACGTGTATATTTTGCGTTCATCTTTTTACGTGTATCTATTTACGTGCATCTATCTTTATATGTATATTTATTCACACATATCTTTTTTACGTGTCCCTATTTACGTGCTTATGCGTGTATATTCTGGGTGTATCTATTGTGTGTATCTCTCTACGTCCATCAATCCGTGTGCATTTTTTCTTGCATACCTTCGAGATTTGTGTCTTTGCACATGTTCATCTTTAGTAAGCATTTCTCGAGTGTCTCTCTTTGTGTGTACATTTTATGTGCATCTTTTCGCCTGCAATCAAGTATAACCCCATGTAACGACTTTCTTGACGGATAAACATCAGACGGTTAGTTCTGTCTGTACTCTGTCTGCTCATGACTAGAAGTTACGTATAGACGGCAATTCTAACTTAACTTTATCCTCACAACATGCCGTATCAGCTCAATTAAGCCCGAGTGTGGACTATTTAATTTATGCCGCTATAGATAAGGGCCTACTGGATAGGGGGACTTGAATAGGAGGACCCCTAACTAGAACTTCTGTGGCAACTGCTGATGTATATGTCTTCCCTAGGAATGTAAGCAGGTAAACATAGGAATAGCTGGCTAATATTTTAAGTGACCATAAGGACTCAACATGTGCAGATGCCAGAAAAATGACAAACCATCCTCAGTTGCCGATTCTGGAACTGAACCTTCCTCATTTTGTAGAAGCAAAATACTTCATTAAACCTTCCTCAAAAATGAAATAAACCGAAACCCTCCTCCGGTTTACAACTGCGGAACTATGACTCTTCTGGACTCTCCATATATGCGTTCCACAGTGTGCTTTAAATCCAGCTTTACAGCGATCTGCAACTAGATATACTATCAAATCCTCAGAGAAAACAATTTGGTTAAATCCGTAATCTAACTTCGTCACCTGAAGTGTTTTATTGTACACCTATGCTGAACTTGAAATTCAATACAGTCTGCATGAAAGTCTAGCTGAAAGACATGAAAGACATGTATGTCATGCTATCAATGCTCAATTCAAAGGGGAAATAGATGCTTCGTTCAAAACTTTGGCCAACAACAAAAAAAGACCCAAGTCTCATTCTCGGCACTCCAACTGAGACATAGGTGAGATAGATGTGCCATCGCAGGGCAAAGAACAACAATTACGTCTTTCTAAATCGCGCAACTAATCTTTGATTTTTCGTGCTATTGAACTCATTCTAAAAAGTTTAATAAATAAAACAGAATGAAATATAATCTCTAAATATCTTCCTACAGGTTATATCTTTCTTTGAACGATGACAGCGTTCAACAAATTAGCTTCTTGCAGTGTCTTTGTTTCATCTGTTAATTCTCTATTGGGAAATGTCGTCATCAGCACAAAATTGTTATCCGACCCAGGACGAGATCTGAAACTCCAGTTAAGGGAATCAAAAAAGCTTCAGTAGGAACATACATTTGCTTCTAAACTCAAAAAACAATAGCATATTATTCTGATCTTAAGAGTTTTGCTTTTGCCAACTACTTCTTTTCATCATTGATGTTTGGTACTAACTGTGAACTTCGATTGATATACAGTAGTTGGCAACTCAAAAAATCCGCCGAAACATAGCAGGACAACTTCAAAAACAGGACATTTAAAATGACCAATAGCAGCTCTATTGAGACTCCTAACATGTTAAATACGTAAATTGGTACAGCAATCAGGCCCACAACTAGGTGAAGGGCCCTGTGGGTCTAGACCCCTACTCTTTCCAGCAAAAGAGCAAAAGTGCTCCTTTCGGGTAGTGCACTCTCTATTCAAAAAGGGCGTTTCCCAAACACTGAAAAAGTTTGGCCCTAAAAAAATTTCCCGCGGGCATCGCCCTCAGCCACTCTTCTCCCTGCTCTAACTTGATAAGAATTACTGTAACAATAAGAATTATTGAGAGCAACTATAATAGTAAACCTCCCACAGTATTTCCTCAACTAATGAATCTGAAAAACAGTATTCGCAGGCCGTATTTTCTTTAAAAGGTTCTAGTGTGCCCTTTCGTGAATTGGACCCCTGCCCTTGAAAATTCCTAGTTGCACACCTGTGCAATTATTCACAAAAACGAGGAAACACTGACCATGGTTCAATCATTGATAGAACCTGATAACAATACAGCAATAGCCCGCACATAAGAGCCAAAGTTTTAAGAACCTGCTTGGCTAAAATTTTCATTTTAAGCCCCCCTGTACATAAGAATCTATTTAGGCTAAGATTTTTAGCTAGGTGCTCGTCAGTAGGGTTGCTACTTAAATATTTTGACATTACTCTTTCAAATAACTGCTAAGTATTTGTAAGTGTTGTAATCTACTACAATTTGCTATAGGCATTATCCTATTGTGCAAACAAAGAATTTATAGTGTATTAATAGATGATATTTATACTACATCTAGTCTATTGAGAGGAAATTGATGTGAAAACATAAGAACCTATTTTAAGAACCATGGTAGCCTAAATTTATGATAAGGACCATTTACATAAGAACTACTAATTAATTCGTTGCTCTAACGTTAGCAATTCCGCTAAGCCAATAATGCACCTAGCGCTCAAAAGAAAGACATCAACTTATCGTGACCATTATTTAGACAAGTGGATTTTAGAAAGCTGCAGTCTTGTGATAAAAAGCATCATGTCTTGTAATCCTTTGAGCAGGTGTTTTCTTTGATGCAACTTACTTTGAAACTGGCGAACCCTAACTGTGCAATTGAATGATTTTTTGCTATGACATTGGGGGAATTCTCTTGAAATAATTGGAATTGATTTCAAAGTCAAAATATATGGACAAAATGTACAATGTTCTCCAACATGAAAATGCGTTGTAGATAAAAAATTTTGATCCTATATACAATACTCAAAAAGTTTGGAAGAGAAAAATTCCGTTCTACCCAGACGCTAATTTCTCATTGTATCCCTTTACATAACAGGTGTGTTTTCCAAGAAGGAAGGTCATTTTCCATAGAGAACACTAACTTGGATTTTCAAAACAATATATTTGTGACTTACGGTATTGTTGATAATGAAAACTTAAGTCGGAACAACTCCCTAAGCAAATACAAAAAACTGGAATCCTGATGATCGATTCGACTGTCCAAAGGGAATTCAACTTACCAGGACCTTTACTCAAGAGGATTGCGAGGATGCCTACCACATGAGGCAACGGGAGCGATCGCCATCTTGTCCTTAGCCAGGCTGATGTAAAGATCGTCATTACGGAATTTCACCATACTAAACATACAGGGTTTCAAAAGGGTTTGGAAAGGTTCGGGTTAGGGCTTTTGTGGGATTTGGGTTTTGGGAGGGTTAGGGTTTGGGTTAGCGTTTTTGGGAGAGTCAGGGTTTTTAGAAGGGTTTGGGTGCTGAGGTTAGGGTTAGTTTTCTTACTTCCGCCATTATGATTTTGTCCAAATATAGTCAAACATCCGTGATTTTGGAAGTTATTTCTCGCTGTATATTCATTTTGTTTTGGTAAACCATAAATTTCATTGTATATTCTTAAAGAACTTGACGAGTACTATCTGTTGATGTATAAATTGTTGGGAAATTCCGTGGTGACTATTCTTCATATCCGCCCTCAGCCTCAGGGGGTAGAGCGGTGAAGTATGTATCTTTAAGTGAGGTACTTCGTACATGGTAGAGCACCAAGATCAGGGTGCGTACTAACTCCTTTAACAATATTTCCAAAACTTTTCCAAAGCCAAATTACCAAATTTCCAAAACCATGAAACACATTTTCGTTTCCATTTTGAAACCCAATAAAAATTGAAAAGCATTGCTTCCAATACTACATTTTATGATTTTCTGGTGGATTGTGTTTTACATTTTAAATAGTAAAATAAACAGAAATAATATATACAGTGTTTAATACGGCACTAAGTTATATCCATTTTAGCATACTTTAGAATTTTCCCAAATAAAAATCCAAAACTTCTCTAAAACCATTTTGAAAAATTTCTCTTTTCCAAAACATTCCAGGTCCTGGAAAATTGCATTATTAATTTCCATAACTTTCCAAAACATGTACGAATCCTGTAAGATTATATCTGTAATACTTTATGAATAAATATTTTCGCCTTTCGAAGACATCCCTGGGTGATTCACGTAATACGAAATTGAGTAGCAAATACTCGAAAAGGATACTGTTTAATCATTTGACGAATATTTGCAACAGTATGTGAGTGGTTGAACTTCGAGATGAGGCTGCTCAACAAAGGAAACATGATTTTGAGACACAAGTGCTGTCATCATGAAAAAACAATGGTTGTGAATAACAAACATAATATCTCAAGTAGCAAGTTAGATCTATGAGGAATATACGTCTTTCTCATAAGAAACAATTTTATAAGAAAATGTGGCTCAAATCTTAAGAAAATCACAAGAAAATCACAAGGCTCAATTTCCAAAGTTAACTACTTTCGTTGACCAAAAATCGATATTCCGTCATAATTACATTCAAAACGTTAATAATAGACTTCAAATTCGAGCATACAATATTAGAACAGAATGGGTAACAGGTTATAGCTAGTTCACGTTAGTAAAGGTTAAGAAAGTTTTAAGAAAATCTCAGGCTTAATTTCGGCAAAAGTTAAGAGAATTAAAGCTTAGGCAAAAAGATGCTTTCTTATAAAAGAGTACAAGTAACATACCGGGTACCGTCCGATAGCCTGATCTGTAGCGTAGTAACTGGCTGTGATTCATCAATGTGGAGCTCTGGAGGAGGAGCTGACGATGCTTGAGGTGGCTGTGAGGATCGATCTCTTACAACATGCGGCACGGGGCTGCAATTACAAACGTGTCATATACATTAGGGTGCTCTAATTCTATAGACTATTTAGAGCACAGACCGTGTTGGAAAGGTAGAATTATGCTTATCTACACATAAAGGTTTGTATCTACTAAAAGCAATTCTAAGAGTACTAAGTGGCTGAAGGAAAATTGCCTTCACATAAAGAATCTCGTATGTGTCGATGAAAAATCTGCGCAAAAGCCTAAAAAAAATCTGAAAAATATCTTGGAAAATCTTAGAAAATCTTCAGCCTCCAAAATATTCCAAAATACTTGTAAAAATACAACTCAAAGATTTTAAAACTCTTAAAAAAATCATTAAATCCTCAAAATATCTTCTGAAAATATCAAAATTCTTTAAAAGCTTGAAGCTCGATAAAATATTCGACAAATCCCAAAAACTCTTTAAAATTCAGAAAACCCATGGGATGTAAAAATTTTCAAATCTTTGAAAAACCTGGGAATCTCAAAAATATCATGCACTCTCTTCGGAGTGATTTGCTTCTCACATGTCACGACACTAATTTAGTTTATTTTCAACATTTGACACTCCAATGGGTCAACGACGGTTGTATGACACTAAACCCCACGCAATATTTCACTTACCTCCCAAGCATCTGTCCCTTCCCAGAGAATGCAGCAACTTTTAATGCTGGTTTTACAAATTCTTCCTGTCGGTGATCTTCAATGTTGACATGAACCTCACTGCCTCTTGCTGCTTGACGCAGTTCACTTGGAATCTCCCTGAGTATGACATGATTGTGTGTCAGATAAAATGCTAGTGTGGCAAGGAGTAAAATGCAATAGTCAAAATAGTATTATTAATCGTAATGAAATATCTTCTGACCTAATCATCCATTAAAAGCTTACTTATCCACAAAGATAGGCCTGCGCTCAACTCCAACAGTCCTCCATTCCCTTGGTCCTATTCTACTCCTTACATTCTTAGTTTTCTCGCTTTCTCACTTTGCGGGTTGTCTGCTTGGTTTTCCCGCTTTGCGCTTACAATATCCACGCCTTTTCTCTATATCCCTTCTATTCATTGTTTTTTCCACTTTTTGGGTGTTCCTTAGTCCTAGCTGCTTATCTATATCACGTTCTGCTATGCCCCCTTAGTTTATGTTTCCTTCCACGTCCTCACCCCTGTACCAATGAATTTTCCTTCATTAAGGTTACCGGTATCTCGATCCCTCCTTTGTTCCCTTTAAGTATAATAATTAGCTCCCCCTATCTTTCTTTCTTTTCCTACTAATGATGGCTCTAGCACGGAGTTGAAACGTTTAGTATTTTGTTTATGTCGCTCATGGATTAAGTACTTTTTGTCGCTGTTCATGTATTAAGTAAAGTTTATGTATGTCACTTGCCATTCTATTTCGCTGCTCCTGCGTCGGAGCAGAGCAGCCTACATGAGAGAGCGCGCACGCGCAGGAAGATCACTTGCGAACACACG
>OLMO02000009.1:9377799-9393407 GCA_900291935.2 Cassiopea xamachana | reverse complement strand
CCCCCCCCCCCCCACTCAAAAGACTTTCGGTACGCCATTGTATACTACCCCTTGCTTTTAGCAAATTCATATTGTTACGTAGTATCTCTTTATAAAGAACCTCGTTACAGCCTTTTCTGTTTTAGAGTAATTCTCAAGACAAGGAAATAAATGCATTTGAGCGTGATGACCTATTCGGGCAATACCATGTGACCATAGCAGAGTCATTTCGCAAAACCTGGAGGAATATGACTTTCACAGTCTCCCAATAAACAATATGCACAATCACTACTGCGGTCAGATTTTGACTTTATTTTTCAAAATATTTTGACCTAAAAGTTGGAATTTTTTTAACCTAATTTTGACTTTTATATATCCCCGAGTCAAACGTCCTCAACGTAGAAACATGCAAACACTTTTAGAAATTTTATTCTCCTAACGCCGTTTTTCTAAAGATTTTATTGAGATGGTAAGACACTGCGTTCCATGGATTCTGTAGTTTTCTAATACCTTTTTCGTAGCGGATGGGTTTGCGATATAACTCATTCCTGCGTCTAAACGTCATTCTTGTGCAGCATTTCAGAAATATAGGTTTTGAATTGTAGAGATCTCCGCCAAAGGAAAACTGTTGAATCCATAAGATAGCCTTGAAAATGGTATATTTGCTGGAGAACATATTCTACACCAGTTGCACCAAATCCCAGTAGCATGAGTACACGCTTTTTTTATGAGAAAACCTTCAGTTTGCCCGCGCTCAATTTTCTTAACTTTTCCTGAAATTGAGCCTGAGATTTTCTTAAATTTTTCTTAACTTTTACTGAAATAAACTGGCTAAAATGGTTTACACTTTCTTTATTAATATTGCATATTTGAATTTTAATTCCATCTTTAACATTTTGAATGCAATAATGACGAAATGTCGATTTTTGGCGAATAAAAACACTAAATTTTGAAAATTGAGCCTCATGATTTTCTTACGATTTTCTCAAGATTTTGACCATTTGAGCCTCATTTTCCTATAAAATTTTTTCCTATAAAAAACGTGTAGATAGCAGTTAGATCATGAAATAACCACCACCTAAACGCAACCTTGCCTGGCTCAATACATACGTACATTGCATTCTGTTTTTGACTTTTTCGACCGTATTCAGTATTTTCTACTTTATTCCAGAACATAAAGGTTGTCTGACTTTTATTTGACCAAATTTGACTTTTAGACTCGACCCAGACTATCCCTCATTGCAATCTTGGTAGTCAGCTCCAGTCCTACAAGGGGTTAAGAGAGATGTCATGCCCCTTCAGACAAATATTATATCGGCCATTCGCTAAATTTTCCATTTCTTTTATCAAATTTTGTAATTTTGTGCACTCTAAGAACCAAAGAAGAAGAAAAGTTCTTGCTGAAAGCTTTGACCATCATAGAAAAGTTAGAGGTATAGCTAGTACGTAATAGGAGCTCAAGAGCATCGGGTGAATTTCATCGTTAAGAAATTTCTACATTCCATTGCTGTCTTTGAAAAGCTGTATAAAGTTCTTCCGTGCAACATGTCAAGACTTATTGACACAACTATGCATGTGCACAGTCAACAAATTCCTCAGACCATCTGCTGTGTTTGCTTCCACCACGTACGTGAATGCTTGTGACTTATTATTTACATGCAACCTCTTTCTCAGGAATCCTATAGTTATGCTAGCTTTGCTGGTAGTGAATGTACATACGCCATGTGAAGCTTGCTAAAAGACTTCCATTTAACTTTGGACTAGCGATCAATCTATTTCCAAGAAAAGTGCATTCAAACTATAAGGGATTATTCTGTATGACTTATTGAGAGAGCCTTGTATCTATCTTGCTAAAACCCCAGACACCAACTTTGTCCACAATTATTTGTAAGTGCATGAAGTTCAACCAGTAGCTGCTAGATATCTGGAAATGATTTCCTTGCAAGGTATGATATAGTACCATTTTCAAAAAATCTACAGGCTGAGTAGAGTCCCTATGGAGCCCGATGTAACTAATGTAAAAATAGTACTAGACAAATGATAGAGGCTTGAATTATACAGGAGCATAACTGGAGTTTTCTTGCTCAGCTATGTGTTTAATGTTAGAGGGAAAAGCACTGATAAATCCATTAACTATCCCTCTGATGCCATATGTCTTGAGCATATAGCACAACTCTCTGTGGTACAATGCATCAAGAGCCTTTTAATATTCCATTTTTAAAATATCTGACTGGGTACTATTTTTGAAGTTCTAAGATATATCACAAGTGAAAGAATAAAGCTATCAATCACAAGGTCTTGATTGATGAAGACCTTGTGAATGAATGGAAACCATGTTGAACGCAATAAGTTAGTTGGATAGCCGCCTATGCCAAGACATAAAAGTTGTAATACAAAAGCAGTTCAGAAAGACTAACTCAACCTGCTCCAACAAATGCTTGTCTCTGAGTAGGTTTGCTTCCTGATTCTTGCTCCACAGGCTCAGCTCCATGTCTGGGAATCAAAATGGCATCACAGAAATGACAATCAATAACATGGTGTATCAACTTTGAAATACTATCCACAAAACATTTTGCAAGCACCTTTAAATGACTGCTAAGGCCTACCTCCTAGCTGCATCAAAAATCTTTTGGGTTATTTTATCAGCACCACCTCTCTTCTTTGATGGCCCTAAAATCTGTTGTCCACTGTAAATCAAATTAGGGCATTCATTACTTTAGTAAATGAGCTTCAAACTATCTACAATTCTAATTTACTTTTCCAGAATTCCGTTTTTGAAAAGCAAAATATTGACACTATTTCACAACCTAGACTTCAAACATCAAAAATGCATTTCATGCTGCAACCATGCCTCAAAACTGCAAGAAGATAAATACTTGCTTAAAATCACAGAATTATAATACACAAAACAAATAAAAGGTAAAATAAATAAAAGGTAGAGCTCTATGGAGCTTAATAACTGCAATAAAAAAATGATACACAACCTAGTTTCACTTCCACCTGCATAAAATGCTTGTCCTTCATCATCACTACTGTCACTGCTTTCTTCCTCATCTCTTTGCAATGATGCAACAGTTTTCATGCGGCTAGATGATGCTGAAAATTTGTCTATTTTACTGAAAAAGATGAATGATGCAATGAAAATCAAATAAAGTCAAAATCACAACAAGGCTCTCAAACCTCTTAAGAAAAACAAGCTTTCATACAAAAACAAAAACTTAATACACATATCAGTGGTTCCACCAATAAGCATATTAACTTTTTTTAGACATTTGTTGCTAAAAAATCTGAATACTGACTTGTTTTACTGATTCATCATTTTCTCAAATGTGGAATACCCTATGATAGAAAATTAGATAAAAATGCTCACCTTGCAGTTTCTGATTTTTGCCTTCCTGATGACACTTCATTAGTAGATGCCTAAGGAATGTGATTAGTAAGTGCAAAAAATTATGTCAGAGTACCACAAACTCCTTGTTAGGGCCTGTTCATATGAAGTAGACCAGCTCGCCGTGAGTTTTCTCAGCTTTCATTCATATGACATTTTTCATCTCATGTAGGTGAGCTAGCTTCCTATTTAAAATTGGATTCCATTTGGCATTGTTTCTAATTTCCAATTCATGTTCTAAGCCCTCAGTTATAATAAATGTTTATATTTGCTTGAAATATTGCCACAAACAGGGTACTAAAATTGGCAATTTAACTAAACAGTAAAGTTTCACAGTGGTTCTAACACTGCAGCTTTGTGTGCTTCTGTTCCTGTGAAAAATCATGATATGCAAGCTGGTAGTTTTGCTAGTTTTATTTTCATTTTCACAACGAACATTCTTTGTCGCAGTTCAGCATCTTTCAAAAGCATTGTTTGCTCTTTTTCATTGTTTTAGCAGCTTCTCTCTTTTCAATGCTATTTATGCTTGTGCAGTTAAATGACTTTTATTTTATTAGGAAGTTTTACTTCATCCCAGTATTAAAACTTCCTCAAGTTGTTCATAATTCCAGTAACAAAACTTTCTTAAGACTATTTTTGCAAAAATGTTTGAGTTCTGATGCTTTGCCTATGCAGATTAGTGTAAAGCAAAAGTTCCATTTACACCTGAAACAATGATAAACATTTGTAAATAACAGAAATTATATTGTTAGAGTGCAGCAAACAAAACATATATAACATTTTGTACAAGGTAGATCAAATTTTAAGTACATATACACTTATAAATTTTCTTAAGTCTCAAAAATCCACATATATACTTATAAATTTCCTCAAGTCTCAAAAATCCAGTACTGAACTTTCTTAACTTTTTGAGCAACTGAGTACTACTTTCTTATAACACAAATGTATATCCAAAAATACTCTCACCCGACTGGGCTGGTCTGCTGAATTGTGTTCATATTAAAGATATTTCTCTCACCTGTGCAGGATCCCACCATTGATTGAATGAGATCTCATCTCAGTGAGCTGGTCCACCTCTCATATGAATGAAACTATTTTATTACATAGGTTTACCAATGCAAGTGAAGTCTCACCTGAGTCAGCCCAGCTCAAATGAACTGGCCTTTAGACATCTTGCAGGGTATGAGAGCTAACTTATTAAGCAATGAAATTGAAGGGCAAGTTAGAAATACAAAATATTAGAAGAAATAGTGGGGAACAAATTAAGAAACATAATGCTTCCTTTGTAGCATATTGTTCTTAAATGTTGCTTTGACTTCAGTGAAGCATATAGCTTCAAAATGATGAAGAACTTTGTACATGACTCACCACTTGCACCAAGGAGTCATCGTTGCTATCATTATTATCATCACCATCATAGAAACTGCTAAGTGCTGACTGAAATAATAAAAGAAAACTAATTTAACACGTTAAGCAACTTCTGAGCAAACTGCTACCTGGGTCATTCCATGTCAACTGATCCAGGCCATGTCACCAAATGTCTTAGATTTTGCTTAAAATCAATGTACAGAGAGAGCGTTTTATTTTGATTCCTGCAAACTTCATTTTTTCAAAATTGGACTAGGTTTCATGAAGTTACGGACCATACAAAATGGCATGTTTCTGTGGTCAACAAAGTGGAGCAAATGGCATCAATTAATTACCAAACTTCGAAGTCACAGTATTCTAAGTTTACTTGTGTGATTGTAAAGAAATTTTGAAAATAGGTTGCCTTAAGTATGCTCTAACAATTTGTTAGGAGAAAATATGACAATCTATTAGGCTACCCCCAGAATATGGGTGGGTAAAGACAAAAGTTGTTCTCTAAATCAGCCTAGCAACACACAGCTTTCGAATGCTAAGAACTTGATGTGTACAGGTCCTTTGACATGTGTCATATATAATATGAAAGCTCTTATTAAAGAGATTTTAGTCACAAAATATATTTATGTTTTTTGCTTTTTTTCAATTTTCTTCACCAACCATCTTCACAAAAATTCTTATTTTTCATGACAATATTGAACTCTACAACTTCAGTGTTTGGAGCCACATTGCAATGAAATTTGGCAGGAAATCCCTCTGATAACATAGCTTGAAACCAAGATTACTTCAATAGGAGATATTACTTATGAAAAGATATATGCAACTTATTCTTTTGCCTATGACAGAATCGGCAAAACTTGAGAGCAGCATGCACTAAAATAGTGCTATGACAGAGTTGAAATTGAAAGGGAGTCATCATTGCTATATATAATGGAAAAACTATGGGAAAAGTTGCTTAAGATATCACATACTCTCAAGTGCAAAATAAACAGGAGGCCCTAATAAGCAGGGGGTGTCAAAAAAAATCCTGAAATTTAATAAATGGGGTGTCAAAATTTGAGAAACAACATGATATGATCTTAAAGTAATAGAAAGAACAAAAACAGGTTGTCATAAAGCACAAAACTAAAATATATACAGAAGCATGCTATTTTGCAAGGAAAATTAGGTGTAAATAGTGCAAAGAGACAAAATAAAATGAGGAGTTTGTAAAAAAGTCAATGTCCCTAAAATTAGTAAATGGCAGTCCTAATAAGGTCCAGGGGGTTGAAAAAAAATAAAAAATATTAATAAGTGGGGGACATTTATCAGGCACCTGAGTGTGTGTAGTCCTTTAAAGTAATGAAGGTTGCCATTCGAATCTGAGGTAACTGATTCTGTACATAACTGATGTTGCAATATTTGATGTATACTTAAGATACAGATTATAATGCATCGAAAGTTGTAACCTCTATCTTCGTATTTAAATCAGTTCATATTCAAAACCACACTACTGGAATGTTTCCATTTTTAAAACATAGGTGTCATTTTATACTGAACATAGAGAACCACTTTCAAATTGCAAGAAAACATTTCAACAGGCATGACAAAGCAAATAAGGGTGAGGGAGGAGCTTTCTTCTGTGGGGGCACTAGGCAATGCCTTTCTAATGACAATGTCCTTCAGTTGCTGCAGCCATATCACTACTTCAATGCAACAGTGGTGTGAAATAGATAGAATCATCGTGATACTTTGATGGCAGGAGTTTACTTTGAGCTATTCCCTGATCTAATCTTTTCAAAAAATAGTCTGCTGAAAAGGGCATTCTTGCCCCCTTTTACTAGGGCAGGAAGGACAGCTGCCCTCACTGTTCCAACACCCTTGCTCTTCAACACCAATTAATTCAAAAGAAACAAAAAACATGAAGACATTTTGTGACTAAAATCTCTTTAGCAACAGCTTTCAGAATATATATTGCAATTATTAATAACACTTGTACACATCAAGTTATAAGAGCTCAAAACTTTGGGTCATGCATGAATGATTTTGAAGACCACTTTTACTCTTTCGCCCCTGAGCAGGGGTAAACATATAGATTTTGCCAATTTTCT
Organism: Cassiopea xamachana; assembly: GCA_900291935.2. Lineage (NCBI taxonomy): Eukaryota > Metazoa > Cnidaria > Scyphozoa > Rhizostomeae > Cassiopeidae > Cassiopea > Cassiopea xamachana. The sequence goes on along the minus strand of OLMO02000009.1, from coordinate 9,386,588 downwards.
TCATAAGTTACTAAATCATACCTAAGGCAACCTATTTTCAAAATTTCACAACATTTAAAAAAGGAAAATTAGGATTATTTGATTGTGAAGTTTAGTTATGACTTAAACACTATTTGTTCTGCTTCATTGACCAAAGAATTAAACCATTCTGAATGGCCTATAACTTTATGAATCCTCAACCAATTTTCAAGAAAATTAGTTTGCTGGACTCAGCAAGAAAAGTTCTCTCTGTATACTAAATTTCTGCAAAATCTGAGGCATTGGGTGACAAAGTCAATTTTTCTTGGATCAGTTGATATGGAATGACCCACATGCCAGACTGGAAACTTTGAATAGTGAATGGGGGATTTACTTTGTGGCATAGAAATTATGTGGCTGCAAGGAGCTTCGATAAGAATTTTGCGTGGCTGAAAGTAATGTGTGCCCGGATGAGAGTAAAGAGTAACGTAGAAAATTTCCTTGCTAGAAGAATTTTGTACGGCTGGAATACTCATTTTACAAGAATTGCGCGGCTGCAACTGCGGGTGACAGCTGATATACACGGGGGAGAAATCCCCGCGCAAGGCAAATATTCCAATCTGGTTGGGCAATTTCGGTTGATTTTGTGTCATGACGTCATGACACAAAATCAAGCGAACTTGCACAATAGAAAACAGCAGCCATGGAAAATAAAGTAGGTTTTACTATTGGCTGCAGCGTACCACTAAACTAATCATTTATTACGTTCCCTACTACAGTATCTTGTTGGTGACGCTATACGGCCTTTCAAAATAGGGCATTTGGTACCTGGACCAAGTGCATGGATAGCGCTGTGCTTTACCATAAACAGTCAAAAAATCATAATTGAATAAGCCATTTAATATCAATGACTAAAACTTACATGAAGTTCCCATCCTGCAGCTTCCAAATAAAACTGTGACCTTTCTGCATCACACCCAGTAACATTCATAAATTCCGCTAGCTGCTCCTGTTTGTCCGCCATATTGTATCTCTCTCTATCCTCGTTTGTGATTTTCGTTGCTTATAAAAGAAACCTACAGCCTACATCATACTGTAAATCCTCAAATAAACCCCGGGCGGGGCTTATTTGGAAAAATGAGTTTTTGGGTGGGGGCTTACTCGAGGGGGGCTTATCCAAAAGTTTGGTATCTTCCTCTGAAGTTATAACAATAAAATGACACAATGGTTTAAACAAACTATATTAAAAATTACAAAATGGCTATTTCGCAAGAGACATTTATTAGTTAATAACCATTTCTTCATTATCATCACGAAAATCACGTTTCGTTCTGGATTTTTTGTCACCAGTCAAAGGAGGTAATACTGTATAGCTATTGTTCCATGGGCGTTTTCTTGAAATAAGATATTATTCTGCAATTATGGTTCCCTTGAATAAGGCGGCATTGGGGTTAATTCGAAGGGGCCCATTTGCAAAAATGAATTTTTAGTTGGGAGCTTGAGGTAAAAATAAATACTTCGGTGTCATTTATGGTTATTGTTTTTAATAGGCTACATAAGCCTCTACTTTTCTATTTTTATTACACTGAAGATGGGACAATTTGTCCCGAAGCGTTCAATGGTTTTGTCGTAAAAGGATTTGTCTTGACGGATTTGTCATGAAGGATTCGTTTAATGCTTTAATGGATTGTCGATAGTAGTGTTGATTAAAGATGTAATTAAACATGTGATGAAAAATGAAATGTTTTGATTGACTATGATTTTCGTCGTGGCCCTGGTTCTTCAATTCGGTGTCAGTAATGCAAAAAAGGCCTCCAAATGGAAATTGTATTCATAACAGTAGTCATTGTTGTTAGGAGTAGACATTAATCGAGAAGCAAAAATTACTGAAAGATCAGAATATGCAAAATCTTTTAAACTTGCAAGACAACTCAAAAGCTTTAAAAGATTTTCCAAAAATCTTGTAATCTGTTTTGAAAATCTGAACCGTTTTCATAAAAAGTAGAATCCCTATAACAGATTCAACAAGTCCCCAAATGCCTTTAAAATCCAAAGGTCTTTGAGATACAAAAATCTTTCAAACTGTCAAAAAGTTGGGAAACTTCATACGCTTTTTCCGAGTGACTTACTCCCTCAGCCTTGGTGGGAGTGTAACATCCTGAGAACTTTGGAGTCAGTCCATTCTTAGGCCCCATGTTTGGAAAACATTGCTCATATTTCCCAAGATTATCGATTTAATTTGGGCCTCTTGTGGAATGGAGAGTTCACTGAATAACTCCGCGCGTTGAAGTTTTTGAAGCATATATCAATAAAGAAAAGCAAATTACAGCAACAATATATACACAATAAGTCCAAGAGTTCTCAATTTAAATGCTTCCTCGAAGCATAATGTTCAATGTTAATATTCTTCTCTCACAGAAATTGTCTCTTCTCTCCTCGTGTTCTCGAAGCTCTTCGTTCTCAACTATGTTCTCAACTCGTTTCGAACCACTCGTATCTCTTCAATGCGCATGCTCCATGTCACATGATATAGCAATTCAATTCAATTCATAACACCCCGTTTACACTGGTACGGAATACTTCTTGGTTCAGGCCTAAAAATGCTGTAAGTAGTTCGGATCACTATTGGTCCTTCTCCTAAATGGATCAAAAGTGGTACGGCTTGCTAGGAACAGTGTAGACGGAAGGGCAATCCGTACCACTTGTGGTAAAGATCAACAAGTGATCAGTACCAGTGTAGACTAGCCCTGAGACAAAAACCTTCCCATTAAAACTTGTAGAATGACCATCAGGGTTCTTCAACGCAACATCGCTGGATTTTATTTGCAGTTCTATTTTCTTCTTAAAAAAGCCCTGATGCTCACAAACCATCTAATACACCGCGATTAAAAGAAAAGAAAGTCCGATAATCGGAAAGTCGGACGCTGAAACTCAAATATTTCTTCTTTAGTACAGTCAACTTGTAAATATATACTGGCTTGAAGAGCTGACTTACTCCAATACCATTGGAACCTGATTGCTATATTCCGCTGCTGCGCATGAGTCGAAGAAGCAAATCACAGGAAAAGATCTCGTATACTTTGATGAAAAATCTGGAAAAATCTTGAAGAGTCTTAAGGATGCAAAATCTGTTAACTTCCTTGGAACTGGTAAAATGGCTCAAAAGCTTTAAAAAATCTCAAATATCTGAATTCTTCAAGAAGCATAGAAACTCTATAAAATACTCGAAAAGCCTCAAAATATGTCATAAATCCAGAACATCTTTGAGATACAAAAATCTGAAAATCTCAAAATACCGTAAACACTTTTTCCTAGTAATTTGTCCCCTCCGCACGAGCCTTCCCTTGCCTTTGCACACGGCTGATTTCTTGGCATTCTCCTGCATTCCCGTACATTTTTGCATGTTCTCCAGTGCTCCATTAAATTATTGCAGAATCTTCTACGCTTCCTTACATTTCTACATAAACCGTATTTCCTCGAAAGAGCCCCCGGGATGCTCATTGAAAGTCAGCCTCCCAGAGGAGGCGGTCATTCGAGGGGGGCGCTCATTTACAATTCAGCTTCTTTGGGGGACACTCATTTCATTTCGTAGACATACAGACACAATCTTTCCCAATAGTTGTGAGTAGACACATAAACGCAACATATGATGAAATAGGAAGTACACGGAGTAGGGATCAGTCAAAAGATCATACGAAAGTGAAAATGTTGCAAATATTGTCATCTTCGTCGATATCTATCAGCTTGTATTTTGGTGTAGCCATAGTACTATCTTGTTCTGAAACCAGCCTTTTAAATAGACTCAAGTCTGGTTCACTCAAAATTGAAAACTTTTGCTAGGCTGGTTTGTCTTGTTTTCATTCTCTTCGCTATCGTTGGCAAATCGTTGTTAAAGCTGGTACTCACTTGAGGGGGCGCTTATTCAAAAACATTAACTGTAGGGAGGGGCTCATTCAAAGGGGGCGCTCTTTCGAGAGGGGGCGCTCTTTCGAGAGGGAGCGCTCTTTCGAGGAAATACGGTAACCTGTAGTCTCAACGATAATACTTTTGCGATTCGATTGGGGCTTCAATGTCAGCAACTCGCTCAATAGTACCAAAAACTTTGTTTCTAGCAGTTACAGTCTGATCTTCTCTTAGGGACGCCTGCGCATACCTAGGGCAGGGGCGTAAGGCTTCCTCTGAAGGCTTCATCTATGTATATGTATGTTACTCCACAGGGATAGATTTTGGTCTTCAAACTTCTCCTAGTGCAATGCCAATTTGGGGGTCTGGAGGCTTGCCCCCAAAACAGTTTTAATGAACCAAACTGTCCACAATGCCGGAAACTGCCCTTTTAGAAGATAGAATAAATGGAAAGAGTTCAGTATGAATGGCAGTTCTTGTCCCTCCTGCTCCCCACGGATTAGGGCAGAGGGGGCAACTCCCCTCCTGTCTCCCCCAGTATAGGCATCCCTATCTTCTCTTGCTGCTGTAGTTAGCGCACATTCAAATATGCATTTTCAGAACAATTACAACGATCTTATTGAATTGCATTTAACAAACACTGATCTACATATAAGATAAGCAAGCGAATTCTGATGTTTAACAGCTAAATACTTGAAGGCAAAAAATTGGCACAAATTTAACAGGCGAAATAGCATCATTGCCACTAGTCACCATCAAAAACTAATTGAATGTCTCCCAAAAAACATGGGTGGCTTTAAGGCATGTGACCCACTTACAAGTACCCATTGATTGGTTTAGAGCAAAACCAGAAGGGAAAGGTTGCCAGAAAATGCAAGAAAAACAAGAATGATTTGGCCCACATACAAAGAAGACTCTACATTTCAAGAACAACAAAATTTAATCAAATAAAAAGATAAGAGTAATGTAATGCTAAAGCGAGGTATCTTGCTTGATGCAAAGATAATAGCTAGGCGTTGTATTATTTTTACGCAGAATGATGGGCATGGTTTGAAAATTTTTTCCTGAGAGTAAATCCCAAGATCTCCATTTCTACCTTTTCCAGACGAAGTAGTTTTAGAAAATCATGTTAATTAGCCATTGGCTTTGTTTTATGAAGAAGTAAAACCAGACAAGAGTCTATAGAATTTTCATCACTGTACAAAATTATAAATTGTGTGCAGTGCGTTAAGAAGTTTGCCTCTTTTTCACGTGTAGATGTTAAGTAAAAATGAGGCAATGTGCAACTTTGCCTCATGGTATAGCAAGCAGGTATATACCGTTTTCGTCACTCTCAATACAGCGATAATGTGTAGTTTTTTGAAGTCACACATGCACAAAAGGTTTAGCGGAATGTTCAATATGTGCTTGCAATGAAATTTTTTGTAATGCCTAAGTGCTCATAAGCCTTTCGCACACAAAACCAGTGCTAACCACGCTTAATAAAAAGTTAAGGAGAAAGTAGCTACAAAGATGTTTTTGAAGCTACAACCCGACCCGGATACTGCTAATATATGTTCTATTCAAAAATGCACATAATTAAAACTATTTCATAGCTGCGAAAATTGGATAATCACTACATCTTAGATTATTGCTTGAGCAAAACATCAACAAACATTTGAATGTATTCCTTGGATTTTCAGGCGAAGCTACATCTTTGGTGCTCAAAAATATTTAAAAATAATTTGACGTTTAAAAGCAAAAAAATATAAGAATACTGAAGCTTAGCAAAAGAGCAGATAGTCCTATAAAAAGAGTGTAGTAAAAGATAAATTCTACTTTGATTAAACTACTGTAATCGCTGCTTTACACACATTCTAGACAACTGAAATAGCAGTATCACCATTATACCCTATTAGTCTCTTTACGGCAACGGAGTCTGTTTGGCTCAGGATTTCTGCTACCATGTTGATGCATTGTCCATATTTTGCATGTTTTGAAAAAATCCTTCGTATACAGCTGAACCAGACTGGGGGGGGGCATGGATGTAGAAGCAATAAATAAAATTGAATCGATACAGCACTTCTATATACAACTTCAGTGAATTATTTGAGGACATTTTCCCCTGCTCCCCATTGTCTAGAGACCTGGTAGCTGCAGATAAATGTTGTGATGATTGGACACTTATTCAGTATATGTTTACTGGGGGCACAGGATTATTAACTTGGAGCAGCATCGGTGTCTACTCTTTCCGTACCTTGTTGAAATTTTACCTGCAGTAAGCAATCAAAGCAGCTTTTACGCACCATGGCATGAAGGCTTCCCTCGCCTAAAAAATATCAGAAAGATACAAATCATGCAGTTTTAAGGGCAAATAGGAAAGGAGTTGTAGCTTCTACATCCAAACAATGCTGTTCCTCTGTTGGGAATTGTTGGACGTTGTTGGATGTGAAGGTGGCAAAACCAGTGCAACATTTTTGCGCTATAAATGCCAACATTGTTGGATGCAAATTTTGAGCTGGTCTGGCCACCAATGTTGGGCATTGTTAGGTGATATTGGATAATGTTGAATGACCTTGAATAATGTTTGAATGGCTTGGTCACAGCCTAGAGGTGCAACTTACGAGAAGTGGAAACCAAACAGTAAAAGAAAATCGCTAAAGTATTGTCAAATAGCCCCTTCTCATTTTTCTTCTTTGTATATCCTCTAGATTTGCAGCACCTATCTTTTTTTTCACTGTCCTCTTCGCAATCACCCGCAGGGGCGTCGAAACCAGGGGGGCCGAGGGGCACTGGCCCCCCACTTTTTTGCAGTGCAGTATCAAAGAAAAATCTTAAAGTATATTGAAAAAAGCAAACATCACAAAAAACCAGTTTCTACGTGCTAATATTTAAAAAACTTTAAAATGTGATACTCTAGACAACACAAATAAGCAGAATTCCGAGCTTATCCGTGACCCCTGTGAATTCGATTAATTAGGCCCCCCACTTTAAGAATCGTTTCGACGGCCCTGACCCGAAATTTCAATCTGGCCTAAGTATTCTGCTCTCGTCGCTCTTTGCAATCACCATAGAAAGTTTCAGCTTGAGTAAATAACATCGTGAATCAGAGAAGTCAATAAAATTTTTATCTTTAAAACATTGAATTTTCAAAATCGCTAGGTGGAAAAAATTAGGGGGGGGGGGGCTGAAGCCCCGCAGCTCCCCAGTGGTACCGTGCTTGTGAATGACACCAGACTCTGTGGTTAATTTTGTTGTTGATATATCCAAGAGTGTTGGCACAAATGTTTTGCTCGTTTGGTCACCTCCACATCAAGCACTCTCCAACACTTCCCAACAGACATCCAGCAATGTTGGGATTCAAAGAACCGTGCATTAAAAAGTCCACTTGTTTTCTTTTTCGGAATTCAACATCTCGTTATCAGTCGAAAGCATTTTAAATTTAAGAGGATAAAAAGTAAAAATCAGCTAAATCACAGTGAAATACATCTACACGTTCTTTTTTACAAGAAAGTGATCATTTTGCTTGAGCCTCAATTTTCTTAACTTTTTCTGACATTGAACCTTAGATTTTCTTAGAATTTTCTTAAGTTTTACTGAAATAAACTGGCTTAAATGGGCTACAATTTCCTTACTAATCTCGTATACTCGAACGTGATTTCCATCGTTGACATTTTGGATGTAGGAATGACGTAACATCGATTTTTGGCCTACAAAAACACTTAATTATGGAAGGTGAGCCTTATGATTTCCTTAAGATTTTTGCTAGTTCAGCCTTCTTTTCTTATAAACTTTTTTCTTATCAAAAAATGTGTATATTACTATTGTGTGGTTAAATTTGTCTCAATGTAGCGTATTATTCAAGCTGAGATTTTACTTACAGTACAAGAGAGTTTCTTCCCCTCCCGAGTTTCCTAAGCTAGTTACTAGAATTTCCATGTCACACCATGCTGTAAAAATGAGCAATGATAATTAGGACATGTTTTAAAAACAATATGAGAACTCAATTAGCAAAGACGTTGTGAACCATCTGCAAAAGCATTTCTGTCAGTACTGATAGAATTCCAGGTGTCAGTGTAAAACCCATTCCCCTACTGCAAATTTGCTATATGTGTTGAATTTCATTGTGTAGTATAATTTGCCTTGTTTGCATATATTCCCCTCATTTTTCCAAATTTATATTTTTACGCAGTCTTAATTGCGCACATGAGAAAGTACACAGGGACATAATTCATTTGAAATAAACTTATGTTTCCAAATGATTCTTTTGAATAAAAACAACCTTCACATAAGATGACTTGTCATACAGGCGCTCCATTTGCAAGAAAGTCTATGAATCCATCAACTGCTTCAAACTTTCAGCCCGTTTCCCTTTAGAAACATCTGATAGTAAAAGTACAATTGCCTCTCCCTAATCAGAGATAATTACACGTGCAACGTTCAGTTACTTTAAAGAACTATTAAGAAGCTTTTGCTACCATAATTCGATAACCACCACTTATTATTTTCTACCATTATCTACTGCTAGTATGTTTCTAAGTTGTAGATTTTTCTTTCAATTCTTTGGATTGGGCAAATTGATTCAGTATTTGTAAAGCTAGGTTCGAGTTACTGTTTCCCTGATAATTTAGCTACGTTGGTAAGAAGTTTGAAGAGCATTGAGAATTTTAAAGTTGAAGCACTAGAACCAAAATTGAATACACTCTTTCTTTTCTAAAAATGCTTAGTTTTTCACGGAGTCTTAATATTCTAAAATTTTTTGGGTTTTAAAAGTAAGGTTGTTCTTAAAGTATTCTTAGTTTCAATTGAGCAACTTTGCCTGACAATCAAGGGAATATACCAGATTACTACGCAGGATACAACATAATAATAATAATAATAAGACGAATATTTATACAGGATATACACTTCAACAAGTTAAAACTGCTGTTATTAATGTGTGTCCTGTG
>OLMO02000009.1:9353629-9377699 GCA_900291935.2 Cassiopea xamachana | reverse complement strand
ATTGCGTGACTTACGGTGTCAAACGCTTTGCTTAAATCCACAAATATCGCTCCTACCAATCTGCCTTTGTCAACGTTGTCCCTGATTGCATGGACAATATTGCATGGATAATGCAAATGCTAATCTACAAACAGCACTATAACTCGAATACACGAAAATCCTAAGTCTTGATGAAGCTTGACCTTTTGCATAGTTCTTAAAGTATTCCTAAATCGAAAAATTGCCAATTTGCAAGTCAAAAATGGTAGCTACTTACAATGTATTTTTGTAGGGCAACCCAAGACCATTTAATCAACTACCCCTACAATTTCGTCCCTGTGTATAGTTGCATTAGCAGTGGTTATTCGGGGGGAGGAGGTAAAGAGCAAGGTTGCCCAGGTGCCATGGAGTCAACAAATACTTCACAAATTTAGTTGATCAAAGGATAAATACTCAGCTCAATCTAAAATCCTCTTAACATTCAGGAGCAGCGTCCCTGATTTTGTTTGAAGAACTGCCACTGATATTCTGTACATTATTCTCCCGTATATTCGGAAGGTATGGTGTAGCATCACATAAATGCTACACGCATATGGCTATCATTTTAAAAGGTTTTTCAGCTTTCTTTTCAAATCTTATTCCTATTTAAAGTGCTTTTATTCTGCCATTACCATCCGACATAAACCAGCTTACTTTGGCAAACAGAAAATCCCAGTCAAACATGAAAGTGTAAAGAGGTCTTTATAAGCCAGAAGCTGAAAAGAATCCTAGTTTCTTTAGAAATGCTCACTTTATAAGATGGATAAATGCAAGCTTATTCTGACAGACGATTTTGAAAATCCACAAAGAAGTTACATAGCTGGATAAATATTTCTTCACGATTGTTGAGCTCAAATAGTTGTTGATCTGCAGTTGACTGAATGGAAATGTAAACTATTGTATACTGCTGTCGCTGAGGAGGACTGAGTACCATAATACAAGAAACATTCGACTAGAAAAGTCATGGATTCAAAGAAGCAATTAAACGAATAACTTTTCCATGTCAGGGGTTAGAAAGTTAACTTTTCTATTTACTGACCAGCAACCAACTCCGAGCATTATGACGAAACTTGGATAATTTTTCAGCCCCCTAGTGTGGTAGCTCAATGAAACATTTTGAATGCATTCGAAAGGCCCGTAGCCATGCAGTGGCAAATGCTACCCCTGAGCATCAGGGCACTAGCTTGTTGCCACCTTTGAAACTCTGTCTCAAAGTTGTTTTATTGTTGGTTTTATCTCTTTAGTAAAGGAGAGATGCCCCAAGTTTCATCTCTAAATTTATTCCTACTAGCACCCATATCCCATCACAGCTTGAAGTCCATGTGCCTGAGGTGCGATCTTGTTAATGTTGTGCCACATGATTCACCAGAGACGCCGGAGCACATTTTTCAGTAAGGAGCCGGGACAAGTGGCAAACTCTTATTGGGCTCGGAAGTGGGGGGAGGGTCAGGGGCGGAGCCCCTTAAAATTTTTATAAGTAGGCCCTTATCTTACAACAAATCCCATTTTTGAATATCAAAGATTGGATAGGCTATAAATTGAATAACATCACATATCAGCAAAAAAATGTGGGGGAGGCCGAAACCCCCCGGCTTCGACACAATTTTTCACCTCTGAAACGTTGGCCTGGCTACAGACTTGGCATTCGATAGCTCGGATGTCCATTTTCTCAAGGAAATGTTCATTCGCCTAGTTTTGCCTTTAGGTGCCATTCAAAAAGTACGTACGCTCTCAAGGTGGGAGAGGGTACATGGGGGAGACGCGTTCTTCAGAAATTATACATACGTTCATGCAATTTTCAAATGCTAGTTACTTTTGAAACGCCCCAAGTAAATCAACCTATCTTTAAAAATTATGCACGCAATATCGTTTTCCTATGGATTTTTATACAAACCTTTGATGATTTTAGAGCTCTTGGGCATGCATTAAACTTTGCAAACGTTGAAAGTCGTGAGATAAACAATAGATTCAAATATTTCAGCAGAGGGATGATGATTTAAAGTATTTACAGTTTTTGGACTTATTAGGGAACGCTGAATATTTATGCTTCAGGTTGGGGCCGAAGAGAAATAGATTGAGTAAAAGAGTTTTCGGGCAGCTTTAAGATTGGGTATATCATTTTTCTCTCTAGATGGTTGGGTAGCATATCTTTAATAGCTCTATTGGCTATATTGGTTGGGTGATTACTATTTTTATATTGCACAAGCAAAAACACTACCAAAGTTAACATTTCTCTTCAGCCCCAACCCGAGGCATAAATAATAGACTCTTAGATTTACAATTGTTTCCTGCTCTCGCAATTTGTGTAACAATGTCCGCAAAAATTGGCAAACATTGTTCTTAATGTTGCTAGAGTAGAAATCAACTGAAAGACTAATATTTTCCGAATCAATGTTGCAAACATTGGCAAATATTGGCAAACAAACTACTAGTCGGCAATCATAACTGACGATTTTCGGTTGTAATTACTGACTAAATAGCAGCTAATGTTAAACACTTGCTTCAACACTTCACAATGTAAACTATCAATCTATGGATTAATTCTAGCTGCACCCGAAGACGTAGGGGGACTATAGATTTAGGTTAATTGTAAACTTTTTGCCCAAAAAGTGCAACGGTTTACAATTTTTGTTGTTGCTCATTTAGATAAAACTGACCGAATGAAACTTGTTCTGACAATTTAGAGGCTGCAGTCCAAAACCCCCTGACACCGAAGCCTATAATCACGACATTTGACTAAAACCTTCGACTCCCCTGAGAGTTGAAAACATATCGAGCAATAGCGTGCCAAAAGACTTTTGAATGGAGTGTAGCAGAAGAAACTTACTGCCAGGCTACTAAATCTCTCAGAGTTGCCGACAAAAGATGACTACAATGAAGGCTTTTACCGACAAGCCAAATGATTACGGGCAGCTTCAGCTAAAAGTGGGGTTGTAGGGTCCGCCCCCACTCCGCACCCCCTCCCCACTTCGGCGCGCCCCTGATATCGAATGTCAACTGTAAATGTCATTTTTGGTATGGTAACTGTGATTACCTCCTCGGGACATATGACATTTCTTACTTTCGTGAAAGCAGTTTGTTTAGCTTTAGAATGGAGGTTTATTGTGATTATAAAACGTACAATCTGAATGTAGTAGAGTAGAACGACAGAAAATGGATGAAAAGTAAGGCATCGCAACCTTCTTTCCCTTTCACAATATATATTGCATATTTACACGTCAATGGATTGATACATTAACAACAAGGAAACTAATTATCATATCTAGGCCATATCTTTGCCCAGCCCTATCTGCTGCATAATATAATATTCAACGAAAGTTCTGCTAAGTATGGCTTCAAGTCATGTATTGGATTGCAACTGCTTTCTTTTGCATTCTCTCAATTGCTAAATGCTAGAGTATTATGTGCAGATGTCATAAAAAGACAGTTGCAGGTCAAATATAGATTGATTTATTAGATGGTTATATTTACAATATTACCTGCTAATTCTGCCTTTCAACATAGGTATCTCGAAATGCTAATGACACATTATAGCAATATGTAGGCTCGAAAGTAAGACTGTTTACAATTTTCCAGTGTCTTCAACTGGTCTGTCTTTGAGACATGCTTGAGAATGGAATCTGAAATAATGCTACCTCCAGCCTTAATCATTAGCAAGCAAACTTGTGCACATTTCATGCAAGTGTTTGAGGGCGTCAGTTTTCATATTAGAAAGAGTAAAAAGTAGACTTGAAAACAGCTTATCTGATGAAAATTATCAGTTAGTGTCAGCAATTGAGTGCCTAGTACCTGAAAAGACACTAACAAGTATGATTTCTATATCATTCTAACTCAGAGAAGATTTTTAGTTTACTGTTAATGAATAAAGCACTGGAATATCTTATTGATGATTGTATAACCAATTGATTATAGGAGCCATTATTTAGTTTGTATGTCCTTGTATGAGACTGCAGGTGAAAGCCATTATAGTTTTCATAATTCTAATTAGTAACAGGACCTGTATTTCCCAGTTTTGTTTACTGAAGTATATCTGGTATCATTATACATTGAATTAGGTTTTAAATAACAGTTTGAATGCTTCTCACACACAAATTTGCTCACAGTGCATGGTTGTATACATTTCTTACCAGAGGGATAAGTATTCTTTCCTCTTGGTTGTCTATTTGGGAACTTTTAGCTGAGCTATCTATCTATCTCTGCAATACAGTAAAATGGCCTACTTTATCTATTACATATAATGTTTGAATTAAAGATAAAAAAATTGGTCAATATCTTGTCTTGCAATTTAGTAGCAAAAAAGAAAGCTTTGCATGAACTGGTCCTGAAAACTCCTGAACAATGCTTATGTTGTTTTGTCTCTAATGTAAACAGGCTAGTCTTAATTTAATAGACATCTTCAAGTTAGTAGATGCTAAAGCTAAAAGTGACCTGCAACAATATAATTAAGGGTTCCTTAGTAACCTCGTTTACAAGCTGAGATGAGTTATATGATATTGTACTAACAGGAGTATTGTTAATGTTTTCCTTTCTATAATCAGGTAATGCCTGTACCAGATTATGAATATCAGAAAGTATTTCCAAGTGTGCCACCTTGCAGATAAAATCTTAAATCATGTTCTGATACTTGTGGCTGTATTTTTTATCACAACAGGGAATGTACATAGGCTAGTAATGACTTGAGAATACTTTGTTGAGCAACATTGTACCAGATATTTCAAGAAAATTAGCTATTAGTCACTGCTGCCACTCTCAAAAAACAAAGCCCTAGTCTCTCCCAGCATTTACTGCATTGAATTTTCTTGTATGATGAATCTTGTTATATTTTATCATAATTGTTTCTTAGTTTGAAATGGAAATGTGTTGGTTTTGATCTATTTACAGCTAGCCAATCATTTTGATCTTGTTTTTCCTGCATTGACAAGATAATCTTATGAGTGATCTTCTGAAACATCTCAAGTTTTCAAGACAGCCCTTTTAATATACACATCTTTTGCCTGTTAAGACAAAAAATATCATGTTATGTAGAGCAGAAAGGCTATAAATTACATTTGGTTTACCAGCCATTTTAATCTGTTTTACATCATTAGTCCTTTTGTTTTTCTTTGAACTTCAGATTGCTTGTTATGATTAATGGATTTATTGCAGCATATTTCTCGATCTGGCTTTGGCCAGCTAAAGCACATAGCTAGAGGTGTTGTGCTGGAGGTTCAAAAACCTGTCTTAACTACCAATTTAGATGGGCTAGAATTCTAAGTGTATAATATCCAGACCAGTAATTCTGCTTGTGGGGCAAAATGATGTCAGCTGTTTTATTTGGTGGGGCATTGCACAGGCATTTTAAAAAGTATTTTGTGCCTGCAAGCTCAACTTGGAGGAAAAATAGAATGTAATAGATTGTCAGATGCAGATTTGGATTATAAGTGCCTGTTGGAATGGGAAGTATGGCATTGTTTGCATGCATGTGATTCTTGGGTTCTCTTGCAGATTAATGAGCTCTGACATTGCCCCTCTATCAGAATTCACCTTGGTTTTAGCTATGAAATTATATCATATTGATAATTTACTTGAATACTTTGAGGAAGTATGAAAATATTTCTTGTTTTTGTTTAATTATTGGATCCCGCAAGCAAAATATTGAGATGCCGTCTTCTAGCATGCATTGGGATGAAGTTTGATCATCCAGTTGACCAATGTTAAAATCTTCATTGTTGCGATTCTCCAGATAGAATAAAGCCACAATCTGAAATCACCCCCAGAATGAGAATCTGAATATTTCTGCCTGATTTACTTTGAAAAAACAGTCAGCATTATTGCACATGATTTTTCATTGCTATAGACCTCAATTGTTGATCTTTCAAAGACTTTCCTATATGAACACTGAAAGTGAATTAAGTCTGGTTGTTTTTGTTTTAAAAAATCCTGTCATCACATGGACAGGACCTTTGTACATGTGGGTATTTGCTTTCCCATGAAAAATATCAACTTAGAATGCTTCTGTTCAATATCAACTTTCCTGATTAATATGCAAGTCATTCCCACTTTGAAATTGTGTATCATTTCAAGAACACTAGCTAGTATTTTATCTAGCTGTATATTGCAGAGGAATAATTTTCCTTCAAAAATTAAGTTTTATTTACTTGAGGTGTTATACATAACGAGATTTTTTTGAATATATTTTCACTATCACAAATTGTTGCCAATGTTTACTGTCCACATTATTCAATTTTTCTAAACATGCATTGTAACATTTTCTTTGTTCTCTGCAGGATGGAATGGGTTGAGATTGTTGAGCCCAGAACTGGGGAACATATGTTTGCTAACCTGCGCACAGGCCAATGTTTTTGGGAACCACCCCAGGGGGCAATAATGTGAGTGAGATTTCCAGTGAACTGATTTTTGTCATGGAATATTTTTATCAGCCTTTTGTTTTGTAGGAAATTTCATTTCAAGAAACAATTTTAAAGTGTGTTTTGCCAACTTTTTACTCCAAACCATGAGTGGTTATTTGTAGGATGAAATAGCTTGCAAATACATACACATTTGTGAGTTTGCAAAGAAATTATTTCAACATTTAATATCTTAATGTTTAGCAAGAAGTCTCATGACAACCAATGGTGGGAACTCTATGATGCTAGCAGTCGTCGTTACTACTACTATAATGCAACTTCACAAAAAACTGTTTGGAGGAAACCAAAAGATGGCGATATCGTCCCCTTGGCCAAGCTTCAGGTAGAATGATGTTTTGTCTAAGTAGTGAGCAGTGATAGTGAGTAGTTAGCACCTCTGAGTACCAATTAGGTTTGCAGGTTCGAAGCTACTCCTTTCAAAGTGTTGTATCAACTCTTTCGGAACTATGGAATAACTTTTCTACGGCAGAGACTACCATACGCAGCTCTAGCAGTAACTTAAGCATAGCCGATTGACAGGATGGAGCACCAAATGGCTTGAAAATTACGTTACTTTCGTAATTACTTACAATTTAGTACGTTTGGAGATTTGGAGACCCTTTGAAAGTGGAAAATTTTTAAGTTAGGCTTTAGTTTCATCCTAGCCCAACATTTTTCTTCTTGTTGCTTTTGTTCAGTCATAAAGGAAGTACTTTGTCTTACTCACCGTATGTTTTGGAGAAAAGGCCAGTTGTCTTTCAACATCTTTTGGCAAGTGTTTTTGAGGTTTCAATACTGTGAAAAAGTAGGATACTCATTAGCAGTATTTGACAAAATTGTACCAGTTAGTTGCTTCCAACTCTTTACCACATGACTGCTACATTAGTTGATAAACATATTTATTAAATTGTTCGCAATTCTTAATAGTTATTGGAATGAGGAACTATGAGTATTGTCCTTACACATTCCACATAAACTGGGAATAGAATGCACCCGCTTTTTGTAATTTCAACCGATTAATGTCGACATTACCAAACAAATAGGATTTAAGATTGGCGATGGAATGCATACAACTTATTTAAGAACAGCTCTATGTTCAGTGCAGTTCATGCAACAACAATTCGCTTTCTAATTACGTTATTTTGAAGTGTTCGATTAGAAGGTATATATTGCGTGCTTTCCTTTTACTCTTATTTTGGTTTCAACTCAACACTAATTTTACTCAATAGTAAACTGAGATCTAAGAAAATCATTTTTGTCTCTCCACAGCGCCTTTCACTTTTGTCGTTAGGATTTTCATCTTAGATTTTGTTGTGTTGAAAGTGGAAGCTTTGATTCCTTTTCAGCAATTGAAAGTAAAAGAATCGGGTAAAAAGAATAATGGGGAAAGCACTTCAAAACAGCGAGGCTTAAGTGTTAGAAAGGAGAGCATGTCTAAAGAGAGTAGCAAAGATAGTGTTAGGAGTAACAAGGGACAGACCATTCGTGGTTCAAGTTTTGATAATGAAAGCGATGCTTCAGAAAGAAGTAGTGAAATTACTGCTAGAAAGTTAGAGCAGGATTTGGAGATTGCTTTAAGGGGCTCTTCCATTACTGCCAATTCGAATGGCAAAGTAAATGACTCGGGACTACCGCAACGAGTGGCTATGTTACGAAGTTCATCGACAGGTGATGCCGAATCAGATAAGGGACAGCAGAGATCTGTGCCACTTAGTGAAAAAATGAGATCAAAGACTGTGAAGGCTGTGGGTGGCTCTCCAAAAGTTGGTAGGGTACCGCCCCCAAAGCCCCCTCGTAGCCATCCACTACTATTAAATGAACCAACTTCTGGAAATTCAGAATCTAATGAACCGGGTCCACCAGCAGTTCCCAGACTCCCTCTGCTACCTTACGCTAAAAAGAAGGAATCAGTTAACAGCTCAAAATCGGATAGTGAAGTACGGACTATTGTAGAGAAGAATCCAGCTTCGGACGATAGCTTTGAGGAAAGGAATGGGATAGATGTCGTGGATTTTGTCATGCCAAGTGCACACAAACCAAAAGCCAGGGTGAGCTTGTAATTTCGCTTCTTTTGTAATTCAAATTTTTTACGATACATGTTATGTTGGTCAAGGAGTTTATAGAATCAGTTGTAGGAGAAAGCACGTGGGCAAAGTGTCTGTGTGGTACCCACGTGAAAATTGTTACTAATCATACGGGGTGTATCTGAACTACTGCACATGCGCACCAAACACACACGCACAGGTTTGTAAAAGGACTAGGACATTTTAAAATTTCTACTGTAATTTTGAATATTGAAGCTACAATCTACATTTTACATTTTATATCCATATTTCACTTGTGTGTACTTCTGTAAAAGAGCTAATTAGAAACTGCACGGCCTTGGTAGAGTATCCACATCTATGGATCCTGGAAAGTTACGTCTTCTAGTGAACAGCTTCATGAATGCTCAATTTAGCTACTACCCCCTAATTTGGATGCTTCATGACAGATATCTAAATGGAAAAATGAATAAAGTCCACGGAATAGCACTATAAAGATACCGATGCCGACTATGAAACTTTATTGCAATTGGATAATGCAGTTTCTACAGTGAGAATGCTCTTGATATTCTAAAAATCAGGATAACGTCACATGGTATAGAAACAGTGCAATACATTGGTCAAAACTGTGGCAAAATGCTCCCTCCCATTGTCAAGAGAGTCCCATCATTAATGGCATTGAAAAAAGAATTAAGATCCTCCGCAATAAATTGTGATTGTACAAAGCTTTTATGGTATAGTGCAGTATAGTTTAGTAAACTATATTTTACAGTTCTACAGCTTTTTTAGTGTTAAACGCAGTAATGTTGGTTGTACCGTGTAAAGCAGAGTATACCAACCTTTCTGAGTTTAGGGGCCAAAGGTACTGTGCATAACCCTTGCCAGGGCCAGAAGCTGGTAAAATAGATCCCTGTTTTTGATAGTGCAGTTATCAGACATGAGCACCTTGTCGAAATAGCATGTAACTTTAAAGGTTCCTCAAAGAAAACAGTTTATCATCCACACACTTGTCATTTTTTCCTCCAGCCTCAAATGTTTTCTTTTTATTTTTTAGGTCTTTTTTCATGTTTGTCTTGATAAGTATTGCATAATTGATACTTATTCCATAACTGATAATTATTCTATACTTGATAATTATTGCATAATTGATAATTGTTGCATAATTGATAATTGTTGCATAATTGATAATTATTGCATAATTGGGAATTATTAATGTTACATTCGCTATTAGACGCTGTTTTTGTATCAATCCGATGGCTGCATTCCTTTTTGTCAGCTGTAAATCAACGATGAAGTCGAAGTGTGAACATTGCACATTTTTTCTATCTTCTACGAGGGCGCATAACATCCTCATAACAGTCTTTATAGCCGAAATTTAGCGTTAAACTACCTTGATGAGGAATTTTACAATCACCCAAAGCATGCCAGTTTGTTATCACTTATACAGAGATTAAAAAAAGCGCCCGCCCGCGTCTAAAAATTTTTGGGAAAGGATGATAAGCTGTTTTTTTGAGGGGCCTAATGTAGGTATGCACTCTTTTCGTAAGGACTGGAGGTGGATTGGGTGATTGCTGGGCCGGAGGTTGGGGACACCTGGCGTATGGCAACACCTTCAAACAGTATTCAAACTCAGTATAGCGTTGGACGTTATGATGTGAAACGCATCTTGTAAGGTGGCAGGTACAAGGTGTTTTTGTAAAAGAGAGTAGCATCGGAATGTCAATATTGGATGTAGAAACCCGGTCATTTCTTATTCAGTTATACTTTCAGTGATTTTAATCAATGGTTTTATCTTCCTCCGAAACTTTTCTTCCCCTGTCTCAATACTCACTTCACAACTATCAAGATGTTGTTGGACAACTAAGACCTATAACGGAGAGGTTTAAATTTAGCTTTTATCCATTTTGATTGGTGGAATGGAACGAATTTGACCACCTAATTAGGGCCTCACTCACCCTTGCCAGCTTCAAGGCAAAACTGTTGGCCCTAATGCGCCCCACTGCAACATCCGTTTATCGTATCCAAGATCAATTTGTCTTATAAGACAAATTGATCGACCTAACTCGATTAAGAGTACACAAAATCTTCAAAAATTTAAACACAATTTCAAAGATGCTATAGATGCAATGATCGATCTAATGATAGCGTTGAGTGTGAGGAACATGTTTTGCTGCTCTGTCCCACTTTTGGTACCCAGAGAAGAAAGCTTTCTCGATAGCACTCTGCCTTTATTAAGACCTCTGGGAATCCCCCAAATGAACCTCTAACGCATATTTTGTTGTATGGCTGTATAGTTTTAACTGATGATAGTAATAGAGAGACAGTCATCGTTTTGACTGACTTACTAGCGACGCTATAGGCGAGGTGGTATAGTGGTTAGAGCGCATGCCTCCCGTGCTGAAGGTCTACGGCTCGAGTCCTACTAGATGCCCTGACTGAATGCTCGCTCACTGTTCACCCAGCAGCAAATGGGTACCCGGTGGTAACACTGGGGAGATAAAGGTGGCGAGGAAAGAACTGGCCACCCTACCTCACTTGCAAATGGCTCTGGATAAGTGTCCTCTCTAACAGGCATTCCCCTACGTACGATTGCATACGGGACTACCTTAACTTTACTTTAATAGCGAGGCTAAGGAATTCCTAAAATCATTGGTCCACTTATTTGGTAGTCATTGTTATACATTTGTATCTTTTTCTTTTCTTGTGTATTTAGTAATGTTGTTAGATGATTTTCTTAATAAGTTGCGTTCACTTAAGAGCGAATAGTGTAATGAGGAGACTAAAAATTAGAGACACACCGTGGAAGCAGAAGCGACTTGTAGTGACACCTTTCATTATCTAGTTTTTTCACCAATTCGCTCTTATTGTGAATGTCCCCTTATATGTAATGGCCACTGGGTATGACATGAATATTGCTTCCCTATGGTATCGTTTTCAATGTATTGTAGCATTTTGTTCTTGACGTTGTAGTAACAAAAGTGCATGGAAAAACACTTCCAACAGGGTCCTATATTGAAAATACTAATAGAAGTAGTTACTCTCGAGTGCTGAATAATCGTCCTCCCAATTGCCAGTTACTGAGTTTTTCCATTCCTCCAATTATTCCTTTCGAGAATGTCATCAACAATTTTCTTTTACCTCTTCTGCAGACTTCTTCTTGGCGCATAGAAGCAAGTGTGAAAGTAGCCTATTGAAATATAAATGGTTTCCATTTCTCCAACCCCCTAAATTTTCGAAGACTCACTATGCCATGATAAAGCTTGACCACACCCTACTTGAGCTCTTTTGGGGGACCATACCTTTCAAACAATCCAACATTTCATGTGGAGCCTTTTACTGCATGTTGTCATATTGAAATACATGTTTTAGTGTTCTCAATATTTACATAGAGCATATAAAGATCAAGGCACGGAAAAACTTCTGCGAAATAAGAAGCAAGTGAAAGTGAAAAAGTTTACCTAACTTCTAAAATTCGAAGACCCTACTCAAGATTTCCAAGGCGACAGAGTTTGGCCAAGACAACTCTAAAATAGGTCCTGTAAGTCGTATATAGGGAAACTGACAATATGAGGATCTAATTTGTAGTATTTAAAAATATTTTTTACATGCAAGCCAATTACGTCCTGCCAAGTTTTATGAGTTGGCGATTTCGATATCAGAAGTGTCCGAATTGAATATACACTAATAGCATGGGCGTAGGAAGATCTCAAATTTAAGGGGGCTGCAAACTTCCTGCCCGAAAGATCAAAGAGATCCGGAGAGCAGTCAGAAAAGTTGCCCAAACTTCCTATTGTTTTTTAAGAAAGGTTGCCCGAATGAAACGGATTTCTGTTCAACTGAGGAGGATGCAGCCCTCCCCCCTGCCACCCAATCTCCTACGCTTATGGCTAATAGTATGACAGAAGTATTCTTCAGAGGTAACTCAGTTGTAAGTTCAACTTAAAACTGGTATATCTGTATCTCGCAGTAGAAGGAAAAAAAATAAAATGAACGTTTATTGTTAAATTGTTAGGATAGAAATGATCATGTATGGTAATATGCCGTTTTTGTTTGTGTTTATTTTCTTGCCTGATTAAATGATACTCTTTCATTTCCATCTACATTCCATTGTTCTAGAATGCCAAGCTATTTTTTTTTTGCTTCCAATGTATGCTAAATTGTGATATTTCTCTCAATTCAGGGTAAATCTATAAAACCAAAGAGGCCTCCCCCCATGGCCCCGTCAAAAGATGCCTTCATTGCGAACAATGCAGAACCTGTTAGGACATCTAATACACCCACACCGCCACCACCTCCTCCAGTTAAGGTGCCAAGAGAGACAAGGAGGCAGCTGCCAAAGATCGATTTTACAAATAGAACTACTGATGATGAAGATGAAGTGATAGCAGAAGGGACCGAAGGAATCAAATCGCCATTTACAAGAATGATTGAAGAGATGGAAGAGTACAATGGAGCCCTGTCATCTCCTACTGAACATCCAGTTTCAAAAAAATTAAAAGGATTAGGGTACGTTTTGTCTTCGGCTTTGTATGTGAATCTACTTCCTTTTTCCTATGTTTTCATGAGTTTTATTTCAGGGGGACAGAATCATTAAATACATCATCAGTTACGGCCATTTTAGACATTACCTATGTAAGTGTGTTCTGGGAATGAGAAAATTGGATATGCTAGAATATAGTATCACCTGAGCGTAGTCCTGTTTTTGAAGGTTTTTGTGTTGTGTTACTTGTCTCATGGAAATCTCTTCTTGAATTTAATACTGCAGTGGGTTTCCCCCCAATATTAGCTACTTTACGGATTGCAGAGGACGACTAGATAGCTAAGAATCTCTAAAAAATATTCCTTAGCTTTTTGGCCCCTGTGACAGGTTGTTTTGTGGTCGCTGAAGTTATAGTTTATCAGTAGTTCTAATGCGCTGTTCTTTTGACATTTGGTCAATGCATTTCCCAGTAATTCAATGTCGTTGTGTGGGGCAGTGATTCATTGTACGTCTGTATGGTCTAATTCATCCAAACGATGTCCATCTATTACTGAAGGATTACGTCAAGGCTGATTGGCAACAAAGGATATCCAAAGCAATACATTGGCTACGTGTTAAGAGTTCACATGTCTCATCCTTTGACGTTCATGCATTCGTTCTCCATGGACAACATTTGTAGCATCCATGGAAACAGACATAGCCATATCAAATGGACTCGCCATCATTTTTCAAATGATTTATGGGAAGTGAAAGAAAGCAAACAAAGGCTGCTCCTTGGTAGCACTTCAATTTTATAAAACCAGAACAAAATATTTTTGCGCACCAATAGCTGAAAAATACTTGAAATCCTTCTGCTATGTAGCGTTTACGGATATTTACTTTAGAACGCACGAAGATTCGAGAAAAGATGGTAGTTGGAACTGTTGATTTCGTTCATGTGAAGATTCAACGTCATTGGTATACTTTTGCTTGAATCGGTGGATTTCTGCATGTTTTGCTGTTAATTTTTCTGTCTTTTTTGTTTCTTGTGTTCGACTGTTAATGTTTGATTGTGAATGCTAAATTACGAGAACCCGTCTGCTTGTTTGAAGCTAGGAGATCGGAGGAAGCAACCAAGTTAATTAACATGATGATATAGCTGTTTTTTATATTACTTTTAATAGTTATTGCCAGCTAAAGGTTTATAAATTGTGTTGCGCTGAGATTGATTAACACAATGGCATTTTTAATGTCAAGTACTCCATTAGAGTTGTAATATTTTGCCTGGATTTGGTGAGTTTTAGTGGGTAGTTGAAGAATTCGCTGTTACAGCAAAGATCTCCTTCTTAGAACAGGAAGAAAATCCAGTTTTTTAACTTTTCCATATCTGGACTTCTATACTAGACATGCATAATGTATCAGGTTACGGAAAGTTTACCACGATAACTTGCTCCAATTGTTTTTATCGCTTCTGTACTAAATAAGTAAATTTTTATACAATTGTGTTTGGGATTGTCTCATTTGAACTCCAGATTTTCCTCTTTTCATTTATTTTGAACCATGAGGCCTTCTCTGAACTCCTTCGTATCCCTTGAATCGCCCATTTTCGCTCTTTACTTCTAGTGAACAACAACCCTTTGTCACATGATTATGCTGGCAAATTGAATTCATTTTCATCTTCTCCCTTGGCTTTCTCTACATTTTTCGTCATTGTAATTAATTTGTGGTTATTTTCCTTGAGTTATTGCGGTCATAGCCATGCGTGACTCTCTCGTTTATGAAGCGAGTCGTCTAGTGTTTTTATAACTTCTGCAATTTCAGATCATTTCACGCTATACAATTCTTTTTCGTTTTGATTTTTCGATGTTTTGAGTTATCGGCTGAGCCTTTTGATTTCATTGTTTTGCAAATGATGCTTTCGCTTTCTCGCTCGCGGCCCTGACTACATGCAATCGTTGATGGGGTCTTTATGTAAGACAACAATGCCAGCTCATCTCACAAAGGCCTTCTTTGATGTTAAAGAATGCTACTGTCTGAAGTGATTCGCCGATTTTTGCCATTGTTGCAGCTGCTAAACCAGCTATATCGAGATTAATGAGCAAATGCTCTAATCACACGCGAGCTACACAAGCAATCGTATTTTGCTTTATCTTACTTCTGGTTGATTCAGCATTTTGCAGTAGAAACCTTTCAGGAACATAGGCCAGAGGTGATGCTGTTCTACGTGGTGTGAACGGTTCATTGGAGCCTTTGATTCAGGGATGTGCTCTTCTGAGTGCTTCCTTTGTCTTTGTCGCATTTTTCTGAACTGTACATCAACAGATGGCACTACTTGGACGTACGTACTATTTGTTGCCTTTTTTCCACAGGCTGCTTTATTTTGTTGTCTACGTCTTGTAATAAGGACGTCTACATCTTTTCATATACCTATTCAAAAAATGATAGTGACACCTTGGTTTTCTAGCTCACGTTTATTGGTTATTGAAAGATTGAAATCAAATGGGATTGCAAGGCCATTCCTTTGGGATTGTAGGGCCATGTAAGATTTCTTGCATGTTTTGTTTTCCAAGGGTGATTCCTTGAGCTTCACTTTACCTTTTTGATCAAGGAAGTTGAATTTTATGAGACTTGATCTCTGTGGTCAATATGTTGCTCGATGCACTTCACTAGAAAAGTTTATCAGTGATTAGCGTTAACAGCAACTACTGATCATTATCTCAATGATTAGTGTTTCAAGCGATTGAATGCTTGCAAATGACAGATTCAGTGCTTTTGCTTGCAAAATTAGATTTTGAGATAGGTGACAAAATACGCTCTAGAAGAACTCTGTTTAGAGCTTCTTCCATTGCAAATTTTCCATCGATTTCTAGCAGTACATTTTTCTTTGGCATCATCATTAAATGTTGAATATATGTTCTTTATGCAAAAGCCCTGCTTCGGAGCATGTAAATTATAGACCAAATAAGTGTATCTCCTCTCAAGAAAACACCTTTGACAGCGAGTCACCCATCTACATCCCATGCTTTTTTAAGTTCCAACTTGGTTTTGCTTCGTTTGTCTTTTGCGGCAGAGTTTGGCAAAATTATAATGTAGACACTATTTTTGCTTGTATTATTTAACTTCCTACATGATAACCATAGAGGATCTAAAGTAGACCATTTTTTCGCAGAGAGCTTTCGTATGCAGTACCAAATAAAATTCACATTAGTTTTGCAATACTGCAGTCGTTGTGATTGGAGAAATTGCGATCGCCTGAGATGAAGCTGTTTTTTGTCGTAACGATACTTGCGACCATAGTTGCGACACAAATTAGAAATGCTTTGCATAGCTTATGATTCAATTCCATTGTTTGGGTAGACAAAGGAGAGGTATGCAGACAGTTGTCTTTTAGCTAGAGGACGTTAGAGCTCAATTGTTTGGAGTTGACCTACTCCTGGCATTGCGGTCAATTCCAGTATTTTTTTAAGTGAAATCGCCTATGGGAATACCTAAGATGTGAAACTAATCTCGACCCGAAGGGCTTCCAATTATTCGGCAAGATAAGTTGGAATTCCACAAGAGTTTAATCCAGTTAGTTGTTACGGTAGAAATGGTTTTGTGGAATTAGACACATTGTTCTCTGGTTTTATGACAGAATAATGTGCTGCACTCTCCATTGAATGGAATCTAAGGTGGAAAAACCCTTTTCTGTGGTTAACAGTGAAATTGTATGGAAACTGGATAAGCCGTGAAGGCACCAAGTTTCTCTCTTTAGTGAGGAATTCGGGAGATTGATTTGACTCAGCAACACTTTTTTGCTGCACTTCAAAATGCTGCTTTCTGCATCTTTTGAAAGCAAGCAAACTGATGTGAATTGTACGATTTTTTTACCATCAAGTGTAATCAGTGTGGAAATTATTTTTATTTGTGCAGCTGTATGTGGTTTCAAGACTACATTACTCTTGTATCCTTGGTGTGTTCAAAGCTCTCTCTATGCTGCAATGCATATTTACAGTGTTTGAATTAATCGTTTTCAAACCTGTTTCATAACCCGCTCTTTCATTCTTGCTATGTTTATGCTAGTTAGGGAGGCTGAAGCTCCCCAGAAGTATTAAAGACAAAGTTAGGAAAACTTAGCCCCCCCCCCGTACCCCCAGCTCAATACCACTATTCTGATTTAGTAAAGTAGTGTAATTGGTTCTGCTGCGCTAGTCCGCAAATTATATATTAAATTTTGTTAAAGTTGCAATTTTAGGACTGGGTACTAAGTTAGGCCGTAGTTGTGTCGTGACCATGTGCGATTTAAGATTACTATAGATAAAGAGTGAGCGAACATGAGTTTTACCAAATATAATGCGAGTGTATCGAGACAATCTACAGATTCGGTACACCACTTCCCTTACAGCCTCACACTAATTCGTTGCTGTCATATGGGTATTATTTGGTTATGATTTTGAATCATTCTACGAGCTGTTGTTAAAATGTTGATCTCTTCTTTCTAGGCCGTCAACGTCATTCGATGATGCACACTCACCAAGTGGCACTCTGTTGCCGCAGCAGAACGCAGAAAAATACACCATTATCGAGAATGGAACAGGAGAGCGACCTCAAAATTGCAATTTCCCTAAAGAAGGTAGACTATTAGCTATTCGCATATTTTTAGAATACACATTGTTTACAAGAAACTAGTTAGTTAGCAACCCAGTAGAAGACAGCCTAAAATCTAAGAAGCTTTTAGAACTACAAGGAAAGAGCTAAGACCCTTTAGACAAATAACACATTGAAGCCATTACTTTGTTCAACTTAAAGCTGAAGGAAATCTATGTGAACATGATATTGTTTTATAATTTAGTTTGTGCTGACGCATTTTGTTTGTTATATACTATTCGTTTGCTACGTCAACATTTTGTTTACGTTTTAACTTTAATTTCGTTCATTAACTTAGGAAACATTTGGAACTGGAATGTGGTCAAAAATTAAGAAACTTTTGTTACTAGGCCTTGAGCGAGGTTTCTTATAAAAAAATCGTTTGTAGCTATTTGTGTATATTAGTACAACATGGAAGGTTTGAACTTGAATTTACGCCAGGACATGAAATATTTATATATTTTCATGTTTTAGCTATCAGTTCCTTTATGTATTTATATTCATTTACAACTGTGCTAGATTTTGTTGAATAAATTCGGTCTGTCCCTCACAAAAAGATACACGAATACGTTTCAGATGAGCCAAATCAGTTCCTTTTTTGTTAGTACTTCAGCCCATTACTTAAACTACTTCCAGGGACGCTAGAGAGGAGCATAGACTTTTATGATTTTCAGCTTAGAACGTCAATCAATATACGGTTTTGTTATAACAAAAAGGTTTATAAGAAATTGAGGCTCAAATGGCCGAAATCTTAAGAAAATTACAAGGCTCAATTTTCAAAATAAAGTGTTTTTGTTAGGCAAAGATTGGTATTACGTCATTATTACATTCAAAATGCTAAAGATGGAATTCAAATTTGAGTATACAAGATTAGCAAAAAAAGTGCAACCCATTCTAGCCAGTTTTTTTGGTAAAAGTTGAGGACATTTTAAGAAAATCTGAAGTTCAATTTCAGGAAAAGTTAATAAAGTTGAGACGCAGGCAAAATGATGGTTTTTTTGTAGAAAAACGTGTATGTACGTCGTCCTTGTATCACCGGCGTCTACAATGCAACTCAGTAGTAATAACTTTTGTTAGCTTTTTGGTAGTTTTTCTTGGATTTTATGCTTTAGGGTCAGATGGCAGCTTTGCCGAACGGTTGAACAGCATGGGAATGCCATTAGATACAGCAGCTTTAGTGGATGCATGTGACCCATCGTCAGATCCAGGGACGCCTAAAAATGAATCTAGGCTGGCGAGGATGCACTCAGATACAACAATTGTTGTTAGAAAATCGCCTACTTCTTCAGATGCCGATCATTCTGGAATAACACATAGGCCTATGTCGCTGATGCCTGCAGTAAGTTTTGCTCTCTTATTGTTCCGAATTTTCTCTTTGAGTTTGGTTCTAGTTTTTCTTAGGCTGTCCTTCATTTTCTTGCTTTATCGTGTTAATTGATTATCACATGTCAGGACATGTGGTTAAAGTGAACAATGTCTCCTCTAGGAATGAAATATATTGAATTGTTTTGCACATGATGTGTGACTAATACACGTAGAATATCAATCTGAGCAACATCAATAAATAATTATTATAATCAGACAATATACAGCTATTTACAATGTATAAATACACAATTGCTCTCTAGTACTACTCCTTTAATACAACGTCAACATTCTCTAACGAATTTTACTTCGTTCCTATTTCTCGTCTTTTTCTTGCCACTCCATCTTTACAACTTTTTCCTACCGCCTTTTCTCTTCCCTAGCTACTTACCAGACTCTTCACACGTGTTCAAACATCTTTGCCAATGTTTTTGTTGTGTCATTTTACAACTCGCCTAGCAACACTTGGGCAAGATGCAAGCACCATTGATTTTTCTGAGATTGTTTTCAGTAATATTTGGTCCATGTAGCCAGAATTCGCATGTGCCCCTTTATACGTTGGTTGTCTACACCCTCTATTTTGTAATGGATTCCAGTCTTAAGTGAAAGGATTATTCATTTTGATGCCATTTCATTTTTCATTATGCTACGATCCCATCACATTATGATGCAGCCATACACATGGTTGTATCATAATATAACTGGTATGTAGCATATGACACTATGGTACAACCCTATAGCACTATGTGACTATATAACCCTATGGTGTGACCCAATGACCATATGGTGTGACCCTGTGACACTATATTGCAACTCTGTAGCCCTGCGATATTTGGTGTGACCCTATGACATTATGCTGTGACCCTATGACATTATGCTGTGACCCTATGACATTATGCTGTGACCCTATGACGCAATGGTACAACCTTGCGACACTTTGGTGTGACCATGTGACGTTGTAGTATGATCTTATCTATAATGTTATGGTAAGCCCTGTGATGTTACCCTATGACCTATGACATAATGGTATAACCTTTTGACATTAGCCTCATGACATTATCATGCAACCCTGTAGCATTATGGTATAACTCCATAATATTGCGATACTGTCCTGTAACTTTTGTTGCGACCCGTTGACTGTATGGTACAGCCCTGTGAATGTTATTGTCTGACCCTGCACAGACGCACAACTAGGGAGATCCTAGGTGACTGGACTCCTGCCCTTTTCAGAAAAAGAACAAAAGTGTCCTTTTTGCAGTGTCCTCTTTATATCAAAAGGATGTTCTCCTTAGATTGAAAAGGCAAGGTTCAAAAATGTTTTCTGAGGACTTCGCCCCCGGCACTCATTTGTCTTTGCTTACCGTGAAAAGAGATTTTAATAATGATCATTGGACTTCAGAAATAACCATACGAGTAAACTTCCCACACTATTTCCTCCGTTTACGAATATGCAAAACAGTATTCAAAGGCCGTATCTTCTTTAAAAAGTTTTAGTGTGCCCGTTTTCGTGGATTGGCCCCCTGCCCTCGAAAGTTCCTAGTAGCCCGCCTGCTGTAGTATTAGGGTATGACTTTATGACACTGTGGTACCACCCTGTGAAATTTTGCTATGACTAAGTGACAGTATGCTCACGTTATGGCTAGTTCATACAATGAGCTATAGATGGACTGACCTATTATAGCATTGGCTCAGCAACGGCACGGCCCAAGTGGATAAGCCAGTTTTGAACCAATGAATTGCGTGACTGTGGCTCGAGCAAATGTGGTTTCATAGCCAGAGGCAAAGCTAAGGGAAATTGTTGATGGGGTGCACAACCACAATTTGCCGGCGAAGAATAATTCCCTCGAACCCGATTTGCCGAAATAGGAGATTTTCTTGGAGTTTCATTAGTGATATAACGCTGACTAGTCCTACTGATGCACTTCAAATTTGTCGAAAAGTTAAATTTTGGGGGGAGGATGCTGCACCCCTCCGCCCCCCTCTGTGGCTACGCCCCTGTTCATACGCTGAACCTAAGATGAACTTAACTACTCAAATTGCTAAATGCATAGGTTCGGTTCATCTACGGCTCATCGTATGAACTACTTTTACTTGTTACACTGCTTTTTCATACCATCTTTACACCATTAGTTTGCACATTTTTTCCTTTTTTTGTCATTTCTCTTACAATTATTTCATCTATTCTCTTTACTTCTCTTTTTGCCTCATTGTTCGAATTACACTGCTTTCCAGTTGAGGATGACACATTAGTAATAGGACTATGATACACAGTCAATAGTCACGGAAAAGAACAAAAATTGCGTTGAACATAGACAGGGTTTTTGCTGATGGGATTCTACGTAACATTATGACAATAGATGCTTTTGTTTCCTGACCTAACTACTTAGTTATTTTGACTTCCATTCATTAATGGCATGGAAACAATCACGCAATATATTGTAAGCAGTTTCTCTTTGAGATATGATCGTATATTTTCGTACGATTAATCACGGGCTTTTTGTGATCCTCATTCTGAAAGACACGCCTCTGCATGCATGATTCTGTCTTGTCAAATTTGCTTCCCACTGTGTGTTATCGCATTATGTACAATGGTTTTACTTTCTAGACTCTAGAATCTCCTACAAATTGCAAAACTTCTTACTTTATCTGCCTAAAATCCTTGGGGAGATGAAACTTTTTAATGAAAAAATCATGCAATGCGCAGGGCCGC
The DNA here is from genome assembly GCA_900291935.2 of Cassiopea xamachana. NCBI lineage: Eukaryota > Metazoa > Cnidaria > Scyphozoa > Rhizostomeae > Cassiopeidae > Cassiopea > Cassiopea xamachana. The sequence goes on along the minus strand of OLMO02000009.1, from coordinate 9,356,093 downwards.
CCTGGCGATGCGTAGCAGGAGCTTGGTGGCCTTAATGCAGCAGTGTCGTGTTTGAATAACTGAGAAGCAACATCTGCTCCTATCCATCACCTTATCATCGCGTAGCGAGAGGGTTTATTTGTTTTTCAAATCTGACAGGATCCTTTTCGTTTGTTCCTGTTGTGTTTATCATTATTTTGAAAGACAGTTGATTTAAGTTTTTTTTTAAATCAAATACTGATATTTGCGTGTGTAATATGATGCGTTTTGTAGATAGAAGATTTCGGGACCACAAGATAAGCGATTCTCAGTGCTTGCATTATCTCGTATTAATTGAGCTGTCAAAGTATCGCTGAGTAGGCCATGGTTGAGGAGTATAAAAGCTAGATGCCAGCTGATTTTTCTGCTTTACATCGCGTAGCTAATATCACTTAGGAAGACGTCATCTGCTGGTATCACATTTAGATATGCTTAGGGATTTATATTTATATTGAATTCTGAGGCCATATCAGGTATTCGGTGGATGGTATTTATTGCATTGTAAGCCTATTTGCAAATCTATGGAAATTGAAGGTTGTTTGCGATGCTATTCAATTGACATTTGTTCGCTTGGTTCGGCTTCCCTGCTGTATATTCAAGGTGCCTATTATTTCCACGGTTTGCAAGTAATTGTAGTTGATGGTGTTTAATGCGACTGAAAAATTTGTTGAAGTTTCTTGTTGCTGTAGAGACCAACTAGGACATTAATTGGTTAACGAAAGACTTCTTAGCCCAATTTAAAGTGTAGCAGGGAGAGCGTCATTCTTGGAGAATATCAGTTTTAGAGGAGAGATTTTTGCTGCGTAGCATTTTCGTGACTGTTGTCTCTCAGACACCGGAAAAGCATTGGTTGAGGTCTTGCTTTCGATGCAGAAAAGGAGAAGTGATAAGCTGCAGTTCTGTGTCTTGAATCAGTTTTAAATGTGACGCCCATTCTACAAAGGATACGCTTCACTGTGTACATAACTTTGTAAACTATACGGCTGGAAGAGCTGATTTTGCATAAGAAACTCAAAGCTGGAAACAAACATTGAGTGTAGACTTCAATCTCTCACTTTTCCTAGACTCTAATACGCTGGAACATTGTTCTTCATCACATACATAAGCTACACAGTATCCAATCATACTTCAGGGTCTATCTTAGTGAAGCTACCGAAACTGGAATTTCAATAGTGGAGAAGTTTGGCCGTTGATGTTCTTTTTGCCTTGCCGGTCATCGACCATATTTCAAGACAGATTTTCCCCTTTAATTTTGTTTGCCAGATTGAATTGATGTGAAGGAACGATTGTAAACACTTTGCGGTTTGTCTCTGTCAATTGAGAAGGAGTCTAGTGTGTAGATCAGACAGTGGTTGACTTTTTGAAACAATACTGAAGGTGCCTACCATGGGGAACGAATCCTTGCCAAGCTGCCATAATTCCTGGCTTGTAACTTCAACATCGTCACCTTTTAGCTCAATAAGTATACTTCTAGCTTTCACTTGCGTACTTGAGATTGTTTCTACCCTCCTAAACCTTGGTGTCTTTCTTGGACTTCTACGACTACGAAAATCCAATTCAAATAGATATCTTGCCGTTCTCCTGAATCTGGTCGTGACTGATCTGCTATACAATCTAACTGCCGAATTCTTGTACATCGTTCACTTGGCGCTGCAAACTTACGGCACTGTTAGTTGTCAGATTGTTGTAACAATCGGGTGGCTTGGTCTGTATCTTTGTCTCCTATCATTTTTCATGCTGGTCCTCGCAACTTTTGAAAGATACATTGCTATTTTCCACCCATTCAGATATCTCAGGTTGATTACATCCAGAATATTTTTGGCCGCAATTTCTTTTGTTTACTTGGTATCTATCATCTTCACCTGCATGTTCAGACTTTCAAATTTCAGTTTCGCTGCTGGGATTTCTGTTCTTGTTCTCTTAAGCTTTGGTGGACTGTTACTCGCCTGTGTGTACATAAGGATCTTCTGGCTCCGACGTAAGATTGGGAGTGAGATACAGAAACAAAAACCAAATCGAATCGTTCCTCAAAGTGTAACACATCAGTCAGAGAATGAAATGGCTCCCCGTCAGAAACAAAGAACGAGTCTTTCTGTCATTTCATCGAAAGTTTCTGCTTCGCCCAACCAAACCGAAAACACGAAGAAAGGGGAATCAAAAGCAAGACAACGTGATCGAAAGAACGTGTTTCTCGTTGTCTTTCTACTCATTTGCATGGCTGTATGCTATCTGCCATACCTGATCGGAGTTTCTCTGTACGTATTTGCAAAAAACAAAGTAACAATATCAAAAGAACTGCTTCATTGGCTATGGTCAATTCTGCTGATTAATGCCACTATTAATCCTGTATTGTTCTTCTACTGTCGGGGTTTTCCATATACGTTGCGTGATTTGCGGACGCCTTCGCAGCGCTCTTTTTCTTCTTTTATTCATTCACTAACCATTC
>OLMO02000009.1:9316445-9353529 GCA_900291935.2 Cassiopea xamachana | reverse complement strand
TCTCTGAGAGTTCTCTTGGCACTTTAACAATTAAATCCCTGAACCAGCAGATAGTCAGTGTGGGGACGCTGAAAAGTTTCTACATCTACATTGATAAAGAAATTCGCTACCATATTTGCAGGGTGTTCAATTGCTTGCAGTTTGCGCCAGATACGGAGTTATCGACGGGATATTCTCGCAGAATTTCTTCTATTAGGCCAATGGATACTAATGAATAAATGTAATTTAGCAAAAGTTAGAGATACGAAGTGACGCCGGAGCATATTTTTGAGTGAGGGGGCAGGGGGCGAGAGGGAAACTCCTACCGGGCTTGGAAGTGTGGGTTAGGGGCGGACCCCCTTGGAATTTTTACAAGTACACCCTTAGATTGCAAGAAAATCCAACTTTTGAGTATTAGAGTACATCTTCTCTTAGATAGGATAGGCCATCTATTGTATGTATGACATCATACACTTATAAAAAAAGTGAGGGGCTACAGCCCCCCGGCTCCGGCGTGCTTGATACACGTACGAAAGTCTTGATTTATTTACATAAAATTATATAGTCCATAGATTGTGTACATAGATTATCCAGATACTTGTTGTCATTATTTCGTAGCATTTCTGTTTTTAAGAATGCGCTTTGGACAGAAATTGTATTTGCCGTAAATTCGCAAGAGCTCATCTTATGAGAAGTTTTGCCTTAGGGAGCGAGAGTTTAGAATAAGACAAACGTAGAAAGACACTATAGAAGATTGAAAGGCAAAACAAAAATAATAAGTGCGTTGAAGACGATTTGTTTTCATCTTCGACACCACTGTTGATGGGTAATACCACTATTTCTAGACCAGGCAAGTCCAAAGTTTCTTAGAGAGGGTGAAGTACACAGAAAGCCAGGCTGCACACTACAAATAGCACTTTAGCACATAGATACTTTTTGAATTTTTAGCTCACCTATATGATGTCAATAGACATGATGTCAATGATATCTGTGATATATGATACCTATATGATGTCAATACATGATGTCTGTGGGAGCAGTGATGTTATGCTTTGGACTATAGCATACCACTTTCTTTTCAGAATTTGATAAAGGCTAGTATAAACTATACGGCCATTAACATGCACGGTTTTTTATATAAGAAACCTAGCTGATGGTCTAGTACTAAAAGTTTCTTAATTTTTTGCCATATTTTAGTTTTAAAGTTTCTTAAAAGTTTCTTAATTTGGCGAACTAAATTGCTGTGAAAGAGTACGCAGAACATGAATGTAGCAAACTATTTGTTCTATAACACACAAAGTGCGTAGTACGAGGTGAATTCTAAAGCAAAGCAATTTGTTAAATTTAGGCTGTCTAGTATTTGGTTGTTTATTAAAAACTGATTTCTTATGCAAAGGAAAACGTGCAGTTTGGAAAGTCTTGTTGGAATACCATACTGAACTACCAGACTGAGATTGTCATGTACTAAAATTTACGCATAATTGCGTCGTTTTCCTATGCTTTCTTGGAAGCTCCCTTTCCTAATTTTATAAATCTGCTAAAGAATTAATCACAAATGAAAATAGTGGCCAATTTTTTCATCCTTGGAAATAACTTTCTGGATTCTATTAAAATATTGGAATTAGATATGAACTTTTCACATTAGTTGTTGAATATGTCACAATATCCCGTAGTCATTCTCATAGTTCACCTGCCGTTAGGAAATCTATGCTAACTAGTGTTTTGTTTTAACGGCTGTGCAATACTTTTTTGCTTTTTAACGGCCCGTTTTGTCAATAAATGTGCGAAGCAAGTTATTATAAGTAACAATAAAAAGAAATTTTTGTGATGAATAGCAATTAAAGAGGCGAGAAAGTTTCCTACGTAGTTTAAAGTAGAGAGGGAGAGAGTTTGGAAAGATTGATTTGAGAAAGAAGTTAGACTAGGCCAGCTAACGAAGCGAAGCGGTTAAAACAATGGTGTCATAACTTATTCAGACCGACAGCAAATTGGAGTAACCGTATTACTTCTCAGTTATCTCGTCGCTTCGCTTCGCAGGTGCGCTCTTGATATAAACGCCCCCTTAGAAGTGGAATTAAGAGGTGGATGGTATTATCGCAATTGTACAGAAAGGAGAAGATTTTGCGGCTCTGCCGGCTTTATGGGGCTCTTACATTCATTTTAAATGTGTATTTCTTACATATGGTTACTTTACTGGAGTTATTTGTGCGCGAGAGAAATCGATACATCCGGATGGGAGTGATGGTCATGTGTCCCCATGGGGGTGATGCTCATATGTCCCCATGATTTTAATGTGGTGGTATCACAGTAAAGATTGTTGCTCTTACCTTCTCAATGGTTGGCCACTCCTGCATTGTTTATATATATTGTTTGTATCCTTCGAGGTAGTTTTGCGATCTGAATTTTTTACACGGGTACACTTTGGCACCGAATAGTAGGCGGGGCTCCGATTGGAAATTTTTGAAAATTTCCCCACCCATTTCCATTTCTTAAGCACCACCCAAACTAAGTAGTTTTGAAAAAATCCAACCCACCATTTTACCAACCTGAAGATTTCAGTTTTAAAAAGGATAAATAAGTAAAACACGTTGACTTTGTGAACGCAAATCAATATTAACAACAATGTTAGTAACTAATTGCAATAATTTTGAAATTTTTGGGTCCCCATACTGTCTATTGAACATTGAACCCCCAACTATTAACAGCCCCCCTAAATTATGTATTTTAGCAAAAGTACTAAGCCTCCTCCTTATTTAAACCCCCTTCTATTCGGTGGCAAAGATTAGGCATGTAAAAGAAACTACAGAATAAAGCCAGGAAAAGGTACCCACTAAACATGAAAAGTATTTGGCCAAATAGTAAACTATATTAATAACAAATGATAAGAAAGAAGTGTATCACGAATAAATGAATATTTTTGTTCTTATATTTATTTGTGCTTTTTGGCTTGCATTACCGGTGTTATGGCCCAGTGGTTAAAGCGTCTGCCTCACAATCGGAAGGTCGTGGGTTCGAGCCCCGGCCGAGTCATACCAAAGACTTCAAAAATGGTACTCATTGCCTTCTCGTCTGGCCCTCGACATATGAGAATGGAGTGGGAAAGTTAAACACGCGGAGCTACCAGTGGACTAGCCCCCCGCTGTAGCCTTCACTGCATTCGCAGACGCGTGGCCTAGGACTAGAGAAATTGAGATAGGCGCCACCCTGTGCGCCATTGGCGCGGGAAGTACTTTGACTTTTGACTTTTTTTATCTTGCATTGCAGCCTGGAAAATCACGTGATGCTCAGAGTGTAGGTAATCGCGCTGCATTAAATGCCAGTGCACCCGAGACTGCTGAATTGACAAGGGAGGTTCCATTGAGCAAACATCGCAAAGGATTCCTTAGAAAGCGAATGTCAATTGCAAGCATGCTCTCGTGGTCTAAGGTATTACGCTATCTTTTGATTGCATGGTTATCGTGCTTCAATTTCTTCTTAGTTATATGGTAGGTATCTCAAAGGTACAAGGTACTATTATATTCAATAGAGACACCACGGTCACACAGACACCCCAACAAGCTATATATACTATATACTATATATATATATATATATATATATATATATATATATTTATTTATTTATATATATATACATATATATATATATATATATATATATATGTATATGTGTATATGTCATATTTATTTATTTATTTACATATAATATTCACTTTGTATGTATATGTATTATCCAAATTTTATAGCTCTAGGTGCAAAGATATCTTTGTCTTGAAGATTTTAGCGTCTGCTTTTCTTGTTATCTCTAGGTTCCAATAAAGAAACCAATGGTTATGACAAGAGATAAGCAAATTCGAAAGGAGGCCATAGATGTATTCAAACGTATCCTTTGTTTATTTAAGCACATTTCAATTCATTGGCTTAAGTATCAATGTTTCAATTCCGAGTTATATTTGTTTTAGCTTCATGGCTGTCTCTTCTTTCTTTTCCATAGCTAACTTTTTCTCTGCTTTTAATGTCGTATATGCAGACACATTTTCAGTTTCTTCCTAATTATCTCAATGCTTTGTCTCTTAATCGAATCTTAATATGGCAGTATTTCAAGAAGATTGTATGTTTTAGACATTAGCATTGATTTTCCATTGTTATGTTTGCTACTTAGGCGGTAAGCTATATTTTGTGTTATTTTTGTTTCATTTGGAAGGAGAAATGACTCATTTTCCTTGACTAGATTTATAGTTACATTGCAATACATGGGTGACAGAGGCTCAAGAAAATCACGACCATCTGTAGCATTAGACATTGTATCCAAAGGATGGAGTACTCCTGGCCTAAGGGATGAAATTTATATTCAACTCTGTAAACAAACAACCGGAAATGAGAAAGAGTAAGTTGAAATGATCTTAATTATTGCATGTGAGTCTTTTTGATATGATGAGCAGCTGATTAGTTTTGTTAAAAAATTCTTAGCAGAGTTACTTAATAAAGCTATCGACAGTTACCAAGTTAATAGGACATTGTACAAGAATATTACTTTTATGGCGGAATGGTTGGTATAGCAGATAAAATAGTTGGCAATTTATTTCTTTTAAATTCTTCATTGCAATTTTGTATTTTAAAGTCTTACGTAAAATGTCACAGTGCTGCTTCATCCAAAAACCAAATTGTCACTGTCATTGTCATTCCCCTTGCTCCAGTCCTCTTGTATTAAAAGTATTATGCATGCTTATGAAAAGCATTCATTTTTCCACATCCGTTTTAAATGAAAAACTTACGATATAGTCGTTACCGTAGACATTGATACAGCATAAGCTGCAAGAGATTGTAATATGTTAACTTTTATTTGACAGAGCAAGTTTGAGAAAGGGCTGGGAACTAATTGTTATGTGTTTGGCATTATTCCCACCTTCAAACAAATTCCATTCATACTTGGAAGGCTACATTTATAGGCACCTTGAGCCTGATGTTGACACAGCAGAGGTTTTCACACTTGTTTACTTTCAATAAAGAATTTCTTGTGTTATTAATTTGTATAAAGCTTTATAGATGTCGGTTGAGGGATATTCTGAGGGACAGGTACATTCTGAATGCTAAGAGAACAAGATCAATTTGTGCCTGTTTAAAAGCTTTCTTGTTCCACCATTTTTGCCTTCTTGCCACGTTTAAACATATTATCATTGAGAATTTCGTGAATATTTTGTATTATCTTCGTTTCTTCTTTGTTTACCTTTTCTTTTTCATTCTTTTAATTTCCAATCATACACTATCCCTACTTAGGTACAAGTATCTGCTTATGCCAAACATTGCTATAAGCAGCTGGAACGAATCTGCCAAACTGGAGCAAAACGTGGCCTTAAGCGACCGACATTGGAGGAAATTGAGCAAGCAAAGGTAAAGTATAATTTTTGCCAAGATTACATCCTACGTTGAGCTGTTTTATGTCGCATGCCTTAAGATATTTGAATCCCAAGTGGATTAATTTTGCCCATCAGTGCCCTTTACAACATATGTACTGTTTTTTATTTCAAGTAAAACTCTATGTTAACCTTAAATATGTAATAGATAGCCTGTGGAATTTTTTAAATTTTTCTTTCCAACAAACAAATTCTTTCTTCTTTGTAATTTTCATTTTGTTTTCTCTATTCTACCTTGGCTTCCTACCTATTCTCCTGTCTGAGCACTCTTCAAAAGGCTACTATCTTATTGATATTCTGGTTCTAGTAAAGAGTCTAGCTTTCTATTCTGATTGTTGAATGGATATTTGACATTATTTTCATTGAACTGAATGTCTGTCTACTTGTTCATATATGCAGCAATCTGTGTTCAGTCCATCAATGTTTGGCAATACGTTAGAAGACATAATGGAGTTACAAGAGAAGCATTACAAATCGAAAAAGTTGCCGTGGATTATGACGACATTAGCTGAGTTAGTACTAGCAAACAACGGACTTCGAACAGAGGGAATTTTTAGGTGGGCCACTACATTTCAAGTTTAAATGCAACTGCTTTTGTGAGATGAACCGCCTACTTCGCATGTCTTCAATCACAGGACTATTGTAACAAGCAAAGATTTTTTTAAATTTTAGAGTACCTGGTGACATAGATGAAGTGAACTCATTAAAAGTCCTGATAGATAAGTGGAAAGCTCCAGATTCGGTGAAAGACCCACATATTCCCGGTTCATTGTTGAAACTTTGGTTCCGTGATCTATACGAACCTCTCATTCCTAATGTGTTCTAATATCCTTTTCAATAATGCTGAAGTTAGTTGCTTATTGTTTTATTCTAGTAACATATCTTTGTGCTTTCCTGAGAAAAGCACATAGTCCATTTCCTAATGTTTCTACTCACATACAGTTCATCGTTGGGCAATGGCTATTGTAATGTTATGATGCTTCGTTGAAATGTTGAAAATCAATCAATCAATCAGTCAATCAGTCAATCAGTTAATCACATTTTTGTCTGATCAACTAGCTGCTCTATCATCATTTCGAATAGTTGCATCTGTTTATCCAATTAGTCGTGATATGATAGCATCTGTTTTCTTTACAAACCTCAGGACAATTCCCCTGAGACTATCCTTTACTATACATATTTTTGACATTGATGAAAATTGATTTTCTATGTAATGTTTTCGATGTTCTTACTGAAATATTTGAACCTTAACTTAATTTCACTGAAAGGTGCATCCGCAATTGTGACGATTCTACAGTTGCAATTAGCATTGTGTACTCCCTTCCTGAATTGAACAGTTTAGTCTTCTGTTATTTGATCCGATTTTTGCAAGTAAGTGGCAAAAATTTCCATCTAATGCAATATTCTCTTTTTTCTTTATTTTGAGAATTTGTGGTTGTTGCTTATGCAAAACAGGCACCACCTTAACTTGGGTTATTATATTAGCAATGGAGAATATTGCTGCGCGGTATGCTACCTATAATGCAGTGCGGTATATTTATACTTCCCATTATGCATTGCGATAATTTCTACAAAGCAGTGTGCTACTGTGCTAGTGTGCTATAGATCCTATATTGCGGCGCGGTATGTTTCCTATAATGCATTGTAGTTGCTACCTGTAATGCAATGCGGTATGCTACCCATAATGCAGAGCTGTATACTACCTATAATGCAATATGGCATATTTCCTATAATGCATTGGGAACTTTAATTCAATGCAATTGTGTTAATTCATTGTTATTCTAGAACCCATAATAAACAAGGGGGAAGGGACATTAATTAATTTTGGCAGATTTAAATACCTATATGTCATATATCTATATGTCATTTTTTAGGCATTCATGCTTCCAGATATCGCAGCGGTAACGAAAATGGACGAAAATAATTTAGCAATGGTTTGGGCACCTAATTGTTTACGTTGTCCTTCCGATGACCCGATGCAAATTTTTGAGAACACCCGCAAAGAGATGACATTTCTGCGAACGCTTATGCAAAACTTAGACACGAGTTTCCTCGAAGGTGTCATGTAGAACTCGAATGGAACAGAAAAGTTCGTTTTGCATATTGATTAGGGAAAGTCGCTTGTTTAAGATCGTTATGACAAAGATTGTACGAGAAAATTGCATGTACCACAATTATTGCTTCAGCCCCAACCATCGAAATTTACAGCTGCAAGCAACAAAAAGCAGAGCAAAATTGTGGTTAGTGGCTGCCAGGTCTAATGCCTGCAGGATAATATTCTTCCTGTTTCATTCATTTATCAGAAAGCCGTTGTTGGGCGACATTTAAAGATTATTGTTATTCTTCATATTGTTTTTTCAATGACTTTCAGCATGTCTGGTTCTGCGTTAGGTTGAAATATACTTGATTCATTGTGCCCTAATTTTCTTGTTCACAAAGCATCCTACATTTGAATGATGCATGAAGGATTCAAAAAAGACAGAAAGACACGATAATTGTGAATAGTATCGTATTGATTTATGTAAAGTTCAGACGCGAAAAAAGTGTTGCGGTTACAAATTTAGGCGCTCTTAAAATTCTTTTGTTGATTCAGATAAAACCTTGGTATTTGTGGCTAGTTCCTATTCCTTACGTTAACTGTTGAGGCAATGTTTCTGAAAAGTTTCATAGTTTTTTGTTGATTTCTTCACTACTTGCTTTCAAAATCTTTGACAATTATAGCTTTTTGGATTGATTGTCGTGATGTAGGCTGGTTGAACCCACACCTAACCCAGGTTCAGCTTTGCGTAGAGATTTCATTTCTGTTTGTAAGATACTTATTTACACGTACAGTCCGAGAATGAAGTAGTGTGGAGTTCGTGATATCAACAAATTGAAGAATTACCGCCAATGTTATTTAGTTCATGCTTTGTTTTACAAAATTTGATTGATTATTCACCTCATGGATGGTCATTGTTGACACGCTTTATAGTACTAAAACTTCAATTATTTCTTATTGAAATTTTATTGGTAATTTATGATAATTATTTGCATCTCTCATTCACAATTGGAGGCTTACGTAGAATCAGTTAAACAACTGCGCATTAGGTTTAGCGTTATTGCCAGTTGCTAAATAGACTATGGACTATCCCAAAACCATTCCTGAAAGTCATTCTCTTTCTAGTCGAGGCCTGATTCAATAGCCTTTCAAGGTTTAGGTGCGAGGCCTAACCATATTCAGGAATGCTGAGAGACTCCAGAAGCCTTGGGACAAAGAAGAGATACGAGGCCCTCTGCGAGCGAAACGAGCAGAAAAATTGAGTGGTCTGGGAAGTAAATTTTGAGTTACTGCCGTTCTTAATAGTTGAGCCACCTAGACCTTGGAGCGTTGGGAATTATGAGCCCCCGAAATCCTTGAGGCCCTTTGGAAATTTACCCCCTCTACCCCCTCTTGGCGGCTCTGTCCGTATTGGTAAAGCAGAAAGTAGAGTTTTCCATTTTCCATAGATGTAGTATAGCATTGAGTTATAAGAATCCAAAAGCTGAATGGCATCGGGAGTCTATCTCACTGTAAGGGCCGAATTGATAATTTATAGGGCATAAGCAGGATTGTTATGAGTTTTTAAAAAGAGAGTTAGTAAATGTACCGAGAAGTTTCGTGCAGTAACATTGGTTTTGCCGTGACATGGATTATTCTTTTCAATATAAGATATCTAAGATAGTTTTTCTTTTCCACATATCTTGCTTGTTACAGACAACACTCCTCGCCACAAACTCAGAAATATACATTGGACAAATTCGATTCTTATCAACCTACAACTCACCGTTGGTCGTAAAATTTGCTTGTGAATTTTATCTATTCATTTTACGACAATAATTTCGGTTTTTGATTAGCAATAACTGTTTGATTGTAAAGCCTTGGCAAATGTAATATATGTAGCATTATTAGAAATATTTTATCTGAACTGGAGGAAATTGCAACTTTTGTCTTATTTTTATATTTTTCCTCTACGAAGGCTGAATCTAATATTCGGTAGGCACATTTGAAATGTTCTATTTTCCCATTTTGTAACTGTCGGCCCCCCTAAAGCACCCAATTCATGTTTTCTCATAGGACTATTTCTATCTCCCTCCATTGCTCTCTTTAGTTATCTTTCTTTTCCCCCCTCTATCTCTCTGCCTCTTTTTATCAGACTTTTGATCAACAGTCCTTCTATTTGTTAAAAGTCAAACGCAAAGCTCAGAAGGAGCTCAGTAATAAGGAAATCAGACAAGTAATTAAAACGACTAAGTGAATGGTGGCAGGGACTCTCGGAAATTGCATAATGGTTGAAGTAGTTTGCCCTGCCCCCTTAAACATCTGCACCGTCCCTGTCGCATTTACCAGTAATGGGACCTGATCATAGCTCCAATCAAAAATGTGTAATGCACCCATTCGTAAGTAAGAATCGTCTTATTCGAGAAGATTGCATTGGTATAGTTTAAGTGCAATCAGAAGTTCACCTGAACGTTTCGTAACTTCACAAGGGTCTGTAGCCCGGTATCTATCTTTCGGGATTTTAGTCCGGTATCAATCGTTCAAGACTCTTTGCTTGTCCTGCCTATAACTTGAGCTAGTGGTTTTCCCTTGTGCAATACCTGGGTTGATGAGTGCTTACAAGGGTAGGACAAAAATTATAGATTATCGGCAGCGTGAAGTAGGGTCGCCAGTTCCTATCTATATGTTACTTGCCTCCCCAATGTTGCTACCGGTTGTCTGAGAGTAACACCCATCAAGATGTGGTTAACCGGATAGCTGCAAAGAATAGAGCCTCTTGCTTATATCAAGCCAAGTCTCTTATCAAACTGAGCGTCTTGCCCACATCATCAGGGTTGCAGTGAAATCAAGGAATTCAAGGAACATCAGGGAATTATGTGTCCAATCAAGGAAAATTAGGGGAAAAGGAAAGATCTTTTGAAAAATCAGGGAAAATCAGGGAAGTTGTGAGTCTGCAATTATTTCACTTTAGAGCGTTGACTTCTCTATAATCATTCAGGGGCGGTGCTAGAAAAAATTCTTGGGTTGGGGTGTCAGGTCTCCAGCTGCCGAGTAAAGAATGAAGAAGAAATAATCCTTCGAATACATTTTTCAGATTCGTAAGTGGAAGAAATACTGTAGGAGGTTTGCTGATATCATTGCTTCTGAAGGGAAATGATTCTTCTTGCCATTTCTCATCACGGCAAGAGAAGGAAAAAAGGGGAGCCGGGGGCAAAACCCCCAGAAAATATTTTCGATCAAGTTTTTTCCATGTTAGGAAAATGCCCTTTTTGAAAAGAGAAGGCACTACAAAAAAGGTATAATAATTCCTATGTTGAGAAGGGCAGGAGTCTAGACCTCCAGGGCCCTCTTGTTGGCCAGTATAAGCTAACTGCTTTTCAAATATAGGTCATCGATAGAAAAGCACCTTTCACATACCAAGGTATCAACTTCTTTCAGAGACACTTGAGGTTCTGGGGGCTTGTCCCCAGAAAAAATTTTCAACGTATAGCCCCAACCTCCAATCAAGTTTGCACGAATTGGAAGACAAAACTTTGATCTTGAATGTATAAATGTTATTGTTAGCGTATCTAGTCAGGCAAATATGGAAATGATGAGAAAATCTATTGGTATCCACTTCATCCAGAGAGACTTGGGAGTCTGGGAGCTTGTCCCCAGAAAAGTTTTTTTAAATCACTCTCTGTGGAAAGTGAGAAAACGCCCCTTTGCTTGGTAGGAAAATCTGTTTATATTTATATGATTGATCTTCAATCTGGGATGGAAAATTTAATCCTACCTTCCAATCTGTGTTGCACGAATTTGAAAAACTCAAAAGTTTGATATTAAAAAATAAATCTTATCGTGACAGAGTCTACTCAGGCAAATGCAAAAGTGATGGACTGAGCCAAATTCTGACACTCCTAGAAGAAAACTGTCAACTTGTGCCTGTGTGTCGAAAAGGAAAAGTAGCGCTCCAGAGTATTTCCTAAATGCCTCTGCACGTCCATGTACAGAGATTGATACACCTCATACATAACGTAAATTGACTTCTCCCTTACAACCTAAGCATATACAGCGTCTTTCTCTAGCAACTGTGGCCTTGATGTTGGCCACACAAAACACACGGTGGGATAGGTGTTCTGTCTGCCGAGTAAATTCATGATTTTCAGTCCGTGGGGGGTTTTGCACCCCAACACCCCCCGTAGCACCGCCCCTGTACTCATTTACGAATCTAATTGAATTTGACAATTGCTAGAATATCTTTTTTGTATAGCATCCTGTTCTGTGCAGTTATTTTGAAGCGCAGTCCCTTATTGAACTGCTAAATAACAAGGCCAACGTTTTCCCAAACACTACATCTATGGAAAGGAATAACTAGAATATCATGGAAAGTCAGGGGAATACGAGCAGCATTTCACTAAAAATATCAAAGAAAATAAGGGAATTTTCATTCATCCGTTCCATTATGCCTCTGATAGGAGGAAGGAGGCTCTCGAAAACAGCATAGTTAAGATTATGCGAAGGATGGATGGCCCAATAGATCCGTTACCAAAAAGAATTGAACGAAAGTCATTAGATTTAGCACGAGAATTTGACCAGATGTTGCCAGGTCAATTTTTACTACTTATGACGTCATAGCTTTACATTGCGCATGCACTTTCTACAGTGCTCAGCTGTAAACACAGAAGGAAAGTTTACAATGTGTTTCCGTAAAAAGCCAAAGTAGCAAAGCAAAGGTAGTTCAATGAACAAAATGCAAAAATGAAACCCATTCAGCATGAAATGTCGAAATCACGTATGTTTAATGCCATCCAATCAGATTTTTTAACAAAAATGAAAGCATTAGGCTTGTGCACATTCGCAGTTGTACTATTTCTCATCATGGATAACGACTCAGCACGATCAGTGTCACACAGAAAGGCTATCTATTGAAAATTTTATAGAAATGCGAGCATATAGAACATTTTATCCGGAAATTTTCTAAAAGTGCCATACAGTTGCCATCATTTAAAGAGTTACTAAAGCTCAATGCTTGGTTGTCAACAGGAGTAGAAAAGAGCTAAAATTTTCAAGATTAGTAACTAGATTGCCAAAGTGGCAACCCTGTTTGACTACATTTGTTTTAGTATATCAGGACGCGTTTAAGAATTTCACAAATACTACAGGGACATACAGTTATGACGTGTAAAAACTGCGCCATATTTGAACTTTCCTTTTGTTGAGTATTTCCTTTAATCTTTAAAGAGCCCCATTCCTACGAAATTTAGACTTTTAGCCCCCTCCCCCCAGCACACATGATCAAAACGATCAATTTAATCTTTTGATTTGTCATAAAGAATATAACTCAGTAGGACAATCCAAATGTCTCTCTTCCTCAATCACCAGAATATGCGTTGTTTTGTAGCATTTGAAAAGCTTAGAAATGTCCATAAAATAATATCTCGAACTATCTCAAGATGGGTCACTGAAGTGCTACGCTTCCATTTGCATTCTATTTTAACGCCTTGTAAGTAAAAGAAAGCAAAAACTAAAAAAGGGACGTCTAAACATTTAAGTGCCTCTTCTCTCTCTCTCTCTCTCTCTCTCTCTCTCTCTCTCTCTCTCTCTCTCTCTCTCTCAGCGTCTAAAAAGTTCTTAAAATTAATGAACACCCTCTTTGCGGATGTCATGTATGTGTATCATATATCCTTTAATAAGCCCCCACCTCCGATAACCCCTCCTCAAATAAGCCCCAACCTGGAACATCATTTTTATAAATAAGCCCCCATGGGGTCATATTCGAAGAAAGCATAATTTCAGAATAATATCTTATTTCAAGAAAGCCCCACTGGACAACATCTATGCAGTATTCCTTCCTTTGAATGAAGGCTAAAAAGCTAAAAGAAGCGCGACTATTCAAAAATTCATTTTGTAAATAAGCCCCCTGGGGCTTATTCGATGATTTGCAGCATGACCCCTAAGATTTTCTTCCCCTGGTTAAAAATCAGTGTTCTGGTCAAAAAGTGATGATTATGCGTGGAATGTCCATTTGACAGGGTCTGGTAACTAGAGTAGTGTGCAACAGAACACAAATTTGGGTTTCCGCCTTTGATGGCTGCAAAGAAGTGGAGTGCAGACTGTTGATGAATTGATTTTGGCAGTGTTTAGCAGCATGTGGATAAGATAGCACCAGATCATAAAGCACTTATTTTACCATTCGCATTTTCTCGGGAGATCATTATGTTGCAAAGTTGCTGTCCAATTATCGGATGACCGAGCTGTTTTTAGGCCGTTCTGGAATCACCACTGCACGGACACTCCCTAGCTTTATTTTGATATAACAATAACTTAGAAACTCAAAATGGATCGATCAGTTACTGTTGCAAAGCAAAAGCTTGCCGAGAAGCTTATTATTCTTAATCAAAGGGGAAAAGGAATGCTCACCCGCATTTACAATATTAAAAAGGTATTAATATCCATAGATATTGTTCCAGATTTTATTGTTCGATTTGGTCTTACAGTAACTTAAGAATAGCTAAATGCAAACTGGCCTCAATGGTTTGCATCGATAAAAACCGAAATATATTTCATGCTGTTAAATTACAACATTGATCTTTTAAACTTGCATCAAGTTAAAATGAAAATCTGGCGACAGCTCTGAGGTTTCGAAGGTAATCGGACAATAAAATCAATTCAAGCAACTAGTATATTGTCTAACAAACCACATTCCTTTGTGAAATCTGTTGCAAGTAGTTGTGAAAGTCTGTTTTTATTGTGGATACGTTGTTTTACCGTGTACATGAATTTTTGCTGACATAGCTCAATATAGTTTGGCTTTCATAGATATTTCTGTTTCAATTTCCTTTACTGTTGGGAGTATCTACTAGATTCTCCCAACAGTAAAAAATATTGAGACAGACGTATTATTTATGAAAGCCAGACTCTTTTGACCTACAACTCAGCTTAGATGTTTATCTATTAGTTTAATAAGTACCCCAAGGTTTATTTTAGAATAAAATGGCACTGTTCATTTACAGGCATGCTCAGATCCAAAATCAAGACCAGCATTTCTCAGTGAGAAAGCTTTAGAACCAGCTATAAGGATCATTCTAAGAAAGTTTCCAAATGTAGAAAACACAAGCAAAGTAAGTAAATACTAAGTATTGCATTCCTAGCTTTTTTATTCATTGGCTTCAAGAATTGTCTTTCCATTTGTTTTTGTTGAAGATTGTAAGGATTAAGATAGAAAATATGTCATTATGTGTTCTTGTCTCTTTCTTTAATGCAACTTGATATGTGAAGTAGTAAGTTGTATAATGTTTCACACTTTTGTAATTTAATCTGGTTTGCTTTTGTTTCATATAGCCCTTCAATTAAAAATAGCAGATCACATGGTTTAGTTCAATAGAACAATATCACATGTAAATTCAGATTCTGTGGTGCTTTTTTATGATGTTGTTGTTTATATTTGTGCTTTTCAATTTATTAGAATCAGAACATGGCTGCTGTGCTGCAAATGCATGGAGAAATTGTTAAAGGCCTTACCAATTATTATTATACTTTCATAGATGTCATGGATTTTAAGGTTTGTCTACTTGCTGAGCTAAGTTTCTGTTTCATTCCAATTAAGTTTCTTTATACCTTTTATCTTTTTCTTTTTTTTCACCATCACACCCTAAGTAGAGCATGTGACTGGTCTTGCACTGGTCTTGCAGTTAGCCTTCCAATATAACAGAAGTATATTTACAATTGTTAAAAATCACATTTAGAAAATATGCAAACTAGAAAAAGAAAACTCAAGTAATAGACTACTTAAATGATGCATAACATTTAAAATTACTTATGGAAGATTCCTGTTTTGCATGCCTTGATAAAATATTCCAAACTTTAGCACCCCTATATGGAAAACATTTCTATCTGTTGATATTTTTTCTGTGGTATCTGTACATCAGAATCAGTGTTTCAAAGGTTATGGGATGAAGAATGGGAGTTTATTGTGAAAAGGCCAATCAAATATTGAGGTGCTAAATTATTGGTAGATTAGATTGTTATAGTTTTATTCCTGATTGATAACATCATCAATGGTTTCCCAACACAAACTCCATATTAGGGGCATGTTTGGGGCATCATATTATCACTATTAGTTACAATGTGAGCTGCTTGATTTTGCAGTTTTTGCTGTCTGTCAGTTTCAGTTTACCCATGACACCCCCAAAACTAAGGAGCAGTATCTGAAGTGTGGTCTTCAAGGTTTCAAATTGGAATAAATGCTTGGAATAGTTCAAGATTACTAATGCTCTAGAGACTTTCGCTGTAATCAATTGGATTTGTTTTTTCCAGTTGAAAGTGTGATCTATGTAGACACCAATATATATATATATATATATATATATATATATATATATATATATATATATATATATATATATATATATATATATATATATATATATATATATATATATATATATATATATATATATATATATATATATATATATATATATATATATATATATATATATATATATGTTACATGATGGTTAGCTTCAATATCCTTCCCTTTTGTTTTCCAGCATTAACTTTTCACCAATTTCCAGAAAATTTTTTGCTTTTGATTTGAGGCAATCAGTAGTGATTTGGTTTTGACAACATTTTAAGAGAGCTTGTGACCCTGTAGCCAATAATCATTGGAGGTCTTTGTTCAGAGCTCCTTTCAATGCTTTTAAGTCTTTTGAGTCTGTTACCTCAACTGTTACTTGGCAGAACTGTGTTATGAACTGTTGAGCCAGCTTTCTACTGAAAGATCCTAGTTGGACAGTTTGTTACAGTTCACCATTAACATATGCCCAATTCTGAATTTCTACAAAATGAGTTGTCTCTATGTGGCCCCTCCTAAGTATGTCTCCAACAGTGGCAGTGCCATGGAGGCACTATGGGGACTTGTCCCTCCCATTTCTTACCAAAATCAGTTTCTAATTTGTTCCAATTTAATGAGAAAATCTTAGGGTTGGGGTGAGGGACCTCTGCAAGATTTTGAAATGGGTGTGGCAACCAAAGTTCATCATAATTTTAAGGTGTGACACCCAAAATCCCACTAGTCTGTGATGGTTGGCTGTCCCTGATCTCCAACCATGGTCTAAACAGCACCACCATCTCCTGACCCTTGTCACCCAAAGTTAGCATGGTGAATCCTGATGGTACCCAGTCCCTTCTCTAATAGCTACTGCTGGGTAGCCATTGTTTGCTTCCAACAGTATAGCAACCATACTAAATCACCTTCAGTGACGTTTCTGAGTACCAGCTGGGCAGCTACCCTAAGGGTATTCATTTGTATCAAGAATTGAATGACAAGTTTCTAGATGTGTCATATACCCTTGTAATGTTTCAAGCTCCCTTTTTGGTGTCCTTGCTAGCACATGCTTACTCAGAGCACAATCATGTGGCCCCCAAGCCATGATGAGGGACAGGACAGGGCAAGATTTTTTTTATACCCCCTATCATTAACATTTTGCCAAAATGCCTCCTGTGTATCAGGTTTTGCTTCAAGATATGATCTATAGAATCTAACACAGCACAAAATATCTAAAAGTGCCAGGTTTTGAGAAATGCCTCCAACTGGCAGTCTTTCAGTTGTGCATTTTTTCTAGCCCTGGTGAGGGGTGTTCCAACATCATGACTGCTGTGATCATCATCATAAATTTTTTATGATTATTTTTATAATTGTCACATTCCTACCTGCTGCATAGTCTACATGTATTGTTCATATTATTATTATCATCAACTTAAGTTATCATCTTCTTCATACCTTTTATTAGTATTCATTATGTTACCATATGCATGCCTTGTTATTAGCAAAATACAACTTACAAGTTGTGCTGTGCTAATGAAAATGCTTGTATATGTGATATTGTACTTTCTATCACACTGCTATGAAACTTTTACAAATACAAGTGGATCAGATCAAGAAACAATGCAAGGGAAGAGCAACATGTAATAGAGATAAAATTCATCAAACAGACCTTTTCAAACAAAGACAGTAACTTGTTTGAGCAATTGAATTGAAGAAAGTCTTCATCATCAGCATAGACACTGATCTTGAAACTTGAAATTAAGCAGTCAATTTGAGGCTACTATGGAAAATACAAGGAAATGGCTGTTTATATATTCCATTTACAGTATGCAAAATTTGATTTGCATGTGGGTGTATGCTCATGGCTGTTTGTAAATGGCTGTTTTTGTATCTATGTGACAATGCCTGCATGTAAATAATTTTGGTTTTTCTGCTATATTGTAAATATTTGTCATCAATATAGAATCCAGTGTAATTATTTTTCTCAAATGCAATTATTTGCTTTTACTTTTAGGATCATGTTGGTGAGGTGCTCACTTCAATAGATGCAAGCTTTGTAAACTTTGATATTGTGAGTACCTAGAATAAGTTTGGTAATTTGTTTTTGTTATTCTATTCAGGGGTCATCTATAAAGGGTTTCCACATGTTAGGGGAGGGAGGGGACTAGCAACAATGCAGACAAATGCGTACAGAGGGAGGGGGTATTTATCTGTTAGTTGACATCCTTTTTAGAGAAGTTACTTTTCAGAGAGGAGAGAGCATTTACACATCATTTTATTATCATCTATCTGAAAAATAAAGGGACAGAGAAATGAATACATTATGCATTTCTTTTGCAAAAAGTTCCATTTATCACATTTCATGCTTTTATGCAATTGTTTTCTGTCTTAAATAAAGTGTTTAAGTAAGTATGCTTTCTTGTCAGTACATGGGTGTGTGTGTGTGTGAAGGCTCATAGGGAAGCTATGCAATTGATATGATATATTGATTGTAATATGAATTTACAATATTCAAGAAAAGATCACAATTTGTGTCCACATGGACAGGGGGAGGGGGATCGTTAAGCAAAAAGCAGATAGGTATGGAGAGGGAGGCAAGCCCATAGCCAGGCCTGTATTTCAGGGGTGGCAGAATTGTCCTGGAACAATCATGTGGTACAAAATTTGAGAGTTTTTTCATACTTTATGTTATAACAATCAAATGGATAGAGTGTGTGCTGGTAAAGACTGAACATTCTAGTATGTCAAAAAGACCAAGGTTGAGGTCACGCAAAATTTTAGGAAGTCTCTTGTTAGCTGCAAAGATGAAACAACAATTAAATATTGCAAAAAAATTCTCAGGGTTGGCAAAAAGCTGGCATCCTGTTGCCTATGGGTGGCATTTGCCACCCCATGCCACCCCATGGCTATGGGCCTGGAGGGAGGGGGCTCAAAACTGGCAGAAGTGGGCAGACATTCTTTATCGATATGGATGACCCCTTAAAATCTTTGTATTGTAGATGCCCTCATCTTATTGGTAACAATCCTTGTACTTCTGGTAGGCACTTTGTAGGAATGTTGATTTAATTTTTTCTGTAGTTTCTTTTTTATAGTTCATAACTTTTTAGAAAGTGCAGAGTAGAGGATATAATTGTTTTTTTGATAACATCATTAAGTTGTAATAAATTTAAGCATGTTGAAGAAATAGTTGTGTTTGCCAATAGTTGTGTTCACCAATAGTTGTGTTTGGCAATAGTTGTGTTTGCCAGTAGATACATTTTCCAATAGATGTGGTGGAGAAATAGATGTGTTTGCCAATAGATGTGTTGAAGAAATAGATGTGTTTGCAGTGATCGCACACATATTTGCCAAGATGGTTATAGAGTTGTTGGTAGTCATAATAAAAGCCATCACAATTTCTTTTTTTGTGCCTTATGTTTCTTTTACATGTGATGTTATACTTGTGCCTTTTTTTATTTCTTTAGACATTAAACTTTCACCTGACCAAAGCATACCTGGATTTGATTGTTACATATGCAACCCTGTTTATAATGATAAGCAGAGTTGAGGACAGGAAGGCAGTGCTAAGTCTTTTTAATCATGCTTATGATATCCAGAAGGGTCATGGGTATGTTTTGATTGTTTTCTGCCAGCATTTCAAAATGTTTTATTACACAAGTGAATAATTTTACTTTCAAAGTACTCAATATCTTTCTCTTTTATAACAGCAGAGCTTATTAATCTTTAGGAGGCACAAAATGTCAGCCTTGAACTTTCATCCAAATCTACTTCTGGTCATCTCTTTCATCCTGCTTTTACTACAGGCACATTTTTCTCAAATCTGCACTTGCAGGCACAAAATACTTTTAATGAGGCCTGGATGACAGTACTGATTTTCATTGTCAATGTGCTCAAAGCTAAGTGGAGCTATTTGTCATGATGTGGAGCTCTAATTAGTTTTCTCATCATTTTGCCCCCTCTCTAATGACCCTTACTTGAAGCTGAACTTTTGCATTATTTCTCTCTCTCTCTCCCACAAAAAGGCTTAGAGCATTGATGATGGTGGTGAAATTATTACTGTTATTATGTTTAACTATGACAAAGGCAGTGAAATTATTACTATTATTATTACTATAAGGTTCATAAAATTTTGTTCACTCCTGAGACTTATCCAAGTCCAATTATCCAAAGTGCATTACTGATGAAAATTTATCTTATGGTTAAAGTTGAATTTCTAAATGACTTCTCTCTCTAAATGCCCTCAAATTGTTTTTTCAAAGATATTCACTACATAACAACTTTCAATGTTTACTGTTCTGTTATAACCCTTATGGGAATATCTGCTTTGCAATAAGCTATCTCTTGCAGCCTTGGATTTCCAGTTTATTCCAAAATTATATATTGAATCATTAAAAGGATAAAGTATATGTTGGCAGAGCATGCACTAAAATATCCCTAAGTAGAACATTAGTAAAATAATAAGCTAGTTTGTAAAATGTTGGATCTTTTAAAAACTGTGGTAGCTCAATAATTCATATTTTGGAATGGCAATATTTATTTGTCATTTTTTCCACTTGAGCAGAGACAGAGTGCAGTTTGTCTCTGCAATATCATTGATTACATCATTATGTGATTATTGGGACATTATCTTCTGCTTTTGCATATAATCAGCAATCATCCTTTGGTTTTATATTCTGTGTTGTTCTTAAAAGCCTTATGTAGCATCTTCTTTATTGAAGTGAGAGTGGATTCCCTCGGTTGGGACAAATGATCCTTGATTATGAAAATCCATTGAAAAAGATGATGGAGGAATTCACACCACATGCTCAGGTTAACTATTGCTTTTGTATATTCTTTTCATTTCTCCATGTGCCCTAACATAGATCCATGATCAGATGGATATCTTACTTCCTCCATACACTTGGTGTTTTGGCATGCATTATTCCATACAATACACTGATAGTCAATATACATAAGTGTTTAAAGTTCCTGTTAACTAACATGATTCTTTTGGCTCATACTCCCTGAATAGGGACCATGCTTTGCTGTTTGATAACAACTAGGCTACATGAGAAGCTCTGCAATTGCATGAATTTTTACCTGCTTGTTGTATTTCTTTTTATTTGCATTTTGTTTAGATTCATAGCCCCCTGCCAGTTTAAAACCCCCTGCTTGCTGGCTTCTTTCAGTGCTTCCAATCCCCTGTGCATTCTAACTCCTAGCAATTTCTCAATAAGAGTGATTGGTTAATTTGTTAGAGAAGCAGGTCCACATCATCATTAGCTTACTTTAGTTAAACCTGTGGAACAAATAGACCATGCATGTATGCATATATGTATGCATGCTTATAGTCCCCTGTGTTCATCAAGGCATTATACATATTGCAAACTATGGGTAAAGAAGTCATAGCTTTTCAGTGTCTTTCATGCAGCCTAGTGCATGATTGCAGAACATAGATATACCTACACGTTCTTTTTATAAAACAGTCTATAAGAAATTGTGGCTCAAATTGGGGAAAACTTACGAAAATCACAAGGCTCAATTTCTGAAATGAAGTCCTTTTATTGGCCAAAAGTCAATATCATGTTTCTATTACATTCAAAATGTTAAAGATAGAATTCAAATTTGAGTATGCAAGATTAACAAGGAAAGTGTAAATCATTTTAGCTAGTTTATTTCAGTAAAAGTTAGGAAAATTCTGGGAGAGAATCTCAAGCTCATTTTCAGGAAAGTTAAAAAACTTGAGTTTGTTGTGAGCCAGAAGGGCAGTGGGAAAGTAAATTAGGAAATCAGGGTTCACATAGATATAAGTTTTTTCTCAAAAATATGCATCCTGTCTTCTAGAAAATGCTTGTTGTCCTCTTTCTTCTTTGCTTCATCTTATTGATGTCCATTAATAAGTCTACTGTTGAGTTTACTTGTGTGACTATGTGTTTCAAATACTTTCAGAGAGTTGGCATAACATTACAGTCACTTCACATGTTATATGCTAGACGAAATGCATCAGGAGAACAGGTAATGATATGTTTGGTCAATTTTCTCAATGCTCCTTTGTGCTCATTTCACTATTGGCTAAATTTATTTAGAATATGCATGTGTGCAGAGATATGCAACTGTGAGAAATGAAATTGATTCATAAGGAAGATCTATCAAAGTGTAAGTTCTTTCTACTTACAAGAAATGTTTATTCTTTCACACAGCCAATTGAGTTAAATTTAAATGTTATGTTTTACAAACAATTTTCGTGTATATGATTGTTTTCGTAGTTTCCATTCCATCTTCTTAAAACCAATAATGACATAAATATCTGCGCAGGATCAATTAGAACATTTAGTGCCACTGGATACAGCGGGAATTCACAGTGCAGGCTTTCATTGGAGAGACGTGCGATCGCATTCGCACGAACTGGTACACGCCTCTCATGAGCTCATAGGCGTCGTTTTGTCGTACTCTTACTTATTTTTGAATCAAAATCTAGAAAATCGACACTATGACAAAAGCCTAATCGATACTTTATCTCTACATTGTTGTAGCACTAAGAAGTCATTTTGAATTTGCTTGGAAATAGGCGACAGTTATGACTTTAAGCTTGCTGTTTTAGTTAATTAAAGAAGAAACATTAGAGTGGCGATTTCTTTAGGAATTAAAGACGTAGATGAAGAGATAGATATTTTATGCCTGTGTCACTCTTATGCTATCTATTCAATAATTGTTTATCAGCCTAATTTGCTTATTACGTAGATCGTTAATAGCATTTTGAGCAAAAGGCACTCCATGGCATGTCTTCCAATGTCTATGGATATGAAATACCACGCGCGTCGCCATTTCTTCCCAAGAAAGCCTGCAGTGCGACATGCTATTGCTGTCAATTGTTGTGTTATCAAGTAATTTCGCTGGAAAAAAAGTTTTTCAAATTCTTGGGCTTTTATTCATTGAGTTGCCATTTCTTTTTAGATGGTATAGGAAAGCACGTAACAAAGTTGTGCTTTTTTTGAATACGTGTTAGTGTAAATGTGGCAAAAGGTTAGGAGTGTTGCCAGGGCGGTGGACCACCTCTGAGGAACATTCAATCCTGTCTGGGAACGCAGTAATAAATATGAAAGTATATATATCACACGCGTACGCTCACACACATGCTGACACAGACAGATACACGCTCACGAACACGTGCACACACAGGTGCAAGCACACATAAGGGTAGACGTACAGGCACATACGAGCATATAACATGTATTGTGAATAAATTGCTTATGCTAAAGAAGTTAGCGAAAATTTTACCTCCGTTAGCAGTATGTTATTTTTCTCTTGTCCTTTGAACCTGATCGTATTTTTAATTATAGATGAGGCAGCAACAAGATCTTAGTTTAACAAGTGCGCCACAAAATATGCTTAATCCAGCTCAAAGTGACACTGTATGTATTTTTGCTAAAGCACTGATTGGAATTTTCGACTATTTGCACATTTTAAAAGATAAACTATGCTGTTATACGTCAATGGTATTCAAGTATTGTGACTTCCTTTTACTGCCCTAATTCCTCTTACAAAATTTCCGATTTCACTTTCAAAACTTGTATGACAGAATATTTGGGGGTAAGAAGGCCGCTGAGAATGCTACGCACATTGGAATGCTAGTAATTTGCCGAAGCTAATACGCTATTTTTCAGGCTCATCCTCCTTCAGCCAGCCCCTGAAGTATTGCAGAAATACTGAACAAAGGTTTTGACTAAGCGAGACTTTTCATGAAGGAATGATGATAAGTGATTGATTCCTTCATCCTTACATAGTGACTGCCAAATCAGGGAGTTCAGAGAAATCAGGGAAAGATAAAGGAAATAGGTTGTGGTTAAAGAATGTCAGGGACAATCAGGGAATTCGACTAATGCAAAAAATTTTCAGGGAAATATCAAGAAAAATGTTTTGTCTTTATCAATCAACAAATATCCTATTATGCTAAAAGAACTCGCAAAAAGACATTATGCCCATAGTGAAATTGTTGGTTTTCATTTTCTATGATGGAAATAGCACATTTCACTCGAACAAGCAAAAGTTTGCGGAAGTAGCCTTTCATTGTAATAAGCGTAGTGTGTAGTACAGGCATCATTAAGAGTAGTTTGTGCCTGCAAGTGCAGATCTGAGAAAAAGGTGCCTGCAGAAAAAATAAAATGTAATAGATTGTCAGTTGCAGATTTGGATGAAAAGTTCCTGCTTAGATTTGATGTGTGAGGTTCTGTGCCTGCGGACTGCGCTCACCGCTTGCGCAGATTAATGAGCCCTGGTGTAGTTTTTGCTCAGTCCCTATATTGAATCAAGGAGAACAGGTTAGAAGTCAGAGAAAAATCAGGGAAATTTCAGTGAAAGTGACTTCCCTGATTTGGCAGACAACCTCCCTTACCACACTATTTTTGGCAACTGCTCACTTCTCTAGATAGTAAACCCATACCAGAAATCTCTCGCAGCCCCAAGAAAGTGATGGTGAAGCCACTATGAGTCACGACCCATAAGTTGAAAAATCACCGGTTTAAATTCATTTTTTGGACTATATTCCATTGAAAAAGCGCCTCAAATCCTAATGAGTAATTTGTCTTGTATGTATATATTGTATTTTTAGGTTCTGTGTGAATACTTGTCTGTTGAAAAGATGGCAAGTTGGATCTTGTGTAAGTCTTGATCTTTATGTGATTAACAAAGAGTATTTTAGTTCTGTAAAGTCCTGTCTCCTGTGCAAGATGTTGCCTGTTTAAGTAATCTCGAGCAGCATGTGAATTCCTTGTACACTCTCCTCTCAGTAGTGAATGAGAACTTCTTGATTCTTTGAAGTCCTGAAGCGACTCCCCACTCCTGTTATTTTGAAGAGACAAGGGTTTTGCAGTATTTGATTTACGACGCATTTGTTCTTATGAATATCTTACAGGAGTGGGGAGTCACGTGCTCGAACGATTAGTGAAGTGTCCATCAAACTTTTACCTGTAGCATTCCTATTGCAATGCTTTGGATCTCTATGGTGTCACCTCGCGGATTGGTAGCAAAATAAGGTCAAGTAGGTAGCATTATAGGGCCAAATTAAGCTAAATGTGTAAACGAAGTCGGAAAAAAAATAGAAAATTACCGCAAAATGAAAACGAATGAGGAATGATGTCACCATATATGAAGATGGACTTAGAAATTGTTTTTACTCTCTCTATCCAATATATCGTAGTTTGTTCGATGCTGTAGTTGTCTGGTCTTTTCAAAATGTGGCATAATTTTTATTATTTAGTTTAGGGCTTCTTCCATTTTTTGCTCATTTTGGTACAAATAGCCTTTTTGAATGAAGGAATTTCCAGAAAAGGCCAAATTATGCCAAAGTTTAGCAGTGCAGATCACTTGAATTTTGATCTCAAGTGGTCATGATCTTTTGGGCTTATGGCTAATCCATCAGTTTTCTAAAAAGCTGAAATGCATTAACAAGCATACTTCTGCATCATGAGGCAATGGTGTGCAATATGAACAAAAGCAGAAGCCAGTGTAGCGATAAACGGCGGGGGTACTTCCGCGTCCGTATGTGATTGTAATTCGAAGAAGAAGAGCTAGCAACCATTTTTTAATGATGCTGATGACTCAGGATAAATGTCCTTTTAGAAGGACATTCCCCGGCGTACAATTATATTAGAGAATACCGTTCAACATAAAACAAACTGCAAACTTTGCTATTTATGCTAAAATAGTACTGGAAACAAAATAGAAAGAGAACTTATTTACTTACAGCTGATCTTCCAGGAGGTCGTGTTTGAATCGTGCTCTTCAAAACCTCTTTCAGTCTTTTAACATAATTTAATGATGCAACTCACGTATATCAATAAGAGTGTTATTCCAGTCCTTAGGAGCTGGGTGATGAGAACATTTTATAGCCTTGAGTCCTATGCTTAGTTAGGTTTTGGAGATTTTGGCTATTTTTTTAATTGTAAGATGAGAAAGTAGACCTTGTCTAGAACTTTTGTAGAAAGCCACCTATAGTTTGGATCATATACGAAACTATACTTCTTCCTTTTGTATTGATGTGACGTGTGCCGTCTGATCTCAAAGCAGACTTAATTTTGGCCACCATACGTTCAACATTCTATATTAGATGCGTTCATTCCATGCAGTTGGTTACATCCTCTGCCCAAGCCAACTGACAGCACAGCCAGGAGCTATTGAAATTTGGAAGCTGGCCTTGCAAGATGGCTTCTGTGTTCAGCTTTTCAGAGATGAAGTATTTATGGTACATAAGGAATTTACAACAGTTTTTGATGGAATAAAGGGTAAAGAGAGTGGCAAGCGGAAAAAAGATATCGAAGATAGCCTCCAGCATGCCATGTCTCACAGGTGAGACTCTTTCCCCTCACTTTGTTTTCTCTTTTTCGTTCCATTACAAGTACTAACGTATAACAGTTCCCTTGTCCTTGATGTTTTTATGTCCCATTCTCACAATTCTTGTAGTTTGATGAATTGATTCATTTAGGAACGGGTTATTAACTACTTATGGGGAAGGGGTGGAATATATTCTCATATATTTGATGAAATTTTTGTCCCTCTCCTGTTATTTATGTAAAGACATTGACCCCCTTCAGGAATTTAGAAGAAACTCCAAACTCCTTCATTGAAAATGACCTTTATTTTTCATCCTCCTCTCTCTGAGTGTGTAAAATTTTGGTCCTCCTCCAAGATATCTTCCACCCCTTTCCCTGGAAGAATTAATGGTCGATCCCTTATTTCTTTTGTGTTCATATCAATTGATCTATATACAGGCCTCCTAGACGACACAAAATGCTTGAAAAGCGTAAATGTTCTGACTAGGCATATATTGTATTAGATTTGTATAAAATATACAGACTGAGTATAGGTTGGCATAAAATTTACATAAATATTTGGATCGCAAAAATATTTTTCTCTTTATTTTTTCCTTGACGGGGTTGTGGCAAAGCAGCAGCATACTTGGATGATATTTAACGTTCTCATGTTCACGTTAGGATTTAATTTTACATTTCGGTAGCTACAGATTTGAAGGATGATGATATTGCTTTTGATAATACACAAAGTAGCTAGCATATCATTCAAATGATTATACCCAGGGTTCATGCTACTCCTTAAACTCCATCAAAACTCCTTAGATTTAGTTTACATTTTTAGCGTTGCTTAAAAACTCCTTGAATTAGTGCAATTTCGAAACTCCTTTATTTCTAATCAATTCTTGGGGGAGATAATTTCCAGCGAAAGATGTTCAAAATGATTTGCTTTTTAACAAAGATTATTTTTATTGTTATTATTATTTTTAAATTTAGTGTTTCTTTTTCTTTTATTATAATCTATTTCATACGTACAGTTTTTTAAAATTTAGCGTATCATTGTAAGCCAGCCAAATACAGATTACCTATTTAGCGAGACTTGTATTTGTAGATTTTAATATAATATATATGATGAAGTTTGAAAAAAAAATTGTTTACAGTTGGCAAAAATGCAAAATAGCTAAAAGCTAACTAACGCCAACAAAACCTAATTACAATGTTCAAGAATAAAATGTTAAACGATAACTGTAAAAACCCAAAATTTTTAACAAAAGTTTTACATAATCTATAGACGCAAGAAATTCCATCCCATATGGAAGCACACAGAATACCCCTTAAAAATTATTTTTTGAAATTTTATCTACACACCACAGCACGAACCCTGATGCTTTGTTCTTTTTGTGATAAAGCCCTTGAATATTGTTTGCAGTTCATTTAAATATATTTTGTAAGCGTAGGCGAAACCATTTTCATTTCATCAAATTTCTGATTGTATTGAAACTAGTATTTTGGTGTAATTTTTGTTGGTCTACTCATTTTGTGGTGGTTTTTTTGTAGCGCCGCGTTTCATCGTGATAGAAGACAATATTTGAGAATGGCAATCGAAGAGCTAAACGAAATAATTGGCGATCAACCAGGTCTGTTAGGCCCAAAAGCACTCATTGCACTGTTAGCTTTGTCACTGGCCAAGGATGAAGTTCATTGGTTATTGCGACATCATTCAACTCCGCCTCCACGAGGAAAGAAAGTTAACCTTGACGATTTTAGTGATAGGTCTGTTATTCCCAATAGCTCTTTATACGTCATATTACCAATAGCAGTCGAATGTTTTAACAGGATTACCTATCAGTATAATGTCTAATTTTGCCATTAATTTTGCATACCTTCAAGCCAGTAACAAGGCATTATGAGCAACATTAAAGTTCACTATAAAGTCTAGAGGACTGATAGTTAACCCTTGTGGTACCCCACAAAATATGCTGGTGTGACATAAACGGTAAATATATTACTTCAAGCAGACTGGCTTCAAGTAAAATGATAATCAGTTTACCAGTTTATCTCAGAGCCATAAATTCTAAAAAAGGAAGCATGTCTAGTGGCCTACCGTTCTTATTTTATGAATGACAGTTTTTGGTAGATATGTCATACTGCCTGTTGGTGTTTGATAGCAAGTATTGTTTTCAGCATCTATGGTTCATCTAATATGAACATGTCGCCCGTTGTTTGTCATTTTTTGTCGAAATGAGCTCCTAATTTGTAACGAGGTTTTCTACTTATAACGCCATGACTGATTGTCATATGCTAGCAGTCGAAGTTTTCAAAAGTTGAAGTGTGGCACACAAGGGATTGCATTTCCCCAACAAACGTCATGATTATGTGAATATCAGTTGATGTAATTTCCACTTGTAATTGTAGCTTGTTTATTTACCTATTTTCGTCTTTTAGTCAACTGCCTCGTTTGCTACAAAGTATCGTTGGACTTCGAGGTTTGAAATTTTATGCTGGATTTGTTTTTGACATCAATTAGGGGCTGCTTTTGAATCGGGTGGTGATACTTTTCCAAAGAGTAGGCTTGTCATGCGTTAAGTAGTAAAAAATATGTTCTGTGGCCAAATATCTTCTAAGGAACTTTTAACAAAATAGAAATAAAAGTCAGTAGACAAGGCTGCTGAGAGGGGAAGGGGGAAATTGCCCCTAGGCCACAATATCCAAGAGGCCTCATAATACTCAATGCTTCAAGGTCTGGGGGCCTCATGTACTAAACCTGCAGTAGTTTCACATGTTCATTCCTGGACCCTGGAAATTTTCCATTCGTTTCGCTCGCAGGTGGTCTCCTTCCCCCCAAAGTCCTTTGCATTCCATCGTCGGTCATATCATTAGATTGTCAAATCAAGTAAATTTTCATAGAAGATTTATAACTAAAAAGAGTATTTAAAACGTGAATGCAATGGTATGGTATCATTTCCAAAATGGAAAACGAAAAACTACGTCTTGACATGGGGCCTTTGATGCTTGAACTTACTAAAATTAATAAAGGAGGAGGTCTTAGTAAGGTCCGGGTTGAGAAAAACCGGAAAAATTAATATGCGTCCCACCCTTATATTAAGCACCCGAGAGATTGACCTGAGTTAGCAAGTGACCCTCCTCGAAGATAGCTGGACAACCTGATCCAAACAAATCGTGCTGCCTGAATGCTGTTTGAGTGAGGGCCATCATTTGGACTCGAGATTTATCTAATTAGGTTTCGTAGTTAATGTTATGCACGTTTTCTTATAAGAAACATGAGTCTGAAATTAATTTAATTTAAGAAGCACAGGTAGGCTAAGTTTCAAGTATTTGCTTGAAGGAATTCCTTCTACAAGATTTTTGATCTAACTAGAAAGAAAATTGAAGCAACATCCATTGCATGCCTCGCAACATTTTAACATCCTTTCCCTTGCATCAGAGTTGCCTATTATGGGTTTTATTGTCATTGGAAGTCTTTAAAATTTAAGAAACATCAAAGGCTGGATTTGACGAAATATTAAGAACTGTCTAGGCTAAAGCCTGAAAGTTTGATTCTTATAAGAAAAAATGTGTATATTATTGCATGTAATTATTTTGGAGTTTTCCATTTCTCATCATTGAAGCTGCATCCTAAGCTTTGAATTAGATTTCATATTACATATTTTACTGTACTAGTTATCTCTTAGCTTTATTCTCTCTTCATTACGTAGAGTTGTTCTTTCGATACAGTCAAGTAATCCAAAGATACTTTGCTCAATTTCTCTGTGGCTTTGACGTGGCCATCCTTAAGGAAATCATCCAGGTACATCGATTTGTTCTCTCATGTTGTTGATTCCGTTATTTTCAAACCCTGCTATCTGTCTCGTTATTTTTTTTATCAAAATCCAGTCTGTTCCTCAATGTAGCTGAACGTTCTTGTTTTCGTCTTACAAATTTTTTGTTTTTAGAAACTTTCAGTTTGCTCTGAAGATGAATCTCTAATTATGACATCATTTGTTGAAACTCTGTCTTCGCTGGATGTTGCTCAAGGTGGAGAAGTGTTTCTTTTACTTATTTCTGATTGATCTGATGATTAGAAATCTTTAGACAATATGCTTTCGCCATGTTTTGTGCTTGAACCAAGTGAGAATTTTTTGTTG
Source organism: Cassiopea xamachana (assembly GCA_900291935.2). Classification (NCBI taxonomy): domain Eukaryota; kingdom Metazoa; phylum Cnidaria; class Scyphozoa; order Rhizostomeae; family Cassiopeidae; genus Cassiopea; species Cassiopea xamachana. The sequence goes on along the minus strand of OLMO02000009.1, from coordinate 9,323,381 downwards.
CATTTGTATTTTTGACACGAGTCCTTTTTGTGATTTAGGTGTCATTGTACTTACGTTTCTCCTACCCAGCTACGAGTTAAAGTTTTAAATTTCAAAGATTCGAACTATATGTCGCTACATGGGGTGATGGAGTGCTAATGTATATGTAGCGACCAAGAGTAATCGAATTTTTGCTACAAGCTTATAGGGTTTCATCAATGCTTTAGAGCTCGGGTGCTCAGGGGCTCATCCGCCCTAGTTATTTTCTCAACAGTTTTGGGGGGCATAGGCCCCCCTAGTCTCTCTAAAAATCTTTCAAGAATGGCAGAACACGGCAATGAAATAGGCTTTTACAGAAGAGATTACATACCATTAAACTATTTAGTTCCATAGTACACACTAAGTTCACAACAGAAATAAATCATCAGCAACAACAACAACAAGGGCTGTCCTATTTTTATACTTGGTTCTCAGCTTAAGCTCTCCTAGCTACTATTTTAGCTCTGCACCACTGGGCGTCTTTATTATAAGAAAGAAACCATAAAAGGCAAATGATAGATGATGTTTTGTTTACTTTAAAGCAACGACAGAAGAGTCTGTAGACTTGCGCGGGATAAGAGTTGATTGGATGCGAATCCAGGTATATTTTCATTCGTCTTTGCAGCAGCTTTTCTAGTAAATAGATTTTCATTGAAAAATTATTCATGTGATTTAATTGGATGGAAATTATGCAGTTGCTGTAGAGTAGTTTACGATACTTTAGTCAGACGGTACGGGGCTCAAACCTCCAGAACAGCAGAAAACTATTCCACAATGTAATAATCTACCAATTTTATAGTTTGTACAAAAAGTGCTAAGAGAATTGTTATATATTTATGTTTTATGTGACGGGTCATTAATTACTTGCAGGGAGAGGGTGGAAGAAATTCCCATATATTTGATTAAATTTTCTCCTCCCCCTGTCAGATCTGCGTGAACATTTCGGTCCTCCTTACCCACTTTAGAGAAAACTCCAAACCCGTTCATTGAAGTGTTCTTTGTTTTTCATACCCCGTCCCTCTGAATGGGCAACATTTTGCTTCCCTGCAAGATGTCTTCCATCCCCTCCCCCGGAAAAATAACGACCAGTCTCTTGCTTGCATTGACTCTCAATTTCCTCTCAATTAAATTACTTCAATGTGATTTAGGCATATTCAAGCGTACGTGGAGTTGTTCCTGAATTAAAAGACATGCGAAATTTCGCAACCCAAATGAACAATATAGTTTTACACACAGAACTTGTTGATTCGCAAACTCAACTTCTCAATGAGGTCTCAGATCTCTCTATAATTTGGTAAATATGCGTTTTATTTTTCACCTTGATTCGTTTCTACCCTGAAATTGGTATGTCAATGGAGCAGCAATCTACACCTCAAAATCAAGGATTCTTCATTACAATATGTGCAATCCTGTTAATTATAGGTGTTTGTATATTAATATATACATCCACGTGTTATATTTTACTGGAATCATTCCTTGTATTCCCATTACTTTAAACTCTTATATTCCTTTATTCTGGTGTTTACATTTTCTTCTTTTTTGTTCACTGTTTTATTGTATAGAATATGCTTGACTAGTTTTCGAGCAAATGAGAAGCATAGCTTTCAGTGCCCTCTTTTTTACTACCAGACTCGTCAAGAGCCAATTTTGTCTTTTTGCGATTTTGGTCTTCTTTCCTGATTGCAATGGCTCTCTTAATCGTTACCCAACTCTACTTTGCGTTGAGTTTTAAGGATTCTACAAATAAGAAAGCTTCTTTATAGTCGGTGCTGACTTCATTTCTGATATATTGAACTGTATTTTACCAGCTTTTACCCAAGTTTCTTTGAGACAACATTCCTTTCCTGCTTGGAAAACCCACGACAAATGCGGTATGTTCCCTATATCAAATTTTTCTTGTATACTCCATGAGTCTTCTCTTGATCTTTTGAATTATTTTCTCAAATTTCGTCATATTCCTCGACGTTGTTGATCTTGAGATGTTGCTTTTAGGTATGCCATTGCCTACCCAATGATTTGTACACACTTTCTTAACTGTTGCGACAACTTGTGTCCAGAAGAGGTAAGCCAAGCTGGTTCATCTCGCTTTTAATTCTCAGTTGTTTAATTTTGATTCTCAGTTGTTTAGTTTTGATTCTCAGGAATTACAAGCACCAGAGAATAACAGGGTTCCCACGCCTCCTAAAAGTCCTTGAATATCCTAGAGAAAGAGAGCTATCCTAAAAGATTCTAAAAAACGCTAAATTTTTCATAAGTTGAATTTCTTTCCAGCAGTTATTTTGCTCAATAAATTATTTTGTGATAGTTTATCATAGTAAAATTGGTCAAATCATCAATTTTCTCAAATTCTACAGTGAATGTATTATTTTTTCAATAGGCATAATGACTATTTCTGCTATACCTAAACGTTTCTGCTATAATGACCTTTTAATGTTTCTGCTATAATGACCTTTTCTGCTATACCGTAATGACCTCAATGCTTACTTTATTCCTCTGGAATCTGCAAAGCCTCCTAAAAATGGGCGAAGAAGTCTCCTGAATTCTCCTAGTTAGCCTAAAAAATTGATGAAAAAAGAGTGGGAACCCTGAATAAAGTGTAAGATTATATTTTCTGACAAATGGTTTCAAGGGAGTAGCTGAACAGACTGGTACTACAGGGTTTATAGCGAACCTGGAAAACCTGGAAATTGAGCTAATTTTAGGGAAAATCAGGGAAAACCTAAAATAGTCAGGGAATTTTCTTTAATATTTGTCCAAATGGGAGAAATTGAAATTCAGAGAAATAAATAAACTAATCCACATATTATTTTCATTAACCCATACGGTGTTATTTACAAAGTGGTTGTTCCATTTGTTGTCACTGGATGTCAGTTTTCATCACTTTGTATAGTTCTATTGCAAGTATATCTACGCATCCTATCTAAAGGGTTCTAGCTTTCTTTCTAGTTGGTGCACTTAAACTATTTTTGTAAACGTGTGAGATGGGGGTCATGGCAAAAGGGTGATTTTGACTATCAGTTGTGGAAAATTCAGGGAAATTTAATTCAATATTTGCTATAAGCCCTGCTGGTCTGTAAAAAAAATTGAAATAATAATAATAATAATAATAAAATAATAACTGGTAGATATTCGAATACACAAGGGATTGTTGATTACTTATGGCCTTGTTGAAATTTCAATAAACAGTTTGTTTATTGCGTTTGAACTGCTGCTATGCATAGCTACTAGTACACAAGGAGCACTAAGCATCCCACTGTCTGTAAATATAACAGGAACGCCAAGAGAATTGGGAGGCCCCATTGCGAAAGAGAAAGACAAGGCCCCCTGTGAGCGAAGCCAGCAGGAAATTTTTCGGACTTAGAAATTAACTTGGGAAAATTACTGCTGGTTTACTTTATGAGGCCCCCCAGACCTTGAAGCATTGGTTGTTATGAGGCCTTTGAACCTTGAGGCTCTGGAGCGATTTGCCCTTCCTCTCCTCCCGTCTCGGCGGCCCTGTAATATATAGTAGAGTTTTATGTCGCGCGGCTACCTAAAACTACTATTCAAGTGCAATGTAACTAGGAATATATTGTATACATAGCTATGTATGTAATTGTTCCTACAATAGTTCTTCATTCAACTTTCATATCAGCAAGCATGGTCTTGACCCCCTTTCTACTTTCTCTTACTGGGGGCTTTACTATGGACCGTAGGGCTTTTCCCCAATATTACGCACTAAAAGCAACGTATAATTTATTGTCTGACTTACTCAGTTCTGTTATTTTCTTTTATAGCGCCATCCTATAGGAGATCGAAGTCTGTCTGCTGTAAATTCTTTTCTCGATGCAATCGCATTCAAGGCCACACACTTTGTTGGACAACTTTGCGACGATCAGTTGCAACTATCTAGACAGGTATTCATTCTTTTCGTATTATTTTTGCAATTTTTATCTTCTCTTTCCACATTTGTAATTTAGCTTCTTCATTCCTCCCTCATTCTTTTAATCTCCCCTCTCCCAGAATATTTTCCAATATTTATTTGCTTTCAATAGTCATCTCGCTCTTATTTACTTTGTTACAAGCAGTTGTGTGCCATTAAGCTCTTCATATCTTTTCTTGAGTCGTATCTCGCATGCTTTTGTTATTTGAAACCCTAGTTGGAAAGCACATTTTTAGTATAAATGTGAGATTGATAGCCATGACGAGCAACATTGTATATAAATCAAAAGAATAGCCTGTTTTCATTTGCTTGTTGCCATCGTCACATCTATTATGTTAACATTGACGTACCAGTTGCATTGACATACCAGTCCATTATCGACAAATCCTATGTACCTATACAGAACGTTTCGGGATAGCTCATCCCATTTTCAGCTAATAAATATGAAAAAATTAGGGGCTTTATAAATCATCAGTAATTGAATAAAGTTCAGAAAAAAAAGGGCAAAAGCAGGCATTTTCCTCGTGTTTACTTATTGCTGCCTGTTTTTGCCCTTTGTTTTCTGAACTTTATTCAATTACTGATTATCTTTAAAGCCCCTAATTTTTCATGTTTATTAGCTAATGATGGTATGAGCTAAATTTATCCTCCCCCCGTTGCTTATTAACACCCTCCTTCTATTAAATTTTACAAATCGATCATGATCAGAACACGCAGAAAATTAAATCACCTTTCCAATAAAACAATTTACCAGCATGAACCACCTTCTCTTAGCACTCCTTTTCTATTGAAAAGCTGCCGACATGCATACCCCCTTCTATTAGCACCCTCTTTTAATTGAAAACCAGATGAAGCACTAGAGCATCCCGAAATGTTCTGTATAGGTCAAAAGGATTTGTCGAGAATTGGCTGGTATGTCGAGGTAGCTGGTATGTCAATGTTAATATATTGGATGATGTCGATGGCAATGAACAAATTAAAACTGGCTATTCTTTTTTATTTATCTACAATGTTGCGCGTCGTTGCTATAATTCAAAAGTTTTATTATTTGATAGTCTTTCTTTCTCATTGCCACTTTTCACCTCTGTGTTTACTTCCTTTCCTTGAATTTTCTTTAAAATAGTGTTATCAACGAGTAGTCTGTTGTTGTTGTTGTTGTTGTTGTTGTTGTTGTTGTTGTTGTTGTTTTGTTGTCAGCAGCATTCGTTCTTGCTTTTTGCTTTGGTTTCTTGAATAATTGTGTCGTTTCCTTCTCTTAGCTTTCAGCAGGGAATGCAGTGAGTCACTTTTTGTCAAATGAGCCAGTTAGAGGTAAAAAAGATAAACCACGACCCCCACCGAGAATACCAGGAGAAGAAAGTCGAAAGAAGAGTGTGGAAGATGTTAAGCCGTACGTTGATGTCCTCAATACAATATGAAAATTTCACATTTTTCTGGTTTCTTGTTCATATGATTCACTTCATATTCCATGTTTATATGATATAAGCTATGTTTAGCATCTATTTATTATTCATAATTAGTGTCTTTGAAAAGAACTTCTGGATATAGCAATCTTCTTTCATAGATCAATAGCTAGCCTTTTGTTATTTTATTTCAAAAAACTAAAGAAACTTTTTACACCTTTTTGTGCGGTAGAGCTCAGCTTTTCAATACCACTTTCTTCAACAATAGTGTAGAGCCCAAAAATGGCAGTTTGATTTTCGTTTTCTGTTAAACTTTTCCTTTCTGTTTGTTGTAATCCCATCCGCTTGTTGTTATTCAATTCTATAGCCATTTATATTTTTCACTTTCTTCTCCGATTTATCTTTCTCACATTGGTCATTAGATATTGTGGAATGCCAAAGAGAAATATGATCTTATTTGCTTTCGCACTATTATTTCGTTATATTAGAATATTATTATTTTTCTCTGATTTCTTGCTGAAAATTCGCCCTTATGAACTCTGCATTTGCTTATCAGAATCGAAGTCAAGTTACAAGGTCAGAAAGATTTGTTAATTGCACTGAGTTATGCAAAAGATATTACCGTTTGGGAGCACGTTTTCACTCCGAAAGAATACCTTACCTCGCATTTAGAAGACTTATTCAGCAAGTACGTTTTTGCTTTTCTTTAATTTAAAATACACCTTGCTCATCCATTACTAAATCAGATCCACCCATCAACTAAGCAGATATAAATACTAATTGAAAATCGTTACTGAGTGTCTTGTGTATTTTTACTTATGTGCATCCGCTTTGTCTGTCAATTTTAGTTAGTTGGAAGATGCAAGAATTATTCACCAGCTATGTACCTCTACTAACAGGGAGGCGGGTAACATAATTTAGAAGTCGTTGGAATGGGGAATCTAAAGATTTAAGACTATGTCCGACAAGGGGGATAAGGGTTAAAAGTTGCGAATATTTTTTAGACGTCATAAATGTATGACCCTTTTGGGATTTGTTATCAAAAGAAAACATCATACGCTATTATTTTTATTCTTTCGCTGCATTTTTGTAGTTGAGTGTTCCTATCGCAAAGAGAACAGATATTATTCGTCTTGTCTTTAGGTCCATAAACTAATTAGCATGCAGTTGTAAATGATCGGTTCATTTTGCGATTTTAGTATATTTTATTCTTAGAATCATAACAAAAAGAGGGAAGCAATCATTTCATACTTCTTTGCTTTATTTTATTTTATATATTATTATTATTATTAGTATTATTACGTTGAGCAATGGCGGATGGACGTACATTTTGTGCACGATCATAGTTGTTTAACGTTTGTGAAATTCTGCTTGTTTGGAGCTTTTACATTTATTATTGTCGTTTTGCAAGTTACTGTTTACTTCAAAGGCCATGTTTCGCGTTTCCCTGATGTCGCTGTTCTTTGTTCTTATCGTTTGTTCTTTCTGTGGGAAAGATTTCAAATCCTTAGGCCGGCATGTCTGGAGATGCAAAGAGAAGGCAAAAAGTAGAGACAAAGAGAGAAATAATGCCAGTACTACCGGTAACAGTGG
>OLMO02000009.1:9274348-9315152 GCA_900291935.2 Cassiopea xamachana | reverse complement strand
TTTCTCAATCGTCTAATTGCTCCTTTTGCCTCCAGTCAGAAACTTTACAACATGTTGTATCCAGCTGCAGGTCATATCTAGATGAGGGCAGATACACTTGGAGACACGACTCTGTTCTTCTTTTTCTCGCAAGCACATTCTCGTCACTTAAACAATGCACTGTCTATGCTGATCTACCTTCCTTTCTATCTCCATGCTTGATTACGGGTGATTCTTTGCGTCCAGACCTTCTTCTTCTTATAGACGAAAAGATACTTTACATCCTTGAGCTTACTCTCGGTTTTGAAACAAATATACAGAACAATAGCGATCGCAAAGCTGCCAAATATAGTTCACTGATCAATGATCTTTCTCTTTCTTATAGTAAGGTTGTGTTTGTCAATCTCTCTATGGGTGCTATTGGGGTTATGGGTTCTTCCTGCAATTCTCTTTTATCCTTACTACAAGAGTTAAATTTTGATAAGAAGATCACAAAAAGAATTATAATGAAAGCCATGAACATCTCTATTCGATCCAGCTATTACATTTTCTGTCGTCGAAACAAGCCTTGGACTAACCCTGAACTTTTAACTATTTAATTTCCCCTTTTCCTTGTTCGCTTACTTCCATTTTTTTTTTTTTTGTTATGCTCTATACAAGTAAGCCAATTTTACACTGCCATGTACTTGAGAGGTGTATTATTGTATTTAGTCAATGATATATTCAAATGAGAAGTTTAAAAAAAAAAAAAATCTTATTTGTTGTTGGATAATTTCTTGTTTTGCATGCCCTTTTTTGCCGGACATTTTCGTGTTTCCTGTTTGCCGGACATATATGTTTATCCTTTATAAACAAATTTCCAAGTATTTTTTTTGAAGAGGCAGATTACTTATTGAATAATTCTCTATTTGCTTAGCCTCAATGTATTTTTCCTTTATGATAAACATAACTGCTCATTTTTACAGTAGTCTTACTTAACTCTTCATTACTTTTCTATCCTATTCTGTTCCTCTCTGCTCTCTTAGAAATGTAGTGAAACTAGCAGGTTACAGTGAAGCTACAGAGGAGATATCCCGACCGAGTATCCTTTTAAAAAGCGTACGGACGTGGATGGCAACTTTACATCGCGTTGAAGAATCAGGTTGGTGAATTCAAGTTTTGCTGCCATGTTGTTTGCAAACTTCATGTAGTGAAAATATTGTTAAACACTACAAATATAAATCTCACTTTAGGGTAAAAGCAAAAAGCCCCCTGGAAAACCCTGGAAATTTGGCAGAAAACCCCTTGAAAATCCCTGGAAAATATTTCATTTTGCTTTTGGCCATCCTGACTTAGCTTATGCAAGGTATATGAATAATTGTTCAAGATATCCTGCCAGTGTGATTCAAAAATGGGTTCTGTCATTTAGTTCTGTTGAAGCAATTTATGGACTGAAGCCTGCGTCATGGAGGGAATGTTTATGTAATTACCATTTTATGTGATATTAATTCATTTCTCTGTTTATTTTTGTATCAACTCATGGAGTTGTAAACATTTTAGTTGTACTATTTATAATTAACTTTATTTGTAAACTATTAGTGTTCAGATAGCTATAGACAGGTGTACATTAATTTACTCCGTTCTTTGAGTAAACTATGCTTCTGTCTGGAACTCAAAGTGTTTTTTGTTGTCATATTATTCGAAAAAGTTGGAAGTGAAATCATGTGTAGTTAGCAATGTTAAGTTGATGACTTCTTCCTTTTTATGGAATTATAACTCAAGCTGACTGATTGACTTGTTTAGCACAAGCCCCACCCTGCCTCATTTGCCCCCTCTCTACTTCAGTCAAATCCCTCTTTTTGCATTTGAAGAGACTTCTGTTAGAAACGATTGCATTTTTCCCATCGGCTGTTGTTTCATGTTTTCAAATCACCCTTATATCAAGTACCTGAAGACCGGATTTGCCATAGTTCACAATATTAGAACAGAGATTTCTTGTTATATTTTTGGTCAAATTTTATGTTCAGTTCTTTTGTGCATATAATGTTTCCATTTGTTTTAAAGTAAATGTCGATATGGGTCGCATATTCAATGCTACACTCCTTCAACAAACTCAAAATACTGATAATTCTGGTGGTCCAACTCTTACAAGTTTGTACACATCATGGTGAGTATTTTGTTCTCCTACCCCTTTCTATCGTGCTGTAATATACTTACATTTTTTCTGACCTGTCTTTAACACTATGACCTTTCCATGCCCATATCTCGGGAAGTATGGAAATGGAATTCTTAGCAATATCAAATGGTTATCAATTGACTTCCCTACAATCCCAATTTTACGGCTGAAGGAACTCTCTTGAATTGACCTCGTTCCTGGCTCAGTGGCGTAACGGAGGCTTTTGAGGCCCTTTTGATGGAGCTTTTAAGCACAGTACAGCCAAAAACACATAATAAAACGAATTATTTGGGAACCCCCTCAATACCCCTTTTGGTCAGGGCACTTAGTTTTTGAAGTAAGTTGGCCCTTTACTGTATTATGCTACTGTCCTGACTTTTTTGGAAATGAGACAGTTGACTGCAAGTATGATGAAAGTATATTGGAGTATGTATATACATTGCTGCAATGTGTTTTTCATTTTCCAACCCTTCTCCAGGTACATTGATGTTTTCTTGAAACGCGTCACAGTTGAGGAAGGATATATTTTCTCACCTGCGAGACACGCGTTTGTATCTTCGAAGCGCGGGAATATCAAAGCAGAGAATTACACTGACCCAAAAGGTATGGTTTATTCTTACAAAGCCTGTCGCCATTTTTTGTATATATGTTTATATCGGTAGGTTTCATCGGTATGTTTGCATCGGTATGTATCGAGCCGTTTGTATATTATTTGAATAAATGTATCAGTATGTATATGTCATTAGGGGGGGGATGTGACACACTAATCCATGTTGCCCCGCACCCCTGTGCATATTTCGATAATTATGCATAGGAAATTTACAATTGTAATTTGTGCCGGTCTTTTATATCGAATGTATTTGTTGGTATTTTTGTATCGGTATTTTGTATCGTTATTTTTGTATCGGTATGTAGGCTATCTTTGTATTTGCAAATTTCATCTGAAATTTTTCAAATACATTTATGAATATAAAATTGATTGGTTTTTCTAACATGCGAGTGAGCTGTATTTTGACAGTGTCATTTCTTGTCGATAAATATTTTCACAAAAGCTTGTTTTCTTGTGCCACGATATTTTGTCCACCTCAGTGTCAATCAATTCTCAAACAAATTATGTTATGTTCCTGTTGTTGAGATTATTTTTAGATTTAAAACTGCATTATTGTTTTTCAGAAATGAGGGCCTTGGGAGAAGTTTTAGGAGCGTACGGTGTGAAATATATGTGTCGCAAAATGATGTTGCATATTGTTAGTCAAATTGACGAAATAAAGGTACTTTAGTTACAGTGACGCTTCTGGTTATGCGATGTAATCAGATTTAATGAACCGTACAAATTAGCCATCACCTGTCAGATGTTTCAGTTGTTGCAGTACCATATCTATCTGTTATGCTGAGTGCTTTTGTAGTCAAAAGCGTGACCGCGGAGAGGACTTGGAGATTCAGTTGGTCCAACCACCCCTCCAGCCCCGCTCTCCATGGTGCTGGCGCAATGTACACCTTTGTAGATTACATTAAGTTTTCACTTTCGCCGGTATTTTACTTGAATCAACCTTTACTTTGATACCATATTTTGAATATATCGTACTGCGACATGATTTTATAATATATAGTATAATATAATATATTTTATATTATATTATATTATATTATATTATATTATATTATATTATATTATATTATATTATATTATATTATATTATATTATATTATATTATATTATATTATACTGTATTATATTGTATAATGTATTTTATACTATAATGTAGTAATTATTTTATAATATACCATGATACAGCATAATATATTATAATATTATGTAATGTAAACTGCAATGTAATATAATGTAATATAATATACTATAGCATATGCTATATAATATAGTTCGATTATATCGTAATGGAATTTTCGTTCTAGAAATTAGTTCTTGTTAATAAAGATACTCTGATCCTGTTGGAGAAGAATATCAATAACCCATCATTGTGTCTTGAATATGTTAGAAGATTGCGAGGTGAGTGATTGTACTTACTGTCATAACAACCCTGTTTCTTACTATGAAAGTGCCAACGAGTGTCTGTTTACCATATTGGGTTATTTTTATCCACAGTTTTGGTTTAGGTTTCATTATCATTTTTTGTCTCCCCCCCCAAATTGGTTTATGCAACCAGAAACACTTCTCTATCCCTTTATCTTAAGCAAGTATTGCCAACTCTCTTAAGGACATCTCCCATCAATTTACTTTCTCCACAGTTTTTGTCCATGTTAATCATGGCCTTTCTCATTCTGTCCTTCCATTTAGTCTCAATCTCAAGGATCCTATTGTCCATCTGTTTTCCATGTTCTTCTTTTTATTTCTTTAGAGTTCTATTACAATTTATACCCAGCAGTTTCTACATAGCCTGTCGGTCATGAGACTCTGTAATATTTTTACTTTTTACTTTTGGCATTATTCTCAATTTTCATAAGCAGTCTTCTTTCTAGCAAGCGCCAACAGCTGTTTTTTTCTCCCTGTCTATTTATTTGTTACTTTTATTTAACTTCATTTTGATGTCAACTGCTAGTTTGCCAGATTTCCAAGATATTTGCTAATGGTCTGAGTGAGTGAAGGGAGGACAGTAACTCCTATTGATGAACTGGGTGTGTTAAGGAAAGACAAGCCTTATAGTCATGGGCCAATGAATACGCACCACATGTCAGTGTGTGGCCTAGATCCTGCTGTATTTAATTTGATCGTACTATTTTTGCTTTGAACGAGCTTTGCATTCTAAAGTCGCATGAGTACACTATGGAATCTGAAATTTAAACTTTATATCTTTGGCATCTCTATGAGTCATCTTGCCATCGTGCAATTTTGTTTTTTTTTAGACGTTGATAATGTTTTGGGGAGAACAAAGATTATTGGCCTCGTCCTTTGTTTCAGATCCCTCCTCACAAGCGGTTTGAATGATGTATGTTGATGTTTTGCTCTGTTTTTGAACTGGTTTAATGAAGTTAGTTATAATGGTATAGTTAACTTTTTCCTTTCGTTAGCCTTAGCATATTCTAATTAGTATGGCGCTTTAGATGTTTATCTCGTATTTTTTCAGGTACTTGAGAATAGGGCTTCATTTTTGGTCAAGGTTTTGGCTGATTTTCAAAAAAACAATCCCAGACCGGACTTAACAGTAAGCACCTTCAAATATTTTCCCAATTCAATTCACTTCTTTTTTATTTTACTAGTTGATCAGTAAGTAGTTTACTCAAATTTTATTCTCCCAGTTTTTGCATTTCAAATTAGGCCCATACTGCAGTCTGATTTCTTGCTACTACCTGATTTCAGTATAATGGGGGGGGGAGGGGCTTTTTAGTTTCCCCGATCATTTCCCCAATCATTTATTTCCATATCAAGTCTGGGATTGTCTACTTTTTCATTTAAATAATCTTTGCAAGGTAACTCACGAAATGGTACAAGCAGCAGGACGTGAAACGGACTTTGATGCTGAGTTATACCATGCCCTCAAGAATGCACGAGGTTGGAATGTATACTCTTTGTCTTTCCATTCTTAAGGCTGATTTCCATTCAACAATTTCTGGCGCGCGTGACTTAGCGATCGACATTTTGCGAACACATGGTGAATATCAGATTACACTTCAGCTACACCTACGCAAAGTGAGGGCTTTGAAATCCAGTTTTTTGCTGCTTAGTAAGAATGTTTTCAAGGGGGCAAAACAAACGCCCTGCTTGCTCTTAAAGCTAAAATAGCAGCTATTATTGTCAGAGTGGCTGGCGGCTTTTGCTTCCGAAATGTCCTAATTTTTCTTAAAGTAGATGGTAGAAACTGATTTCTCTGATAATTTCCCACCTACCTATTTTCCTTGATCACTATGTATATGACATTGTTTATGTGCAAAGCCAACTTCAAACTACATTATTCCTAGCTAGACTAGTCCACAGCCACGACACCATTGTGCCATTTGTCACTTTGTCTTTTGATTGGCTACTACTGGCGATCTCTCAACAAAGTCTAACAAACTTCAACTTTTTCTGGCGATCGTGCGATAATACTCACGTGCTTTTTTGTTGTAAGTGCGCATGCCTAGATCTACAATCACTCGCAAAACGTCGCGCGCGCGCCAGATTTTGGTGAATGAAAATCAGCCTCTGCCGAAAATTTTTAATTTAAATTTATATCTAGCACGTTCTTACTTTGAATTTCATGTGCTATACGCAGTTTGAATGGGGATATTTTGTTGATTTTGATGACAAAATATTGACAATTCCATACTTATTTCTAGCATGTTCTTGCTTTTTAATCTCATATTTGGTACGCCTTGTTGAGATTGGAATATTTTGTTGATTTTTAAGATAAAAATGAAGAGGACATTCATATTTGGCATTTGTTGTTGGTAAGTTAGTACTTCTCATGTTATACTTGTTCTTGAGTTTTATGCTAGAATCGTAGGCATTTAAAATTATTTGCATTCAAATGCTTCTCCTCAAAACCTTTAGCGTATCAATTACCTCATTTGCTAAGCTCGTCATCTCCCGAATTTTACATTCCTTCATATTATCTTTGTTGTTTTCTTTTTTCGATTTTGAGTTTTTGTTTAAAAGTAGATTTCCCAATTTTTCTACATCTTAGATTAATTTTTTTAGAAAGAACATTCTAATATTATAGAAAACAAGTGATTTTTTTTCTCAGGTGTTTTGGGCTACAGCCATTCCATTCCTAGCATATTCGCAGTCCTCAGAGTATTTACCGTCTCTTGAAGGTAAGTAGCATTTATTTTTTGTCCGTTGTACTATTATTATTGTATTCAATGTTGATCCGTCTTCGAAAGTACCATTAAGCTGGGCTCACACTGTAGATTTTTGTCTATAGATTCAAAAAGTCACCAACAACATAAAAAAGTTGGATATACATTTGTCTACAGAAGCTAGGGTGGTTAAACTATTTGCGCCCTGTACTTGTTGTATGAGACATGGAAAAAGACACGCTTGAAACAGTAATATATGCTTAGATATTAAAAAAATGAAAAATGCCACGGATGACGACATTACACCAATCTATCTACAAAAGTCTACAAGAAGTAGAGCATGTTCCACTTCATCGACGAGCGAGCACGTGCTATCTTATGTTTGTGTGTCCACACACGTGTGTACTCCACAACATAAGGGAAAGATCTCCCATGCCAACATCATTCGCACGTGCCAAGCACAAACTTTGTGTCACAATTTTAACACTGATGACACTTTATCCTGTTTTGTAATACATGAGACATTGGACCTCTTTCAACAGCAAGAAGCTCTGTTATCGTCATGCTTATTTTTCGGATGCACGAGGTTTGATCGCACGTGCAACTAAAAGTAGTTCAGAGCAATCGCTTGTGAAGAAACCTGCTTACGTGTGAATCGATGCTTTTGCGCCATTTTTTCAAAGCATGGACTGGGGAAATATCCCATATCATTCAGTTTTTACTTCTGTACACGTGGAAAGTGATTCAAGTATTTGAAATTGCTTTCAATATTTCATCATTTCCAGACAACCTTCCCCAAAAATCGACTAGACCCTCGCTCGCTTGTTGTCTCAATTTATTTTTGGGGAGAGGGATATCATATGTTTGAAAACCAATGGCTAAATACTTGTAGTTCACAACTTTCGGTCCAACGTAGTGTAATCTTTGTCATCATCTCAATCAAATGCATGAAGGAAGCCATTGCTGAATATTTGAAAGATTTGTTTTGCTGAGACTTTCTCCTTCTATGAGAAACCTAGCACATATGTTGCTTTCTTACCGCTATTTACTTGTGACTAAATTTCACCTAGCCTTTGTTTCTTGTCTGACAAAGCATTTTTGACGGCTACTACTCAAGCATTTGCCAGAATCGAGAAATGTGGCCGTGACAAGGTGCGCCGAGAGAGCTCAGAGGCATCTAGGTAGAAGAAATTAACTTGCGAGCGAAGCGAGCAGAAAATATTCAGTATATAGAAATAAACTTTGGAAAATTACTGCTGGTTTACTCTATGAGGCCCCCAGAAGCTAAATCATTGGATGTTATGAGGCCCCTAGGAGCTTGAGGCCCTGGGGAATTTGCCCATCGTGGATCCCTCTTGGTGGCCCTGGCCGTCAATAGGACCACATTGCAACCCTAATCGCGTTGTTTTTCAATGTTGTGATCTTGAATCTTGCATATTCGTTTTTTTGTTCTCTTTGCTCTGTCCTTCTACTCAATTCGAGTATTTCTTTGTCTATATTTTAGCCTCATAGTTATTGGTATTAGTATTAACATTTCTATTAGTATTTGTATTAGTATTCAAGTACGAGCTCTTGTTTGATTTTGCTTTATTTACCATTGTTTGCTTTTTTTCACTATTTATTTGTATAGCAATAGGCCTCTTAATGAATTAAGCTTAGTATGCCTTACCACCCTCATGCTGTTTTTCAATTCCAATACCTTTTACTTTTTTGGGTTTAAGTACGTGCTTCTATATCATGACTGCACACAGACGCTTTCAGTGCTATGGGGGGGAGGGGGTAGACGAAAGGATAAAGCACTATGCGTAATTATAGCAAACGTTGAAGCTAGGCAGACCTCAAAGAGGTGCAGCTGCTTACTCTAGTCTACCCATCACCTGCTATAGGGCCATTCTCACGTGACGTACATGACATCCAAAGTGAAAAGTTTGAGATAACATGGCTAAAATGCTAGTGAAAACATCCGAAAATGAACTCAAAACTGTGTTTGTCATGAAATTGAATGCAAAGAGCTTAAAAATTTACAAAACAACTTTGCATTCAGCAAACGTATTTTTAGCAGAAGTTTTTAAAGTTGCGTGACATCGTAGAAATTACACCAACCCAGCAATATTGTTTCTTGAGACTTCTCTGAATTGCTAAGAGCCAACCGTTCGAGGTTTAGGATTTGACTATGCCAATAGATGAAGTTTGAAAGTAACTTGAATAATTTAGCTGATTTCTTAATTTTCTGGAGAAATATGGTAAAATGTTTCATAATGTAGGTGACAGAATGCATGGCGGATGTAATTTGAAAACAATCTCAATCATAACACAAAATTGTAAATTTCAAAAAACATTTGCCAACTATGGTGTAAACTTTCAAAACATTGTATTGTCGTAAATACTCTGTCGATTTCACCAATTTTATGTCCTCAGTTAGAGAGTTGCTTTTACAGTCCCGGTTTACATTTCGTGAGAATGGCCCTATAGAAGCTTTTTTCCTTCTTTTATTGTCCTCGACCTGTGCTTGTTATTTGTGCTTGTCTTTGCCTGCCTTCGCTTCTGCTTTTTGAATTTACTCTATATTTCTATCCACAGCTCATCAGAATAATTCGCATTGTATTGCGAAGGCAATTAGTGCAATTTCACAAGCAATTTTCACTATAACAGAAATGGATCCTAAAAAAGAAATGAAAGATTTTCTTGCGGTAAGCTGATGGAAGTTTTTAGTTTAATCGACCATCAGACCATTTTCATCGCCCTATCGTATTGTCTTGATATGTGTGTGGAAATTCTTGCGTAGCATTCACTTTTGCAATAGTACTGACTACTTGCAAATTCTGGATGCTATTTTTCTCCTTAGCACCCAGAAATTTCACAAACTTTTAGCATTTTTAGAGAATCTTGTACTAATCAACTGCTGTGTTATGTTACGTATCTACAATTGGCCTCTCTCAAGACTTTTGAAAAGGAACCAGACCACTTCCTATAACTTTTTTTATCAATTGTTGGATGTCTGTAGTATTTACCCCCTGAGTATGGGGCAGCAAAATGAAGCAAGGTGGGGGGACATGTTTTGTTTTGAAGATAATGCATCAATAGCTACATAGTATTACTTCCTATGACTGGTGGCAGAAAAGCCAAAAAGAAATGCGAGTTTCGTGATGACAATAAAGAAACCATTATTGACTAATAAATTCCCTTTGCTAAATAGTCTTTTTGTAACTTTCTGATTTAGTTGATTGAAAATAGTTCGTCGTATTTTACGTCAGCCTTTGAAGAATATGTTAAATTTTGAAGTAAACCCCCCTCGAATAAGCCCCATCCCCTCGAAGAAGCTCCACACAAGAATTTATTTTTTTATTTTATTTATTTTATTTTACAAGGATTGCCAGTTTGATTAAAAAATTACATCGAGATTCTAGGATAAGGTGGGGATGAAGAGGGACGTTTATTCTGTAGAACTTGGGTTTCCTGTCTAACTCTTCTTCAAGAAATTCTTCATATGCTTTTTCAGTAAATTAATTTTGTTTTTAGATCGTATCGTGCAGCTTACTTCGACTTGGAATGGATCCTCCATCTAAAGAAATGGTCCTTAGAAACAGAGAGTCTATTTACATTCTCCTTGATCTGGTATGACAGTTTTATCGACATCTTTTAGATTTAGTTCATGTTCATTTTGACTTAGTTCTTGTAGATATCGGTACACTTATCACCTCAGCAGAAAAGCTCGCATAAATATTGCTTTAATTTCATCAGATTTCTACGTATCTACTGTATATATATATATATATATATATATATATATATATATATATATATATATATATTTCATACTTATTTTGTTTGTATATACTTTAATCAATCGTTTTCGTTGTAGATTGTCCAAGAATGTCCTGATCTGAGTGATGATGTTCTTGATCTTTGTTTTCCGTATGCTCTGATGAGGGAGTCATATCAGATCATATATAAGGTTTGTTTGCATCAAATTGGTCGTAGAAACTCTCTTTGTTTCTGTTGGTTTTTGCTTGCTGATTTTACTTAAGTACCGTAGCGTTTTCCCATATTGACTGTTTAGCATTGACTGTCACTTCGTCCTAAGTTCAGAGTGTTGGACAAGTTAAACTTGAGCTGTCTGAAAACTGAAGACATCATGAGAGCATTAAGGCTAAAGTACACGATTAGTTTTTTCATCAGCTTTTGCTGATCAGTCTTTTTTACCAGTATTTATCGTAAATATAGGTGAAAAATTATACACTTCTTGCAGCTTGAGCGTCGAAACTGTTTGACTGATGAGCAAGAAGTGATGAAAAAGCTGATCGTGTATTTTAGTCTTAACATTTTCAGTCCCTCATTCTGGTCTGCTTTTTATATGCTAAGTGCTAGATTTACTTAGAAGCTTGCTGTGATCGTTTTTCGTTTGCTAGTATATTTGATTATATTCTGATTTCAGAAACAACGAGTTTTCATGGGACAATTCGCTACCACAAAACCTGACCATGACCAGAATTAAATCGTAGAAAAGTATTCCATTTTTACACATCTCGTTGCGGTAGAATTCATTCTTCGGATATTTCTTCCGAAGAACTTGTTGTATACAATGATATGGAAGGGATGCAAATTTAGCAACGCACACTGAGAATTACGCATTCTTATTTACTGCTTGTAAGCACGATTGTATTTTGTGAATGGTTTTGTATGCAGCTCCCCTTAAATATTATTAAGTTATATTTTTGTTGAGGATGCCCAGGACTCCCCACATTGTTTAAATCTATTGTTTAGCTTTTGAAGTTAAAAACCAGCCATTGGCCGGGGAATCTATTGCCATGCGCGAGCCATGCGCTATCCAACTGCACTGCCCACAATCAAGCAAACTGAAAATACGCCTTCTACGCATGCTTTTAGATTCCCGTTCGGGAATTCTCTTTGGGGAATACCCTTTAGCTCATGAACTTAGGGGATACGAATCTTCAACAAGTTTGGTCATTCACTACCTTTGTTGTTAGAATTCAATTTATGACATGATGATAGCCCAGTTGCTACATATCACTGTCATTGCTCAGTACATGATTACCAAAGGGGGCCGTTTAAGTATGTCAAAGTTATTATCTGGTGAAAACTTTTAGTCAAGGACATTTCTTGAGGCTATTTTTAGCAATTCATTGCTGCATTACTATCCTCTTATGCTTGGCTACCCTCGGTTTTATTTGCCTGACGAATAAAGGTTGAAGCAGTGGAGAGGAATTATGCACTTATTTCGTTAGTATGCGTCATAT
Source organism: Cassiopea xamachana (assembly GCA_900291935.2). Classification (NCBI taxonomy): domain Eukaryota; kingdom Metazoa; phylum Cnidaria; class Scyphozoa; order Rhizostomeae; family Cassiopeidae; genus Cassiopea; species Cassiopea xamachana. The sequence goes on along the minus strand of OLMO02000009.1, from coordinate 9,303,026 downwards.
ACTCAGTTCTTAAGGTGGAAGGGGATAATTTTGTTGCATTCTTCCACGGAAAGAGGATAACGGGAGCTCCTAATGCCAAATTATTGGCTGAATTATTTAAGCATTCGGGTCAGGTTCTGAAAACATGAGAAGTGCATGAAAGGTTAAGTTTTTATAGCTCATTATTTCCTCTTTTTTTATCTTAGAAGGGGTTTGTTGGTGAATGTTAATTGCCTTTTCACAATAGGATGCCAGCCAAATTCATGCTGCACGTAGAATATACAAGTTCCCCAGCTCGTAATGCTAGTACTTTAATGCCAAATCAAGACAAATATAGCCTTTGTGAGGCTCTCAGGTTTGGTCTTTAGGCTTAGTGAAGGAAGTAGTAGATTTGAGCCAAGTGAAATCTTTCTAGATGGACGATTTTGTACCTTAGCGGCAATTATGTGTAAAATTAGTCTTTAGGTTGTGAACTGTAAGTTTAAAGGCATTTCTATTTCTTTAAATTTCAAGTCGTATCGTATATTTTCCTTCAGTGTCTGTACGCACTGAATTTGATTTGAGAATTACCTTTTTAAAAATGCATATGAAATACTAATTTTCATGTTGTAAGGTTTTTAAATTTGTAGCTTATCAAGATTACAGTGAAGCTTTGTGTATTTTTTTCTGCTGCAAAATTCTCTTAATTTTTCTTTAACGTTCCCAGTCATTATTGCAGTGGCCAACCATAAAAGAGGGGGTAGGGAGATAAATCTATACATTACTCATATGAAGCAAAATTCATCAGAAATATCCTTTCTCCAAAAATCAATCCAATGTGAATTTGGGGTTTATATTTCAAGCTACCAAAATACAAAAAAAACCCAGTGCCAAGCTCTTTGAAATAAGTAAATTTGATCCGCACCGCTACAACTCCAGTCTGGCCATTCGTTATAGAGACTGGCATTTGATAGTGATGTAGAACTGCAAAGCTCACTCAGACAGGATGTTTGTTCCAATGCCATGTTTGCTATAACGGGGTTCATACTGATCCTGGCAAAACTGGAAAATAGGCCATTTTTACAAAAAAGTCCAGGAAAACCTGGAATAGTCAGGGGATTTTCTATAATTTTTATCCAAGTCAGGGAGAAGTCAGGAATTGTGAAGTAGCAAGTATATTTACATTACCTATCTATTAGGGTCTGTTTTCTTTGCTTCTTTTTGTAAATATATGAAATGATGGTGAGGGAATAATTAGTTATTTTGGGAATTTTGATGCACGAACCCTGTTTATTATACATCCATTTTATTCCATGGCCAAATGGCAATGTTGCGGATAGAAGATTTCTTATAAGGTCGCATGCATCACTTAGCTGCGAGGTTGTAGTTTGTTACTTGAAAACATCAGCCATTATGTTTCCCGGCATACAATTCGTGAGAAGGTCTGAATCACTTGCATAAGTTAAGGGGTTATCCATGTTCATCAGTATTTTCACAAATCTACCAATTGTACGCTAGGGTGATGGGTGTTATACCTTCTATATGTTTTTTGAAAAGTAAGACAATTTAGTCTTATCTGTTGGTATCAAACTTGTATCCTGTGGGCGTGGGGCTGAAATCATAATTTTAATTTTCACCTTGTCCGCCTTGGGGAAAGGACTTCGAAGAAGTGTCTACTTTTGTAGACTTGTGACAGTCCTAACCATTAGGGGCCATTCTAAATTACGTCACGCAAGGGGGTTGGGAGTGTTTCATTTTTGTGGCAAGGGGTGGGCGGGTTGTTTTTGGAGTGTGATGTCATTTTAAATAATTCAATATTTAGCACATTTGGCCTCAAAATTGCAAGTTCGGCCCTTTTTAGAATAAATTTGGCTATACGCCTAGAAATAATCTGGCAATCCCATGCTGGTGACATTTTGGCTATTTTCAGTGTCATTTTCTTTGTGGAACTTTGTAATGTCCACTAAAAAAGATATCAAAAACACATTATCGCAAAAGCTGAAAGATACCTATATTGAATTGAATAATATGACGTTTCACACTAGGAGGTGGGTGGGTAATTTTGAATTTGTGACGAAGTGTAGCAGGGGTTGGGTGGGTGTCTGAAAATGTCAAGGTTAGTGTGACGTAATATGTGAATGGCCCCATATTTTAAACAATAGGTAATTCCAAACGCTTTCATTTGAAGGGCCGTATGGAGCCATGGGATACTTGCACGTGTACTGAATTTTTGCTAGCCTTTTTCCTTTCTTTGCATATGGAAGAACGTGTTGACAAAGGTACTGCGTTTGCCAGTCTACTTCAGACATTACAGGAAGACTGACATGATGCACTTAGCTGCATTGCTGTCACAGATAAAATTATCCCATTTTACTCTTTGTGTGCCTAAGTGTCATATAATTATACAATTTAAACATTTCAAAGTACAAAATGCCTAAAATACTATATACATGAAAATCTAAATTGAAGTTTCTTTGCTAATGTCGATCCATCTTTGCAAATTTACTTTGTCTACTTGAAAAAATAAGATTTCTGAGTCAGTCATTTTCCCATCTTGGTATTTTTGAAGAAATACTTGTTCTTCAACCTCGTTCCCAGTATAATCAAGGAGATTGAATTTTCTTTCTTTTTCAGCTATGAACAACTTCTCGTCAAAAAATTCATCCCTTTCTCCTGAGGCTGCACTCTCTGCTTCCTCAAATGCATTATTATTTGTCATTACCTTTTTCATGTAATCATGTTGAATTCTGTGTAGTATTTTGACGACTGAAAGCAGCCCAGCGGCAACCAGAACGGTGCCCCCTGCGGTGTAGAACGCGGCATCATAGGAAAGTGTTGTCTCCCTCAGCCAACCTACGAACAAGAACATAGCTACAATGCGGAAACGAAACATGAAATTGCGCTAACTTTCTTTCAATGCAATGTATTTCTGTACCAGTAACATCGAGTCGTTTTCTCTTCCTTCAGGACACGTATGATGAATTGCATTGCTACCACAAAAATCTGCTTGAAAAATTTGACTTTTCTGGCTTGAAGGAGCAAAACGGGATTAATATCGGTACTTTTCTGCACCATTCAGTACTGTTTTACAACACCACTGGAACATTAATTTTTGTACCTTGCTGGAAAATCAGGTAGCTTTGACACTGGCGTTGTAAACTAGCTTGAACTAGGCCTATTAACTGTGAATGGGTGTGGTGAAAAGTATAATTTTTTGAAAGATTTTCAACATAACCCAATTGATCACACATAAGAAACTTTGAGCGTTCCAGAGTATTAGAAAAAGCTTAGTCCTTTTAGGTCTATAATTACTGGTACACTCACACAAGCAATTTATGGGCAGAAAGATAATCGGGTGTGGACCAGGGGACTTGAAAATACCTACAGTTCTGAAATATAGCGTCTACTAAACTGATGCATGTATACTCATATGCTTGTTGTGATTGCTGTCTTTGAATATCATGCAAATTTCCTCAAGTACATGCTTTTTTATAAGAAACCTAGCTCAAGGCCTTGTACTAAAAGTCTCTTAATTTTTGGTCACATTTTAGTTGTAAAAGCTTCTTAAAAGTTTCTTAATTTAGCGAACTAAACTGCTGTGAAAGCGTACGCAGAAGGTGAATGTAGCAGACTATTTGCCCGATAACAAACAAAATGCGTTAGTACAAACTCAACTCTAAAGCAATGTTATATTCACATTGTTTTATAAACATGTAATGTACAATTTATATTTATACCTGCAATAGGAGGACCAGCTAACACCGAAGGTGACAAGCCAAGAAGGAAAATACTGTAGGCCCTTACGAGTCTTCTTCGGCCAACCAAGTAGTGAATAACACCAACACAGCTGCCGCTCGCATTACCGACACAGAATCCCCAGAAGGCTGCGTAGAGCCCCAATCCAACGAAACTCTTGGAAAATGGACATGCAAATGAACTTAACGACATTCCGAGCCAAGCTCCTTGGTATAAATGAAGAGTGCTGTCTCTGTAGTAGCTTATGATTCTTCCACTCACCACTTTACCAGCCGATTCTGACAAGGCAAGAATTCCTGGAAGCAATGCAGCTTGCGCATCAGAAACCCCAAGGTCTATCGCCATTCGAGGCTAAAAGAAAATGGTGCGATATTGATGGACACTTAATTGCACACCTACTTGCAATGAATGAGGAAAATTGTAAAACTACAGTTGAACCTCGATAAGTCGACCTGCCAGAGAAAACAAAAGCGTTTTCGACTTATCGAGGTTTACATCTATGGGCCCTCAGAGCACAATGGCCCAAGGGGTGGGCATTCAAACAGAGTTTAGACAACTATAGTTTATGTGGGCCGTAGTAGCACTTTCCATCTATCAAAGCCAAATTTTTGAGTTGTCCTATTCCATTCAATTTACTGGATTTTTTCGTAAACCCATGTGGTAATGACAAAATTTTTATAACAATTTCAAGTCAGTTTATTTTGAGGATCGACTTTAAAAATAATCCAAATTGAAATGTGGTGCATGTGTTGTGTGTCAGTGCATTGTTTTTGACTGCTTAAATCAAATAAGCCACATTCAGTACTGACAATATAAGGAAATTAGACCCCAGATTCTCAGTTTTTGGAGAATTTTATGTCTTTTTTATTAGTCAATCGCTTTTCAAATTAGCTCTCAGCTACCTTTTTGGACCATTCTAACCCAAGATGTGCCTAATTTTCCACAAAAACAATGTTTTCACTCACGCAGCAGAGTTGCAAATTGTTCCTGGATGCCCCATTGGCCACTTGAAAAAGGTTAGCAAAGGAAAACTTGCAAATACTATATTTTTGTTTCCTGAATGCAGATGTTGTTCTTGTTCCTCAATAAACAAGTGTTCATTTAAAATTGAAAGTGCAAGCAGTAAATTTGAACGACGGAGTGAAATACAAGTCCCGTGCCAATTGAAAAATCGTCAAGAAATCCGTACGACCTTCAAAATTTTAAAGGTTGTTGGCATTTTGTGATGATTTTACCAAAACAACAGAATAGTTGGTATTTATCTGTTAAGATAAAGTGATGAAATGCTGATCAAGATTGCTTACAGTACATTTTGTTCGCATATTCTTCAAGACTTGGTTCAACTTTAAGTGGAGTTACTTATTGAAAGGAGTTAGCACTTTGTTCGACTTATCGAGTTATTCGACTTATCCGGAGTTCGAGTTATGCCGGGTATTTTTACCGGTAGTCGACTTATCGAGGTTCAACTGTGCTTGGTGAAGAGCATTGTAGAGATGAAAGGTACCCTATTTAGACTAAACCATTTCCCCAATACACAAGTATGTAAACACAAGTCACATAATGATCGACCACCCTTTATGACAATGCATTTCCCGAACTTGAAGACTGACCGGGTCACGGAAAAATAAAATTTACTTTTAGGAGTATTCTACGCAAGCAATTAGAAGATAAGGTTTAGAAGGAAAGCCATCAAGTGAAATAGTTTGCACTACGATCTTAAATTCAAAAATTGTTTCGGGAACTCTTTGCGGGTGCTGCTTCTGAGCAGGGGTGACGCTAGGATAGGGTAAACGGCACTATTCCTAAGTTCCTGGCGTCACCCCTGCTTCTGAGAAACTTACCAGGTGGACAAAGCCGAACAAATACATGACGTGGTAAAACAGGGACGCCAGAAGTAGGACGTAGAATGATTTATTCCGTGATAAAGGAGGGTATTCATCATCAATCTCATCTTTATCACTGCTAGGCTCCTTTCCCAAATTGTATCGCTTTTTCTTTGGGTGTTTGAACGTAAGACCGCAGAAGAATAAGATGATCGAAGTTGATGCCAAAAGCTGCATCGATGTTTGGTAAGAGAATTCTGCAAACATGAAGGCTTTAAGGTTTGATAATGCCAGAGATCCAAGACTTCCTCCGCTAAGTGCAATTCCAAGGGCCAAAACGTAGTTCTTCTCAAAATAATGTGGAAGAATAAACATAGATGCTGCCTGGCAAAAGCTTAGGCCAACTGCTACCAGAACTCCAATCGTAAAGAAGAGAATATCCAAGCTTGTTGCAAATGACGAGATGAGTAGGCCTAAACCAAACAAGCCTGAGGCAATCATCATGGAGCTACGCTGCCCTATCCTTTCGTCCACTCGATAGGTAATTGGAGAAATTGATAGTGATAGGGCAAAAGACATTGATGCAACCCAGGCTAAAAATGAATAAAATAACTTAGGTGATGCAAAAAATAAAGAAAAAAATGCAGTACAGCTGGCTTTCAACTAAAAAAAATTGACCGAATCCCATCATATATGTCGGGGCCTTATGATGTTGGCTTTCCTGAAATGGAAGAAAAATCATTGAACAAACTTTGTACTGATGATCAACCATAAAATGCCAAACTTATGTAAAGCCCCCCTCCCCCCTCCCCCTTCCCCACTACGTGTGCAGCAACATACCCTAAAGGCTAGAATTAAAAAAATTAAAATGCGAGGCTGGAATCCTAGTTGAACGTTAACTATTTTATCTGCACATTCGCTTTGAAATCTGCAAATACGATCGTGTTCAGTTTAACTGAAATATTCCGTATTTTCCAAGAAAACTTCCAGAAGTTCTAACACAAACATTCTAAAAGAGTGCAAATGAAAAAACTAAAGTAAGGAAATTTATTCAATCTCCGAAGACTTTTGCATATGCAGGAACAAGAAATGCAGTCAACTGTAACGAATTCTCTCTTGTTTGAGGTTAAGCCGTTTCACTTTTCCGTTTCACTTTTTGAGATTTGTGTAATCATGTGACATTGGTCTGAGATTAGGATGGTCTATGGTAGACCTTGCAGGACATGATAGACAGTAGAAAATGAAAAGGGCCTTGAATAACTATTTCTATACATTTTCGTTTTCCTTTTGCATGATATACTATGAAATGACATGGTATGTTTATCTGCCCTTGTTTTTGAGCTTATACACAATGATGACCTATCCATATATTCCGATCTATTGCGCTTACCACAGAATTTATGCAATATGACAGTTTTTCCAAAACTGAAGTTGCAGATTGATCACTTCAAACTACTAAAGATATTCACTTCCAGTCTCAGCAACTGATATTTAGAAGGAGATCGCAGCGTTTCCAATTAACAAGAAAGTACGATAAACAGAAAAAAATTACCTGTTTTTGTGTCCCGTTCTTGAAAATGTCGTAGCATTTTTACGTAAAGGGGGCCAAATGATCCATGAAAACTCATTCCAACAAACTGAATTGTGAAACTCATCGCACAGATGAACCAAGGATACCATTTTCGATCCGTGATACTTTTTCTTTCTTCGCCCATTATTTGCAAGCTTTCAATGGACGTCCTCCATACAGTTCCTTGTCAACTTTATTCCTTTCTGTGCTCATCCCGGGCAATCTCCTTTATGTCGCTTTGTATAATATTTGCTCACTGGCATGACCATAACATTGTATTGCGTAATCTTGACCTATCATCACTGACCTCACGACGATGCGAACCTGCCTCGCAGCATCATGACTTGCTATTGTCATACGTGGACTTTGGGTTCATAATAATAAACAACGTGAGGACATTCAACGAGACTGTGCAAAAGGTGAAATTTACGGGCGTGTTCAGTCGTCACAAGATTCTACCTTCACAACGTACATTAATCACCAAAAATTCCTCAGATACATTTTTGGCGGACAAACTTCTTTAACAAAACTGTTGGGGAGGGACGTAACTTCAATAAAATTTTGGGGTGAGGTGTCAGAGGTTGCCCTGCGAACATTTGCGAACAAGAGCGGATACAAAGGGAACGGGGGCCATAGCCCCCCTCAAACGGCAATGTTTACTGTAGCAAACAATACTGTTAAGAAATGTTTCACATGAAAAGGACAATTAAGGCCCTCGATCCGGTACATTGCCCTGCAGAACACTGGCGTCGTGTCAGGGTATTCAAGGTATTCACATAATACTCATATAGAATAAAAACATCTGCATTGTGTTTGAATGGTCAATCAAATGGCGAATTTAGTTGCCTGTCAACATGCTATCCCTTCTAAACTTTCATATGTTAAACTCTGAAGCTGCGAGGCCTTTAGGGACAAAGAAGAACTTCATGTTAAACAGGAGTCTGTCGCAAATACGTGGTGAATACCCTGGACGGTATTCAGCTAATCAAATGCTCCATTTTAATCAATAAATTCCCCATTTATTGGCGAAAACAATCGAAGTGTACGCTGAGAAATCTTTATCGTACAGCCTCGGTTAGCGATTGAGCTAAAGCCGTAGTCTCACTTCCAAGTTGATAAAAGTGGTCATGGCTGCTGTCAAACAGGATGCAAAAGTATTTATTGAAGAATTGAAAGAGAGTTCTGTAGTTATTTATCTGTCAATAAACCATCTAAAACTGCACTTTTATGTCATTTTGTAGCAGTTGCAATCGTGAAGACCAATGAAAAGTACGTAATCCATTAACATCTCTGCAATCTATTCTCCATTCACCGCATGAATCTCATGTTTTGGTTAGAAAGGGGATACTACAACATGTATTTTTGCGTAAGTTGTAATTGCTAATCGACTTTATGTAGTTACCCTCGAATTATCAAAATCATTGGTCTTTTAAAGTTCGAAACATTTGCGCATTGTACTGTTGAAATTTTTGATTAAGTCGTTTTCAACAACTCCCGCTGTAATATGTACTTCCTGTTATCCGATAAAAAACCTTTCAATACATGACTGTCACTAAACATCCCGTTTAAACATATTTATACCCAGGCTCAAGGAGCCACACCCAGCCACAACCAGAAGACTTATGATAGAATACCAAGTCACAAAAGTCACGCTCCGCCACTGCTGCAGAAGTACATTGTACTACCATTTTGACCCGCGATAAGGCAAATTTTCGAGGTTAGGGGTGGCATATCCCCTAAATTTTCGTCCCCGATGTCGGTTAACTTCTAAGAATGTCCTCATGAAAAAGTTTCATCGTGGATATTTGACACAGAAATGTCGTGGAAGTTATGAAGGTGCCGACAATACATTGAAGTTTAGGGCACTCCTTTGACCACACCTATTTTTGCATTTATGATAATAATGTTCTTGTTAGCCATTGGTAAATGTACAGTTAATGACTTATCCAACCAAACATGTGTTCGATAGAGGGGGACTGAGCCCATAGAGTTAATAGAACTAGAGCGCTGACTGGCTAATCCCATTGTATACAAAATAGTGGCCCAGCATGCAAATCCATAATGGCGCCCTAGTAAGGCAGAAAGTTAGTGTACACTAGACGCAAAAAGGAAATAAATCATGTTTCCGGTGTTTATTTCACGGATATTATAATACATTATGGCTTTGGAGAGAGACTAAGAGTTTTTCATGCTTTTTTGGAGAAACTTTTGCGTTTGTTAGCCGTGGACTTAACCGTGGTAGCTCAAATATCAAACATTATTGCTGCGTTGCTGTGGATACCTTACTAAGTTTCCTCAAATGCTGAAAGTATTTACGATCTATACTTAAAACAAACAGTAATGAAGGTTAAACAGTATGGCTAAGATTCATTTAGTAACAAATACTTTTCAAATTAAAGAGTTTTCAAAGTAGTAGCTACCTGTGCCGTCTCAGGAATGAGTTTAAGGCCTGCAAGAGCTTAAAGTGCCTGTTTTATTTATCGGTCTATGTGCGATAGAAATAGAAAAAAAACGTAAACACATCTTCTCTCAATATTGCATATTATACAATAAAATTTGGTTTGTGAGTATCTGTCTCCTAGAAGGTTTACTTTGTCTTATAACGTGGTCAGTGTAAATTCTGCCGAGCCTGTGGAAAGTGATTGTTGGTACAATTCTGCAACACACTCTATCAATATTGTTACATGGCCATCTCGTAGACTTGAAACAAGAATATGGCTTTCAATGGAGCGTTGTGCCAGTAAAAGAATTACGATTCTTTGCTGCAAAGAGAGCTTTCACTAGAATTTGAATAGTAATGTAGAAGCTTAAATGATGTCATGTTTATCAACTGGTTGATAGAGTGATGCAACAGATTATGAACATTTAGGTTTCTTTTTATGAATGTGAGATCAAGCCATTTGTGACCAACAGATCATCACTCTTCAAGATGGCATTTGAATCTAAAATGGCTTTCAAGTTATCATTAACACAAAATGATGAATTCTGAGGAGAATGGATATTCTCTATAATGCAGTGTGCATTGTTTTAATACCTCTATCCTCCAATTCTGGGACAATGCTCTAAAAATCCACTTAAGCTGCAAAGGATTGGGAGTAGTATTTTAACTATTATCTCTTTGAATCTTGGTGTAAGCCATCTCCAGAGACCTTCAAGAAATGTGTATGTAAAAGCATACTCAAAAAGCAGACTTACTCCTGGACAATACCCTTTGTGTGATAGCAAAAATGGAAAGTTCTGATGCACCAAAGCAAATTGTAAATGCTTTTCTGATTATATATATATATATATATATATATATATATATATATATATATATATATATATATATATATATATATATATATATATATATATATATATATATATATATATATATATATATATATATATATATATATATATATATATATATATATATATATATATATATATACATCTATATATATATATTTATATATATATATGTATAATATATATATATATATATTCCATATAATTATTAACATGATTTTTTATATATATTATGTATAGTTATTAACAAATCTTTTGTTCGAAAGATTCTATGGTGTCAAAAGTGCTTTCATGGCTTTCCAGAATTTACTATTTTAACTGAATACATTGGATAAATTGTTAAATATCATGATAAGTTCAGTTATTGGCTTACTTTTCCTAAACTGTTACTTCAGCACCCAAGACAATTGATTACTGTAGCTAATAAGAAGCAAATAGTTTGGGGAGCCACTTTCACTTTTTGAAGTAGCCTCCTAGCATGATGTCTTGAACTTGTATGCTAAAGTTAGGATATCCTTTCTCTGAATCTCATAAAGTTTTGTAGTACATTGTCCCAGAGATGTGCCTATATACCTTCCTTACATTTTGGGGGCATCATACCCTCCCATTTGCATATCACTGGATAGCCATTAAGTTTAAGTGCTTCATTTATGTGATTTTAAAAATTGCCATATACTCAAAAGCATTCCTTGCTAACTTGATCCAGGCAGATATGAGGAATTTGATACTCTCTAAATATATAGAAATCATATACCATATGACAGCCCTCCTTCTATACGTTCTGAATATGCAAGAAAATTTTAGGTTTTCCTTAGGGGAGGGATGTTACAACAGAAAACAACTCACCAAAATCCTTGCATTGGCCTTGTATTTACATGCCTTTGTCATCAAATAATCACTCAGTAATCCTCAGTATAACCGAACAATAAACCTCTATCAACTTATTCCCCCTCTACCTTGATTTTTTCAACCTTGTATGAGTTAGGCACTAACTGGTGCAATGAGACAAAAATATGGATTTCGGCTGTTCCTGGTGATTTCGGCTATCTATGTGTATAATTGTACGCAGCTTAAGAGGTTAATATTAGGGAAATAATTATCTATTTCCAATATACATTCCCATTAATCATATTTCGAACGTTTGTTAAACTTTTGCAATGCGAACGTAGCTTCCATGTGATCTTTGGCCTGACTACGCTACCATTTTTAATTTACATTGAGCTGACCCCTATCACGTGACATAGCGAGCTCTCTAGTCCTATTATTTCTATGACTGACCCCCCCCCAAAACTCTCTAAATTTTATCAAGTGGACGGGACCCCCTGAGCTCCTCTCCATGATACGTCTGGTTTTGAGGCTCGCGCTGTCCTTTAACAGGTTTATGATGTAGAACAGCATTCCAATGAAATTGAGAAGGAGGTTTACCTTCTCAGTCAGGCAAATCAAGTACATTTAGGATTCAAGAGTCTCTACATATGGTCTTCAAATTTGAAATTTAGAGGAGGAAAATGTTTTTAAAACTTTATCGGATATTTTGTCACAACGAAATTTTTCGTATTTAATGTAGTCACCGTTGAACCTTATGCCTAGGCCTGGTAGCAAAGTATGCTAATCCGAAAATTTGCCAACATACGCCAAAACACTTTTAGAATTGTGCGAACTTTAAAATTTTAGCATCTATTGTGAAACTAGAAATGATATGTCTTGCCATTTAATATGGAATGATGCTGGAAAACTGTAAAATATTGCATGCAGAAATAAAAAACGTAAAGTCTTCAAAATATTTTTTGGTACAAGCTAGTAATATAAAGCAGTAACGAAGGCAGCTGTCAAAAAACGTAAGGACAACCAAACCAGATGGTTGTGGCAACCACAACTAAATGTAAAGAAGGTAATTATTGGACACACAAGGAAAGGAAGGTGTTTGCAGGCTCCTATCAGAAATGCCTTGATTATCACACCTTCTATGTTGGCTTATTTACAGATATAAAAGAGAGAAAAATTTGAGTGCTTAGACGAATGAAGGAAGCCAAAAAATACGCATGACATCACAGTCCCTTCGCAGCGACTGATCACGTGACATTTCAATCCATTCGTCAATTAAATAATAAGTGAACAACTGGAAACTGTGCAAACAATCAACTATTGTATCAACTATTAAGCTACGTGAACAATTGAAAAGTATATGAATGACAGATATTCATATGAATACTGAAAATCTAAGAATAGCGAGATATAATATGTAAAATTAATAATTTTAAGAGAAATTGAATAATTTATATGAATAATAATTTATGAATAATGTATGAATAATTTAATTCTATATGAACAATCGGTAATTATATGCACAATGAACAAGTATATGTGCAATTAAAAATTATGTGAAGAACTGAAAAACACTTGAACAATTAATACCTGTATGAGTACTTACAATTACATTAACAATTAAACATTACAGAAACACTTGAAAGCAATATAGGCAAGGAACAATTATATGAAAAATTAAAAAGCATATGAAAGATAAGTAGCTAATTATGTGAATACTTAGAAATATTGTGTGAGCAATTAATAATGATATGAGCAGTTATTAATCATATGGATAGGTGAAAATTATTTAAACAATTAAGAAATACATGAAGAGTTGAATGCTATAGGATTTATCAAAAAGAATATGAGTAAAAATTTGCTGCTATATAATCGAAAAATTGAACAACATAATTCAACAATTTTGTAGAAGTTATAGACAGTTGAAACAATATGAGCAATCAATTAATCATAAGAACAATTGAACAGCATGTGAACGATAAATAGTTAATTATGTGAATAGTTAGATATATTGTATAATTATTTAAACAATTAAGAAATACTTGAACAGTTGAAAGCTATAGAATTTATCAATAACTATATGAGTAAAAATTTGCTGCTGTATAATCGAAAAAAATTGAACAACATAAATAAAATATTCTGTAGAAGTTATAGACAGCTGAAACAATATGAGCAATTATCAATCATAAGAACAATTGAACAGCATATAAACAAGTAGTAATTATATGAATGCTTGGAAATAAATTAATGTGCTATTTGGAAAACATGAACAAATGAAGAGCTATTTGAATAGTTAATAATTATGTCAAAAGTAAGAAATAAATGGGCTCTTAAATGTTATATGCAGAATTAATGATAACATGAACAATTAAAATGCTTATAAGATATCAACGTATTCCCAAAAGATCACTGTCGAGATTTTATCGCTAACTATTTACATGACACAAAACAAACAAGAAAACGCAGGTAGATAAATGCTGTTTAGCCATACATAACAACACAGTTCACTAGGCCAAGCAAGGTTTTCCCACCGCTTGCTTTCAAAGTGAAGATCAACCAGTCAGAAGTCAGATTACGTAATGGTTATCTGACTGTGAAAGTGGCTTATTGGAAAGCTGGTGCAAAATTGATAATTATGTGAATAATTAGAAACATTTGAACAATTAAATGTTATTTAAGCAGCTAATAAGTATATGACGAATATAGAAGTATCTGAATGGTTTAGAGATTGTTTAAGCAATAAAGAAATATATGAACAGCTAAAATGCTATAATTGTTTTCCAAACTTCATACACATCTTTTTATAAGAAAAAAGTTTATAAGAAAATAAGGCCCAAATTTTCAAAATTGTAAGTAAATCTTAAGAACATCAGAAGGCTCAATTTCTAAAATTTAGTGTTTTTATTTGCCAAAAATTGATATTTCGTCGTTATTGCATTCAAAATGTTAAAAGATGGAATTCAAATTCAAGTATGCACTATTAATAACTAAAGTGTAAACCATTTTAGCCACTTTATTTCAGTAAAAGTTAAGAAAAAGTTAAGAAAATATCAGGCTCATTTTCGGGTAAAGTTAAGAAATTTGAGGCTCAGGCAAAATGACAGTTTTCTTATAAAAAAAACGTGTATAATTGAATATATCTTATAATACATTCATACACTTCTTTAATGCTTGGCAGTATATAATTGGCTGATTGCTATTTCTAGTTTTGTCAAAAAAACAAAGCAAAATAAACAACAAGGAAAAATAAAAAATTTACTATCAACAACAAATGCCAAATCAATCATATTGATCAATATATTTTTTACCAGAAATCTCAATAGCCATATCATAAGGTACTTTTCGCGCTGATTTCAGATATTTGTTTAGTTTCTCTCTAGCACATCAATTTTTTTAGATACAGAAGACCTTCAATTTCATAAAATCCACTTGAAGCTCAACAATCGGTATGAAATTGGTGCAGTTAGTATCATGTATACTTTGATTATTTGTGCTAAATAACATTTTTAGTAAAAGGAAGTGCGGCAAGTGGAGTATTTACCAACGCAATTTGATTAAAGGATATTATTGGAGCTATAGTCAATTTTCTGGCTAAGATGCTATGCAGGTTTAAGTGGTTGTGTGCAAACTTTTTTGGGGAAACAACAATGCCCCTAGCTGCATACCAGTAAAATCCATTTCGTACATTCCCACCCTGAGAATCCCAAGGTAGTAAACAATGAGCAAGGTAAAAATTTTCGTCAAGATATGAAGACTATGCAAACTCGGTAATAAATATGTTGGAATAATAGCATAATGGCAGATCACTTCTTGATGCTGTATCGTGATGATCTCGACAAGATATTTCAGCGAGAACACATTTATGAAGAATCTAAATCGCACAAAAAGCACATTAGAATGGTTAACACACTTTTAGGGTCATAAAGATTTTTTTCTAGATTTGAGTTTGTTGATGAGTTTTTCAGATTTCGTTTTGAGCATGGATCGTTGGATAAGTTAATATGTTAATATATTGCATAGAAAATAGATGAAGTTCAGAATGAAATGAGCAATGAAATAGAGCAATATACTAAAACATAAGATTCAAAAACATCTATATGGTCTTATTTAAACAAGAAATGGTTGTAAATGCCCGAAATAAAGTCCTAAAGCCATAACAAACATAGGTAAGTTTTCCGCAAGTTGTATTTATCAACCAAAAAATCATTTGACTCAAACTTGGAGGTGTTATACCCCTCATACCTCCGGTCGCTACGTCCTTGTTTGCAGCATGGGTTAATTCCAACGTTGGACATGATCGGCGTAGACTATGTCTATTTTTCATTGTACTGAAGTGAGATTGTTCTCTTCTAGCATTGGCGTGACTACATGCTAGAGTAAAATGGAAAAGTCGATCTAAATCTTTATTATTTCAACGACAGGAAGTTGAGGCATCAGTTTCTTTTTCTCAACATGAAGATCAAAATGGCGAAAATACATTCTAGTCGGAAAAAGGGCGCTTTCCGATGCTTTAGAGGGCGCTACCTCTAAAATTATCTGAAGTCAAGCCACCAGCCCCCCTATTTCCCCACACAATACCTATAGAGGAAGACTGTTTTGCCATAAGCTTTGTGATCCATTAGCGCAGATACGAAGCATGCAAGAATTTCCTAACTTTTAACTGGACTTCAGCATCTGCGCCCCCTAATCCAGTTCAGCTTTGTACGGCCCATGACTGGGCCTTTTAATGACACAAAGTTAACTATGATGTTCAGTTGTCGGTCAGAAGTTATCCAAGTTAAGAGATATTATTTAAATTGTAAAACTGCCTTCTTAATCAGTGCCTCCACTTTTTCTGGATGGATATCCCAAATACTCCTTGTTTTCCAAAACATTTCCTTGTCAAGATAACGTTTTTTCCTTGATATTTTGTTGAATCTGGCTTGCGTGTCACTCATTCAAAAAAATCAAAACTGAACCTCTTATGTCATTCCTCACCAAACAATGTGATGTAATATCCCAAAATTCTACTCTGTCAATAATCTGAGGTTACTGTGTGAGAGGGTAGGCACAATACGATGGCTCAAAACCATCTGAGCTTTTTGACGTTATACCAAAATCAATCTCGCTACAGATATACACTGAGGAGCATGCGCAAAACTGAAGAGCAAGACGTCAAAAAGCTCAGGTGGTCTTGAGCCATCCTAAAAAGAGCCGGGCGTGTGAGAAACACTGTAGCAACAGCAACAACATGCGATGTTTTGAATTTTTATGACATAGATTTGATCAATTATCAAAATGAAACTGCCATTTGCGGGCTCTTTTATTTAGCGTACACACCAACTTTAATTGCAATGTTAAGATTTGACGAAATATCGAGAAAAAGCTGAACAAAAAGGAGAATATAGGTTGCAAACCTAGTGACAGTTCTTTGAATAACAAATTTCCTGAAAATTCTTTAGAAATCAGAGCATTTCCATGATTTTTCCTTAAACTTTTCTTTTCTTTGTGGTTAGCAAAATTTCTTTAAAAGGGAAGTTCACTTGAAAGTGGATGCACTGTTCATAGCTTGTCTTAGTTTTTTACTATCAACATAGCCGAAGCTTCGAAGCTTTTCATCAATACTTACCTCCAAGAAGTTTTGGACTTCTCTTAATTGGATTTTTTGAACGCATTCATAAAGTTTTGATTTTTTTAGAGAGTTAGAAATGTAGAAAAGGAGAGAAAGGAGTAAATCATACTCGCATATGAAATATTCTCCAGGGGACACAAAGCTACATTTTGAAACCTTTGGGTGGTCTTGCCCCCAAGCCTCCCTTGGCTACGGGCCTGAGTGGAAAGATGTTTAAATTTATGAAAGACGCAAAAATTTCCTTTGTGTCATTAGTTTTACCACTAAAAGCAGGATTCACATCTTTCCAGAGCCTTTGATTGCCTGAAAATTTTTTGGTATCTAATTGCTTAGAGCAGTTGATACTGATTTCTCGTAGAAGTTTCGTGCATTTATTTCTTTCCACCCTATATGCTGCAGACCCTCAACTGTTTGGCCCTTAATGATACTAGCAAAGTGGACAAATCTTGATCGGATGTTGGCGAGCTCCCCACTTGGGGAATCTTCTCAGCTTTTAGCCAATCAGATGGCCAGGAACTTCAATTTCACTAAAGATACTATGAACATGAAAATCTAAATTAAAGCTTCTTTTCTAATGTCAATCCATTTTTGCAAATTTACTTTGTCTACTTGAAAACACAAGATTTCTGAGTCAGTCATTTTCCTATCTTGGTATTTTTGAAGAAATGCTTGTTCTTCAACCTCGTTCCCAATGCAGTCAAGTTGATTGAACTTTCTTCTTCAATTGACAACAAGTTCTTGAAGCAATTTATCGCTTTCTTCTGAGGCTGCACTGTCTGCTTCTTCAACTGCACCATAATTTGTAACGACCTTTGTGATACAGTCATGTCGTTGAATTTTATGTAGCATTTTGACGACGGAAAGCAGTGCAGCGGCAACCAGAACCGTGCCCCCTGCGGTGTAAAACGCGGAATCATACGAAAGTGTTGTCTCCCTCAGCCAACCTACGAACAAGAACGTAGATACAAAGAGGAAATGAAACATGAAATTGCGCTAAATTTCTTCAATGCAATTCATTTCTGTACCAGTAACATCGAGTCTTTTTCGCTTAGGAATGATTCACTGGTTGATTAACGCCTCTAGGGGGAGGTAGGGTACCCTGGTTTGTTACGCTATTGTTTGATTTGTTTGAAGAGTTATAGTATGCAGTCCATGCCTGGAAGAAATTGGCGCAAGACCGTCAATTCACACATGCACCCTAGTCTGCACGAGCGATTGCTCTTCCGAATCAAGGCTTTTTAATCCGAAAAAAAAGTTTCTTGTGGCTGAAGTTTGTCAGATATCTCATTTAGGACAAACATGATAAGGTGACTGACAGTCACTAATGGTGACAGTCACTATTGTTGCAGCTGCAACAACGAAGTTCCTTTTTGGCATGTGCGACTGCATGCCTGACAGTGATGTTGGCACGGATGGTTTTTCGCTAGTTCTGAGGATTTTGCACGTGTGTGGACATGCACACGTGCGATCGCACACATCTATGTGCGTAAACTTAGTAGCGTTGAGAGAGGTGAATGAACCCTTACTTCAGAAGTCATATCATAAATTGCATTTTCAATTGACACATACAAAACTCTTTGAAAAATTGAGACGTAGAGGAGAAAAAGGGAGTTAATATCGATATTGCTTTGTTCTATTCAGTGCTTTACAGCCCCATTGGAACGTTGACTTTTCTCCACCTTTTTGGACAATCAGATGGCTTTGGCATTGGCGTTGTGAACTGATTTGATTCTCTTGCCGAGCAGAGTAGGGATGTCACAGACCGGCGGCGAATAGATTTTCGGTGCCACGCCCAAAAATGAAACTGCGATTTGGTTGCCACACCCATTTTAAAAGTCTTGCTAGAGGTCCCTCACCCTAGGCCTAATAATTTCTCATCGAATTTTGATGAAGTAGAAAATTGATCTGGCGAGAAGTGGGGAGGGGTATTTGTTTCCCAGTCCCTCTGTGGCACCGCCACTAGAGTAGACCCAATGCCAGCTGTAAAATTGAGGCCTACTAACCACGAAAAGGAGTAGCATAAAGTATAATTGGCTAACAGATCATAATATACCCCCTATGAACCACACACAAGAAACGTTTAGTGTTTCTGAGTATTAGAAAAAGATGCCTTTACACAAGCAATCTATTTACAAGAAGATAACCGGGTGTAGAATATGGGACTTGAACTGCCTATAGTTGTCGAGCTTAGCCTTTCTTAAACTGATTGATCATATGTTGCCTTTATTGGACTATTTTCGTTACATATCATACAAATTTCTTCAAGTACTTGACTGCAGTGTCTCTTCATCATTGTTCGTGACAATTGTTAAAAGCATTGATGTTCAAGCGAAATTTACCACATTGCTGCACCATTAAGGATATCCAAGTAGGCATGTGCGGAGTGGTTACTTTTGTGTAAATAAAATTCATTGTTTATATCCATACCTGCAATGGGAGGACCAGCTAACACTGAAGGTGAGAAGCCAAGGCGAAAAATACTGTAGGCCCTTACAACTCTTTTTCGGCCAACCAAGTAGTGAATAACACCAACATGGCTGCCGCTCGCATTACCGACGCAGAATCCCCAGAAGACTGCGTAAAGCCCCAATCCAACGAAACTCTTGGAAAATGGACATGCAAATGAACTTAACGACATCCCGAGCCAAGCTCCTTGGTATAAATGAAGAGTGCTGTCTCTGTAGTAGCTTATGATTCTTCCACTCACCACTTTACCAGCCGATTCTGACAAGGCAAGAATTCCTGGAAGCAATGCAGCTTGCGCATCAGAAACCCCAAGGTCTATCGCCATTCGAGGCTAAAAGAAGATGGTGTGATATTGGTGGATGGTATACACCTAGTTATAAAAAGTAAGAATACTTTTGAGCCCTATTAGGTGAAGCGTTCCTTCTGCATGTACAGATAAGATGCAGCATATTCAGATTTATTTCCCCCATTACTCAATCCACTTCATAGCCATCCACCAGCCATTTAGACAAATGGAAAAGCGCTTTTCCTTAACTTGTACACTGATCGGGTCACGGAACCATGACGCTTCTTTGTAGCACACATTTTTTATAAGAAACATGCCTATAAGAAGCATGGGGATGAAAATAGGCAAAAGCTAGAAAGCGTTTAAGAAATATAGGCAGGCTGGGTCAAATGAAAACTTACAAAAACTGTTTTTTCTAGCCAATTTTTTGTCAGACTAGCGGGAAAACAAAATAAACATCTACTTCATGCCTCACAAAACCTGATTATTCGTTTTTTGCATCACACTTGCCTAATCTGGATTGTTATTGTTATTGGAAGTCTTTAAGTTTAAGAAATATGTAAGAAACATTTAAGGGTGGATTTGACGAAAAATTAAGAAACATCCAGGCTAAAGCCAGAGAGTTTGCTTCTTATAAAAAACGTGTATTTTAAGTACTCGTTTACCAGGCTCAGTTTCCACAATTTATTGTTTTTATTGGCTAAAAATCGATATTTCGTCGTTATTGCATTAAAAATATTAAAGATGGAATTTAAATTCAAGTATACAATATTAATAATGACATTGCAAGCCATTTTGGCCAGTTTATTTTAGCAAAAGTTAAGAAAAATTTAAGAAACTCTCAGGCTCAATTTCGGGAAAAGTTAAGAAATTGAGGCTCAGGCAAAATTATGGTTTTCTTATAAAAAAAGAACGTGTATGTAATAGGAGCGATTAGAATATAATGTTTAGACTATCTGGTCCAGAAAGGAACGCCATCAAGTGAAATAGCTTGGACTATGATTTTAAATTCAATAATTGCATTGGGAATCTTTTGCAAGCCCTGCTTCTGAGCAGGGGTGGCACTAGGAGAGGGCAATATTCCCCCCTCATCGTGACGCACAAGTCCTATTTGGAAAGTGAACTCCTATTTGGAGATATTGTTATGAATCCAGCTTAACTTTCCGATAAAGCATGAACAACACAACACATGATGTATTTACACACTTCAAATACTATATAAACTTGATTCCAACGATAAATTCCATCAGCTTTATAATCTAATTTCTCCATCGCTCAGTTATTTTTAGCATTCCTCCTTGGACAAACCTAACT
Source organism: Cassiopea xamachana (assembly GCA_900291935.2). NCBI lineage: Eukaryota > Metazoa > Cnidaria > Scyphozoa > Rhizostomeae > Cassiopeidae > Cassiopea > Cassiopea xamachana. The sequence continues at coordinate 9,282,123 of OLMO02000009.1, read as the reverse complement.
CCTCCACAGTTTTCATAGCAGTTTTAGTATCCCACCCAACCGTATTTTAGCTCACTCGTTGGTAGACTCAGCTCCACGCTGGAAAATTCCTGGCGTCACCCCTACTTTTAAGATACTTACCAGGTGAACATAACTGAACAAATACATGACGTGGTAAAACAGGGACGCCAGAAGTAGGATGTAGAATGATTTATTCCGTGATAAAGGAGGGTATTCATCATCAATCTCATCTTTGTCAGTGCTAGTCTCCTTTCCCACATTGTATCGCTTCTTCTTTGGGTGTTTGAACGTAAGACCGCAGAAGAATAAGATGATCGAAGTTGATGCCAAAAGCTGCATCGATGTTTGGTAAGAGAATTCTGCAAACATGAAGGCTTTAAGGTTTGATAATGCCAGAGATCCAAGACTTCCTCCGCTAAGCGCGATTCCAAGGGCCAAAACGTAGTTCTTCTCAAAATAATGTGGAAGAATAAACATAGATGCTGCCTGGCAAAAGCTTAGGCCAACTGCTACCAGAACTCCAATCGTAAGGAAGAGAATATCCAAGCTTGTTGCAAATGACGAGATGAGTAGGCCTAAACCAAACAAGGCTGAGGCAATCATCATGGAGCTACGCTGCCCTATCCTTTCGTCCACTCGATAGGTAATTGGCGAAACTGTTACTGATACAGCAAAAGACATTGATGCAACCCAGGCTGAAAAATGAATGCAAGAAGATAAAGAAATCAATAAATACAGAACAGCTAACTTGGAACTAGGGAAACACTAACTGCATCCGATAATATACTGTATATAAACTGTATATATTCTGTATATAAACTGTATATATTCTGTATATATACTGTATATATACTGTATATATACTGTATATATATATATATATATATATATATATATATATATATATATATATATATATATATATATATATATATATATATATATATATATATATATATCAGGACTTACTGGAGCATATTGACTTATTGGAGCATAAAGAAGTCTCATCAGGGACGTAAATTCCGGGGGTGTGGGTTGCCATACCCCAATGTTTATACTGTTGGAAAATTTGAGGCAGTCGGAGAATTTAAGTCTTTTAGCAGGGGCATATCGTAGTAAGGTGTGTGGAGTGTCACATCCCTGCTTTTGCTGAAACAGTTGTTAATTATATAGCTTCTTGGTAAATGCTTGCTTTGCGATCATTGCTTGACGGTAATCGACTATCATTTGTTGGCAGTTCTGAGAGACATTTATTAGCCTGTTGGTAAATTTTGGCTTCTGCACCTCCCCTCCCCACTCAAAGGTTTTTCGGTACACCACTTCCTTTTAGGAAACAGCTATGAACGACATAGTTTTGCCTTAAAAGGCTTTCATGCTCCGACTGTCAATGTCCGACCATCATAGCTATCTGTCATAGCCGTCTGTAATTGGATTTTCCGACTGCTCTCAGATTTTCCGGCTGCTACGTTCTTTCTTATGTTATAATTATTATTACAAACTTTTAAGGAGGGTAGCTCATTCAGCTATGGCTGTTTTTCAAGAGACCGTTCGTCTATCTACTTGTATATAATACTTAATTAATGAAGTACTGAAGTACACAAAATCAAGATAAACTTTCAAAGTCTAAAACAATTTTCATTAAGTGTACAATATATGGGAAAAATCATGAAAGGAAAGAGTAATATATGTAGGTATTAAAATATCTTATGTCCATCAATGTTAGAGATCAATTTTTATAATGATTTTCTTAAGGACATGAGGTCAGTAGCTCGCTTTGATTGGTCTCCTAGGCTGTTCCAAAGTCTGGCACCTCTGTATGAAAAACTTTTCTGGCCATTTGAGGAGCCTTTATTTTGAGTTCTGTGGCAATATTTCTCAAATTCTACAAGGAATTGGTAGAGTTTGCCACAAAGAAATCAATCAAGTATTATGGGGCAAGTCCATTAATTGATTTGAAGACCACGATTTTTGATTCAAACTGAATCATCTCTTTATTTGTTTTCCAACTTAAGGTTTCAAGTATAAACTTGCTACAGGCGTCATAGTTGCTGCTTGTAATGATTCTGGCAGTTCGATTTTGAAGCTTCTATAACTGATGGATTTCAGTAACGCCACACTTCCCACACAGAACAGCAGTAAAGGAAATGAGGGTCATTGACACTAGTATAGAGAGTTTTAACTGCATGAAAAGGAAGATATCTTTTAGCATATTTCAACATTCATATAGATCACGAGACTTTTTTTAGATATTTCCTGGATTTGCTTCTTCCTGCCAAGGGAATTATCAATGTGACCACCTAGGTACTTTGTGCATTGAACAACCTCCAGAGTTTCATTGGGGATTTGCAGATTTAGCTGCCCATTTTGATTTTCTAGGGCAGCTTGCTACAATGACACCAAAGGATTGACCTTTCCCACGCGTTTTATTTCACTATCATTAATTTTCAGCAAAGGGAGGTCCTTCATTTCGTTTATTCTACGTTGGTGACCAATAGCCATAAATTCTGTTTTTGGGGGCTCACACTTAGCTTATTTAACCTCAACCATTCACTGATATTTAACAGCTTCTTGTTTGTCATGCGAATGAGCTCTGTTATATTGCTAGATGCAGTTGTTCTATGTGCATCGTCAGCATACATGTTTACTTTAGAGAATTCCAAGCAACTTTTAAAGTCGTTAAAGAGCTCAATTAAGAGGAGAGGGCCTAAGCATTCCCCCATCTTTGATATTTGACCAGTTACTGTGTAAAATTGCTTTCTACCACTCAGGTACGATTTGAACTACTCAATTTCTTTCCCTTTGATACCGTATTTCATCAGTGTATTTATTAATATTTAGTTATTTACAGTAGCAAATGCCTTTTTCAAGTCCAAAAATATCGTCGCATTAAGCTTCTGGTTATCAATATTGTCACGCCAATATTCAGTACTATTTACTAGGGATGCAATAGTCGAATACAATGTTCTGAAGGCATATTGATTTTTTGCTAGAATGCAATTTACTTTAAGAAACTCGTGCATTTGATCTTGTACAATTCTTTCAAATTGTACAATCCTTGTACATGCTCAAATTCAAATGACTTTGGTACAGGCCCATCAATTCTAGGGTAAGGGACAATGCTTCCAATAATTACACGAGGTTACTTATACAGACCTCTGTAGTCAGGTTGGTATTACGGTAATGTCGACCTAAACGCCGGCCAAACTCACTCCCACGTCGGCAACTTCGTGCCAGCCTCAGTTCACAACGAAGATGACATGCACAATGATATTGAAGCACCGAAGGCACTATTCATAACAACAATAATATATACTTTATTTTGAGTTGGCTTACAATGAAAGATATAGCTAATGTAAAGCTAATTAAGGCCAACTGTCAGTATGAATATAAAATAAACTAAATGGTACAAAGTTAAATAAAAGGTAAATAAAGCCAATCCTAGATATAAATGTTTTGCACAATCTACAATCACATTTTATTGTGCAGGATTTTTAGTTCTTTTTTGAATACCATTAATGATAGAGATCTCTAACATTAGCCAAGGTTTTTGACCAATAAATTCACTGTTTCTATATAGTATGACGTTGTTCTAACGTTTGGTATATCAAGAGTATTTTCATTTCTAAAATTATATTGTACATCTCTTGGCTTAAAAGGCTCTCTCATGAAGCTGGGATTTAAGCTGTTTTTGGTTTTGTAAATTGCAGTCGTCAAGCATTGTAGATTGCGCTGGTGAATGGACACTGCATTATCTATTTCAATAAAGCATCATAGTCGGCATGAGAATCTTTATAGACAATTGTTAGTGCTCTTTCATCGACTTTATTAACTTTTGCATTTAGATATCTGTCATAAAACATCCAAATTAGGGGGCAGTAGCTAAACTGTGCATTTATGAAACTGTTCACTAGGAGACGTAACTTTCCAGAATCCATGAGTGTGGATACCCTAGCAAGGGTGTGTGGTTTTTGACTAGCTCTCTTACATAAGCTTGAAATATGACTTTTGAAATTAAGTTTTTTGTCTAATATCCCTCCTAGTAGTTTTTCTTCGGAGCTTTCTTCAACAATAGCCTCTCCAATTCCTCTCCCATTTCATATTAATATTACTTTGGATCGTCCCAAAAGTTAGCAGATTGGCACTTTTCTTCATTCAATTTCATAAAATTTTCAGGAAAGCTCTTTGATAAGACAAGAACTTCAGTTTTTAGCCGTTCTAATACTTTGTGTAAACAACTGTCGGCTGAGAGTATGATGATATCATTGGCAAAATTGCAAATTGCAGTGTCCGTTACCACAAAGAAAAGGTCATTATTCTCAGGCACTAGATACCACTCAAGTGGAAATACTGGCGAGAACAAATGTTCGTATGTGGGCTCAATTTGGGAAATTATGTAGTTGGCAGATACAAATGATTTTACCTCGGAAATTCTGCCGACCTTCGACCGATCGGCTGTGGTTGGCACTTGCGTGCCGTCCTCCGTTTCTATGGTGTTCAAGGTGTACAAGAGGCCCTTCGTTCGTATGTTATTCAATCCAAAGGCCGGCTGATTTTTGTAATCTGAATGGATGGAACTTTGTATCAGCCAGAGAAGTACCAAATGTATGTGCAGTAACAGAAGCTCTTAGAAATTCTATACTTTCGAATTATATTCAGGAAATCAGTTGAAGAGTTGTAGAAGGGGGCTATGACTAGCAGACTAACAGGTTGTTTTGCCTATTGGCTAATGACTAGTTTGTTCCAAAACTTAAGACTGAAGGGAATTATTTCTTTACGTAGTTACTAAACTCACACATAATGAGACCATAACTTCAAATTGGCTATGAAAGATCCTCTTCTATCTAATTTGATTCTAAAACCCTGTTTAGCCCTCCCTGTCAAGGGCTATACCTCTGTCCATGACGCTACCTTTTATGTTACCCTAATACCACCTCCCTGGTACCTCCCTGTTTTGCTTAAGCGACCCTGGCTTCGCTGCTGACGATGAGCAGGTGTATTTCCTAGAAACATCGTGCATCCATTTCCTTCCTAATCAAAATGGTTTTAACTTTAACTGATGGCAGTGTTCTTTGCTTTAGCTGCAGAATATTCTTTAATACAATAGCTTCTGTTGTCAGTATGATACATGATAACACTTTCTGATAGTTCTGTGACAACCTGTTTATATTGCAATTTCCCGGATAAAGCTAACAAGCATATTTTTTATCTTATGTATCGTTAATACCGTGAAATTATATCAAAAAGAAATCTTGACTAACTTAAGACGGAAATCTTGATTAGTGGCTAATTGAATCTTTTTTTTCTATGGGATGTACTACAGAACCTGCCAGTTTCGTGTGAGGTCAAGTAGAGTATTTGAACTCTTAACAAGTGTATACAAAGCTAAAATAGGTCTTAGAAAAGTGGCATCATGTGACATTAACCTGAGGCCATGTTGGTCTATGGTATATTGACATTCTATATATATATATATCCAGAGATCACGCATTAGTAATTTTTAATGCGGTTATCCCATCGAAGTTCAATTACTGCCCTTCGATCTGGTCATTGTGCAACATAGGTGAAAAGGGATCGACCGCACACATAAACATGCCTTTTGAATTCTCTATAAAGAGCATGATCCTTCGAGGAACTACTAACTCGAAGTGGTAGTCTTTACATTCATACGAAAAATTTACAGAAAATAATAACTGAGATGTACAGGAAAATGAATTACTGTAGTTCATTGCTTGTATAGGAATATTATAACAAAAAGCATATCAGGTATAATCTATTGATAAAATCTGTGCAAATTACCAAGAACAATGACCGCAGGATGTGGACTAAAATCCATAAAAAAATCACTGTCTTTTAAGTGGAATACCCTGGATGACAGTATCAAAAGTGAGCGAACAGTTCTTGCATTCTAAAACAAGATCAAACAGTGGCCTGGAAGAAAATGCCACCAGTAGAAGCTTTGCTTATACACTTTTTTTATAAGAAAAATATCTGTAAGAAACATGAGGCTGAGATTAGGCAAAGATTAAGAAACAGTTGAAAAAGCAGACAGGCCGAGTTTCAAAAAATAAATTGCAAAAACTGTTTTTACAAATAAATTTCTAACCAAACTAGCTAGAAAATAGAATGAACATCCATTTCATGCCTCACAAAACATGAGCATTTTTTTGCATCACACTTACCTTATCTGGGTTGTTATTGTCATTGGGAGTCTTTAAATTTAAGACACACATAAGAAACATTTGCTGCTGGATTTGACTAAATATTAAGAATCATCCAGGCTGAGACCAGAGATAATGTTACTTATAAAAAGGTGTAGTACATGACCTTCTTCTTGCATTGTAAATAGTTGGTTTGGCTTACTATTGTAAATAACAGCTTTAAATATCGATAAAATACATATATGTGCTCTTTTTTCAGCTAAACTAGAACCTTTTACATTTGGTCTCAAAGAACTTATTAGAAACTATAACGTTTTTAGAAGCTAAGGAAAACAAAGCTTAAGTTAGTCTATTGAGGTAAATTTAAAAGCACAGGCTTGCATCTGAAAAATGTAGGTAATAAGAGATTGCCGTTTCTGTGTGAGCAATGTAATTGAGTAGAGTCTCTCAATATTTAATCTTGGAGTTTTAATCTGAGTTTGCTGCCATATTATCGACTTCGTCTGCATTGCGTCATCTTGGTAAAGACAGTAAAACAACGTACGTAGCTATCTCCGTAGAGACTGAAAACACATCAAACTTTAAATGCTGTAGACTTTATTTAAGTTTAAATTACTGCGCTCGAAAACTACTCTACACACGATTTGAACATTGATATTTGAAATTTTCAACTTGCTTTCTGTGCTGTTTATTGAGGTATTTGGGTTTATGGGAGAAAAAATTTTGTTCGCAAATTCGGTTGTATAAAAGCATATTAATATAGAGTACACAAAATCTAAACCACAGTGTAATTACTTAAAGTTTCGTGTTTCCACTTATCAGGCTAGTAACATGACGTTTGTTATGCATCGTTGCTTATCGTTACTTAATACTACGCTGGGGATGGGGGTTAAATATTGCATTATAGGTATTTGTTCCTATGACGACATTTCGATATAAGTGTTGCACTCTTGTTTAGTAGTCCCCTTTAACTAGCTCTTATGATGTCAGATTTTTCTCTTTTCTATTATGCACTTTTGCATCCCCCAACATGCATAAAGAACTTCATGTTAATAGCCTGATGAGTGGAAATACGAAACTTTAAGTAGCTACACTATGGGTTTGATTTTGTATAATCTATCACATTGCTCTACGCTAGTATTTAGCAATCTATACGAATCTTGGAACTTGATTATACTTACACTAAATATATATACATATAAACATATATACATACATATATATATATATATATATATATATATATATATATATATATATATATATATATGTGTGTGTGTGTGTGTGTGTGTGTGTGTGTGTGTGTGTGTGTGTGTGTGTGTGTGTGGGTGGGTGTGTGTATCCTGCCCTCAAAAATAAACTGTTTCTTATGCGTAGACGTTTCGATAGAAATCTTCTTCAGTACTAACCTTACCATGATACAGGGCCTGTTTTATTAAAACGAGGTGACAATAGGTACTACATACGGGGGCCTACTTATTAACAAATACTGGGCATGCTAAAGAGCATGAAGAGGGAGAGGGCCGATACTGTAAAGGCCGACCTCCATTACAATCGCTGTGGTCGCCGACCAACGCGATTAATCGCTAGAGTTCTCAGACGATCAGTCGCACTTGG
>OLMO02000009.1:9228412-9271216 GCA_900291935.2 Cassiopea xamachana | reverse complement strand
TTCAGTTTTAGTTGGAATCAATTAGTACGCACCACTATGTAAATCCAACTGTAAATAAAGTTTTATGATTATGATTATGATTATGAGCATAGTATAACATAACACAACAATGCCAGTGTTGTAAATAGCGTAAAAATAGTTCTTTTTAGTCTGTGCACGTGAGCAGGGGCCATTTTGGTACTCGTTCCAGGTCCCTCACTGGTCACGTGCTCGACCTATTCATTCGACATTTTTCTTTTTAACCTTATATGGACAATTTTTGGACCGATATTTAGCTGTTGCTTGTCGTACGTAAAAGTTGTAAGTAACTTCTGTCACAGAGAGTCGACAAGTGAATTTGTCGATATAAGACGCAATTTTCAGACGAAAGTTTTAGACGTAAAAGACGCTAAAAGCCAAAAACCGTGACGCTGTGACCAGTTGTACATTGCCGTTTGTTGATTCTGCCGTTAGAGTTGCTTGTTCTTGCGGTTTACAAAGTTGACGAAAAGAATTTGTGTATTCTCTGCGTCTGACGCTGCTGTTAAAAGTTTGAGGTCGTGAGTTTATTAGTTCAATTGATTTAGCTACGTTTTTGAGTATATCCACAAGCCTTCGAACTCACATCTGTGATACCCCTTTGAAAGTGGTATTACACCAGGATACATAAAGAACAAAATCTTTGGACGTGACAAACTTTCGGGCAAAAGTTTTTCCGAATATTTATTTTTATTAAATTTAGCTTTGTCCAAAGATTTGCCACGCTGAAGTTTTGCGCAAACTGCGCATGCACAGTACGAACATATGGCGTTAACTATTCTCTTAATCCAACGATATCTCGTGAGGAGGTGGATAAAAGTTCGTCTTAAGGGAGCACCCAGTTCTATAGCATACGGGGACTTAAGCGCAATACTTTTGGGTCAGGACTCTTTATTTTTCTATATTTCTGGGTTATAGAAGTTTATAAACTGAGGTCTGATACTTTAGGCTACTAAAGTTTTAAAAATTTGATGTTCTTGCACCCTCTTTTATATAAAATCACGGGGGCAGCGAACAGGGCCCATCTGTCGAACAAGCCTGCTTTCACAAGATAGCAATCAAGGCTGATGGGTGTGACAGCCACACCTAAATGTAAAGAAAGTGCTTATTGGATATACAAGTAAAAAGAGGAGTTTAGGGACTTTGATCACGAATTGTTTTATTATCATGCCTTTTGCGTTAGTTGCAATGTAACTGATACCCTTAAAAAGAAAGGGAAGGAGGTCTGGGGCTTGCCCTAGAGAAATTTTTACAAATGTATTCCCTACAACGCTGGAAAATGCCCCTTTGCAAGTTTCCTGAATGAACAATAAGCAATTTTCTGACTGCTTTCAGATCCCTTTACTCTTTTCGGCAGAAAGTATGTTAGAAGTCCTCATTCGCTCATACCGATCGCTACACATTGTAGTAGTTTTAATACAGCACAATACTAATCTATCATTGCACACAGGGGCGTCGCGAGAACCCGTTGGTTATGTGGAGTAAGGTTGATTCAAACTGAATTTATCTAGTTAGTAAGCTGTTCTATTGTCACCAAACACTTCATTAACAGGGCTTCAAGAGTCTTAAAGCCGTGTTGCCCAACCTTTTTCTTGTTGTTTCCCCTTGGCTACAATACAATGAAAATTGTTGTATTATAAAATTAAATTAAATCAAACTGTAACTTTGCATGTATGAAGTAGTAGAATTGTCATACTGATAATTTATAAATGAAAGTACGGAGCTATATATGGAAAATTAGGACAGATAAAGTAGCTTGTGAAAGTACTTATATCTTGTAATAGGACTTCTCACATTTAGTTATTTGGTATTTACTCACAGTGCTTGTAGAAGACTGTAGAGGTCTACGTCGTATCGCGTTGGTATATTAGGTATTTGGACTCTCAAGGCTTGCAAAAGGTTGATAGGGTCGTCACATATTAGTTGTTCGTGAAATACGTCGAGGGCTCGACTGGAAATGAGCCAACAGAATCATTATAGTTTCCAGGAAATGTAAGCATATGTGTATATCGGTAGTTGTAATACATTCATTCATTAAATTGTACGACACACGTATACGTCCAAAAGTATTTCCTATTAGTCGTTAAGAATAAGTTATGTTAGATGTAAGTAATACAACCGTTGTAATTTCGTAAAGCTAGGCACACCACAGGAAACTCCGTAATAATGACTGTGCATTATGCAGCATTCCATTCTATCGTTTAGGGATTAAGGATTGTCTATTCCTGCGTCATACACGACTAGACTTTGTATAATAGAATACACTAGCGTTACCCTTTTATTGTATTTTATACTGAGTAACGATTATTCTATGTCGGCAAAAATGCTGATGCATCCTATATCAGTATTGCTACATAATTTAAGTGCACCCCTCTTGGTAAATTAGGAAGCTTTGAAGAACTAGATAATTAGAGTTAGAACTATGTGAATCATGAGTTAGAGTTCGTTGATTCAATGGTAGGGACGCGAGTCACCTAGCCGAGCCATTTGTACAGTGAAGTTGGAATGAAGATTAAAGTTAATAGGTATTGAAATGTCTACTCTCTCCACTACGATTCTAAAGACCGCTCGTGCATCAAGGAATCCTGACCAAGTATAAAGTTTTCCACCGAAGGAGTGCATCCAAGAATTCTACGAAGATTAAGATGATGATGTTCCAAGCGTCATTTCATCTCTCTCGCTCTATATCTCTCATCTTTCTTTTTTCCTAAATTTCACAGAGAGAAGTGTACGGGGCCTGGGGCGAAAACCCTAAGAAAATTTTTCATGGACACACCCTATGGAGCTTTGGAAAATGTGGGAAACGCCTAATTTTTATCTATTTCAACGGCTTTCAACCAGGTCTTAAAATGTAAGTCAATAGTCTGAAAAACTGGTGTGGACATGCCCACCCAACGCCCCCGCATAGCTCGTTATGAATCTTCAGTTTGAAAACAAGTCCAAAAGGTAAAAGAAAGAAGTCTATGAGAAGTAGTCTCTGAGAAACTGAAAGGTTTAGATGCTTTGTGTGCCTTCCTCGATTTTAAAGAAAAATAGTAATCTAGATTATCAAGTCGTTCTTCATTAATTGTCGACCGAAATTGTCCTTGTCTAAGCTTCACCATTCTAATACAGGGTTCATGCCTGGTGTTAGCGACAGAAACTGTCAGCGTTAACTTAGAAGAGTAGCTGCTGTTGCCAAATTACCGACAACAAGAGATTTTATCAACTGGAGATAAAATTAACGACTTCTACGATATTAGAAGATGCCACCTCCTAGAGCCCCTAATGCAGAGAACCCTGTTGACAACGTTTTCTTATGACAGTGAATTAAACGAGGCTTACATGTAAGGTGAAGTTTGATTAGAATTCTACCTCCTCATTGCTGCATAGAGAGATCGACTGGAAATGAGCCAACAGAATCATTATAGTTTCCAGGAAATGTAAGCATATGTTTATATGTTTAGCTGGTTCTTCATTTTTTGTACTTACTGATGGCAGCTTCCAATTACCCCCACAGGAAAGTTAATTTCACCCCTAGGGGGAATTCCCCCTGGTTGGGAAACAATGTCCTTTAGCTATTTACATGCGGTAGGGGCAGGAGGGCAAGCATGTCTTTTGAATGCGCTAGACATTTTCTAATTATCTCGGACTATTATAGGCCCCACCATAGTTGGGCCGGGAGAAAAAATTTTCGAAATAAAGATTCTCAGAAGACTGGAAAATGCTATTTTGAAATTGGTTTTTGCAGACACAGTATTTCATAAAAGAGCCATTTCACTAATCTTTTAAGCAGAATTTACAGGAGGTCTGCTATAGAGTCTTCCACCATGGTTGAGCCCGGAAAAAATATTTTAAAAATAAAGGCTCTCAGATGGCTGGAAAGCGCTATTTTAGTATTGGTTTTTGCAAGTACAGTAAATTCTTCTTATACGTTATTTCAAAGTCCCTTGTCGGTAATCGATCATCGCTTGTCGGTAATTCTGGGGCATTTAGTAGCCTGTAGGTTAATGTTTTTACTACGCCCCCACTCAAATGTTTTTCAGTACACCACTGGTTGCCCTTTCATTGTATGTAGCATAGTCTCAGTTAGATGTCTGTTAAAAATAGGATGTGGCTATCAAATGTGTTCATTATAAGGGTGTGGCTCATTAACGTTTCCTCAATCTTTGATCACTGGCACCGCTCTTGGCCCCAAGGCACAGCCTAGGGTACAGTTCAGAATCGCTGAAATTTAAGAACTAGCTAAGGCCTAAGGAAATAGAAGCCAGACATATCCTCAAACGCGTGCGAGCGAACATGAAGCTGGCCTCAGCGACCATGATCATTTCTCGCGTATGCTTGCATACTTTGAGCGCTTAGAGTACGCGCTCAAAAACGTCTCTGGCGAGATTAGGCTTAAGAATAATGCAGGGCTCAAGTGTCATTAAGAGTTAGAATTTTTGTGTTTTTGAGTTACAGTACTGCTTGTAGATGAACTTTTACACTATCGATATGATATTAATTATTCCACTCCACTTGCATTTTGCTTTATGATGAAGAAATACACCAATAAACATTTGAATATAATCCTTTGATATTGATAAGAACAATGTAAGGCTCAAAATCGAAGCAATTTTCCTCCCATGCCGCCACTGCAGCGCCGATTCAACAACAACAACAAAATTGATTCCATCCTAAGAACATGGCGGATTGTTGTACGTGTAATTGTTCTCAACAATGATATAGAACAGCGTGCTGCTAACTTTTATCTAAAGGTCATAGGCATATATTTATTGGTAGAGCGTTTTTATCATGACTGCAAGAAGACGAAATGTCCATGGAAAGGATAAAGCTGTGGACACATCATTCAAGGGACAACCGGACCGGCCTAAGTCCAAACAAACTACTCGAGCAGATGGCAAGAATGCGCAATTTGTGTCGCAGTCTAAGCGAGCGCAAAAAATAAAAGGATACTCATACCTTTGGAATATAATTGGATTCATAGTCTTATTTTCATCCAGCTATTTTGTGATTGATTATTTTACAGACGTTTATGATAATGAGATGGCACCTCACGATGCAGAATTCACTAGACTTTTTGTGGAAGTCCCTTGCTCGGAGGATTACGGGAGCAAGTTTAAAGCCTGTGCACCTAAGAAATGTGGTAGATGTGTGATGGATAATATCTTTGATGCGGAGGATATCAGGAATCTGAAGCAGATAGCAGAAAAAGGACTTGCTCTGGGAGGATCCAATGGTGGTGCGAGTATACTTGATCTTCACAGTGGAGCGTTGAGCAAAGGGGACAAATTCGCAAATATTTATCGTTTCGAACAACAAATTTTCAGTACTTTTGACTTTGATCTGTACAGAAGGACAAAAAACAAAATTCAAGAAGTTATTGCAAAAGAATTCAATATCCCAAAATCAAAGCTATATCTAACATACCCAACATTTTTCTCAAGAATGGATTCTAGACCTGCAAAAACAAAGCATGATGAATATTGGCATCCTCACATTGATAAAATAACATACAAAACATTTTATTACACATCACTTCTCTATTTAAGTGAATATGGTGAAGATTTTATGGGTGGCAGGTTTAAATTCATTGGGAAGAACACCAACAAAACAGTTGAGCCTCGCAGAGGAAGACTGTCCTTTTTCACTTCAGGTGCAGAAAACCCTCATTTTGTGGAGCCAATCAAAAGTGGAACAAGATTTGCCATAACAGTCTCTTTCACTTGTGACCCAAATGCAGCCATTAAAGATCCTGGCTTGTAGTGGATAAATATGATTGGTATTTGAATCACACATGCATCTCAAGTTTGCCTTTTTGCCTTAAATGAATAGATTATTGTACATTTTCAATGAGTTTTATTTAGAGCTTGCATCAAATTAATGAGAGAAGGTAGAACTATTACTTTAGCATTTCAGTAGGGACATTATGAGCTTCACTTTGACCAACTTGAATTCTTATTTTTGTGTATGGGAGTTCAGGCTGAATACCTCAATATTCCATTAATTTGGTTTTTAAAGAATGAAATACATGTTTCCTCTAAAAAGCACTGTGGCATTCTTTAAAAAACCAAATTTTATGGTGCCCCATTCTTTAAAAAACCAAATTTTATGATGCACCATTCTTTAGAGGGTGGTATTCATTGTAAACTGAGAAATAAAACTTTACACAATGCTTTCTTTCCCAAATAGGCATAACGAAGACTGTGTGAGAAATTTGTTAAAGTTTGAAACATATACACAGTATGACAAATATCAAAGAATGTCATTATCATCCTTGTTCACATGAGCTTTTTAATGTGGTGTTCATTAGAGTGCTGCATTCTTTGCAAATATTTGGGCAAAAATGCAGCCTTCTTTAGAGGGTCGCATTCATTAGAGAAAATACAGTATGTAATTTCAGTATGGCAGTGGCTGACAGAGAGTTTATACTACTCATAAGGGGCTACTACAATCTAACTGATACAGAGTTATTTTGTAAATATTTAAGCTCTGTGCATTCAGTTTCATGACAGACACATTTTTGAGTTAATCTTCAGATGCTTTCATCAGCATATTAGCCATTCTATCTCAAATTTTTCACTTTGGATATCATGTATGTCGCATGAGAACAGCCCATATTGTCTCATTGGCCTTCCATGAAGCTTCTGCTGCCAGAACTATCATACTTTTCATTATGATGATTCTGGCAAAGAAATTGCATAACTTTCCGTTTTTCATTATGCTTGGTATCTCAGATGTTATTGTTTGTACACAAATGAGTAGAGATTTGATTTGTTGCTTGTGCCAAGCAATGTTGTATGCATCAAATAGAAAAGAAACTGCATCTACAAGGTCAGAGTGGAGTGGAGTTGAGTTGGTTGTTTGATGAACTCATTCATTCTGTAATCTTTGGACAGAAAAGCTCATTAATGGAATTGGAAATTTCTGAATTTTTGGCAATGCACCATTGATTTTCATTGATATTTTGGTCAGTAGATGAAGGAGGGTTTCCAAAGTGGCTTTGAAATTACCACTTTCAAGGCAGATTGTCACTGAATGAAGAATTTTTGCTGACTGTAGGAATTTGCTTTCAATATTTTTCTTCTTTGTTACCCTAAAGTGGGCGTTGACAGTGAATTGTCCTCCTCTGGCTGGTCATATCCAGAGCCAATTTCTCCATAAGCCTTCTGCTTGACCTTGTCTTTCCCTTTCGCTGGTAGACCCATGTCCAGCATTCTTCTTCCATCATACATTTTGTCTCTACTCACCACATGTCCGGACTATCTCAGTCATATCTCTCTCATCTAGTCTCCTAAGTTTTACTTAGGCCATCCGCTGTTACCCGATATCGTTTACTTCCATTGTGCACCTCTGAGATCTCGCATTTATCAAATAAAATCAAAACTGTCTTAGGTTGCATTTCAGATTCTGAAAAGTTCCCATTCCCACTAAGCGCAGTTTCTTAGCAAAATGGAGTTTTATTTTGCCAACTTAATAATCTAATGTTGGATTGCTGTCACGGATTACGATAAAGTCAATAAAATTCGGACCAAAGTTCTATTTTAAGTTAGACCTAATTTCCGAGAGTCCGTAAATTTGATTTGGTGCGCAGCCAGTGGCAACCGCGAAAACAAAGATGGCGTAAAAATATCTGCCTGTGAGGATTGCATCGTCCATGTTGACGATAAAGGAGGAGATACGAGAAAAAGTTCAGCTGTAACCCTCAACACGTTGTTAAAAAGAAGAGAGGAATGGCTTAATCTACCAAATGCTTATGGAAAGCTTACAGAAGTAGCAAAGACGTCTTTGGAATTCATTCCCACGGAAACAACAACACTTGAAGACTTAGGCTCAGGCCCATTGTACTATCATGTCTCTTGTTACCGTCTCTTTACCGATGTGGAAAAACTAAGAAGAGTAAAAAAGAATGCAGAAAGCGCAGAGACGTCCAAAACTAATTATCAGGCCGACCCCAGTACAAGTAATTATTCATGACGAAGGTCAGCAAGAAATGGACCAATATTAAACACATTATTGTCAAAAAGACCAAAAAATGACGTGCTACCTAATTTCTGCCTGATTTGCAAAATACCTGGTCCCATTTGGACTACTGATAAGGTATTAATTTTGAATTTATTTGAAATATAGTTTCCTAGAGTGGCCAGAGAGCTTCCTTCGAAACCAAGCTAGAAAGTTTTTCCTCAATTGGATGGTTCTTTACATGAAACTTCCTTGAATGATCTGAGCTAAATGGGCCCATCCATAAATTGGAAAAAGAAAAGCATATACAAAGCTTTGTTTCATTTGGCTTTGCCTTCTTTTGCAAAAAATTCGGATTGCCAAATATAATATAGGCTATTTAATAAATCTGTGAGATAGAGCCTTTTCACTCAGGTTTCTCAGTTTGAAATCCTATATATCAAATTAATGCAATTACTTATTTACCAAGACTAAAAAGTTAAAGCCCTCTAGATACAATCTTTAATAATTTTGCAATGTTGCTCCTTATTAATTTCTATATTCATCAGAGTCGTAGGAAACATCTCAAACCTGGGGGCATGACACTTCAAGAGCCACTTTTTCTCAAAAGAGAAAGGCGCATTTCCTGAAAATAAGGGCTTTTCTTTGTTTATTGCAAAATCTTAGGTGCATGTGCCTCAAGTGCTCCTGGTTTCTACAGCTATGACATTCATGTTTATTATTTTTAGGTTACTGATAAGCGAAAGAAGCAAGAGATGACATTAGCTCAAACAGTAACAGTTGGCCTTCTGAAACAAGCCACAGAAAGGAAAAAGGATGAGAGCATCCTTGTTCATATATGGAACAAAGATTGTGTTGCAGTTGAGGCAAGATACCACAGAAAGTGCTATTATAAATATGTATGTGATGGGCCAACAAAGACAACAGAAGGAGAAGATAGAATTAAGTATGATAAAGCTTTTGAGACCTTCTGTGTTGATGTTGTGGATAAAAGGCTGATACAGAACAAAGAGATTCTGCTGCTGACATTTTTAGTCAAAAAATTTAATGAAGCTGTGAGAGATGTTGAAGGAATTGATATTTCATATCAAAGTAGTCGCTTAAAAGCAAGAATTGGGAAAAAATGCCTCAATATGGTATTTCATACCTCCAAGGCAATGCAAAAAGGAACACTTTTTTACTCTCCTGGTCTCACAGTGGGAGAAATTGCAGATGATTCCTTGGAATTTGAAGATGAGGTAGAAAGTGATTATGATGATGAATGTTGTGATGAGATGCATACTCAAAGGTATACAACTCCTTTTCAAATCTGTATGCTGTGGCACTGGAGATGCAAAATGAGCTCATATAATGCAAAGGAATTGGCTCACATTGGCCACCAGATTCAAATGACCTCAGCATGGAAGCTGCACTTAAGTCAATACCAGTGAAATTATTCAATTTTATTTCATGGTTGGTTGGCTATTCTGAAGAGCCAAATCAAGAAGAGCAAGTGGCATTGCCTAAAAAAGCTTCTTGCAAAGTTGTTTCACTGTGTCAAGATCTGGTGTATGCAGCTGGGAAAGGCAAAGTTCTTACACGCAAGTCATTGGCATAATTGTTGACAATTTCAATGCAACAGTTATATGTTTTCCTAAATCATCTTGTAGCAGTGTATCTCTGAAATGGTTGTTTGTGCTGAAAAGGCGAATTTGATCAAAATACTACAATTCTTTCAATAAGCTAGATGCTTATGAGTTTTGGGAGCGCAAGGGCACTCCATAACTTTCAACAAAAAATGGGAGTAATGCCAGTATTCCCTTCGCTTATCCCTACTTATGGAGTCTAATGTTTTGGAAACTCCAAAAGTTGTTATATATATAGCATTATTTATTGACTGATAAACACTGATTTAATCGCACAAAATTGCATCATTCTCCCATTTTTGATCCATGAACCCCCACCCCCACCACCCCCTAGGTTTAGAATGTATATTCACGAAGTCAATTGCAATCATTTCTTGGTACACAGACCTATCTAGTTATTTTCTGAATGAAAAGCCATTGAAAGTTCAATTTTTGCGACATTCCACATTATGATAATTAAAGGAAGACCATAGCCAGTTTGTTTAAAATGATGACGTCATTGTCTGCAAAGTTATGTTTATTCGTCGTTGCATTAGTGTATTGTTTTAATGACAGTGGATTTTGATAAAATGCGATCCCACTAAGCTGTAAAATCATTTTCATTCATCTGTCTCTTCAAATACAGTATTTGCAACGCTACACAGTATTTTCCATTCTGCTGATGTCAGCAATTTTATGCAAAATCTATCTCCAATTTCTGCAAAAACTGCGGGGGCTAGGCATGGGAACTTTTCGGATTATCCTTTCTGATGTACCTAAGATTCTCTATCAAGTTTGAGAACTTAGATCTCAGATATGCACAATGGAAGTCACTATTTGAGCATCTTATTGTTCACAGCAGATGGCCTAACTTTGCTTCTCACATGTTCATTCATGATCCCATATAACCTTTGTAACCTCCAATAAAAACTTTTGCAGTCTTAGCTTCACATTCTCCATCTCTGCCTCTAGAGTCTTTGTTATTCCCACAGCTTTCACACCATGTATCACAGCTTGTCTCTCCATAATTCTGTAAAATCTCCTTTATCCCTTCCTGAGGCTCTAGGGGTGCCATGCCCCCAAAATCTGACAAAGTGATGATATGTTTTGCATGATGTCAGAAGAATTTCAGAGCCTGCCATTAAGGATTGTAAAGTAGACAGAAATTCTAAAAACAAATGCATCTCTCTATAAAATCCACAGTATTTATATAAGCATTTTTTAACTATTACCTAAACAAAAGATCAGCAGAAAGATAATAATAAAAACAAAACATCCTCATTGAGTCATGTCATATCGTTTACAACTTGTCTTTGATCATAAACATTGTCACTCTGTTGAAACGTTTCCGTGTATTGCAATGTGTCAATATATAAGCAGGGTAACCAATCTTGCTTAACGTCTTTAGTTTCACTGTGTAATCTCAAGCTGCAGGATAACCATCTTGTCATTCATTTATGTAACTATCTGAAAAAAAATAGCCATTAACTTCAAACGTGCGAATAAGCTCAGGGACACCAGATAGGGAGGAGGGAAAAACACCCTTCCTGCCTTTCATGTGAGATAGCAGGTACAAGAGTGCCCTCAAAGAAATGCAATGGAATTCTCGATAGGAAGAAAGAGCTATTTGTATCTCTTGTTGGTGTTCCTTACCCCAATATCACTCCAGCATCCCTGAATAAGCTCATGGCAGGAGGGTATCATATTCTACTGGCACTGAAAATAGTCTAGTAAACAGTATAGTATTGTACAGTACATGTATAGTATACTATAGTATAGTATAGTGTAGTATAGTGGAATATACTATTGTATAGTATATTATTGTATAGTATAGAATAGTATAGTAAAGTATAGTATAGTATAGTGTATAGATTTATAGTTCGCTTCTAAACAAAATGAAGTATACCATTTTAATGATAGTTAAGGCCAACTTCCATTACCATTAAACTTAACAAAATATACAATGTTACATGTTAAAAAACCCAAATTACAAGCACTTATATACAAGAATCCTATGCCCGATATAAAAACTTGACACAATCTGCATTTGCAAATATATCCATTCTGTCATTTTATTTGTTGCTTGAATGTGCTAACTTTTACACTACTGTTGGTATTTACAGACTACTGCAGTGGTCTCAAACTCAATTTACCTGGGGACCACTGGAGGCATTTCTTAGGTGTGACCAAGCTGCAGACAGATGTGTGGAAGGGATACCCTCTGGGGGAGTATGAATTGAAATTTTGTACCCCATAATCTCGCATAAAGGTGTTGGCACCTATATCCAGATAGTTAACATTTCTGTATTTTTCAAGCCTAGAAAATAGGGCCACATAAAGGCGCCCGGCGCCTATATCTTCTTTGCTAAATGTCACTATAAATCACCTATTTCTTTAGCCCTGTTTATTAAGATTCTATATCCTGGCAAGAACTAGGGGGGCATGTCACTCCAGGCCCCTCATGGTGCTGCCACTGGGTTTGGTGCCAATATGATGTGCTTTGGAAGTGGTGTATCAACTCTTGAGAAACTGCACTATAGCCTGCTGGAGGCAGGCTGCCAACATCTTTTGAAGAAGTTTCAAATGAAGAAAAAGAAATTATTTCTGAACAATGTAAAGCCGAGGTAAGGCCAACCTGGGACAAGGGTACCTGTGTGTACCTAAGGCAGTGGGGGAAGGGCTTCCACAGAGGGTACATCTATATGTACTCTTTGGCACTTACCAGTAGGGGGACCCCAGTTGCAAATGTCTTGAAATTTCACCACCCATTTTCATTAAAAATTTTGAAAAAAATCCAATCCACCCCTTGTATTCACACCCCACCCCAACTAAAGATTTCAAAGTTTTACAAAGGATAGATAAATAAACTACATCGACTTTGTGAATGCAAATTAATATCAACGAGTAAGGAATCAAAACAAACTGTACAAGTTAGGAACAAGTACACACTTGTGGAGACAACACTCTAAAAGTAAGTAAGTAGGTCTATCCAAAAAGTCTTGGTAGAATTTGTCCTTATTGTAATGTATATTGAATATTAAACATTGACCCCCCAACTATTAACAACTCCCTGTTATAGTAAATTTGAAAAAACTATACCCATTATCATTTATTAACACCCCCATTTATGCTTCCTGTATTCCCAGTACTATTTGGGTGCCTAAGTGTGCATACGTGTATGTATTTCCACAGGGGTAGATCTTGATTTTAGATTTTCTTTTGGAAGTTAAGTGTGTAGTATGTCTATCATAGAGATATTGTGGTAATTTGGGGGTCTGGGGGCTTGCCCCCAGAACAAATTTCTGAAACCAAACTGTCCACAACCTCTGAAAATACTCCTTCACAATAGAGGTATGCTAGAAACAAGGACGGCGCTACCCGGGGGTTCTAGCCCCCAGGATTGCTGAGACCCCCGTCGTCAAGCAACCTTTTATGTACTGTTGGCACTTTCATATCGCCTCAAGTCGGGCCTTCAAACGCTTCTGGCAGATTGCTGGGTTCGCACCAAAATTTCTGTCTGCAACAGCACGCAACCATTGTTTACTTTAATAGGTCCTAATTCACCACTTTTGGCATGTAACCGCATCTGGATATATATTTTGGTTAAAGCCTGGTTCACATATAGCCGTAACCTGCCGGCGACTGCCGCAGGTACATGTACCGCAGGCTGCCTCAGGCGAGATGTTCACAAATACATTCTTTTGCCGGTAACCATGCCGGTAGTCAAGCACTCATTATTGAATCTTCTTTGTTGTTGTTGCTTTCTGTTGTTTTCTCGCGGGAAGCCGAAGCACTGCAGAAATATGGCGTCAGCTCTGACAGGCAACTTTTGCTAGCAACTCACTGTAGATTAATTTTGACCTACTACGCGTTTGTAAAATTAACCTCATAAAAGTTGAAACAAATATGTAGGTTCTCCAATATTTCAGCAAAGCATACGACATGATTGTCTATCAATACTTACAGGGTAGTACTGGATGCATCTCATCAATGCTTCGTATCAACATGGCTTTTTATTTCAATTTCTTCTTGCCTAGCAGCTGCTACAGCCATCTTAATTTTTAGGAACACACGAACGATGACACGAGACCGTTAAATTGTTATGTATTTATTGGTCAACCCACAGAGTTATAAAATCTATTATCCTATTATCTCTATGGGTCAACCATCGTCACATGACAATAGATGCCGCAGGCAACCGCAGGCACGATGTTCACATAAGATTTTTGCCTTGCCGGCGGTACCGCAGGCTGCCGCCGGCTGCCGCCGGCTGCCGGGGGCAAAGTGTTCACATAATAAGGAATAAACTGCCTGCGGCATACCGTAGTAGCAGTGCCGGCGGCAGTCGCCGGCATGTTACGGCTATATGTGAACCAGGCTTAACCTTTACGAGACTTTAGAATGAAAAGTAACAGCTACCTTCCACATCTTCCCACTATTCATTTCCCGCTTTCTGACCACAAACAATCATGCCTCGTTTTCGCTTTACATATTCCAATGTTTCCTGTGGTTTGAATATAACCATGAGGGCAATTAAGGCCGTGAGACATTGGTGGAGAGAAGGAATTTGCTGTTGTGTGACTGTTCCAGTACTACCGTTTATCTGAGCTAGTTTAGTCCAATACACGACTTTGGGAATTTCATACACTCTCAGCCATGGCTGGAGCTGCACTTCGATTGTATTGTCGCCCTTTTGTTCAAACGAGTCAAGCAGCAATTTTGGCAAAAGACTTATTTGGTCTAAATGTCAAAGACCGTTCTTCAGTCAAAGAACTGGAGAGTTACGATGATAGGAATTTCCTCATAGAATCCACCGATGATCCAGTCAAACACAGCGAGAAAGGACACATGGAAAAGGCTGCCCGGTCGGACTTCAAAAAATATGTTTTGAAAGTATTCCATTCTAAAAATACGTATTCTTGTGGCTTCCTAGATGCAACAGTTAAAGCTGTGGATCACTTGAAGATGCAGCTTGGTGAGTGTCGATTTTAGTTTTGCTTGGTTTTGCCCCCCCCCCAACGGAATTATTTACCTCATCATCTTCATCATTTCAAATTTTTAATGACTGGTCCTTTCAGCTAATCTGGTTTGCAAGGGGCCGTCTATTTACAAATTAAAAGCTAACAGCTTACGAAAAAAAGAGAAGTAAGTAAATATGTTATAGCAAGTCTACATTTAAAAGTGTATAAACTAGATATATAGAACAATTTCCACTAGGGCTAATCTTGAGATACGTTTTAAGTTAGCCTAATATCGCATGACGTTTCTATCCGGTTTCCTCTATGGGTTAAATATGAGATAAAAGCAGAACTATGCGGGAAGTTATATCAAGATAATGACATTTATGAGTTCACAGTGTAGCAGCTTCTTGTGGTAGCGGACCCCCTCCATCTCTGCCATTATGAAATTGACCAAACATGGTGCGATTACAGCATGGATTACACACACACACAAAGAGACTTATTCCAACTCGCGCTATGGCAAGCAAAATGGATGTCAAACACGTATCGCATCAAAATTACCTAGAAAAACAGAAGGGGGCCTAGCCCCCTTCACGAAATAGAGAGGGGATATCAGCCCCGTGCCCCTTTCTTCTACAGGCTTGGGCATCCTATACCACAACCACTTGATAAATAGGTTCCTATTAAGTTGAATACTCTCTTTGGAAAAGTGATCCTTGAGCATTTGTCCTTATCATCTCACTGATAAAATTCTAAATCTACAGCGTTTTATGCAGCCTTTCCGTATCGCTATGGTTTCGCCTACTTGTTTTGATGCCTTTGATGGGCGGTGACATTACTATTGTTAAGCATTGGATTTTACAAAGAAAAAGCAAATATTTGAAATTGTAGCACCAATTAATGACGTCATCGGTGTCCTCTGTGCAATCACGTCGCTGGCTTTACTTAGCCGGGGGCAGTTTGGGTGGAAACTTGTTCCAAAGGGGGCGGACAACATAACGTATTTGAGGGTCATTCACTCGTTATGTAATGCCCCTAACAGGGAGAGAAAGTACCTTGATTTGTATTAGATTGTTTCATGGATATGGAAAGCAATTCTGTGAAGCGTTACCAGAGAGGGAGAGTCTCACAATAAATCAGTAAAATTGGCATTGCGTAAGGGGTGAATGAACGTAGTTCAAAATTAAATAGAAAACCAAATAGGCAGGCAAACAGCAGCGAAAACACGATTATTGCAATCTGGTAGTGCATATGGGAAGTATGGTAAAGAATTCAACATATCCATACTGCCATCGCTTACGCACAACTGATTCCAGCGTTCATGCTACTCCTTTAACTCGTTAAAAGCTCCTTAGATTTATCTTACGTTTTTAAGGCTGCTTGAAAATTCCTTATATTCGTGTATTTTAGACAGAATTCCTTGAGAACTCCTTATTTCTAATCAATTCTTGGGGGAGAGGGTTTTTTGCAGCAGATTTATTTAGGAAAAGAATCGCTATTTGTCAAGGAAAAAAACAAAACATGCCTTTAAAAATTATTTGTTTTGTCCTTAAAATCTAACTGAAAAATCCTTAAATTTTATCTGTTTGCCACAGCACACACTCTGTAATTCAGATTCCAAAAAAGTAATGATCAAAAATAAATTATAAAGATTATGGAGTCTGGAGTCATGTTGTTGGATTGCATAGCGAGGTAAAGTTTTTAACAATGATAAGATTGGAAATTATAGCATAGTTAATGTAACATTACAGCGAACTTACCTTATACACATAATATCTGAAAATTTGTAAATTAGGTAAAGTTCATCAAAGATCAATATAGGGACAATAAGAACGACGGCAATAATAGAAGTTTCTTCGTTGAATTTATCTCTTCGTTGAATTTATCTCTTCGTTGATTTTTACAATAGTGACAACTCTTTTTCTCGATAGCTTTACTTTTGTCTTGCTTCTTGATAAACAAAGCATCATTTGTATAATCATCATCATCATCATCATATCTTATCACGCCAATGGGTTATCCAAACTCGGGCTGTCTCGTTGCATTTTCGGAGATCTTGATCAGTGCAGTGGGGACCCTGTGGGCATTCTGAGAGAATGTAGTTGACTTTTTGGTTGGGGTGTCACACGTGCATTCGCTGGAAGGTGCGAGTTTCCACTTGTGCAGGGTACCGGCCATCTTTCCTACTTTGGCTCTTCCTTTGTTGAGCAACACCCAGTCTTTTCTTTGAAGATCTGTCCCAGTCGGTAATTCTTCAATTGGCGGCTGGGTTGCCTCATTTGGGTAGGTTTCTAGTTCATTCCAGGCTTTCAGACGCTGGAATGCCGATAAATGAGAGTCCAGACTTTCCACAGTCCTGAAGCTTTTCCTGGATTTAAGTCTGCTCTGGGGGTATTTGTGGTCAAACATCAGGTGTCGTTTGTCGTTCTCCTGCAATTGTTTATGCGTCCTTGACTGTATCTCCCTCCAGGTTTGAGGTGGGGCGATCCCGGCTGTTCTATATAGGAGTGGCAGTGGTGTAGGTCTCAGCTGTCTGGTTGCTACTTGGCACGTATTGTTTAATTCAGGGTCGATCTTTTTTGCATGGCATGACCTAGCCCATACAGGTGAGGCATATTCCGCTGTTGAGTAGCTGAGAGCCAGAGCTGTCATCTGCAAGGTTTTAGGATCTGCTCCCCAGATGGAGTTCGCCAGCTTTCCAAGGATGCTATTTCTAGCAGCGACTTTTGCCTTCGCATTTTGTGCGTGCTTTGCAAATGACAGGGTCTGGTCAAGGGTCACTCCCAGGTGTTTAAGGTAACGGTCATTTTCGAGGACTTGGCCATTTGAGGTGATATTGAGTTGTTTGTCCGTGGCGTGGTTGTTCAGATGAAAGGCGCACACCTGTATTTCCTCCGGGTTGGCATTCAGAAAGTAGTTAGTGTAATAGTTAGTTACGCCTTCAAGTGCCTCTGTCAGTCTCGTTTTGATAGTAGTGAATGATGTTGACTGTGTTGCCAGACAGAGGTCATTGTCGGGAAAGAACAAACCTTTTTGAATGACATTTTACGCAGACAGGGTGCTGCGTACGTTAATCCTTGATTAAGTAGATATAAATGTAGTATTGTTTTGTTTTTAGAGTTAGGATCAGGCTGGGAACGGATAGGCTAGGAAATTCAGGAACTATTTCACAGAGCGAATCTTTTTTATACTTAATTTTGAATTAAAGTATGGGGTTTCCGTACAGTCATCTGCATAGATGAATCGGTGGATGTGGTCGAATTCCGGTTGGTTATTAGAATATATATTAAAAAGCGTAAGGGCAAGCACTGACCCTTGTGGTAGGCCATTCTTCTGGTTCCGCCATCTGATCTTTCGTCCGTCCAGTTCAACGAAGAATTGTCTATTTTCAAGCAGGGACTGTATGATAGAGACAGTCTTTTTATTCCTTATCATTTGTGCTGCTTTCAGGAGTAGAGTTTTGTGGTTCACAGTATCATAAGCTGCCGTTAGGTCAGCAAAGACGGTTCCTGTGATCTGTTTCCCTTCATACCCGTCTTCTATATGTTGAGTAATGTTCAGAAGCTGGCGACATGTTGAGCGTCCTGGTCGGAATCCAGCCTGGTCTGGAGTGAGTTATTCTTCCACTATGGGTGCAATGCAGGCCATGATCATACATTCATACAGCTTGTATAAGATGTAAAGCAATGAGATGTGCCGGTAGCTTTTACTTGTTGCTGGGTCTTTGCCGGGTTTTAGCAGCACCACAGCTCTACCTTTTCTCCATCCTTTTGGTATTTTATTTGTATTGGCACATTTGTTGAAAAGATTTAGGATCCAAAACATGCTTGTCGGTCCAAAGTGCTGGATATTCTCTGTTGTAATCCCATCATGGCCACATGCCTTTCCAGTTTTCATAAAGGTGAGAGTGTTTCTCAGTTCTGAGAGTGAGAATTCTTCAAACTGGTCATCGCATTTAGCAATGGCTTGGTCCATTTTGGTCTTCAATCTCTTTTGGTGTCCCTTTTCTTTGTTGGGTGGTTTTCCATTCTGTAATAAGTGGTTTGCCACTTGGTTTGGGGTGACTGCAGCTACTCTGGCCTGAGTGCTTTTTTCAGAGATTAGCTTCTTTATGGTTTTCCAGGCCTTTTTACTGTTATGAGTCATATCAGTGGAGGTAAGCAATTCTTTTCATCATTCTGATCTTTCATTTGCTAGCAGTAAGATGAGATCCTCTCCTAGTTGAACGGTTTCGTTGCTGAATGGGTTTTTGTTGTATGCGTCAATGTACGTCTCGTAAATCTCTTTGCTCTTTCATTTAGGCATGGAATGTATCATTTTCTGCAACCTATCAGGATGTTTTTCTTTGCTACTTCCCATACTAGCTTCTGGAAGGCCTCATAGTTTTTTGGGTCTGCTTCAATGGATGCGATCTTATTATCCTAGGTTCTTGGTGAAGCTTTCCCACTTCGCCTTTCTGAAGTTGAAACAGGGAATTTGATTGGATTCCATGGCTTTTACTGCTGGTTTGGTACTCAAAGTGACAGGTCTGTGTTGAGATTTTGGGATTGGATTGTCTGCAGTCCTTTCAAAGCTGCTGAAGTATCGAGATGACACGAATGCTAAATCAGGATTGTAGCCTTTTTTCCAGCATGCACTCGTAAACGTGGGTTTGTCTTTTGGGCTATGTAGGATAGTATAGTCATTGAAGGATGCCCAGTTTTCCATGATGTCCCCATTGCTGTCATTTTGGTTGTATCCTCATGAAGTGCTGTGGTTGTTAAAGTTGCCGATAGTGATCATGGGTCTGTTGTTGGGGTTTACAATTTGAGGCCAAGCAAATGGTTTTGTGGGAGGCTTGTAAACTGACGTGATGGTCATTTGTGATGTTTCAACTCTTAGTATCTCCATATCCTCGAAAGACAAGTCCAGAGATGCTATGATGATAGATTTGTCTCGTGTGTATATGGCACTTCCATGCTTTGGGTGTTTGTGTTGAACAATTAGGTGCATGCCTCGTATCTTCTTGGGCGTCATGTCCTTGTGAGTCTCTTGGAGACATAGGATGTCGACTTGTAGGTTGGAGAGGATGTCGCATTTGGTACGTGTAATTCCTTCAGCGTTGAAAGATGTGATTTTAAAGGTCTCCATGTTTGGGCCGAGGAGCTATCCTTTTACCACCCAGGTTTGTGAGTGTTGCACGTGGTGTAGCAATCAGTCGAAATCAGGCACTGCACGTGAAGCCTTGCTACTTGTCCCCATTTATATGATCAGACCTATCAATACTATCCGACAAATGCTTAAACTTCTCCAGCTTATCAGCTTCATGCATAAGTCAATCCCTCACGTAGTCCCAAGTTAACTGTTCTTCCCCAATCGTTTCTAATGCCGTGATTATGTAGTTGTACTCCTCTGGCAAGCTACTGATAAGAATTATGACGAGATCCCAGTGGTGGCTTGTGGTATTTTTTGCTGGGGAGCAAGTCTTTGAAAAACTGGGTGTGGTCGAAAATTTCTTAGGGAGTGTAGATTCTTGTATATATTTTATCAGAACATAGCACAAACAGACTTGCATAGTCGGAGATGAAATCAGCCTTCTTCTTAATTCATGTTACCCTACATGAAGTACTTCTAAAAATCACTGCATTGCTCCCTTATTTTTTTTAAAATAAAACAAAACATCAAAGTGTAAAAGTTAAAAGGTTCAAATATCATTATCTTCATTTTATCAAATTTGATGGTATCAAATTTCCACATCTTGGTATTGGTATTCTTCTTCTTTTTGAACGTCTAAATCTAGCTTGTTGGTTCTCTTCGCTATGCTGTAAGTCTAGGTCCACATTTGAGTTTGTTTTGTTTTGCTTCACCATCAGAGTAATCATCTTCTTCCTCCGTAGTTTCATAACGGTTTACTTTCTTGAAATGTGATATATTCCTTGTGATCATATGATATCTGTTTTTGGCTACAAGTCTTGTTCCTTTACGTGCAATTACTGTAAATCGTTCTGGACTAAACGTTGGCGTCAACTTCTTTCGTTTCTTCTGTAAACAAATAACAATATCTCCTTCTTTAATGTCAGATTCCTTTGCATGGTGTCTTCAGTCATAGCTTTCTATATTTCTTTTTTTGCTTTTCTCAATATTTTCTTTTGCTTCTTTGTGATTGTTTAATACTTTCTTTGACGGTAATTCTGTCAAATAGCCTTTAACTGTTCTATTGTACAGCAGTTCACACGGTGCAATTTTTGTTGTTGCGTGTGGTGTCACTCTGTATGAAAGTAAAAATCTTTGAAGCTCTTGTCTCCAGTTTCTCTCCTCTAATTGTGCTGTTTGTAACACTTTTACTAACGTTTTATTAAAATTTTCAACATTCGAGTTTCCTTGTGGCCATAATGGAGTGCTTGTGTTCCATTCAATATTTAGTGCTTTCATGTATCGTTCAAATTCTGCGCCGTTAAACGGTGGTCCATTATCACTAGTGAGTTTAACAGGGATTCCATGAGTTGCAAAGATTCGATCCAATTTTGGAATTATAGCTTGAATTGACGTAGAATGCACGATTTCTACTTCTGGAAACATTGCATATGCAGAGACGCATTTACCCATGGGCCCACTGGGCCCGGGCCCATGGGCCCCCTAAAATTCTTAGATTTAGGGGGCCCCGAGCAAAATTTCGAAAAACCAGTGAATTACAAGTCCCCTTATAAACTTACCCTGCGACCATGTCCATAAAAATTCATGCTAACAGGGTGCTGGGTACTATACATGTGACAAAATTTTTTAGGTGTATTTTTTTTAAAGGAGCCCAAATCAAGTCTGGGCCCAGGGCCCCAACCGACTTAAATGCGGCCCTGTGCATATGTATCAATCACCACTAGCAAATATTGATGAAAGTTTGGTATTGGTCCTAGAAAGTCTATTCCTACATCATACCAAGGTATTCTTCGTTGAGGTTGCAAAGCTGGTGTGATATCTTATGTGTAATTTTGCCAATTGTCCCTTGATTTTTCTTTTTCCTATAAAAATATTTTTGTATTTTTCCAATAACTTGTCAATCACGCAGTCTTCACTGTGAGGTATGTCTGCCTCTTTTCCAGCGTTATTTACTGGCGCTACATCTTGCTTGTTGGCTTGGGGAGGTTCCTTTGTGCGTTTATCCCTTTCACAGTGTCCACTAATTGAATAAGTGCAAGATCTTGAGCTGTCTTTGCATTGAGTAGGTTACCCCCAGTTCCACCAACAACATAAAAAGTTGAAACTGTAAAGCGACAGTTTGACTCTATGGAAGCTTGGAAACATCCATGTAACTTTAAAGACATTGAGGAATCGTAGACAAATATTTTGGTTTGCGTTGGCTCATGAGTGATGTTTCTTTGGAGGAGCTTTTGGTTTTCTGCACACTTTAGCAAAGTGTCCTTTCACACCACAATTTGAGCAATTTACTTGTTCAGCTGGGCATTGTTTGCCTTTATGAGGAAAAGAAAATCCACATTTATAGCATGAATTTCTTGTACTTACTTCTTTAATCTGTAAGGCTTGAACAGTTGCTTCCATTCCCGTTGCTTGGGCTGAGCTAACGTCTGTTTTCCTTCCGTCGATCAGCATGTCCTCTAATTTATAGTTAGGGTCACGAAGGGCTTTTCTCCTTAACCTACTGGACGTATCATTACAAACCAGTTGCATCTTTATTTCAAAATCTGTGTCGTGGAAATCACAGTGTTGAGCAAGGGTACGTAGTCTTGTATGGAATTGATCGATGGTTTCATCAACACTTTGTTTTGCTTGACGAAAATATAAATTTGATAAATTAGATTTTTAGCTGGCTCGAAATACTTAGTCAAAGCATCTTTAGCTTTTGCATAATCCTTAGTGTCTCCTGTACTTGGCAGCGTTTTGAATATTTTATAAGCCTTTGGTCCTGCCTGGTAAACCAGTAAAGCTCTCTTGCGTTCGCCTTCTTTGACATCTGCCGCAATCAGGTATGTTTCATCGCTGTCCATCTAGCTCCTGTGTTCGTAGGATCTGCTTGAGGTTGAAATTGACGCATAGGAGAAATATTACTTACCGAAGCCATTTGATTAAGTGATTTTCATCTCGTCGCAATTGTAGATTCTTGTATATATTTTATTAGAACATAGCACAAACAGACACGCGTTGTCGGAGATGAACTCAGCCTTCTTCTTAATTCATGCTACCCTACATGAAGTACTTCTACAAATCACTGCAGGGAGCCACACCCAAAGAATGACATAAATTATCTGGCTTCAGTCTGGAAGTTTTTTAATATTTTGTCGAATACAGCCTGAAATGTTTCTTACATATAAAGACTTCTGGTGATAAAAGTAACACAGCTTAGGCAATTATTTTTCAAGAAAAAGGATGTTCAAGTTTTTTAAGGCATGTATTGGATGCTAATTACATTTTCTTTCTAGTTGTATAAAACATTTACTTACAAAAACAACTCTTTAAAGTTATTATTTGAAACTTAGCCTGCCTGTTTCTTAACTTTTGCCTACTTTCAGCCTCATGTTTCTTATGGACATGTTTCTCATAAAAATGAATGTAATCAGAAAATGATAAGAGACTTTATTGCTTAAATCTGCCTCAAGAATAACAACCATCAAAAGCTATTATATTCTATTCTGCTGTTTAGGGAAATAATCAATTCAGGCAGATAATTTTTGTAAAACTATTTTGTAATTGAAAGTATTCATTCTATGAACACTAAATAGTATAAATTGTCTAGAGTGATATACTTTGTCCCCAGAACCCAAAGAGAATCTAGGTGATGTAAGCAGAAACTATCCAATATAATATTTTGATTTGCAATTTTAAAAAATGCATAGAGGCTGTTGAGCTACTTAAAAAGAAATTTAGCTCTTCTATTCTTGAGCTGGACAAACGATGCACCTAAATTACAAACTTCGCCGTGAATTGGTGAGTACTACCATCTAAAAAGCACCATAGAACTTGATGTAGTCAATCGCCATTGATTTCTTATGGAAACTGTCTTAATACAAGATCCTGTTGCACGACCCAGGCTATTAGGGCCTAGATACTTCTCCTTCAATACTCCTTTTAATCACACAGGCGAAGAACTTTTACTACCATCAGCAACTCAGATGGCAGTATTGACCAGTGAGTTCAGTGATCAGCAAGTATTACTGAAGATTGCGAGTAGTTTAATTGAGATCTTTTGTGCTAGCATGCTCGGAGAGAACGTCCCTTGTATGTTTAGATTTCAGAGCTGTTGTGGTCGTTGTTGTTATTGTACCGGAGAGGGGCAAAATGTTTCTTGCCCAAATTTCATCAATTTCAGCCAATCGGCTACTTCTTTTTTCGGCATTGGGCTTTTGATCCTTGCTATTGCGCATGTCAGGTAGCCAATTCCAAGGGCAGAATCTAGTTTGCCCAAAAAAATGACGTCATTTTTAAAATGCTTACGTACGAAGCTCAAGTCAACACAATGAGAAGTAATGGAATCTCGCGCCCCTGAATGCTTGGTGAAACATGCTAGGATATAACATTTTATATTTTTCTCACTGTTATAGCTTAATTACACAGTTTTTCTTTTAATTTATTTGTCGGTGGGGGGCATTGCCCATAATGCCAATTAGCACGCGCCGCCACTGCGAGATCCTTTTCTTGTACAAGGCCGTCAACAGCCTCGAGGTGTGCCGATAAGGTTTTGATATAATTAATGTGATCTATCATGCTGCTTCCTTTTTCCAACCGCGCAGAATACAGTTTTCTCCGATAAAGAATCTTTTTCGACAACGATTTCTGCTCAAAATGCTGTAGATTACCATAGATCTGCAGACTTGTTGATACTGACACACACCCTTGTCAGGGCCTGATTCTCACTCTTTTAAAATTTCCTTCGTTCACCTTCATTCGCATTCTTGTCCAGAGTTTCAGTACCATTTGCAATGTTCCATAAGTCTTTTCCAGTCAAAAACATCTTCATGTTAAATTTCCATGAATGGTAATTATCAGCAGTAAGTGTATCCACTTTAAATCCAGTGTCTTTAGCAGCCGCCATTCTTATGCCTTGGCTTACATGCCACAACACTAATGAAACCTTAGTCTATATATTCAAGAATATGTACGTTCTGAGCCCATAGCCTGTTGGGTTGTATAGCGAGCTAAGGTTTCGAACAATGATAAGATTGGAAATTATAGCATAGTAAATGTAACAAACAGCGAACTATTCTTATAAACAGAACAGAACTTCTGAAAAATATGTAAATTAGGTAAAGTTCATCAAACGTCAATACACGTAAAATGAGTAACAGCAAAGTCGATGTGACTGATCACGCGAGTCCAACGCATATACTGTAATACATGTTGTTTAAAAAACAAACTTTTTGGTTTCTTCAAT
Organism: Cassiopea xamachana; assembly: GCA_900291935.2. Lineage (NCBI taxonomy): Eukaryota > Metazoa > Cnidaria > Scyphozoa > Rhizostomeae > Cassiopeidae > Cassiopea > Cassiopea xamachana. The sequence continues at coordinate 9,246,332 of OLMO02000009.1, read as the reverse complement.
CACTCTTGAGCAAAGTCTTCAAATCAAATCTCTCTTACGATATCCTTCTCAAATAAAAGGTGAGTGAGAGCATGGACTGCTCTTGCATCTTCTTGGTGAATCAACATAGATCAGGGCGGAGAAGAGACATTTAACTTGCTGAAGCATATCCACATGTCATACAAAGTTTGTATAATGTGGTATGGATAGGTGCTGCTTCTGTGTAATTTTCATACAGACAAAGGTAGACTATCCAGATATCGGCATTATTTGATCCAAAACATCGCAGAATCACATTTTTGAAAACTTCGCATTCAGATCTGAAATCTGTGGGATCGTCCGCATGTAAACCATTCAATTGTTTTCTAATAACTGTTATAGTGAGCATGTATTCGAAAAAGGGCTGCAGAAAGATAGGGTCACAAAGGTTATGCCTATGCTTTCTAGAAGAATCCTAAGGTATGAGTGAGCCTCTTGGGGTCAGATTACACATTGGGTGCCTAGAAATGAGATTTTTTTTCTTTACTTTTTCAGTTTTTATTTTCTTGCTTGAGTACGTAGCTCGAGGAGATTGTAGGGGGCACGGAATTGACAAGTGAAACGGATTTGGGGGTGCCACACCCCTCGTCCCTCTCAGCTACGTGGCTGCCTCGGTGACGCAATTATCTTATGGGCTTGGAATCAAAAAATTTTGATTGCAAACTCACGGGTGAACGTCAAAAATTCTACAAGAAAACCAGCGTGATTTTTGCATCATTTCCCGGTTTCCACTATAACTGCAGTTACGTGTCCTATATTATGGTGTTACTGTTAAACTGGTAAAGGTTTTATTAACACATTGTTAACTTTTAGGCGCTGCCAGAAAATTCAGTTTTCCTGAGAATATTCGTGGTATAAATGGAAAAATTGCACAAATAGAAGAGTTTACCTTTCCGCTTGATTACTTAGCCGGGAAAAATGATACATTACTTGATATTATCAAAGTAAAGAAAGCTACAGGAGACAATGTCTGGAGAGTGGAAACAGATGAGGATGGAGTTGCTTGGATAACGATGAAGCTTTATGTCAGGTGTTCATTTCAAACTTTCATTTCAAAAATTTTTGTTTTTCTACTTTTGATCTCATTGGAAGGATTTGACTTTATGTAAAGTTCACGCCAAGTTTGAATGAAGCTTGGCATGAACCTTACAACTCACAGACAACAGGAGCTAGTCTAAGGATTAGTCGGGCCAAAACAAGTCAGACATTTTCTTGTTTTGACCCATGTAACCTATAGCCCCCTTGTAATGTGTGATCACAAACCCCTGAATTAATTTCTGCTATTTTCTTAATTTGATAGTGAAGACTGTTGCTCTTCAATAAAGTCCTGTTATCCATTCATCATACTTTTACAAGAAATTTAAAATATTTTTAATTTGTTCCCTTAGGGAACTATGGGCAGAAGTGTTACTTTTTGGGACAGTTCAGTATTAGCGTTTTTCTAATATTATTCAACAGTCTTCCTACAACAGTCTTCCTACGATATTCTTCCTACAAAACTTTTTATGGAACATTTTAAGTTCTGTACAGCTTTCAGCAATGAATTTGTTTCAAAACCATACACAAGATGTCACTAGCTTCTTCAACAACAACATCATGAGTAACAAATGAACTTTGCAATGGAGATTCATTGACACCCTAGTGACCAATACTAATATAAAGCATCCTTTTCACCCCTTTTAGACAAGAATATATCTATCGCGAGAACTTCAGCTTAGTATTTGATGAAGAAAATGACTTGCCTTCACATTTTAGAAGTTCTAGTGCTTACATCAAATATTCCACATCAATATAATTGCACCCAGTAGTTGCGAGAAGTATGGAATGGAATGATGTCACCTCTTCCCCATTCTTGTTGAGGCCATCACTAACTTGTTGACTAGTCAGGGAAGGCTAACATAGCAATCTTGGCATATCGGTACTACTAGGATACCTTGGGTCCTGTCATTATGTTCCCTTAACTACATCCCTGGTTGAGAATCCCTGACATGGACTTGACATATCACTGTTAGCACCAGTCAAATCGAGATTCTGAGAATACTTATAGAATATCTTGTGTTATAAATGACCAAAATTATATATACATAGTGACTCAGAAGTAGTTTTGTGGCTTGAAAGCATAAACATATCAACAGAATTAGATGTAGCATGTACAGATACTTCCAAAACTGTAAGAAACTAAAATTGAAAGTTCAAATTTTGTCTTCAAATACTTTTGTTCTGTATCACATTCTCAATACTATGTTACAAAGTGGAATGTTGCTCTTATGCTAAAGGGCATTACATTGTATCTAATATTCAAAATGACTGTAATATATACTACTTCAAACTGACAAGTTAATTATTCATGATGCTCTTGCTATTCAAGGTTGTTGACATTTGTACCTGGAGCACCTTTAAAAAATGTTACAGCCTCAGATGGTCTCCTGTATGAGGTTGGGGTTTTGGCAGGAATAATCAGCAAAAATTTGAAGGTATTTCCATTTTTTGTGACTGTTTTGTAATGCTTGTCTTTGTAGCAAGAAAGCTGTTATTAAGCTTCTACGATATGCTTAGGAGGTGGCTAATTGATGTGTTGCTTTGACAGACTTAAAAATTTTTCTCATGGAAGGGGACCATGCAACAGTGGGACTGGGGGCTATTTTCCCACCATTTTATCAGAGAAAATTTTTAGCATTCAAGATATACAGCTTTGAATAATATTGACTCATAGGCTGTGCATTGTTTATAAAAGTAACAGCAGCAGAAATATGTAGTTTACTAGTAGCAATGATTTCAGGGGAATGGTGGATACAGGGTTGTTCCTAGAAAATTTCTTTGGGGCGTGTAGGGCTTGCACTTGCCGACAAAATTGGATGTGGCCAGTTACACATGGGTGTGACTGGTAAATTTTGGAATGCTTCATACAATGAAGTATGGTAAAATATGATAGCCACACGTAATTATAGAGAAGTGCATGATTGACAAGGAAGAAAATAGCAGGCCTATAAACAGCTGAACTGGATTTGAGGGCAAAGATGTAGAAGTGCAGTTAAAAGTCTGGACGCTTATGTATGCTACATTTCTGCTGCAGTAGATCAAAATGTATGCGCCTAAAAGATCCTTGTTCATAGGGATTTCCTTTGGAAAATGGGGGTCTGGGGGCTTGCCCCTAGAAAAACGGTTGATGTAATACCCTCTAAAAGGTCGGAAAATGCCCTTTTGCAGAATAGAATTTAGCTATCTTTATAAGTGATATTCATACTAAGAAGTAGAAATTGATCCCTCTGCCTGGTTTCATTGAACTTTGAAGAATTAAAACGATAAGGGAAAAGGAGCAAACAAATTTCACCTCATGACAGTACGTCAAGGAGGAGTCTACTTTACCCCCAGATTTGCGGCACAGGCTACATAGAATATATTCAAGGGATATTCAGAGGGCAAACGCTCTCTCTCACCGAAAAAGGCTGTTATCTACATTTTATCTATAAAGTGGTAGGCAAATCCAAGAATTGAAGCGCAAGCTTCTTACTCTTTGACTAAGTTACAAATTGAAATTGTTTGAAAAAATTTTGCCAAGATTGAGAGAGGTTTATGTTTGTCGCACAACAAAATCAGGATCTCTGCACGCCATTTATCTGTGTTACGATCCTCCAAGTTTCCAGGGGCCGCGCAATAGGGGGACTGGGTGGCCATGACCCCCCACTTTTTCAGAGAGAAAATTTTTAGCATACAAGATTTATAGCTTTAAATAGTTTTTGACTTAAAAGCTGAGCATTGTCTACAGAAGTATCAGCAACGTAGAATACGAAGTTTACCAGTAGCAATGAATGCAAACAAATAGAGGATGTAATTTTTGCAGAAAAGAGGCAAGATGGCTATTGGTAAGACTCATCAACTATCAGTCTGAAATCAGTATTTCAGGAACTCAATAATAGTACGCTAAAGGATCACAAGTGCCCCAGTATTCCCAATGAAAGTCAGTATACAAACAACGAGCGGAAGCAATATAGAGAAGGAAACAGTAGTAGTTTAGATCCGTGCTTAGGTCTGTGTTTAGTAATCAATCTCTCTTTAGCCATGTATTGAAACTTTCATGTCTTTTCCTCACTTTAAATATCCACATGTTCTTATGACTGTCTTAGAAGATAGTTTTCAGGTTTAGTTGTTTTGCGCAGGCACAGTGAAAAATGAAAGCTGTTCTTACACCCAAAATGTTTATAAATCTTAGTCAGTAGTAAAATATTGACTGTTGAAGAGGAGCCTCAATATAACGTATACCATTTTATACATGATTAATTTGGAATTTTGAGTAACCTGAAAGCACTTGAACCAATCGATTTACGTAGTAAGTGAGTGCAGCATTAAACGTCCTAGGCTGTTTGAGTCATTTCTTAGACACCTTTTTCTTGTAAGAAAGAAACATTTAGTCTCTACCATAGGACTTAAACCTCTTAAGTTAGAAGGGCGATTTTCTGAGATCTGAAGGTGATGTTTCTTAAATATTTTCTAGTGGGCTTTGCCCTTTGCCTCTCTTGCCATCTTTACATTGGAACTTGCCCTCTTCAACTTTTTCAGCCTTTGTCTTCTCTATATTCTTTGTTGTAGGAATTGAAGATTCGCAGATCAATGATAAAATGTGTTCTTGCATATCTAGAAAGGATTTAGTTCTAACAACTTCGCCCCCTGACCCCCATTCTACCCCCACTCCTAACTTCTAAGAAAACAACGTTACTATCTTACCAGGCCGTGCATAGCGTGGGCAGTGGATATTAGTCGCCAGGGACTCCTGCGCGCACCTAAGACCTGGGAGGCAAGGCTTTCTCTGAGGGCATATCTTTGTATATTTATGTTTCGCCAAAATGGTAGAGTTCGGTTTTCAAATTATCTTCCAAAAGGAAAATGTTTAGTATATTGCTCTCATAGTTATTCCATGTCAAGTTGGGGGAGTGTGGGGGCTTGCCTCTAGAAAAATTTTCTTGAACCAAACTGTCTACTACTCCCTGTAAATGCCCCATCACAAGATGAGAGAGGTGGAATGACTTAATTGCAAATGGCAGTTCTTGCCCCCCTGCTCCCCCAAAGAAAAGCGCAGAGGGGGCAGATGCCCCTCTTGCCCCCAGTGTAATCGTTTCTGCTATTTGCCAAAGGAGGCGAAGAGAATATTGGGCAAAATCCTCTGACTTTTTGTCTTGCCAAAGTTTTTCGACAAAGCGGGAAATTAAGAAATTACTTCCTTATTGCTGTTTTCTTTTGTTTGACGTTTGGCAACATCTTACTGGGCATTTGCCTGACAAAATGCAGCTTTTCGGACAGAGTCCTATTTTGCAAAGTGCAGCTCAGTTAGGGGGCTGCTATGAGAAAAAGAAATTGGCAGACTAAAAAGACTGCAAAATGTAAAGCAAACATCAGCACTCTCTCACAAAAAGCATGTTATTTCAAGATTAGATGCACTTTTCTACAAGCATTGGCGCCGGAGGTTGGTGACCCCTGATCTAGAACAATCGTGTTGTATAGCATGGCTCCTCCACATCAACGGAAACTTTATCGGCAGAACTTAATAAGTTCTGCCGATGACGTTTCCGTTGAGGTGGAGGAGCCATGGTATACAACAATCGTACCATATTAGGTAGAAGGGCGTTCTTATGAGTTCCAAGGAGCGTACTTATTAAACTTATCTAGGGGGTTTTACTCCCGATCCGCTTACCATCTTTAGATTAGAATATGTCCTCTTTAATTTTTTCAGCTTTTTCTTCTCTGCATTTTATTATCTTTTGTAGAAGTTGAAGCTTCTCAAATCAATGATTAAATGTGCTGTTGCCTGTCTAGAAAAGGTGTACTTCTAACGTTAGAAGGATGTTTTTAGGAAACCTGGAACAGTCAGGGAATTTTCTATCATTTTTATCCAAGTCAGGGAAAAATCAAGGAAAACATTATTTAGTCCATGTAATCAGCTATTTTCATAGTTGTTTGCAAAGTGGTTCTTCTATTTGTTGCCAATAAATGTGAACTTTATCACTTTGCTTAGAACCATAGCAAGTTCTTGTACATTACCTATCTATTACGCTTCATTTTCCTTACCTATTTGCCTATAAATGTGTTAAATTGGGGTCAGGAAAAAAGTAGGTGTTTTTCACTATCGGTCAGGGAAAAGCCAGGGAGTAGTCAGGGAATTTTGATTGACATATTGTGTATGACCCCTGATATATCAAAAAAATATAAAACCCCTCCCAATCTGCCATCTTTGACGAGTAAATGCTAGTGTATCCACATATTTAACTCTCAAAACTGTTCTGATATCCGGAATAACGATTTTTCACAGCATTTCTTCTTCTCTGTTTGCATGATTATATTTTCTAACCTCCTCCGACTCCATCGCAAGTTTGTACTCATTTGGTCTCTCGTAAAGAAGGAACAGAGAACATACTTTTGTGACATGATTGAGTTCTTATTACAACATAGTTTTGCTTATAGAGCAATCAATGATTGGTCTGATTTTTCACGAGGTTTTTTGCATATTTCAAGGTTTTTTGAGAAATTTTTAAGAACTCTCAAGGTTTTGCAGCCACACAACTTGGCAGGTCTGATGACGCTTGTTGATTGCTTATTTTTGTGTTTCATTAATGTTTCCTTTCTCATTCATTTATTTAGTTCTTTGTAACATGAAGAAATAATCTGTCCTATTATATTTTTTCTAGAGCTTTTCCCACCCATCACTTATTGCAAAATGTGACATCTGGGATCTAAAGAATATACTCCAATTGAATGCTGCAAAGTATCTAGATGCTGTTCAGAATGACAAGCATAGAGATATGCTGAAAATTGGTCTTGGCTTGTTTGAGAAGAATTTCGTACCACTTACTGACAAGCTCCCACAGCAAAGTATTCACTCAGATATTAACGAGGGCAACATATTAGTGGCTGGGAAAAATGGCAGTCTTTCTGTAACTGGTCTTATTGACTTTGGGGATATGACCTACTCATATCACGTTTTTGAAGTAGCTATTGCTATGGCATACATGGCTATGCAAAGACCTGATGACTGCATTAAGGCAGCTGGAGTTGTTCTCTCTGGGTTTTTGTCAGTGTCAAGTTTATCTGAAGATGAGCAGAATGTTTTGTACTACTGTCTTGTTTCACGTATTACTCAATCATTGATTATTGGGAGTTATAGTCACATTTTGGATCCTGAAAATGAGAACATTCTCTATTGTGCAAAAACTGGATATAGAGTGCTAGAGACATTTCTCAACTATAGGCATGATGTGGAAAAGATTTATGATATATGGTATAATTCTAGATTGGAAAGAGGAATTGCAGAATAGGCAAATGGCTTAGATCTTATGACATCACCAGTTACCACATGAATTGGAGATAATAGTAGTGCAAATTTTAGTAGAAGTTTTTGAAAAGTATGTGGGTTCTCTCAAGATTCATTTCTTTCCTATAAAGCAGTTGTTCATTTTATGTTGTCATATTGAATATACAGTGTACTCTCGATAACTGGAACCTCCACGGGACCAAAAAAGATGGTTACACTTATTGAATGTTCCACTTGTCCGAATTGCTCGATAAGTGGAAACTCCATGAAACCGAGAAAAAAGTTCCACTTATCGAACTTCTCCCCCGTATGATTTCTCTGGAGAACGGGGAATTTACGAATAATGGAAAACAAGGGGAAATGAACAAAAGAAAAGGGTTTATAAGTGTTTATGTTCCATATGATGATTATTTTAAAACATTGTAGTTATGCAAAATATCTTTTATACACGCTTGTTTTAGAGTTTGTGAAATTTCCTTTTCAATTAATTTAGAAATGTCCATGGTACAGCGTTGAAGCTTATCTGACTCTATAAAAAAACTCAAGTTCAATAGGGTTCTTCTACTTCGAATGGCTCCTCTACTTCACGTACCATTGCAAGGATTGACTCGTCAGATAGCATAGGTTCTGTTGCGGCAACGATAGCATCAAAACTTGCAAATTCTTCCGGTGAAACCTCTTCAGGATATTCCTTAACGCCAAGATATTTCAATTTTTCCAGATCACTTCTTACTTCAATGAACGGGTCATCTAGATGGTCTTATGCGCTTGTTTGGTCTTGGGGGGAATTGTGAGATTTAACGAAACACTTTTTCACAGTTTCTTCAGTTCCGTCCTCCCAACGAACGGTAAGCATTTGCATCGCATCTAATACTTTACTATTTGGAATAGATTTTTTTGCATCAATTGCTTTGATGATATGCTGAATCATTGGGAAACGGTACTTGGCTTTTAGTGACCGAATGACTCCGTGGTTCATTGTGAAAATAATTCTATAGGAGACCAAATGGATACGGAAATTGCACCACATAAAATAGTTGAGCAGAATAAGCTTCAGATAGTTTTAAATAAAACATTTGAATTCACATCTTATGTTATGGGATATCATGAATATAAGGATCGTTGGACACCAGTGAAGAGTGAAACGTTGAAAGCGGTTATGGAGCCAAAAAACAAAAGAAACAAATTTGCTGTTGCAGTCATGAAAAATGAAGTTTTGGTCGGACATCTGCCAAAACGAAAAACAGGAAGATTTGCAAAAATGGTTTTCTACTTCCTTCGAGCCTGACTCAAACACTTGCTCCGTCGAAATTGTTGGAAAAGCGATCAATCGAGGAGATGGGAAAAGGAATGAAGGTGTCTTGCAAGTTATATTTTGCGGCTGAGGATGGTTTTGTACACATTTTAAAAGAACAACTTCCAAAGGGTCTATGAATATACAATAAATATATATGTAATATAAATATTTTTAGTTACCTGAAACAGTTTTTAAAACTGACATTGAATCGTTTCTTCCGTCGACTCACCCATCCATCAAAAGCATGAAGGTCGTTGAGTTCTAATGATTTTGCGAACTCTAGAGTTTTTTTAAAAATATACTACAGCTGATAGGAATATTGCTGTACCATGCAGTTTTCAGCCATTTATAAACGGCAGAGTCCAATTCCTCGTCCTCGTATGTCGCAGTCTTCATTCTTTTTCTTTTAAGGGGCTTTGTTTCCTTCGGCGGCTTCAAATATTTCAGCTTTCTTTTAAACCCAATGTGAAACTGTTTTGAGTAACACTATATCTCTTTGCTGTAGCTATACAGCTTTGGCCTACATCATTTTCTTTTAAAGCTTTGTATTTGTTGACTATAGTTAAACAGGCAAGCCTTCGTTTCGAAGACTGCACAGCTGCCATTTTTTCAATGTAACTGCTAATATATTTTTTTGTTTTCTTTGCTTGATAGTAATCGAATGTTCGCAAGAATATTCGAATAAAGAATGTATTGATGAAAATTATTGGAACATACTTGAGATGATTTTTTTGGAAAAGTTCCACTCATGTGAATAATCATTGCTCATGGGACCAAAATAATGGTTCCACTTATCGAGGGTTCCACTCATTCGAATAAAAGGTTTTTTAATGCAAATCTATGGAACCGGAGAAATTGGTTCCACTAAAACAAAAGTTCCACATATCTGGGGTTCCACTTATCGAGAGCAGACTGTATGTAGATGTAATACAACCATTTTAATCTATTGAAACTACACACCACCAGTTTTGGTGATTAGGGAGTCCCAGCGAGATTTATTTATCTATTTAGAAAACGAACCCAAGCTTGCTATGTTTCTAGATGGTCAGTTTGCAGCTAAATATTTCCAGTGCTGTTGTCTTCTGAGCATGTTGGGAGATGCTGAAATCAGCGCAAAAATCCATCTAGAAAAGTATATTTAGATCTCAGATGATTAAAAAAAGTGAAAATTTGTCGACTAGTGTTATTTGGGTGCTTCCATTTTTGTGGCTGTGATTCAATTACAAATTAACATTGTAGTTGTTGGTAAAACGGGGCACTATCAAATGTTTGGCCACCCCAGCCAGAAATAGCCAGTCCGCGCCACTGCTAGGTTGTTTCTGCTATTCCTCTACTGTATTAATTCGATGTTCATGTTGTTTGTAAGAACCAGTGCAAAACATGATTAGCATAGGTGTTTTTCCAGTATTCTAGAGATTATACTTTAGAGAAATGTTTCAAGAGCACGAAAAAGCGGCAACATTTTAAAACATACTATAGATCGATGCAGATTATAGTATTTGTCCTACTTTCCAGAAGTGTGTAGTTTGTCTTAAAATGTTGCCACTTTTTCGTGCTCTTGTTAAGTTCTGTAGTACCAACAGACTAGGAGCTGTAAAAGTATGCACAAAGTTTGAAATTTAATAAACAATGATACGTGAACATGGGGCGTCAACAAGCTTCGCTAGATCATATCTGGCTTGAATCCACTTAATTCTATCCGTATATTTCATAGATTTCGTATTGTAGAGGCATGGATATCTCGTAAGGTTCTTAACCAGCTTTCCTTCTGCCTCAGATGTCAAGTCATATTTTGGCACGGCATCCATGTTGGACATAGCTCAGTTTCGATGCGAGAGAAGCATGCTGAGTAAAAACCATGTGAGATGTTGAGTTCTCTTATTGGCCAATGACTTGTAACTTTGTCGCCAAATTGGATCTTGATCCTAATTAAGTTGCAGATTGCGTTAAGTTGCAACTTGATATTACGTTCTATCGTATACGTGGACATCAAGTCAGCTGAAAATCTCGCGTTCAAGGTCGCCGAGACCGAATTTGAAGAAATTGGATATTCTCATTACTCGATTACCAATAGAATGGCAACACGAAATCTTTTTGAGTAAATGTTTGCTTTAAGTTTGAAATATTAAGATTTCACTTATCTTAACGATATCTCTATGTAGCCTTCTGTTTTTTTTTTAGAAAAAGCTTTGCTTTGACGCACTTTTCGCAATTCTGCTCCGCATTCCTAGATTGCAGGCCCTCACATCACAGTATATATGTCGCTCGCCTTTCCAAACGATTATAGATATCTATTTGGAATTTTTTGCATGAGTTAAAAAGCAATAATAGCGCTATAAAAGTTTGTAGGTGCCCCATTCGTCAGCTTTTGCTAAATTATCCAGATGTTGAATTTCAACCTTTAGCGCACCTTTGCACAACGACCATCCTTACAAATCACTTCGGCACCGCAAATGCGAGTGACAATGGCATAGGCGCTATCTATTTTTTGACCTTTTTGCTTTTATTTGTGCTTTGTGAAAAGCGCGAGCAACTTTTTGACCAAAAAATGCGAGGAAAACAACGCTGCACCACAGGGTATAAAAATGTACGCAGTGCTTTCTAAAATGCAACATCACTCAAGGAGATCAATCTAGTATTGCATTAGCGATCTTACTGAGCGGTATGGCATTTAACATTACCTGTTTATTTATGTCATCTTCTCAAAAAAAAGACAAAACAACAACATAAAATTGCAAATAGATATTTAATATTGCTCTATTGTTAGAAAATTAACTGCCTTTTGCTACAAAACGGCAGTTACTTCCACGAATCACTATGATAAATCAGCAGTAACCTAGAAAGGAAACCCCCGTTTTCTAGTCGACAACTAAAAAAATTTTTCTATTCAGACATAAAAAACTATATTAACAAGTTTGGACATGAAAAGTTAGAGAATTTTATGGCAAATTTGAATCTTTTTCCGTTCTCTGATATATTTGTTGTAAGTCGAGTAATTGATGAAATTTCGGGTACCGGTAGAAAAATAGCCCTTCCTTGACTTGACTTCCGCGTCGTAACAGCTTTTTATGAGGCTTTTGGTTGACTCGTAAGTTGCACATCGAAAGTTGCATGCGTAAACCGGCCTTAATATCTGAAAAATTTTGCACCGACCTGAATCTCACAGAAAGGTAGTGACCAAGCCCGAAATATTCTTGCCACGCCCTCCCGTAGAAGAAAGCTACACTCAGATTTTTTCATGGGTCCGCCCCTGATATTCTCTTAAGTTGATCGGCATTCCCGTCAAGAGCACCAATGTAGAATCTGCTGACTTTTGAAGTTTAGCCAGGGGCGTAACTAGCATACTTTCATTGGGGAGTGTCAGAGGTTTTGCCCTGCAGAAGTCAGACCTGTCAACTGTCTCGGTATTGCCGGGAGGCTCCCGGTTTTGACTGCTTTTTCCCGGTTTATATATTTTTCTCCCGGTTTTAAGGACGTCCTCTAGCAGAAACAAATGGATCTCTCGCTGCTGTTTCATTGGTTTTGTGACATCTCCTTTGATTTTTGTGCGATTTATTGAAAAAAGTTCCTGATTTATAGTTGCAATATATGAAAAATGGCTTTCCACATGGCAAAAAGTTTTCGTAGTAAAAATCCGCTAGAAACTGTTTCCTAATGGCTTCTCATGATCCCTGTTGACATAAACTGTTTGCCAAACACAGCATTTTATCAAGTACATTTAATTCTGTGATCCCCTGGTTTTTGACCAAATCTCCCTGCCTTTTTATAGAAAAAATGCAGAATCTCCAGGCTGTCAAAATTTTAGGCTTACAGGTCTGAGAAGCGGAATCTTCCCTACGGAAAATTCACCCAAAATATGATAACAGATGTTAAAAGAACACCATTGCAGTGCTAATAAATACAAGATACAACATCATGTGTACCAACGATGAAAATCCTTATTTGACTGACACTGAGATGCACTTATTCCATGTAGAATGTTGTGTCAGAGTGGTAGTTACTGACTTGGTTGTAACACAAATAACAAGCCCCCAATATTTTGGGAAACAGAAGCACGCTCTTTCAATAAGAAAATCGTCGTGTTGCCTCAGCCTCACTTTTCTTAACTTTTCCCGAACTTGAGCCTGAAATTGTCTTAAAACTTTCTTAAATTTTACTGAAATAAACTGGCTAGTGTAAATAGTTTACACCTTCTTTATTAATATTGCATACTTGAAATTGAATCCCATTGTTAACATTCATTCGTATATTTCATGTACTACCACAGTGGTGTTTCTCTATTACACCACTGTGGCACTACATGAAATATGCAAATTTAAATACTATTAAGAATTGACTTGATGGTAAATACAAAATGTAGTATCCAATCACGAAGCCAGCTGTCAAAAGATAGGGGGCAGCCAGGCCCAATGGGCATGGCAGCCACACCTAAATATAAAGAGCATATTTGGGGGCTCCAATCAGAAATCTTTTGATTACCACATCTTCAACATTGGCTATAATGCTACCAAGATATTTTATAGTACCACAAAAGCAGCAAAGGGGTCTGGGGGCTTGCCCCCACAAAAGAATTTTCACAATTACATTCTCTACAATGTTGGAGAATGCCCTTTTGCAAACATCATTAGAAAGCTTCAACCTATAATCTTTGGCATAGAAAAGACAATAACAAGATACCCTTTGATCACAATTGAAAGGTATGAGCTGGCAAAAGCAGGTAAGATCCTTGAGCTGTGGGGTACTGCCCCTCAAGCCACCCTCTGGCTTCATGGCTGGTAGTATCTTATGGTGATGTGTGTTGTTTGTAGTCTTTCATTTCCAAGATTTCCTCCAATGCTAGGGGCTGTTTCCCACTTAATCTTCAGCTGAGGAAATAAGCCCCAACCCCCTCTTCAACACCACTGACAGGTTCTATCCTGTTTGCTGTGGTTAATAAATGGAACTTGCTGCATGCCCATGTTTGTATTTCATTATTGTTTGATTTCAATTAATTAATTAATTAATTAATTAATTGATTGTTTCATTCATTCACTCCCTTAGTTCTTTGTAAGCTAGCACCAAGAAATAACAAGTCCTATTATTGTTTCTTTTAGAGTTTTGGTTGCAGATGGGAGGGATCAAGCAGCCTGCTTTTGCTGAAAAGGGGTAGATAAATGCCACTACCTCTCACAATTCCATTTCTAGTTGTCTTTGTCTATCACTACATACCCAAGTGTACCATTTTCACTGATGCTCACTGATATGAAAGAATGTAAAGCATATAAAACTGATACTCACTGAAACATGTTTGGGTCTTAATATAATAACTTTTTCAGCTGCACAGCTTTTTCATTCATGCTAAACAAATTTTCTCTATGTTGTGTAGAGCTGCACTTTTAAAACAAAATCCAATCCAGGGGTGTAGTAAAAGAGAGTTAATGACAGGCTACTGACAGTCCCAGAATTGCAATTAAGCAATTATATCATCAGCTTGCACTGACAACCCAAAGAGATACCAATGGTTTCAGCAAACAGTAGGGGTGTGCAGACCTTACAACTCTCTTTGATTTACCAGAAGACTCACTGACTTATCTACTTTCTCTCACTCTCCCAGTATCTTAGCTGCATCTCCTGATTTCAAACATTTTCTCAAATTCTGCTTGTTTCCTTTCATTTTCTAAAAATTGTTATGGCTGTAACAAAAACTGTCTGGTACCATTCCTCCCCAGAATCTACCAATTTGACAATAGTAGTTATGACAGAGAAATAGTGCTCTGCTCCATGAGGGTGTGGCTGTTCAGCATTGTAAGGGATAATCAAACTGACAAATGCTTTTGCCTCAAGCAAGGTGCATCACTTTCTGATACTTGGGAATGAAGGCACATAGTCCAGAGTCCAGAAATCCTTGCCATAAATGGGTGCTCAAAGAGGGCATCATGAAGGCTGCAAGAACTGCAACAGTTAGGCATCTTGAGCAATGACTAATTAACTTGTTCAAGGAACTGCACTCATACCTAAACATACAGTACAGATGTGCTTCTATCAATTATTAAAGATGCAACAGAGACACAAAAATGTATTCTCCCTATTTTTGGCATTTCTCTCTAATTTTTCCTAAAAAGTAGCTATCTCCTTCATTTGTGCCCAGGTTGGCAAGTCTGGGTGTGATACCCCCCTCCACAAACACACACCCCTCCTTTGATATGCCACAGAGTCCAACCCAGAGGCTCAGCCACTTTTCCTGTCTAGACACCCAAGACCCCCCGTGTTTGCATGGTGTTTTTATGGTCTTAGCAACTTCTTTCTAGTACAGAAGTTCCTAGCAAGGGGTCCCTGCACCCTCAGGGGGTGCAAGGTACTCTAGAGATGTATGAAGCACCCGCCTCTAAGGCTACGTTTACACGGGGCTGGCCAAATATTTGAGCGGCCAAATGTTAGGTCGGCCCCGTGTGAACGCTGCCTAAGGTTGCTTTCGGAAGCGGCCGAATATTTGCACGCCCAAGTGACTTACTTGGGAGGTCGGTTAGCCAGCCCCGTGTGAACGCTACGCCTAAGTGGCTAAATACTTGACCGACCAAATATTCGGTCGGCCCCGTGTAAGCGCTACCTAAGCTCTATAACAGGATAATGATGTATTTGTTGTTGTCCTGCACTCTTGAACAAAGTATGTGCAAAATTATTCTCGGAGTGCGAGGGTAGTAAGCTTTGGGGCAACTGTTCTAAAAGGCTATTTTCCCTCAAAGGTCTGTTCATAACTATGTCTGATATTTTTCACAGACCGCTTGTCTCGGAAAAATTGATAATACAGTTAGCTAGAGCAATCTTCAATTTGGAGATCGCAGCAAAAGGTGGTGCTGAGGAACTTGAAAGTTATGAAGACAGGAATTTCATGGTTTGTGGAGCTATTAGATCAGAGAAAAGTCAAGAGTATGTAGATTATGAATCAAAGATAGCCAAGAGGTAATAATTATATAATACGTTTCATCAATGCTTCGAATTTCTTGATCCATCGTTGGACAATGTAGCTTAGAGTGAAGGCCCGGTACGGCGGTAACAAGTATAAGATCAGCGATTTCTGCACAAGCTCTTCGGGTTGCTGCTTTCTTACTTAGGTACAAAGTTCCCGGTCAAAAAGTTGTGATCCCGCTAGCTAGGGAATTAACTTAGAATCTCGAATTACGTCGGCGAACAAAATGATTTCTAAACAGTCTGCAGAACTGAATGAGGGCTTTACCTGGCTACGGCTGACCTACCCATTAACGTATAGATACTGTCTTTCTCACAGAGTCCACCAAACAATGCTAATTTGCACATGGCAAGTCTTCCTATGTAGGCCATACCGCCACCACAGATTCAATACCACTTTTCTCTATGAGGTCTCGCCAGGGTTGCCACGCTGTGAAGGCGAAATCTACCTACGACGCATGTGTTTTCTTCCTACTTCCAATCTACAAATTTACCTCGATCTTCCCTATAAGTCCCTAGAATTTCAGGAGCTAATCATTGATTTTCCCTACATTTCCCTTCAACAGAATGCATAATGATGACGTCACGATGACTCTATAAAAAGAAGTTTTAAAATTTGGTGATTGGTATTGAAAGGATACTATAACATATATATAAAATAGCCCTTTGTTAAAAATTGTGTACCAGTAGCTTCAGGAGTTGATTAAATATAGCTATTTGATAACAGGATCTCTGCTTTGAAAATATCTAATTTTTGCATTGTTTTGCTTTCCTCATGGCTCTCTGAGCCAAGCTGAAGCTGCTGATTAAATCAGCTTTTATAACTTCTAGAGAGGCTTAAGTGTTTTCCTCTGAAAGTCTCTTTGGAACTCTTTTATGTTTCACACTAGAACACAATGAAAAACATATACTGAAGCAAGGTCATGGTGCACTGAAATTTGGATGCATAAGTGCATATAGAGATAAGTGGTGGACTTAAGAGATGATTTGGGGTGGATGTAAATAGTTGACATTTTTAAGTTTTCAAAATGGTACAAAGCAAGCAAAGATTTTGTGAGTTCACACCCTCTGGAGTGTCGGAAAACGTCCTTTTGACAAGTAGAACAAACTTTATGTTCATGATTGATCTCTAATCAGAGAAGGAATTCATGTCTTCATTAGAATCCTTTTTGTATTTGGTGGTTCAATCATAGAAATAATAGGACTAGAATGCGAGGTCTATTGTTCTCACAATCACGGGATAGTTAATATGTGCGGAAGTAATATGGCGGCCCAGTGATGGCAAGAAAGCGGATCATGTAAATGTGTCTTTTTGCCAAATCCGTGGTATTGCGACAGTGTAATCATGTTTAACTGCGATGACAACAAGCTATCACCAAAAGGTAATGGTTCGTTTTTGTATCTACTTCAATATATGGAAAATAACGGAAATCTACCAGCTTTTACCTATTCTAGTCAAATTTTTATCATAACAATATAGTTGAAAGACCTTAAGAAAACCAATATTTCACATTTAATATGCGATCTACATTTGATTCAGCCTTTGCTGTAAACAACTGAATGGAAATATTATGAGCTGGTTCGATGTATTCACCCTAATTACTTGGATATAAAAACTTTGTGGAAGCACAGAATTTGTCTTAAACTGGAAACTACTAAAGGAGCTACATACCTCGGTCTTGCTATTAATCTTTTTGTTTCAAAATTTCCAAGTGTAACTGACATGCGGTAATAACTTTAAAGTTTATATAAATTGGATCTTTCACTGTTGACTGCAATTTGAACGATACTCAACTTTGTTATTCATAGTAGAACAAGATGGTTTTTGTAAGTCTATTTCTTCTAGGCGGTTTATTGTTTTTAATCATTCTTTCAGTATATACTCTACTAAACTGATGGAAAGAGTATCAGATAGTGTTGTACTATCTCCTAGATAATTAAAGTAACATGGTCATCTCTCAGATTATTATCAAGGATATGAGTCTCCTTGGAGTGATTTTGAATAGATAGAAATGTGGTGTTTCTGGTTTCTGTGAGTACAGACATTGCAAGTTTGTCTTGCTTATTAAAAGATGACCATTTGCAGAGTGATCTTCTAGCCAGTTTGACAAGACAAGTCACTACCTTGTAGACTGAATAAGATAGCAACAACAGATTTCCATAGTTTTTGCAAGTTAGAAGAGACTTTGCACCTGTATGGACATAAGAAATTGATGTATCTGAATTGTTGTACAGTGCTGCAGCACATTCTGGACAGTCAATTGATTCCAAAACTTTCTTTGCAACAAATCCAGGTATATAGTGTAGCACATCAGCACGCCATAATTTTGATGTTATTGCTGCAGAAACAGAATATCTAA
>OLMO02000009.1:9212487-9228312 GCA_900291935.2 Cassiopea xamachana | reverse complement strand
ATTGTAGCCATTTTGAGTCTATACATATGTAACCTCTATAGAAATTACTTGTTTGTTGGGTACTAATGCCACTTAAGTTACAAACAGTTACCTGTGAAATGAAATTTTTCCACCAGCAATGCGGCGATTTGTGCAATTGAATGCAGCACATGAAACAACCATGATTCTAGGAGCGAATTGAACAGGGGGAATCGAACAGTGAACACTGGTGTTGAACGTGTACTGCATGGACAATAAGGACAAATTCTAAAGTAGGCCAAAGAAAGGCATCAGTAGCAAAAAACTGCAGTGAAGCATAGAGCTAAATTATGGCATTTGTTTATATACTGTTGTGTTTGAAGAGAAATGTTTTGGATTGAAGCGACACGGTTCATAGGCCTACCTTGTATCTTCGTAGTTCAACACTCAGTTCCAGTGTGTAAATTCTAAATAGTAAGCAATTAAATTTCGTTAAACAGCAATATATCATATACTATACAGAGTTTCCTCTTTGCATCTATACATGGAAATATACTTCGCCGACGCTACAAATGCGAGAATTTCAGACTGAAGCTATTGTACTTGTAGATTGCAGTGTGATTCCCGCGCTTTGGCTCTTGCCATCACTGGGCTACCATTTTACATTCCCATAAATTAACTACATCACGTGATCCATCCAGCATTCTAGTCCTACTATTTCTATGGGTTCAATACATTAAGCCCTATCTCAGTTATCCATACTTCCTCATCATTAGGATATTCTCCAAAGTGCCTCTTCCATATTCATCAACAGCGTCATTGCCAGGTATTGGAGTTCATGCTTGTAAATTAATTTCTTTTCCAGTAGCTGGAAAAGATTTTGCATTTATAGAGATTTCCCTATTTTATGCAACTGAAAACCGAAATGAATGAAAGTTTGTCATATCTATTTTGCCAGATACAAGATCAATTACTGGATTAAGTTCTCCCCATAGATAAACATTTTACTTGGTGAATTTACTGGGCATTGCCTCGGTACAGTCCACTTGCTAGTTGTAGAGAAAGTTACATGTGAAGTTGAAATATAACTAGAGCTACGACGAAATATTGCTATAATTTTCGCATTGCGGCGGTTCTTAAAGCTGCTCTATATCCTCCCAGTAAGTCCGTCTATGATAAAGCTATTGACTTTTTTGCGTCTCAGCTATCCCGCATTGATTTGAAAGTTTGAAGGCAAAACAGGAAGATTCCAAAAATTAGATATACTATTGCGTGATAAATAAACATTTTTAGCTGAGGAACGTAAGCCAGTCATAAAAAACAATTTGATAATGGGAATTGCATGCCAGAGAGAAGGGATTTCTTTGATTTTAGAACAGAAGATTCTTTGAAGCCTAAATCTACCTACAAATGACGTATTTTTACCTACATATTGCCATTTATCCCGTAGATACTTCCATACACCCTAGAAAGTGGCAACACTAGGTCTCGATTCTCTCAGTGATGGAGTGATGGTTTTTTCAGTTTGTAAGCAACCTAGTACTACACCCAGGGGCGTCGTGGCACCCGTAGATTAGGGGTGGGGCCAGGTTCAATGATTTTCCGTTAAAATTCGAAGCTTTTTTCTTTACCAACAGGAAAAGCCCAAACATTCTCCGACAAAACATTAGTATTTCCGAAAATCCGACGATTTCGAAGCAATTGGGAGGGCCATAGCCCCCTGCCCCCGACCATGACGCCCATGACTGCACCCCCTAAAATTTAACGAACTTTTAGACATTCCAGATAGGAGCTAAGGAACTTCAGACAAATACGTGCTTTTTTATAAGGAACCTAGCTCAACGCCTAGTTCTGAAATTTCCTTAATTTTGGACCTCTTCCTTATCAGATTCTAGTAGTAAAAGTTCCTTAATAGTTCCTTAATTTTCACTGCACATATAGCGTCATAAAAAGGTACAGACACAAGGAAACATGAAAATTCGGACTTTCATCTTTAATTTTGGCTAGACCTTAAGAATAGAAGCATAAAAAGTGAAGGAAAGAAGTTTATTAACGTATCCATAGGAGTCTTGGCTGTAAAAAAATGGAATCGGTTTCCTAATTCTTGATTATTTGCAGTTACAAAAGGTTTTAAAATTGAAAAGTTCCTTCGCTGTCTTTCAGTTAGTAGTAAAAGTTCTTTAAATACTTTGGCAGTCTACATGTATGTTCCTTACAAAATGGTTCCTCATAAAAAATGCGTGCAGTTATCGTTAAATGGTTCAATTGAAATCGGTGCATGCTTCAACATAATATTTGTTGTTGTTGTTTACTTTATTTTGAGTAGGCTTTTATACCTAGCTTTTCAGCTAATTTAGGCCTACTATGCATGCCGCATCCAGGCACGGGACCCCTAGTTTAACGTCCCTTCCGAAGGACGGCGGAGTGAGCTGTTTTGGTTGTTCATCTGTAAGGTTACCCATCCAGTTTCTGACCGTAACAGCCATGCTTCACTTCAGTTAAGCTAATGGAACTGGCTGGGCCACTTGGCTACTCACGTAGATTGCTGTAGATTTGAGCTCGCAGTGGCGTATTTTTTGCTAAAATACTATTAGTTTGCTACATTCAGGTTTTGCTTACGTTTTCACTGTTATTTAGTACTTTAAATTAAAAAGCTTTTATAGCCTCAGTATGGCCAACAGTTAAGAAACTTCGTGCACTGGGCCTTGAGCAAGGCTTCTTGTAACAATCGTGTACTTCTGCAGCAAAAAGAACAGCTCTTCGTATTTCCTTCAAAGCTTTATGGGTGTGTCATAACACATTTTTGTAAACCATGCCCCCCTTTTGTGGTCAACTTATAATTGAGCCAAGTGACGTAGCCAAATAAGGGTGCAGAGGGATGCTGCAAGCGCAAAACACTCCACACCTTGTCAAATGTCTGCGAGACCTCAGTGACATTTATGTAGCCTGAAACTAACGGATGGCATTTATCCTTGATCAATAGATTCTGTGCCACAATTGTGATCCCGCTGCAATAGCAGCTTTTGATAATATAGTACTCCAACCACCTCGCTTATTAAGTCCCCCTTTCTTATGAGTTTAAGCGTAAAATATGACCTCCTATCATGGACGTACCTGTGTTTACTACGTGGACTATATCAATTTTTAAGATTTCATGTTGCGCGTCCTAGGTAAATTCCTGGACTTTTTTGCGCGGATCAGATTTCGAATTTGTAGCGACTATCCTTTGAGTGTTTGACTTATTCTGTGTGTCCAGCATTGGAAAGCACGCAGCTTAGTGCGCCGGCAAGATATTGCAGGCGCGCAACAAACTTTCCAGCCTGGTATGCCTTCAGCTGGGATGCTTCTTAATATTGTGTCAAACCCAGCCTCAAATGTTTCTAAACCTGTTTTTTAAATTCTCAAACCTTCCAATAGCAAAAGTGATATAAGAAATAGGATGTGTACAACAGTGCTTCAGCTTCGATCTTGTTCTTAATTTGTTCTTAATTTTCCATCAGATGTCAGGCTCGCGTTCTTATAAAATTTTTCTTATAAATAGAAGTGTAATAGATGTTGTTTCTACTTTGTTTGATTAAAGATCTTCTTATAGAAACAGCCTTTTCAAGTTAGCATTTGAGACTCAGCCAGTGTATCGTAAGTGTTCTTAATTTTTGCCTAAATTTAGCCTCATATTGCTTATGAACAATTTGCTTATAAAAAGCGTCTATGTCCTTTAGGTATGTCTTGAAGGTGATGAATGCACGGGAATCTTACTCCGAAAGTTGCAACATCAATGTCATTGACGATGCTATGATTCACATAAACAACAAGTTAGCTTCAATATACGACTTTCCTTTGCCACAAAAAACCACTTCAGGAGAACTTAAAGAATTTGTTGAGATGCCCGTGAAGATTGACAAAATATCTCATAGTTTGCTGAAAAAGCTTGAAACGCTAACACTAAAACAGTCTGAGTCAACCAAAAATCAAAATGTCCAGCCAATTGAAAATTCCAGGGAGGTGGACACCGTGCAAATAAAGTATTATGTAAGGTGAGTTTCCTCATGGAGAAGGGCACTTGTAATGATTATGATGTCATAATGACGTTAGAATTTAATCTTAAGGGTTACCTTTTCAAACAAATGCTCCCCAACTATTGTTGCATTTTGTGGCAAGTCATGAATTCCTAAGGATAGAAGGAGGTCGAGCCTGATGGAAGAACGAATGTAAGAAAAATTGTGAAAAATTACATCAGTAGACAGCATAAAAAAGGCACTTTTGTCTCCCTCCCTTCGCTCCCGTGCTCCAGCGTCCCTAGAGGATACTGATCAGTGGCGCAATAGAGATACCCGGGACCTTTAAAAATTCAGTAGCACTGGAGCCCGCTTACTTATTTTCTCTCTAAATAATACCAAAGGGACTTGTTTCTTGAAAGCCTCTAGGGGCCCTTCAGGACCTCAAATGATTGGGGACCCTTGGGAGTTGTCCTAACAAGTTTATAGACAGCTAAGTATTCGTAGTCTTTGCAGTATCTAGTACCCGTGATTTGTTTGTGTTGCAGGTTGCTAAGTTATGTTGAAGGAGAACCATTATCTTCACTGGACGTGGTTACAGATGATCATATGTTTGATTGCGGAAAACTAGCTGCCAGAGTTTCAGAAGCATTGAAAGTGCGTGCATGACTTGTTCAAAGTACTTTTTGGCTATTCTTGGTTATTTGATACAGGTCTTTTCATAAACGAAGTACTGCGCGTGTGGCAAATATCATCCGCTAACGACTTCTCTTGCGATCGCACTGCTAAGAAAATCTTTGCACACACACGCACAAGAAAAGAATTGTGCAGTGCATCAATGATGGCATTGATCAAATTAATTCATTCAAACAAGGAAACTACCGTAGTTTGAACGACAAATCTAAAAGCAGCTCTTCATCTTTAGCAAAGGATTTCCATATGCCTGCATTAGGACCTGGAATGATATTCCAAACATTATAAGAGAACTGTCATCGCTAAGTCTGATTAAAAACCATCTAGGAAGATATTTGATACGAAATAAAAACTAATCTATGCCCCCTCAGAAGAACTACTACCTGTAAGATCAGCGGCTTTATTTCTTTGTTATTATAATTTTGCTTAATTGTATGTAATGAAGTTCACATTTGTAAGTATGCCGAAAGGATATCGTTATAAATAAATTGATTAAAAAAGAAATAAGAAAAACAGTCTAAACGCTGCTCCTGAATGTCGGAAGTAAGTGATGATTGTTGCCAACACGCTAGGGTGTAAAGTAGGAAGACAACCTAAAGGCTATTGTCTTTTCGAATCATGAAATTGAAATTTGAAGTCACCAGACGACTTTCAAGAGCACCTATTTGTGAGTGCGATTAACCGCACATGCAATTTGATGTGCGTGTGTGTGGGCGCGTGCGATCGCTTGCGAATATTGGGGGAGCGAGGAAGTAGCATCGTATGAGATTGCTCGGAACAGTCATGCAGTGTAATACGATCAATTTTTTATATAATGTTATTGTGATCCTTTATGATATGCGAATTTTGATAGATTTGCAAAATCTGATGACTTGTTGAGCAAACTAAGGTACGGGATTACTTCTAGGAAATAGAACAAACGGTGCTTGTTTGGAAAAGGGAACTAAACTACCTTTATGTCGATCACAGCTTATCACCTCATTACATATCACTTTTCTCATTTCTCATTTTTATAGGACTTTTCTCATCCAACACTATTGGCAAGAAATTCTGTTTGGGATATTGAGAACTTTTTAAAGCTGTCGGATGAAGAATATTTAAGTAGGGTTAGTGATATCCAATTTCGCAGAAGATTGCAACTATTTTTCGAAAAATTCGAAGAAGAAGTTGTGCCAATGAAAGAGAAAATTCCAAAGCAAGCAATTCATTCGGATATAGCAGAGAAAAATACTATTGTTTCATATAGACATGGAAAGCAAGAGATTAGTGGATTGATTGACTTTGGTGACCTCATGTATTCGTATCGTGTATGCGAGATAGCAAATTGTATGTCACATGTTGGTGCACTAAGGAAAAATGAAATCAACGATTGTAGAGTCGTTCTATCGGGGTATTTGAGTGAAACAGAATTAGCAGAAGAAGAGATTAACGTTCTATTTTATTTTGTCACAGCTCGTGTTGTTCTATGTTACTTGAGAGGTCTCTACGAGTTAGGACAAGAGTGCAACATGCCAAATGATTATGTCAGAAAAATTACAAACGATGCTAGAGAATCGTTAGGGAAATTGCTTACCAGATTAGATGACCAGAGAGATTTGGTGCGATCTTGGACAACACAATACTGAATTATCTGTTGGCCACTTACTCTTGAGGTCATTAGTATGAATGCACAGATTATATTATTGGCAAATTTTGGCAAGATTTAATGAAAGGTGATTGAGAAATTAACACTTGAATGCTGACATAGTTCCTGTCATGTAACTGTATTTTAAGTCTGGTTCAACACTTTTGGAACCAATCCAACATTGCAAAAGTCTGTAGTCATGTCTCCTATCGATAGCTGGTGATACTTCATTCCATTTTCATTCTTTTCGACTAAGATTGCTAAAACAGGCCTATTTTAAATGTTTTTCTTCAGATCATATGATCAAAATACAGAAATTCCTAAAATAGGTATTCATGATTCTATACATTTTGAATTCTTCTTGAAAAATCCTCCAAACTCCCGTGTATTAAATTAAAGCGTTTGTCTTCGTATGTCGTAGTATTCTACTTCATGATGTCCTGTTGACAATCATCGTGTAGGTATAATGCCAACTTAGGTTACGTGCAATATTTACTATAGTTTTGTCAAACCCCATTATATGCAAGCCCTCGGCCTTAAAGTACCCAAAGAAGCCTAGTTTCGTTATCTGTTAAAGGGAGCCATGTAGCAGGCATACTCATTTGTATTCCACATGAATTGCTTTTGTAATTAAATTTACAAATAGAGAGCTGTTACCTTATTACACGAAATTAAACCGCGTACGTAATTAACAAGAAATAAGAAAACAGGAAAGGATAAATTCATTTGCAATGAAAACATCTTCATTCTCATGAAAAATTACATGTATAGGTCAAATACAGAAAGTTAACCCGCACGTGCTTTTTTGATGGATTGGATGATACTAGCTGATCGAAATCCAGACACTATAATCTTTTTGCCATCTGTATCAAAGAAACTAAAAATGTTATAGTGTCTCAGAATAGATGGGTATCACCATGTTATCATAATTTCCATGTTTTTCATTTTTCCAGGGGTGGCTCCAGGAATTTTCCGACGGAGGGATTAGGGATGGCGCCAGCGGGGGGCTGTAGCCCCCAAAGATTTTACTAGCCCCCCGTCGGCACTTCATAAAATCCATGACCTTTTTTGGTCTTTTTAGGCAATAATATAGGCATTGTCTGCAAAGATTGTTGGACACCGCTCACTGTCGGCACTTTGACAGTTCTACCCGCCCAGCAATTATTTTCTGGCGCCATCACTGGGAGGGATTGACACTTCCGACGAGGTGGCTAAAATACGGTTAACGGGGTACTTTTACTGGAAAAAATCTCCGAAAAATTCATTTTTTCACCTTCCGATGGGGCTATAGCCCCTAGCCGTCCCCTGGCGCCACCACTGCATTTTTCATTGTATGAGTGTTAAGTAAGCCGTATTATTGTAGACCGTGGTAAAAAGTAAGCTGCATTTAATTACGACTATTTTTTTGTTGTGCGGCCTAATTAGGTACGCGGTTTAAGTTCGTGTAATCAAAGATGCCGTAATAAGGTACAAGTTTTTTTATAAGAAAACCATCTTTTTGCCAGAGCCTCAATTTTTTAACTTTTCCCGAAATTGAGTCTGAGATGTTCTTAAATTTTTCTTTACTTTTTCTAAAATAAACTGGCTATAATGGGTTAAACATTTGTTATTACTATTGTATGCTTGAATTTGAATTCCACGTTTAACATTTTGAATGCAATAATGACGAAATATCGATTTTTGGCCTATAAGAACACTTTAAGGTTGGAAATTGAGTCTCGTGATTTTCCTAAGATTTTGACGCTTTGAGCCTCATTTTCTTATAAACTTTTTTCGTATAAAAAACACGTGTATATGTTCTGTTTCATTTTCTCCTTCCTATTTTGTTTCGCGGCATCGGGCCTCGATTTGAGATTGTACCTCGTGTAAGCACAAGCTCAGATTTTGGCGCCTAACGTGTTTACAACTGAAAACATGATGGTATAGCAAAATATTTTTAAGTATTGCGCAATGGAAATGACTCATCATTCTAATATCCTGAATTGAAAATAGAATTACAGCCATCTGTGCAGTTTCTATACTTTGTATTACTGAAGCTAGTTTATCACAAATGGAGAGTGCGAGTGTGCCTAGGTCTGGTGGGTTCAAAATACCACGGCCAGTTCCTGTTCTTGCAGCTGAAAATTCATTTTCCCACAAGAAGAAGGGAGCTTCAAGATACTCCCCACCGAAGCCCCCAGCAAAATCAGCACCACCCATCAGCAGAGTGTTCCGTGCAAGAAAGACAACAAATTTACCACAAGCAGTCAGTTTTCGGGAAAGAAGTTCAAGTAGTATCCTTTGTCAACCATCTTTAGAAAGTTCCCCTTGGATAAAATATAGTTGGCAGTAAATAGCATTTGTTTGCTTACAATGACAAGCTTTTCAACGTCGAGAAGCAAACTGATTCTATATTTTAAGTTTGAATGCATTTGTTGTTGTTTATTTGTATACGTATTTTTAACATCATAGCTTCGTCCCAACCACACCCCCTAATGCGATAACACTACCTCACAGTATGAATGTTGACTACAAACTTGCAAATAGCATCTAGTATTTGAAAAGCTGAAGCTACAGAGATTTGCTATTAGGATTGCATGGTATTTGCTTAATTTGGGGAGCATAGCATTCATAGTTATAATAAAGCAGAACCTGCGCCTGCTTTTTTCTCGATCTATTTTGGCTGATTTAATGGGAGGTTTTTGCTAGCGACGCTTGCTGGTAAATTGCTATGAAGCTATTAGAGCTCTGGGATATGGTTTGCTGTGAATGTTGACGTTCTTTGAAATGATGCATCTTTCATGAGACGTTTCTTAACAGACTTAAGGTATTGAAAGTCCTCATTATAATGCACAGCTACATGTTTCATATTTTGAGCAGGTAATATAATGGTATTCAATTCACTAATGTTTCTAGCTTCTTTACCCACTCAGATATGAATTCATGGATGTTTTCTCAGTTACAGACCTAGTCTGTGCCATATTGTTTATAAATTAATGCATGCTTCATTCTCTTTAAAACTTGATGTTTGAGGGTTTCCACTCTTTAGTGTAGTGATTTGTAAGCCTAATTGGTCATTGCATAGTTTCAGGTGAAAAGATTTAACTGTTTTTATACCACATCTTTGTTGATAAAATTGGTTTCTATCCTTTAAGTGTTTCAAAGTTCTTGAAAAGCTGGGTGCTGGCTCTTTTGGTGAGGTTAGTGCAACTTGTTGATACAGAAAGTACTGTATGTTGTAGAAATTTCAATTAAGGTAATTTTTGAGACATTTATGGGCCATTCTGGACTGTTTCAAAAACAGAAAATAAATTTACTTTAATTTTATAACTATGGCCTATAGTTATGCAAATTTTTGTTTTATTTGTATCTACACTTTGAAGGAGACTTAGTATACTCTTTAAAATGTGGACTAGTACTTTTTTATGAAATCTGAATTGGTGAGAAATTCAGTCAACTTAGACATTTGTTAACTTGGACAAATTTCCCTTGAGAGTATGACTTTATGGGATTCAACTGTGCTTTTTAAGAAAGAGTATTTAATATTTGTTTTTAGCTAGACTGGGTGGTAAGCCTTTTTCTATAAACATAGTGCGTGGTTGGTCTTGTTTTGTTTCATTCAGTAGATGAGGGTCTTGTAGTGCACTCTCTGCAAAATACTAGGTGCAATATAGTTTCTGACTCTTGAGAAGTAGCAGCATCTTGCAGAAGTGAATAACAAAGCTGTTGATAGGATCTCCTCAGAAAGAAAGCATTTTAGTTAAATTCTGACAAGGAAAACTAAAAAAATGAGGTATTGTAATATACTTTGAGAAATTTTTAGAAAATTAATGTGTCACCTCTGTTTATTTGGCACTGAGGAATAATTTTGCAGAGAGTCAAATTGTCTTCAAATAAAATTCTATTAGTCCATTGAAAAGAGTGTTAGAAAAGCACACTTTGATTTAGGCATTCAAGGTTGAGAGTAAAGAAGATGGAAAACTTTATGCAGTAAAGAAAAGCAGGGCAAGATTCAGGGGTGATTTTGATAGGTATTTTTATTACCTTTTTCCTGATTCCTCTTCTTCTGCTTGTCCTTTATTTTGCTTATTAGCATTAGATTATTTTCCAACTTCAATGTTGTCAGTTGAAGCATGTTGACTATCTATCACAAGTCAATATTTGAACTTTTTCTATGCAAGTTTTCTGATTGCTGGAAGGATTTTTACATTCATAGTTGGAGTTATAATACATACTATTATCAGAATAATTAGCATTATTTTTGTAATTGTCATTACAAATGTCACATCTGACAAGCGTTTCCTTCAACTGATCTCGGAAGCGGCGCCTAGGTGCACCAATAGGTTTCGTGCCAGCTTCGAGTTGAGAAATCAAGATTTGCTTTGGGAGTCTTGTTTCAGGCATCCTACTAACATGCCCTACCCAGTGTAAGCAATGACCTGCATTGACAGCTTCAATGCTTGGGAGGCCCATTCGCAGGAGTACTGATTCGTTTGACAAATAGAATATTTGCTGGTTTCTATGAAAGTGGCATTACAATTTTCATAGTTTTTGACTCTACATGAATGTTCATTCAGTGGTCTCATTATTTTTAATATATAATCAGTACCTTTTGTAATGGAAATGTGGATCTTGAATGTTGCTGGTCAGTTTTTTGTGCAGTGAAATTTTAACAATGATAATTTCAAAAAATAGGTTTAGAGATTATTATTATTATTAGGGCAGGAAGTTTAGTGCAAATTATGCTGCATTATGCAAATAGAGTTAACTATCTATGTGAATAAAACTAGCACAGAAAATTCAACACTATATACTCAGCACAGCTTTTTTCCACATTAAGAACTATTTTTTGTAAGAAATGTGGATTGCACTTAGTACTAAAATTTGCCTTATTGTTTGGAAGTCAAGCATTCTGGAGAGTTTACTTGTTGTTAAGGAGGAAGCCCATATCATATCAAGAGCTATAGCACTCTCGTCCAGACAAAAATCAAGCAAATTGAGACTTGAAAAACTGTTAATAGAAGATTCCACTATCTAGTTTTTCTTCAATTTTCTTCAGGAAAGCACTAGAGTTTCTTAAGTATTTGGCCAGTCTAGTACTAGGCTCTTATGAATCAGTTTCTTGTAGACAGCATGCATGAGAGAAAGGTATGTGAATGTAAATTATGCAGATGAATCAGACATTATGCAGATTATGCAGAAAAGCTTTACTTGCATAGAATTCCTTGCCCTAATCAACATACTTACTGAAAAAGATCAGTATTTTTTGGAGTTCAGTACCTTTGGGATAAACATTGGTTTTTGTAATTTAAGGAAGCAAAAGCTGGAGGAAGTTCATAAACTTGAGCAAATACAAGGTTCCAGAAACTGTGTAACATTTTACAGGGCATGGGAAGAGAGGTAGGGCTACATAATTGTTTGTTTGTGCTGTACTTTGATTCAATAACTTTTTTGAGCCTTCTAGTCTTACAGACTTCAATTGCATTTAATACCTCCTATATAAATATAAATAAATAAATAAATAAATAAATATATATATATATATATGTCTTTACCTCTTTGATGATCTTGCATGTGAATGCTCTTGTATTTAAATACTGTTTGTCATTTCAGGCAGTTTTTATTTATTCAAGCAGAACTATGTGAGATGAGGCAAGTGTAAATGCTATCATAATTTTGGATTTTTTCATCTTTGATTTGGAAGCCACGTTATGCTGCAAATTCTCTGTTAAACTCCCTGAGGGCTTATTGATATTACACATTCCAAAATGGGGGACTTACAGGGAATGGAACATTGTTGAAGGAGCTTACTATATTTCTAAAGCATGAGACACTTTTGAAGTGAAATACTCACTCTTTGCTATCTGTAAAATAAATATATCTAATTATCAGGCTTCTACATAAGTGTGAAACATGCTCCTTGGCCATGTCTACTTTTGAAATAGTGCATTTTAAAGGGGTCAGTTTCTTCACTCAGGACACAAACAGCATGTAAATTGAACAGAAGTCTCTCTCATAACCAATGCAAATTTCTAATGCAGAGACAGTTTGTTTTGGAATTGTCCCAACTATTCTATGACTTGAGGATGGTTGGTTGTATCAAGTAGACACTTTATTTTGACTTAATAGTAACGAACAGTAAGTAGTAAGAACAGATAGTAGCAACAGTGCAGACTAAGTTTAAAAGGGTGACAGATGTTGCACACATGAAAATAGCAGCAGAGCAACCAAAATTGACAATTTTATTAATAACTAGATTTGCATCTGCAGCGTTTTTGCCTGTAATGCATAGATTCTTTAATCAAATTTTTAATTTATGAATAGCATTGATAATGATGAATTGGAAAAGATCTCAAGTTAGCTTATTCTGCCACTATTCAAATTTTGAGCAAGGCTTGTTGAAGTTGGGGTTTATTACCATTTTTATTCCAGAAGGGAGACTTGACAGAAGGGGCTTACAAGAGAATCTACAGTACCTTCTACAGCATCTATAGTAATTTCAAGAAATGTTATCTGTGCTATGTCTGTATCTTCTATATGATAAATATTCGTGATTTTATATCCAACTTTGATTGTTTATTTATATCTTACTTTTTATCAGTATCGGACATCACTTACATATCACAGTACTTTTCTCCAAACATTGAATTAATCTCATACATAAAGTCTCTGAAGTCAGGGAAAATGTGCCTCCACTTTTTTCACATCTTTATTTTTCAGACTTTCATATTTCTCAATATGCAAGGAGCTGGAATAAAAGATATAGGATTTATATCAATGTTTCCCATCCATTTTCTTCTCTTTTGTGTCCCTTTTTGATCCATTTTTAGTTATTTTCTCTATTCATTCATTTGTCTTCATGTCATTTTCTGTTCATAGCAGTTAATTCTCATTCCATGTTTATTTTATATTGTTTCTGATTTTCAAGTTCTTTCATTTTGTCAGCCTAAAAGATTATGCTGAAAAGGTTGATTCCATTAGTGAAGATGAGATTTGGAACATCATTGTTGATCTTACAATGGTAGATGGCACTCTTCTAGTGATTCCCTATTTATTATGTACAGCCATAAATTTTTCCAAGCTATAGACGTCACCTTTTAGAACAGCATATGTTGGGCTCAATGCCTACATCAGGTCACGAGATGTAATGCTCGAAGCAAAACCATCCCCTCTGGAGATGCCTTCCAAGCTCCATAACTGGGGGGAGGGGGGAGATGGTGGAAGAAGAATCAAAAAAGCTTCTGCCTCATCAAAGCTATAAATTTCCCACATGTTTAATCCACTGATGGTTTTTTACTAGATGATTTGTTGTCTTATTTTTGCTTGATTTTTGTTGAAAGATTTTTTGCGTACAGTCCTGGTAACTCTTTTCAAGTTTATTATGGGAAGGTTAGAAAAATGGAACCAAGCTCTCGGAGTGAAGTACGAAAGGGAAAAGATTCTAAATACTGGATTTCTTACTTATTGGATTAAATATCTCCTATAATTTTGTATAGCACGTGTGTTTTTCTGTATTGTAGGGTTTGAAGCATTTACACGATCACAACTTTGTTCACATGGATATCAAACCCGCCAATGTTTTCCTCGGCCTAGATGGTTATTATAAAATTGGTGATTTTGGCTTGTCGTTAGATATCTCAAAGGTATAGTGTATTGTTATACCTGCTGGATGCTAGCTCTGATTTTCTAGTTCTCTAATCTCGAGTATCTAGTTCCGTGTCGGGAACCTATGGCTCGCGAGCCAGAACTGGCCCTTTTCAAGTCTTCATCTGGGTCTCTGACTCGCAGACAAATTTTAGCAGGCATCTCTTCAAAGGACTGCAAAACAGCGAATACTTCCATAACGGCTTTTCAAAGGTAACACTGGTGCTGTCTTCAAGTGTCATATAGCCCGAGAGAGCGTTGACCAAGTTAGTGTACAATCAGACAATTTTGGGGACCCTTGTGGTGCGACACCAATGCCCAATTTTATGGCTCTCATGAAAATACATTTCAAACTACGCGCCTCTCTCAACCTAAAGGTTTCCGGCCCTTGCTCTAGTCTCTAACCTCAAATTTATAATCTCTAACCGCTACTTAAGTAAAATGCCAATATATATATATATATATATATATATATATATATATATATATATATATATATATATATATATATATATATATATATATATATATATAACTACAAGAATCTTAAGTTTACAAGACATGTTTCGGATAATTCTCTATCCATCTTCAGTTGTTATACTAAGTTGTAAAATGGAACACACTAATAAATGTTGCAGAATCAATAGAAGGTGTAACGAAAATTAATAATTCGAATAATCAAGAGAACGAAAATCGTGAAAGGGCTAGAATGATAAGGAAAAATTGTAATGCTGAACCTGTTTGTTTAAGTTGGGCCCCTCCCACAAAATATGTAAATCATTGATCTTGCAGTTTCTTACATCACTGAGGGAAACACTAAGTTAACATTTTCTAAGGCTGAACTTGTCAAGATGTTTTCAATTGCTACTTCTCAAACTCATTTTCTGTTTAATGGTAAGGTGTTTGACCAAATCGATGGTGTTGCTATGGGCTCTCCTCTCACACCTGTCTTGGCTAACCTATTCTTAGGGCATCATGAAAAAATATGGCTTAAAAACTATCAAGGTCCTTCTAATCTTTTCTATCGACGATATGTTGATGATATCTTTTGTGTTTTCGACAATGAGAATGATGCTAAACTATTTTTTGACTTTATTAACTCACAACATCCGAATATCAAGTTCACTATAGAAAAAGAAACCAACAAGGTTCTGGCTTTCCTTGATGTGTGCATTGATAATAATGATCCTTCTTGTCTCAAAACTTCAACCTATCGGAAAAAGACTTTCACTGGATTGTCACTAATTTCTTCAGCTTTACTTCCTTCTCTTACAAAATAGGGCTCATCCGTACTCTAGTGGATAGAGCTTACAAGATAAATAATTCTCTCTTTTCATTTAATAATGATGTCAAAAAGCTCACACACATCTTCAAAAGCAATCAATTTCCTGAATATTTAATAAATAGGGTAGTTAAAACATATCTTGAAAATAATGTTAATTCTGCAAAATCCGATAATAATAATACTATCTACTTTAAGCTACCATATCTTCCCTTTTCCAATTTTGCCCAACGTAAAGTTCGCACATTAATCAAAAGATATTGCAGTAATCTTACAATCAAGTTAGCATTTTCCTCCTTTAAGATAAAAAACCTGATGAAAGTTAAAGACTCTGTGCCTAGATCGCTCCGTTCTTGTGTTGTCTATAAATTTACGTGTGCGGGATGTACTTCCGTATATGTTGGTGAAACGTGCCGACACATTTCAACTAGAGTTCGAGAGCATCTTTTCACAGATAAAAATTCACACGTTTATAAACACTTGCAAAGTTCTAAAATATGCAAAGATTCTTGTGATGAGAGCTGCTTTAAAGTCATAGACTCAGCTAAAACATACAATCAACTCAAAGTTAAAGAGGCTTTACATATTTTGTGGGAGGGGCCCAACTTAAACAAACAGGTCCAGCATTACAATTTTTCCTTATCATTCTA
>OLMO02000009.1:9133435-9203194 GCA_900291935.2 Cassiopea xamachana | reverse complement strand
GTGTATTTTACTATCTGGAAGTAATGCTATCCAATGTCATTTTTTGGGTGTGGCTCCCTAAGATATTTTCGACCACACCCAGTTTTACAAAGACTTGCCCCCCCAGCGAAAAATACCACGAGCCGCCACTGACCAACAGACAATTTTCTTTCTCTGTAGACAGTTACATAATGAGCAAGTAGAATAGTTGATGCGGTGTTCGTATGTGTGCGGTAGGCTAACGGCTCGATTGACAACCTGTTGGTGACAATAACGAGAAAAGGAGGCGAAGAAGGAAGTGGCTTCTCCATTTCTAATTTCAGTGTCCCAAGATGAATTTCCTCTCTATCAAGCACTTCCCAAATGTATGGAAGTAAATTTAATTTAATTTCATTTTTGGGAGGATGGTCCTTCAGCAAATGCTGTTTTCCAAGGGGTTCTCCATTAATGTTACAGTTTATTTAATGAAAGTAAAAGCAAGGCAGATAAATTCTATAATTAAAATACAAAAGGAAATTTCTTAAATAAAAGTATAAAATCAAATGTAAAATTGAGGAACTTTAGAAGCACCCCAGTAATCTAGGTACTATTGCTGTCCAAAAGTGGCAATCATGTTAAGAGGGAATCAGGCACATTCATTACATGATACTCTTTCTACATGATACTTTTCCTTTCTCGTTTTGTTTTGTATTTGAGATGATTTATCTATTTGCAGAGTTTCCAAGAAGCAGCGAATGAGAGCATATGATAATGATGTACTGTGGGCAACAAATTGGCAGAAAGCGCAACAATTATAGAGCCAACCCACTCTTGTGAACCCTGATGTGCTATGCGGTAACGGAGGAGATGGAACACCTCTCAGTTTTGTCATTTGAATGATCGATTGTCTTGTTAGCTATTGAGGCTATTTCACGGATTTTTCTATCAAGACTATCGTTAATTTTTTTATCATATCATCATTCAGCATTGTTTTAGGAAAACAATAGTAATCAGTGCTGTAATTAATTGTAGTTAATCATAATCACTGCTTGGTGTCCCAAGAGAGAGTTAATTAAATGCCAGGCAGAGGGGTAACATTGGAGTTATCTGCGATCTTACATTAATATCTTACAGTGATATACGAAGCGCTGCTGTTAGAATATTCAGACTTACTGTAGAAGTACTCTCCAGTCCTGAATAACAGGAGGTGGTACATTAGGGGAGGGTTGGAAAAAGTGTAAAGCTAAATAGCAGGGAAGTCGCAATAACAGCTCCTTACATACTTGCCAACATACTAAAATTGTTTCCATCCTCCTCTCTCAATGCCACCATCATTGGTACAGCTTTCCGCTACGTTTTCATTGCTTTTGAGAGCAATATCTCTTTGTGCGCTCATATAGCAACGTAGATTCTAAGTCTTGGCTGGACGATGCTATCTTGGATCAAAATTAATAAGCGGGGGTAAAGAATGTCATGATTTTACATTTTTTCAGAAATATTAGTCCGGGGAGGGGAAGTCTATTCCGGACAGGAGAGTAACTGGATGGTTGTTTGAATAATGTTTCCTTCCTTTAGGTTTCAATATGCTTCCATGCTTAGTATGAATGAAAGGATGCTCTTGTGTGTTTCTCTAGGCAATTCTTGATGCTTTATTATTTGTTTTTCTAAACATGCGATTCATCTGCATAGCAGGACCATATAATTCTTTTTCTTACTCTAATTCCATTTACTTGTGACTTGTGTTTGGACCTAATTTTTGAGACATTTTTCTTCCAGTCAACTTAAGTTGTCACAATATTTTAACGCATTGGAATAGGGACTGTCTTTCGAAGTTCTTTTGCTCGAAAAGACCTTTGCAGTAAGTGACCCTGCATGCGCTAGTTGTCTACAACATATAGCCTATTACCTGCAATCTGTAATGAACAAACCATTGCAAATAGAGCTCATTAGTGATGACGTCATATAAATATATTTTTAGAATTTTCGTATTTTGACAACGTGAAGTGAAAGCGCACCTCAAAGTAGGCATGTGCTGACAATTTTAAGTGAACATTGTCAAAATGGACTGAAATACGACCATTTGAAGACAGAAAGCTTGCCATACAAACCCCTGTACTTTTCTCCTGGTTCTAAACGTTTAGAACCAGACTCACAATACAGTGATTTGATAGGAACTATGTCAGCATTTAATTGCCTATATCTCGTTCATTATTTTTCTGATCGAGCTGAAATTCGTCTGTATTAGCTATTTCAAAGTGCTTTTTCAGAATTTAAAGCCAAAATCAAAATATCTGGAAAATAATATTTTCGTGACGTCATACTAATGACCTCTATTACCAGGGGCGTATCATAAATCGTTGAAAATTGTTTGCACAAAGAAAAAGTAGAAGAGCTGTCTGCAATATACAAAGGAAAAATTATTTGCTTGAAAATCTTTTACTATTTATTTACATTTGAAGAATATTATTAGTACAGCAGGATAATTTTGACAAAGCGTTTGCCTAGAAAATCCAAACAAACTATTTTTCCGTTTGGAAAAGTGATACCCTTTGGTAGTGTCCTAATGGTTTCTATTTAACAATATGCAGAGGTATTTTCAAGAAGTGCTGTGCGCATGTGCGGAGAAGATTTGAAAGTCCAGTCCAAAAATCTTTTCCGCAACTCTATGACGCATGCTCCAATAGTTCCTGTTCCTTTAGGCATTTCATCAATTTGTTGTTTTTCAGGGCAAGTTGTTATTGTTGTCTTCTGTTTTGTTTAGTTTAAGCTCGTTTTTATGAGTTTGTTTATTTTAGAAATTGTGTAGCGACATCAGAGTCTTTTTCTTCAACATACTGTTTCCATGAGTAATTGAAGCCCTAGGTAAAAGATAAATGTCTGGATACTATGACATATGGATGTCTTTTGTAAAGCAAAAGTGAGGCATTAAGGTTGCCATGAGGGATCATTCAAGAATTAGATAACGGAAAAATTGGCATGTTAACCCCCCCCCCCCCATCCCATTTAAGAACTTGTCACACTCTACTTCCGTATTTCTGAATCTTTTTTCTGCTGTTCCCCATTGGCTATAATACAATGGAAGCGATTCTCCCCTTGCTAGAATAAACTAGCACTAGCCATGTATGGATCAAGTCTAGATGGTATCATTATACGTCAATTTACTATTCAATATAGTGATATATTCTTTATTTTCTGCGATCGATGATGGTAGCTTCCAAGCTCCCCTAAAGAAATTTATGTTTCCCCCTAGGGAAAATTCTCCCAGATTGTGAGAGACAGCTATAGTTTATATAGTCACACTTCTTTGTAACTTATCATTTTTGCATGAGATACCGTTTCTCCCCCCTCCATTAATATAACTTAATGCAGCATAGCAAAAGACAAAAGTTAGTCAAATAAAATATGAATAATTGAATAATATGATACAAATAGTCTGTTGGTACTAAAGAACGTTACTCAGAGTATGAAACGTCGGATAGTGACCGAAAGGTTAACCGAAATATAGCCAGATGTGGTTACATGTGATAGGATGCGTCTAATTGGCCCCAAGAGTGGCCAATTAGGACCTATTAGCCATTGTTTAGTGGAAGAGTCCTAATGAAAAAACGAACTCTTTTCCTCTACACAAGGCTATATATTTCGGTTATCCTTTCGGTCACAATCCGACGGTTCATATCTGACGAGTGTCGGACGATAAAAGCTTTCAGTGTGTCAAAAGATTGGTGCTGTTTTTTCATGCTGTATTATGATATAATGTAAGATGATATAACACAATGTAGAACGATTCTACATACAACAAAATATGGTATCCATAAGCTTTCATTTAGGTTCTTGGCTTGATGTATTCTTAAAATTAAAATTTCTTCCCATTTCCTCATATTGCTATGGTGTGATTCTCAGTTTCTACCATCGGTGGCTACACATTTTCTTGAACGATTATAGGTATAAGCATGGCTCGTGCAGGTCCTTGGATTCCCTGAAAAGTGCTTGAATTTCAAATGTCATTTCAAGGGCACTTGAAACTCCTTGAAAATGAGAATGTTTCCTTGACAATTGATCAAACTCCTTGAAATTTGTGAATGCCTACTGTTTAATTCGTTCACAACAATAAACAAACAAAAAATGCTGTAAAGAAATATCCGAAAGAACGTTTATGGAAAATCGTAGAAGAAAACTCTTCATATTCCAAGAAATGTCTCGTTTTCGGTATGTTAGGCTTCCTGTTATTCACAAATGCACTGTGAATGTCAGTTTAGAGATCCTTCAAAATTTTTATTTTAGTCCTTGAAAAGTCCCCGAAAACTCCTTGGATTTGCATAGCAAAATCCTGCACGAACCCTGTATAAAAACATTAGAGCTGAAAATAACTAAAAGCAAAGAATGGTTACTGTTAGGTGCCTAATAGAAAAGGATTTTGAATAAATGGGGGGCTGGAAATAACCTAAAAGCCTAATAAACCGGGAGTTTAGAGTAAACATGGGGGTTGGACAATGATCAAAGTAGCTTCTCTAAAAACTACCTTGGTTGTTGAGAGCTTCCTAAAAAGCATAGGTGGGGGAGTGGTAAGAATTAAAGAATCAAGCCAGGGATGTGCCGATGGGGGCGAGGAGGGCGCGATATTTTCAAATTTGCAAGAAAGGTGGTCAAAAGTCAGCCGTGCTGCAAGAGAGTTAGCCACAGTATTTTCTTTAAACCAACAGTTGGTCAATTCGTCAAAACGCCCCCTCCCCCCAACAGAAGGTGTCTCGGCACATCACTGTCAATATTGCCAATGTTAATCTGAAAGTGGTATTCAAGTGTATAACTGGAAAAGTAAAAATTGATGAAGTTTGATTCTTGCATTATTCTTAAAGTACTCATAGATGTAACTGTTAGAATTTTCGTTTTAACAAGTTGTACAGAGAGATCTAACAAAAGGCTCAAATTCAGCTTGGTTGACTTTTTGCTATTCAATTTTTCTGACACTGTC
Organism: Cassiopea xamachana; assembly: GCA_900291935.2. Lineage (NCBI taxonomy): Eukaryota > Metazoa > Cnidaria > Scyphozoa > Rhizostomeae > Cassiopeidae > Cassiopea > Cassiopea xamachana. The sequence continues at coordinate 9,198,267 of OLMO02000009.1, read as the reverse complement.
TTTGTTCAGATAAGACGTATGCTTATATTTGCATGTAGGAGACCTCTCAACTCTCCCGGTTTTGACTGCTTTTTCCCGGTCTCCCGGTTTATATATTTTTCTCATGGTTTTGAGGACGTCTGCTAGCAGCAGTAAATGGATCTCTCGCTGCCAATTCATTGGTTTTCAGACATCTCCTTTGACTTTTGTGCAATTTATTTAAGAGATTTTCCCATCTATACTTGTTATAATGGTCACATTGACTTTCCACATGGCAGAAAGATTTTCTGTCAGTGCTTTCTGAGTAACAAAAACCGATAGAAATTAATTTAATGAGACTTCTCATGATCATTTTTGTCAAAAACAACTTGTCGAGCACTGCATTTTATCTTGTATATTTATTCTCTTATCAACTGTCTGTGATCTCCCGGTTTTTGACCAAATCTCCCTGCGTTTTTATAGGAAAAGTACAGAATCTCCGGGTTTTCAAAAGTTTACGTTGCTATGATGTACTGTCTGGTTTTTTTCACTTGTTTTGAAAGCAGACAGCACTTGAAATAGAAACAACGTCATATATTTGAAAGCATCATGGGAAGGATTGTCAGTGGCCTACTTGCAAAATGGAGGTTGTAGACATGAAGCAATCACAGTACAAAATGCTGGTTAAAGATTTGCCTGAGAAAATCGTGAAGAGCATCTCAATGCATTTAAATCCCAAAATGGTTTGCGGAGGTGATTGGAAGAGCCTTGCGGGCGAGTTTGGAATGAAAATGCTTGAGATACTGAACTATGAAACAGTGCAGGATCCAACATTGGCGGTTCTAAGTGCTTGGTGGAGTGATGTAGGTGATAAGACTGTTTCACGATTGATAGATATAATGGAGAAAATAAAAAGAGCAGATGTTGTTCGAATTCTGGAACCTTTTGAATATGTTGGTATGTTCTCAGTGGTTTGACATTTGCATTGTTTTTGTAGTGCAGATAATTTTCGTTTATGGCCAGGAAGTAAATTGTGCTAAGTACGTTTTTTATAGTGTTTGTAAATAACCCTACAAGAATATATCGTACTCTGTGTGTAAACATTTAGTGAAGATACTCGTCTTCCTATTTGATCTTGCTATTTTGTTTTTTCACTGCCACACGTGACATAGCGCCGTATAAAGGGAACAGCCAGGGGCACATTCCGTGTAAAGCTCACGGCAGATATACACCAATAACGCCCCAGTCTAAGTTGTTTAGATTTACCGGTGAGTCGTATCCCCAATGGAATTTTCACACAAAAACGATTTATTGGAAGTTTACTCTTGCACACCTCATAAACAATGATCCATTCAGAACAAAATAGACAAACCCTGGTGTGTACAGAAAGGACTGCATCCGCTGGAAGCCTGTGTAACTGCACACCTTGGAATCTAAAATCCGATTTCTGAACTAGTTTCACATCTACTTACTGTACTGTCATTTCTCATGTACTTCATTTTTTGAATGTTGCGAGAATAGTGGTGTGCAACATTTGATTTATCAGTATTTGGTCTGATTTTGCTTTCATGTACATGCTAATTAGTAATACCTGATAAGGCATCATGCTAATCGCCATTTCAAGAAGCAGGTAAGAAGTATCTCACACCATCACACCACACACAACTTCACTCCTTGCAGGCACCCTCACTTTGTGCAGGCCAAATCTATCCAGCCAACCAAAACTTGTGCTTGATCCCATAAAATGGCAGATGTTTCAGTTTAGGATAAATCCAAATCTGTACCTTCCCAAGAAATAGAGCATGGTGGACTAAACTGCTGAATCACCCTATTTTAATTTTACCAACATTCTAACCACCTTGTACACACCAATTATTTGGTCATGTTCAGTTATGTATAGATAGATAGATGAATAGGCAGCTTCACTCCTTGCAAGCAGCTTGTGCCAGACATTATTATTTTCTTAAGTCTCAATTCATTTTATTTTCATTTCTTTGGCGTTTATCCACTAATTCCTATCATCATACATGAGTAACAGTTAGAGTGTCAAAATTTATAAATCTGCTACAATACAAAAGAAAAAAGGAAGTGAATCAATTCACCTATACAGACCAGACTGCATTCTAGGCCCTCTTTGTGCCAGATTTGTGATGAGCAAGAACCATTGCAGACACTTGCCAATGGTAATTTGGCGAGTTTTATCAGCAGTGATACCAAGTTTGCTTAATTTTTACCAGCTTAAATTGCGAGCCATTTTTGCTAGGTTAAAATTGGGTAGAACCTGTGGTTCCAGAATGTGTGTTGGTGTGCAGATAGGTGCATGCAGACAAAGCTGCACCCACCTGCAGACATCAAAAGGTTTTGTTGAACACTGGAGGTGCGCATTTCACCACACGCCTTACTCTTGAAAAGGAGCCAAATCATGCTCTTTCACAATCAAGGCATGCATGTTGATAGAATATTTTGCCACAAGGTGCACAATAGGCCATGCACCTGCAAAAATCAGTATGTAGAGGCCTGAATTCAAATGCAAGCTTTGTATACATAAATATAAAGTTGATATTGAAAGCACATTGTGCTTGATCATTAGTCTAAAATACAAAACTGTCAAACTCAATAGCAAAGGATCCAAGTGCTCATGTGATATATAATAGACCAAAATATGCTGAAATTGATAATATCTCTGAACTCTGCATGTGGCATTTGAAATGGAATGTTAATAAAAATAATACCATATTTTAACAGGGTAATTCAATCAGCTAAAATGAAGCTGCTATCAATGGAAGCCCTGTTGAAAAATATAAATAGATCTAAATAGTGTAAATACCTTAAACATAAAGGAGATAAAAATATAGAAATAAATAAGACTTATAAAAATATAGTATATCAGTGTTAAAATAAAAGCAGTGTTTAATCCTTGAATGTTTGTTAAAGCACTCTTGAAATTTATGCAAAATTTTTCAGTTTTTATGTGTACTGGTAGTGCATTAAAAATCTTTGTTCCGCTGTAATAGATCCCTCTCTTTCCACTTCTAACTTTTGGTATCCATAAATCAGTACTGTTTTGTCTTGTTGTTTTGGCGTGGTCTAGTCTCCTGAAATAGTTATTGAAAACACTTGGGCCTGTTCCATATAAGCGTTTTGTATAGAAGTGTTTCTTGTAAAAGAAAATGTAGTGAAATTTGCTTCTTTGTTTCCACAGAAATTTCACAACACCAAAGTCAGCCTTCTGGTGAGGAAGCTATTGAGGACTCATCCAAGTCTGAAGCAACATCCACTTCCAGGCCATCAAAGCTACCTCTGGTTACTGGATTCACAAATGGCACTGAGAAGCATAGTGACTTAGATGATCTTAATTCAATGGGTAAGTATTCAGTTTATAATCATTGCCAGTCATCGCAATCAATGATATTGTTATCACCCTGATCAGTATCATCATCATTATCAAGTATTACACACTAGAATTTAGGATTTAGCTGTGAATCTAAGACAGACATACAAGTAAACCATCCGCACTATAGGTACTATTTCATCTTTTCAAAAGACACATTTGGCATGCTTAAGGAAGTTAGATTAGAAAATAGTCATGAATATGTTGTATTAAGTATATCTCTACCACTACCATCATATCCACTTACCATTTTGTCTCAAATAGAAGCCACAGCTATTTGTTTTTTGTATTATTTAGTGTGGTTTCTATTTGAGGGCAGCTTCTATTTACCGCATTTCCCTGTTGTTAATTCATTAGATGACATTGTGTAGAAACTTTTATTTAATGAGTCAGGTTATAATGTTATAATGGGCTAGTCAGCAGATAATCATGGTTGAAAATGGGCTCATTTCAGTTCACTTTTGAAACCATTGCATCACATATGAATTTTCTTGAAACATTATGAAGTGTTTTGGCTTTTTCTTCATTCCTGTCCAAAAACTGCAGCTTATATTTGAGGGTGGCTTGTATTAACTATTTTTCATCTTATCTGAGGCTTGTATTTGAGAGCAGCTTGTATATGAAGCTTGTATATGAAGGTGGCTTCTATTTGAGGAAATATGGTACTTTCTGTTCTCTAGTAAAGAAAAGTGTGTAACATGCTTGATACATTGAGAATGCAATTGTGATATTAAGTTTGTAGTGCAAGTAGCCAACTTTCCACTCCCTATGATGTATTAGGAGGTTTATAATTGTGAAGTAACCATAGTTAAATGCATGCATAATTTTGTAGGTATTACTATAATAGCAAATTATCATAACAGACTTGTCAACTCTCCTGGTTTTGCCAAAGACTCCCAGTTTTGCCGCCCTCTCCCAGACCCCTAGTTTTGTTATTTTTCCTGGTTTTGAAGATGTTTTCTACTAGAAACCAACAGATCTCTCACTGCTATTATTTGATTTTCTGACATCTTATTTGATTTTTGCACAATTTGTTTTAAAGTTTTCCACTTTATAGTTATGGTATAATGGTGATATTGACTTTCCACTTGAAAAAAAAACTTTTTGTTGGTACTTACTGATATACAAAAATATGCTAAAAGCTATTATGGAAAGACTTCACATGATTATTTTTGCCATTATTTGTTTGCCAACCACAACATATTATCAGGCATATTTATTCCCTTTGCAAATTCCTGTGATCTCCCTGTTTTTGACCAAATCTACTTGTTTTTCTCAAGGAAAAATCTAAAATCTCCAGGTTTTGAACATTTTTGGTTGACAGGCCTTCATTGTCAATCATCATCTTGTCTTTCCCATTTTGCCCCCAAAGGGGACCTAGGACTGACACTGGGGTCAGTTTTTGCCTGCCATTTCTTTAAAAGAGGTGATCAAGTCAGCTATACTCAATCCACTGTAACTCTACTAATGAACAATTTCCTACTAATAAACAATTTCTTTGATGCTACAAACATAAGCAATAAGATTTTGTTATTGAGTAAATAATTTTTCATTGATTATTGACTGGTTTTTCTTTCATAAGTCCATATAGCACAAATAGAATCTCAAATGGCTAGAGTCACATGATGTTGCAAGGGCTTGTCCTAGGAGACGTATTAAAAAATCTTGCACTAGTATAGGGATTTATTCAAGGGGGGCCAATTTTAGCATTTAAAGTATTTGTTATCAAAGCAAGATTTTGTCATTTGCTCAAGAAATTTGTAGAGTGCTATATGTTTTCCTATGCTCAATTACGTATGGGATATTCTCTAATCTAGGTGCTGTGGCGAGCAAATGTGAGCCAGTTGAGAATCTTTTTGATGAAAAAGGTAATCTTATTTTGCTTTTACTTTCTTACTTAGTTTCAGCCTTGCTTGGTTTCTGTCCCATTGCTATAGTTTGGTCGTGTTTTGTTACCATGTAGTATCTTCATAAGATTATCTATATTTTGCATATGAAAAGTAGCAAAATCTATTGCTACTAAGAATTGCTACTAAGTGAGTTCTCAATACAAGCAAGGTATGCCAATGTAATATTCTGTTAGTGTTTTTTCCAGTGTGGTAAGAAAGTATCAGTACCATACTGTTATAATGCACACAAAATCACAAGATGAAGAGAAACAGTAAATACTATCACAACATTTCATTTTTTAACAATTTTGAGTTCCAATTTCCATTCTTGACTCTTCAAGTAATTCAAAGTCATTGCATTTCACTCCAAAAGCCATTTACTTTATTCGTTATTAATCTATTATGTAAATTTTGTGAAACTCTAATCTCTGCATACCTGTTGAATGTGAAAATAGATTTTTAGAAGTTCTAAGTATCATATGCTTTTTCTTTACACATGACATGTACAGCAGTGTATTGGATGATGATTTATTAGTCATCATTGTTTATAGTTTGTACTAGGGTTAACCATTTTCAGCCACTAATGGAACATTTCTAAGCTAAAATCTGTATGAAACCCATCTATAGACAGGGGTGCATCAATTAGTTGCATTAGTTGCACTTTTCAACAAGTGTTTATTGAGTTGTTTTGGCTAAGTACTTGGAACTTATAACTTATGACCCAATGTCTGCAAAAGCTCCCATTTATCCCACTGTGCCCCATCCCCTGCTTATTAGTTTTGGCTCAAAAAATTTTCAAAACAAGTTCCAGTCAGATGTTTTCCACAAATCTTCCTATGTGTTAGCAATATTTTTGTGCACTTTACATTCTCACAACCATAGTAGATTTCAAAGAATTTTTTCTATTCCCCCCTGCTTGTTATTCCAATCCACAGCAATTAGACACTTAAGAGTATGGAAAGCAAAAGTGTCCTTTTCAAAATGCAATAGAATCCTTTTCAGACATTGATATAATACAACAGAGCTCAAATAAGCTCTATAGATAAACAATATATGATCAAAAGAGAGCTATTTGCATAATTGTGAGAAATATTTCCACTACTAAAGGATGAAACAACAATGCTCCAAAGGGGTGCCTTGGATCCCTAAGAACTATCTGTTCTAAGCAATGCCCCCATAGAGGTGCCTATGCTTGTTGGTTTCTATTAAATCCTGTTGGCCCCCTTGGCCCATTACTGTTCCAGCTTCCCCTATTTTTACCCTTTGTAAAATAGTGTTTCACATAAGAATTTTGAAGTGATTTAAATATATTGATATTGCAGCATTTGCCTTTGCTGGAGACACATCGCTTGATCCAGATTCACAAGATGAATTAGATGACGCAAGGGGTGAGTATCACTAACACTACTAAAACATTAATTGTTAAACTAGCTGCTTATATACAGGGTGTCTGCCAAATCTGGAGAGTCGGAAATTCGGAAAAAATCAGGGCCTAAAAATATCAGGGAAAAGTTAGGGAATTTGATTAGTTCTAGAGACAATCAAGGAAATGTCATTGACATTGTTTGCTTAAATTGTAAAGAAAGTTATTTCTTCAATAAATATATTTGCTAATATGTTCAAAAACTAGCAAGAAGACAAATTCTAAAAATAATAAAATTGTTGGTTTTCTTTTTATTTGAATTTAAGACAAGCTTGTTTTCTCAAATAAACTAAGGATTGCCTAATTAGGCCTGCACTGTGTTAAATGCAGTGTGTGGTATTTGTTCAGGGTTCATGTTAAATTAGAGAAACAGGATAGAGATCTAGGAAACATCAGGGGAAACTCAGGGAATGGTACTTCTCTGATTTGGCAGACAACCTGTCAATTTTTTTGTTCCTCAAATCCCTTGCACTTTGGAGCAGCATGATTTGTTTTTTGCAAGGATAAATATTAGGTATGAGGGTCTCTAGATGTATTTACAGACTTGAAAGACACCGCAAACTATGGCTTGGTTTTATATATTCTCAAGTAAATATCATGAAATCTTGTGTGACATTGTTTCTTTTTGTTGTTGAAATTTTATAGTACTTATCATTTATGATGTTTTGTAGATATTATTTTTCATCATGATAAGCATTTGCTTTTTAGCAGACTAGAGTAAATTTAAATACTTTATCATTGAGATGGAAATTAGGAAAATAGCTTCTTATCCCAGTTTAATTGTGCTACCATAGCATTGTTGTTACTGAGCTGCACAACTGCAATGACAAGCATTGCTCAGTTGTCGCTCAAGTTTTTTTCTCTAGTTAAGAGAGTATTGGTTGGATGGCAGTGTTAAAACATGTTTTTCATGCAATGTTAGACTTTGTGTGCCAATTATCAACAACTGGACAAACAGATTCCTGTTGTTTGCCACTCCTTTGCTGCCAGCTCTAGCATTTTTGTTAGGTCTTCACAGTTAGTCAGTGTGCTTCTGAGCATTCATTAGCAAAACTGACCGACACATTCACCACAATGATGGAGTGGTCTGGCCAAGTGGTTGAGGCACAGCATGTCAAATCTGCAATTTAACAACTTATCTACTTGACATTCCATTCTGGTCAGCTCATTCATTCACTTTAGGCCAGCAGTCAACTCATTTGTACATCCTTTTAAATTGGTAAGTGTGTATAAAGGTAGGTTCTAAGAAAGTACACACATAAATTAGATCACACATCAGGTGACCAGTTTCCACAATTTTCACCCAGCTATAAGACATTCAAATCTTACTAGCCAATTCACTAACTATATAACTACACATTTAACAAACTCTCTGGCTTCAGCCTAGATGTTTCTTAATATTTCATCAAATCCAGCCTTAAATGTTTCTTAAATTTAAAGACTTACCATGACAAGTAAGGCATGTACTGGATGTTAATTTTATTTTCTTTCTAGTTTAATCAAAGATTTACTTGTTAAAGCAGTTCTTTCAAGTTATTATTTAAAACTCAGCCTGCCTGTGTTTCTTAACCCATGTTTCTTGTAGACATTTTTCCTCTAACAAAAATGTGTAACTAGCCAACAAACAACTACCGTGTTTGTATCTGAATCTCAAGCAGTTGTTTTTGTATGCTATCCAGTTGGTTGTTTGGTAAGATTTCCTAAGGTCTGCTGGTTTCAAAGGCAACCCCAGCATTATAGTTACTTGGCATTCATGCTATGATGTAGTTTACACAAGTGCTAGAAGGTGTTGAGAAATTGTGAAACATTTTCTCCTGTTTAGCATTTGCATTATCAAAGTGATTTATATGCTCAACAGCTTTTGTGGAAGTGCATCAGGCCATCAAAGAGCAAGAGCATTCGAAATATTTCCACCTAATTGAGAGAACACTTAAAATGGGCCTGATGTTCATAGAAGCAAATAAGTACCAAGTGATGTCTTCATATTTTACCACTTTTTTACCATTTATATGTATTCATAATATGAAACACTGATATAAGTAATTTTTTCATGGTCAAGCATAGGTATCTACTTACCATTTTCAATTTCAGCCATTTTCAGATATATACAAGTATCCTCAACAAACCACTCTAGTGCTATGAAATTGATTTCCTACATATTGTCTGGGTTTGCTTTCCCCTTGGTGTGCACAAGCTCAACAGAGGATAGATAGGCAGAATGTTAGAAAATTCCAGAAATGTTGAATAATTGGCTGAAATCCATACCTTGAGCACTTGCAAACTCTTATTTGTATCTCCAAGTTATCAGATGTCAGCATAAACTATGTTTCAAAAACTCCTTGAAAACATCAAATTGTATACACCTGCTCCTAGTTTCAAGAGCTTTTTGACATTTTTGGTTGGTGGTTCTTCTGTGACCCATTTGCAGTTTTATACCATTTTTGATTCTGTGTGTAGCTATTGTGTAAATTAAAGGAGATGTAATTTAGAAGCTGCTAAATGGTAGTTTTTCTGAAGTATCTGGACATTAATTTTTGCAAAATTTTGCACTCAGATCTAAAATGTCATAAGTCATTATTTCAAAAACAAGTTTGCCACCAAGGATGAAATTTTGCCGGGTGTTTTATGTCATGATACCTATACATGTTATGGAAATCAATGGTAATAGACATCTATTTGGTTACATGAGCTGGAATTGCCCAAATGGAATTCAGAGGTGCGCACTCTTTGAAGTAGTAGCTTTCTCTTACGATCATGAAGCGCATACTAAATTTCAGTCCTCAAAATTCTAAAACAACAACAACACACCAAAATCTTTACATTCTCTCCATCTGTCAATACCCTCTTTCCCCATGTTCACCTTTACAAATGAGTTTCTGAAAAAGGTTCGTTCAGGGTTGTTTTGATGGAAATCTTGGATGCAGAAGTGGAGACAGGCTACAGAGGAGCTAGAACATTTCTGGGAATGTTTTAGTTATGATTCTCAATGCCTATTTTTGCTTTTTTAGGAATGTATCATGGAAGGGGATCAAGAAGTAGGTTTAAACATAAGTCATTACAGTCATTTGTGACCATTAAAGTCAGTTTGTCTGTTGTGTATTGTAAATGTTTGTTAATTGTTAAGAAAGTAATAAAAAGACCTCTTCTACTTAACAAGTATCTTTTCTGTTTCATTTTGTGATATATTAGTATTTTTGATAGCAGTATGTATGTATGTATGTATGCATGATACACACACACATATGATCACTGATCACTACAACACAATCGCTTTATCTTGAGTCCTGAATAGACGGGGGTTGGAATAGTAGGGGGGTTGGAAATCTCCTGAAAGCCCAATGAGCAGAGGGGATGGAATGAATAGTATGTGTGGAAAGTTTCTCTTATCAGGTGCATTACATGAGTTTAGCAAATAGTTTCAACAATATGCAAAATGAAAAACTCCATTTCTCACGATGCAAAGTACAGGCAAAAATTAGAAACATAGGGGTAACTAGTAAGTTTTTCTTTTGTGGATTTATAGAAAAATTTTTAAGGAGAGGGACGTTTATTTGGGACTCAGGAGTTTGTTTTTAGAGAAACATGGCTACTTAGAACTCCTACTTATTACCTCATCATATTTTCAATTATGGATATGTTTCAATTATTTACCTACGTCAGTTATTGACGCATTTTTGCCTTTCTCTGCAGCAAATCGCAAGACTGCAACATCAGTTCAAACTCAAAGTAAGTTTAATGCAAGCATTATGAAAGTTTTAACAGAATTATAGTTTTAATTGCTTCATATAAGTCAGTATTTATTATACTGTATAGTCAAGCATTTGGAGTTGGAAGTTTGAGTGTAGAATCTCTTGACAAAGATTTTTGGAGGGCAAATATGCTTCATTAAACAGTGCTGAGGGCAGTTTTTATTTCAGGGATAGGAGTCATATCCACAAATGTACTTTAGTTTGCATACTTGACGGAGCTTGCTCAACCCTTTTCCTGTTGCATTCCTTTCTGTAATTACCCTGCTATAGTGGCATTCCCTGTAAATGTTAATTTAAATTTCCGTAATTCCTCAGTGAAAATCTATTCCAATGAAGATCATCATGTTTTGTAATTTTGAGATGTATTTTGTGATCAGGTGCATTAAACTGTTTTTTGCATCCAGCTTCCAATTTTTGCACCTATTTTGATCAACTAGGATGACATACGCATAGACGTAGGAACCGGGGGCACGGGCGAATGTACCCCAACTTTTCACAAATGTTTTTGCTAGATGCCCTTTCGCAGCTTACAGAGTTTCTCTCATGGCAAGATTTCCTTTTGCTTCTACTTTTGCTGCCTATGCTAATAGTAGATATTGTTTACTTGTGCACAGAAAGAAGGCGATGCTAAGAAGCACCAAGTCCTCTCATTTTTTAATCACTGAGGAAAATTACAAATTACAAACGCAGTAGTAACAGCTAACTTATTCCCAGTGTCAGGTTTTTATTTTGAATTCGTGGCTACTCTCGCAGCTTAAGTTTAGCCTGGGAAAGGTTGTAAACACGTTTGACTTCCATGAGACATATAGGATGGCCATATCATTTTTATCAAACTTGTTGTTTACTATTGTATATTTCTCTAATTATGGCTATATCTTATGTTTTTAGTTCCAAGTCCAACGGTTGCAAATGACGCTCCATTGTTTCCATCCCCTGCAGGTAGTGGCACGTTTTTCTTAGTCTTTTTCATGATTGAACTCACACTAGATTTTGATACGAGTTGAGGTGTTTGAAGATTGACCAGTACTTATACAAATTCCCTGGTAATATTTCAACAATTCAAAAACAGTAATGAGCTGAGAGAGCATTGTGTGTGAAAAAGCGCTGTAAGTTTTGCTGGTACCGTAAACGCTTACTCTCAGGTGCCAAATAAACGTTTCCCCCCCCGCTTACTAATTTTTCAATTTTTTTCCAACCCCCCGGACATTATTAGGACCCCCCGTTTGTTAATTTTAAAGAAATTGACTTTCTTCACAAAGCCCTTATTTCATTTCCTTTTTTTGTTAGTACTATTTACGCCCAATTTTCATACTGCTGTATATATTTTAGTTTTATACTTTATGACAACCTGTTTTTGCTCTTTACGTCCTTGCATAATCATTTAAAGCTTTTTCTCAAATTCCGACTCCCGTTTATTTTGACTCCCCGTCTATCAAATTTTGGAATTTATTCCGACCCCCCTGTTTATTGTAACCCCCCCCGTTTATTTGGCACTTGAGAGAAGATAGGCGACCCTGAGAGTTTATAAAGTTCTCAAAAGTTTTGGAAATTTAGCTGCATGTCATTATTTTTCGGATTCCTGTGTGTCCCGCCAATCTCAATATTGCTCTGCTCTTTAGTACAGACTGAGCGTTTACTAGAGCATTTACGGTGTCTGAGAAATACTTTTAAGCATTTAAAATTTCAGAAGAGCATTGATCAATCCACTCCAAAAAGTCCATTTACTTCCCTCAGAAAACAAATTTGCCGCAAACGCTTTAATAATTTTGTTATTTGTCATGTAATTTCGACTGTTTTCGCGATTTTTCTGGTAGTATTTTGTTATGTAGGTTACTGTTTGATACCTCATTCAGAAATAGAATTATGAAACTTTTAAGTTTCATGGATACCTCTCCTTAGTATGAAATATAGTAGAGCAAATAAAATGTTTTAAGCACCACTTTGGAAATGTTATCAAGCAAGAAATGCCAGAACTAGTAGTTGTTTGGTTGCTGAAAATTATCGTATGTTAAGCTTGGAGTTATTTGGCTAGTATATAAAGGGCATTTCTCACTGATTTTTCTCGTCTTCCAATTTTTTACCTTGTTATTCTTTCGTCTTCTTTTAATTGAGTGCATTTGCTGTGCACCTCTCTGCGTGAGCAACTGTACTACTAATTGAGAATGTCTGTGATAGAATATTACAAAATTTAGTGTAGTATAATGATGAATGTAATCCAGTATGTTGTAATTTCCAATTCTATAATATATTTTCATTTAATTTCACATGTTTAAAGAGGGCGATCCTTCAGTAGGAACTGATTTACAAGAGGTCCTCCGTCTACAATCTACTGACAAATCTTATTAGAAGAAACAACATAACTACAAAATAAGGAACCTAATTACAATAGTTTACAATAGTTTAAATAATGTCTAAAATCTGGAAATAACAATATACAATTTCAAACGATTAGGATACTCTGTAAATACACTGACTTAGGCTAGATTAAGCACTTAAAGGCTTTAATTGATGAAGTTTGTTTGGCCTCAGCTGAAAGATCATTCCATCATTTAGCACCTCTGAATGAATATTGTAGTGACTTAGATGGAAGTTTTTATTTTGAAATATTATTAGAAAAAAATCTGCATGGAGTAATTTTAATATCATTATCTGTTGTTCCTTAGTATTCCATCACGTTACTCGTTTGCAGCATCTTTCTTTCGTTTTATGGACTTAGACATTAGATATTTTTCGCCAGGCATTTATATTTTGTCTCTTTGGATATCAACCGGGGAGCTCCACCAGTGCAGTCCAGGGGTACCGCGAGAAGCTACACCAATGTTGTGATCCACAGTAATTTTTAATTCTCCTGTGCAGGTATGTGAACAGGAGTCTTGGAGCCACTGGAATATTCCCTTGGGGCTCCGCTCGCTCCAGCAAAAAGGTTTAAAACTACTGGTCTAGCAATACCCATTTGCGTTTGTGTAGGAGTACCTTTTTGTGGTGATGTGGTAGTAGACGGTTGCTGTTGTAAGCCCTTGGTAGCAGCTATTGAAGTATAGTAATGTCGTCTTTCTGATTTAGTCGTTAATGCTATCTTTCATAATTTGCAGCAAGAGAAATGAATGGGATCGTTCAAAATATGAGTTACGTCGTTCCGATCACAGGTATTGTGTTATATGGCCTGAAACTTTATCAGGGGTGATTTCTAGAGGAAAAGCCCCCTTGGTAAAATTCTTGTTCATTTTGAGGGGCTCAGCCCTCCCAACAATCTTTTGCATTAATCTTGTTTTTCAAAGTGCACTGACATTGCTTCCAAAGTCTTGTATTGTATTGCTATGATGAATTCCTAACTGCTACACGGTTATTGAGATATTGAGATCTTTCTAGATGTTAGTGGTTTTATATCATAGTTAGACTAAAGTATCATGTCTTCACTTCCAAGCATATGGGCGTGGCTGAAAGTAGGCCACACCCACTTTTTGACAATCCTCGTAGAAGTTTGAACTTTGTCAGTCCGTTTCAATAGTAGGTTGTTGTTTTGCTGGCTTCAAGGGAGGAAAGAGAAAGGGCATAGAATCGGAGCAGATGCCTTGAAACATTGATGAATCACTTGATCAATAATCACTCTATCAATTTTAAAGCTTTCAATCATACAATTCATACTCAAGAGATATTGATCAATAAATCTAGAGATAGGTGATCATAAGCCAACAATATCACCATTTCAACCAGCCAATTGCTGAAGACTTCGAACCAATCAACTTCGCAGGTGAATCAGCAACCGAGTTGCCAAAATATCAGTTAAGATACAGGTGTTAGGTGACGTCAAAGAATGTATCAAGCATTATATAGAGTAGGAAATGGATACATGCCCTCCCCCCGTTTGTAAATTTCACTCAAAGTTTAGGCCAGTGGATCGCCAAATGTTCTTGTAGGAAATATCTGATTTTTTCATTTGCAATTTCGCTTTGAGAGTAGTTTGATAGGGCCAGTCTTTTTGTGTTTTGTTGGTATGGATGGAGCAAACACATGAATACTTCCTTAAATCTCTTGAGCTATTATGGATATTTTTCGTAGTTCAGCCAAATTCTCCTAAAAGATTGCTAAAACCTCCTTTTTCTCCATAAAAATCCTTATTTCTTTAAGAGAAAAATGTATGTGAACCCATAGAGGTAATGTGGGAACCTTTTATGTTATACATAGCTTGCACTGATGAGTAACATTTGTTGATCATATGTTCTTGTTAGCAGCTTTAATGTTTTGGCGTTTAGTCCTTTCGACTTTCCATGTTTACATCCTAGCGCCTACTGATAAAATTGCATTGGTTATTGGCAACTTGAATTACAAAAAGAAACAATTCGACAGATTATCATACACCATGAATGATGCACTTGACATTGCAAGTGCCTTAACAGAACTGCAGTTCAAGGCACGTTTCCTCTTCAATCATATTTATTAATTTTCTCTAAACTGTCATTTTGAACTGTTGAAATTGACACACATATGCATATTTCTCTGACTAGATGTTAGCAGAATATCCACTGATAGCATGAACAACCATTTCGATCAGAGTTTGTTTTTAGGTTATCAGCATGGTGGATTTAACTCTGACAGAAATGAGAACAATTATGCTGGCATTCTGTCGCCTTCTCGGTAAGAATATCGTTGATGCTTTTACTAGCTTACCTTTAGGTCTGCTTTTTAATTTGCTGGAATCTTTTATAGATTTAATTTTCTACAAACCACCTTTGGCCCCTCCAAGGAAAACTTCCTTTTCGTTCATTACTGACAAAAACTGGCCTAAATTCTACGGCAGCATTTTATTGCCTTTGGTGTTCAATGACGGCACTCTTATTCTATTCTTCATAAATCAAAAAGCCGTGCCTCATAAGGACTGCACAGGATAGAATGCTATGCAAAAGGGTAACCTTTGGCAATTTTCATACTCCACTAAATATGTCAAGTGCACAACTAGGGGGTCCTGGGGGTCTCAGCTCCTGCTCTCTTCAACAAAAGAACGGAAGTGCCCGTTTTGTGCAATGTCTATGTCTTTTTTGCATATTCTCGTAATTTTTTTGGATGCTTACTTAAATTTCTTTATTTTAAGGCAAGTTTATATTGAATATGTTCCTTTACTACACGCTTTATAAGAATTGTCTCTAAGAAACATGAGACAAAAATTAAGAAACATTTAAGAAATGCAAGCGGGCTGAGTTTCAAATAGCAATATGATGAAAAAAACTTTCTTTTCAAGATAGTTTTTGATCGTACGCCCTGCGGTATCGTTTTTGTAGTTTGTTTTTTTCATGTAGTGTGCAATAGTTAGACGTATACAAAAAGAGTTTTTGATCAAACTAGAAAGCAAATAGAAACAGCCCCCATTACATTCTCTACGGAACCTGAAAACTGTATTTCCTGTATCAAAGGTGCCTAATCTGGCTTGCTATTGGTATTGGAAGTTTTAAGAGTTTAAGAAATAGCTAGGAAACATTTAGGGCTGGATTTGACAATATATTGAGAAACACTAAGGCTGAAGGCAGAAAGTTTGTTTCTTATAAAAAATTGCTTGTATTTCATGACAACAAATACTTTCAATATAAGCCATTGTTCAAACATTTCTGTGTTTAAATTTCTTTCTACAGTTTAGCTTCTGATACATAGATTGTTAGACATCTGTAATTTACCAATCCATATGATCTACACTTATATTTTTAGGACATCTAAAATGTCCATTTTACATTACTAGTTCCTGTAGATCATGCAGCTTCTGATATGAGATGAACTTTGGTCATGTCGTTGTACATACATTGGTATGCGCCATATGCCGTTATGACCAGGCGTCTTTTCCCGTTGTATATGGTACAAACAAAGCACGTTGTAGTTTTATTTTTTTATGTGATATAAAAACAAGCTTCTCATAGTTTCCAGTTATATACCCTAAGCCATTCCTTCAGACCTCTTGCTTAATTGTTTGCATAAATTCTCTTTTCCTCCATTTTGGGGCCTCAAAGTTGCCTAGGCTTTGGCTAACCTGTTAAGATCGGATTTCTTTCCTAACGTCATTGATTGGTTGTAGGATCCCAACTCCATCTTCGTTTGTCAAATACACCTCCTTATTACTCGAATGCACCTCCCCTTTGGCCGAATGTACCTCTTCGTTGGCCGAATGTATCTCGTCGTTTGCCGAATGTATCTCGTCGTTTGCCGAAGGTATCTAGTCATTGGCCGAATACACTGCAACTAGGCCATAACTGCTCATATGAATTTACTTTTTGTCAAATCAGTAATTTTTTTGCAGGACCTGGCATATATGCGGTAATTTATTATGCTGGCCATGGTTTTGAGTTGAATGGCGAGAATTACCTTCTACCTGTTGATGCAATGTCGGCAGACCCTAACGAAAGTATAAGAGCTCAGGAATTTTTGCAAGAGATGCAAAACTGTGATACTTTTTTGAATTTAATGTTCCTGGATTGTTGCAGAACAAGGTTAGTGGTCCTACATGTCCTAGAATATTGTGGATTGTTGTTATGACTGTACAAGATAGGTTGCATACAAGAATTTGAATGTAGCTCATATTGCAATACTTCTGTCATTATGCTAGCTACTTTATGCAACAGTTCATGGATCTTACACTGATGTGGTATTATCTTGAAAGAGTTTTACGTATGTAGTTAAAATGTATCTGAATGAAATTAAATCAAATTATTTTGAAGTTTTGTTAATGTTGGCGGTACAGTATCAAATCAACTTTTTTTGTCTTGCTTTGTAACTATTGAGACTTAAAAGAATGATACGAAACCAAAGGAAGCCACCATCAATACATTATTTATTCAGACTAAGACCTGTTTGATAATGAGAAACTGAGAAATACCTTCTACCGTTGGCATTGTCATTAATGAAGTTCGTGTTGGAACAACAATTATTGCATTTCACAGTAGAAATTATTCATAAACTAAAACGTGGTTGCCATAGAACCCGAAAACCTGGAAAACCTGAAAGAATTTCAGTTGTTTAGAAAACCTGGTTAAACCCTTGAGAAGTCAGGGAAAACTATTCAAAACGCATATAAGTTTGGGAGGAGTGAGAAATAGTTTTGAGTTGTATTTGTTTTTAATGGTGTGAACACCACAATCTGATGTTGTAGTGTTTTTATCATTGTCTTGTTAATATGCTATTTGGTGGGCAATTCAGTTTGGACTATCTATGATGTGTTTAGTTTTTTGTTGAGAAATATTTTTCTCTATGTTGACAATGTTTTAGCAACTACTAAACACAACGGAATAAGTCATTTAGGGTGTTAAATATCTCCTAAGGTTTAACTTGAATTTCACTTTTATTTATGGGATAACCTGTAAATGCAACATTGAATAATCAGGGAATTTCATTAAATGGTCATGAAAATATTAGGGAGTTTTGTTTTTCATTTTTTCTGGCAATCCTGTGAAAGCAAGGAGCTCATTTCTTTTGAAGTGTTATCTAATTTCGCTTAGTGGTTAAGTGAGTTTTTGCAGAGTTCAAGATGATGTTATACTTCCAAACTATTTTGAAATCAGAGTTAAATCTAATGGAAGATCTTTTCTTGTTTATTTAAACTACTTTTAGGTCAAAAGAAAGCAAAACTCCACGTTGCTCTTTAAAACGACGCACAAGAGGGAACACTGTTATCGCCTACTCGTGGTAAAATTTATAGTTATCTCTTTTTATTATTGATAAGTAAATAGTATGTTGATACTACAGAAATTTACCACAGCACGAAAAAGCGGCAACATAATTTTGACATACTGAAAGCTTTTTTCGTCCGACACTCATCAGAGTATGAAAACGTCGGATAATGACCTAAAGGTAAACCTAAATATATATCCAGATGCAGTTAATGTGTTAGGATGCGTCTAATTGGCCCAAAGTGTGACCAATTAGGACCTATCAACATAGTTTACTTAAAGAGTCCCAATGAGAAAACAAACTCGTTTTGTCTACACAAGACTGGATTTTGAGTCTTGATGTAAACAGATTCCAAAACACTTAAATGAAAAGACGATCTTGCTTGCCCAATGATCCGAAAATTGTCGTCTGGCCAAAACATATACAGACGACAATTTTCGGATCATTGGGCAAGCAAGATCCTCTTTTCATTTAAGTGTTTTGGAATCTGTTTACATCAAGACTCAAAATCCAGTCTTGTGTAGACAAAAAGAGTTTATTTTCTCATTGGGACTCTTTAAGTAAACTATGTTGATAGGTCCTAATTGGTCACACTTTGGGCCAATTAGACGCATCCTAACACATTAACTGCATCTGGATATAAATTTAGGTTTACCTTTAGGTCATTATCCGACGTTTTCATACTCTGATGAGTGTCGGACGAAAAAAGCTTTCAGTATGTCAAAATTATGTTGCCGCTTTTTCGTGCTATTGATAAGTGTTAGGATTTTGCAAATTTAAATGCACATTGAAATTGTCTTTGCGTCGGGTGTTATTTCGCATATGATGCGTTCGATAATGGCCAAATTTCGAAGTATGTAACCACATATGGTTAAGCGTCGCTCTGTCCATCTGAATCTGCATCATGGTGTCTGCCAAATCAGGGGGAATCAGAGAAATTAAGGAAAATCAGGAATATTTGTTTTGCCTTTAGAATATCGGGAAAAAATAAGGGAATTTGACTGAATTTAGGTAAGGTCAGGGACATTGTTTGTGTTTCTCTCTAAATACCAGTTTAACCGATCCAACATTTACCCAACGTTGATGTTGGGTGAAATGTTGGATCATTTGAGCACCATGTTGGGTCACCCAACATTGACATTTCTGATATTGGATGAAGTTTGATTCCAGTCAAAAATGTTGGTTGACGTTAGCCAACAATTCCATTGTTTTCAAATGTTGGATGAAATGTTGGGTCGTTTGAACACTTCAGCCAACATTTTTGCATTGCACATGCGTTCTCCCATGAAAAGATCGCGCGCTATTTGCATTTTGATCGTGGTTCCTAGTCTTAGACGCACAGCTCCTTCACAGCGTATTCAAATGATAACCTCCATAGAAGTATTGGATGAACTGTTGGGTCATTTGAAGACCTGTCCCAAACTTGTAAAATTTGTTAGCTGCTATATCGGGTGAAAAGTTAGATCGTTTAAACAGGCCTTAATAAGTCGATCCCCGAATATGCTGATAAACGAGCAAGAAAACAAATTCTACAAATAATTTTCTGTTTTCACCTTGGAAGGTAAATCACACTTCTTTGCGCAAACAGGGTAAAATCTGCTTGAATAGGCTTGCATTATGATAAATGTAGTGTACTGTTTTTGCTCAGGATCTATATAGAATCAGGAGGAACAGGGCAGAAATCAGGGAAATATTAGGGAAAATGACTCCCCTGATTTGGTATGCACCCGGTGCATCTGGACATGGATATGCATCTGAATTCATATCTGGATATGCATCTGAATTCATATCTGGATCTGCATCTGAATTCATATCTGGATATGCATCTGAATTCATATCTGGATCTGCATCTGAATTCATATCTGGATCTGCATCTAGATTTCCATCTAGATTTAAATCTTCACCTAGGTCTACATGAGGATATGCAACTAGATCCACATCTAGTTTTATATTTTCCACAAAAATTTCTTTGAAAGTGCTAATCGAGCTAAAAGCACTTCAAGTATGAAATGTAAGGTTTCCTCTGTCATAAAACCTGTTAATAGTTACCAGTTATTTTGTGAATGAAGTTTGGCAGCTAGCTTAATAATCTAATTGTTTGCAGTTGTACCCAGCACCAGGCATATGAGCAGCCAGACCAAAAGAATGGGGTGTATGCGCGCCATTTGCTGAGACATATCAACAGAGATGTTAGAATTGAAACACTTTTGATGGATGTTAGTGCTGGTAAGTTCTGCATTTTTCTTTTTTGATTTTGACTTATGGCATTGAGCAATAAAGGAATTTGAAGAATATTTTTAATGAGCGCTTTTCTGAACCATATTGATTTTGCTACTGGGGGTCATTCATTTATTACGTACGCACGAAGAGGGGGGGGTCGAGCAAAAGCATACGTCATGCGTACAATGGTGAAGGTGGTTTGACACATCTATGTATGCAAAAAGTATTTTGTAATATTTTCATGTGAAAGGTAATTCTTTCATCATACTTTGTTGTCTTTGGTGATGACTTTCATTACTGTTTTATAAATTATTTGCTATGATTATTTTCCTGCTTCTCACATGGTTTACAGTTTTTCTCAATGGAATTATTAATTGGGTATTTGAAAACATTCTCGTTGGAGATGGGAGTGATGTCAGATACGTAAGAGTACGTACACAATATGGGGGTCGTAGCAAGTGTACATGTGCGTACGATGGGGAGGGGTTCAAATTTTGCCATTTTGGTGAGTACATACTAATTGAATGACCCCCTGATGCATACCTGCTTGCTCTCGAATCCAGACCACTGTTGCGAACCACTGATTGCTACCAGGCGGCACCCTTTCGTCTACCTTATTTTTTGAATTTTTGGACTACATCCATAGCTTTTTATGAATATTGAAATTTTCCAGGTACTCCTCTTATTCCAATCCCACCGTTTTCTTTTTTTTCAGAAAATTTCCAACCACTCTCAATATTCCAACGCCCCTTCTATTTCAGACTAGGGAGTAGGGTTTTGTGGCCCCATTGGTGCAGTTTAGCCACTCACCCAATGGGGTGAGTGGCCAAGCGGCCCAGCCAGCTCCATTAGTTTAAGTGAAGTTAAACATGGCTCTGTACGGTCAAAAACTGGATGGGTGACCTTCCAGATGAACGACCAGGATAGCTCACTCCGCCGTCCTTCGGAAGGGACGTTAAACTGGGGGTCCTATGTCTGGATGCGGCATGCATAGTAGGCCTAAATTAGCTGAAAAAGTTAGGTATAACAACCTGCTCGAAATAAAGTAAACAAGAACAAGAACAACAACAACAACAAGTTAACATTTTCTCAGGGTATATTTCTATTCAACCTTATCCGAATTATTCCCCCCTTACTGCTTCTAGGGTAAGAGTTTCCATCTATATTTTCATGCTGCTTGGATGACTGGAAGGCATAGAAACCGAGATTACCGATATTCCAGTAGCTTTGGCTATTTTGAATACCATTCGGACGAACTCAAACGTGTCCCGTACCTTTGAAAAGAAACATAAGTCTGCTTAAGTTGTGCTTGAGTAATTGAAATTGACGAATTTCATGTTTTGCTCCTTGGAGGAATGTTTGTTCACTGTTTGAAAGATTGAAGTTTATTGACAGTAACTCAATTGAAGGATATTTTGAAGAGGTACATGGAAATGACAACTGGTTTAAGGCTGACCTCGTTCTTCATTCGTTTGGTATATTTCGGTCATGCAAAGAACGCTAATGAAAGACCCGAAGATGTATAGGATGAATCGTTGCTCGTTGCTCCTTTGTCGTGCACAGGAGCATACGTACAAAGCTGTGCATCAGGAATGTCTGCATCTTCCATAAACATTAGGCCTTCGTGGTACACCCGCTTACAATTTCTTCAACACTGTGAAGACCTAGTAATAGGGATGTCGACATTCAAAGCTATTCTCTTGAAAAGTACTTTATGTACGAAATTCAAAGCTTTCAGTTTTTTAGTGAAGGAGCTATTAAGATAATTGACGTTGCAACTGATGTAGATTTTGCTGTTTTTGATTTTCGCGTTCAATCTTCAATAAAAAAAGTACCGTTAAAAAGTTCTAGTGTTCAAACGATTTGCCTTTGATTTTCCTTATTTTGAGTTAATATGTACGCTTTTAGAAATGAAAACAGACGGAGTCGGCTAGACTCTATCATTTCTACAACAACACTTATTAGCCTGGATACCATGCCAAATACCATGGTATGTTTTAATCAACAAGTGGAGAACCCAATTACCTTCTTTCGAACATTTGTAAGTGAAGTACCACTGGGACCACAAGACCCTAACTGTGCATACATTCCAAGCTGCATTTGGACAAAATGCGGCACTAAAAGCTACTATACTTCAACACTTACTGTGCCAATTGGCGATGTGTAAAAGAAAACATCTTTCTTTAAACGGGAGTTTTTAGGAGCAAATTTTGTACCTGTTGGTAAAATGATAGCATTGTTTCTGTATTTGATACATAACTAGCCAAACATTCAATTTTTTGTGGAAATGGTTACATGTAAGCAAGTAGAAATGGATAATATAAAAATTTTACATGAAAAATGCAAGGCAGAATCGCACGAGGCGCACTAACATTAGGTTTAAGGTACTGTTCAGAACTTCGCATGTCACTGTCAAAACAAGCAATGAAAAAGCTTTGTGAACTGTAAAGACTTCGAACTTTGATCAAGTGTTATTTTCGATCGTCTCAATTGAGTTTTAAGGAAGCAGGAGAAAAAAGCAGGAGACCAAAAAGAATTGTTTCATAGAGCTTAGGCCGAGCGGGTGCGCCGATGGGGCGACAAGACCTTAATCAGGTGCGCTGAGCGAGGTAGTAAGGGGCAGATTACTCCAAGCTCTTAATTTTAGAGAGGTCTAAAAGCCCCTCAGATATTCTCATTTTGTTTACAGTTGTTACTCCTTAGCCAGCAGCTGTAGAAAGAATTAGGTAAGCCAATTTTTAGGGATGGGCCTCAGTTCTGTGGTTTTTCAGTTCGTAATTTTTTAATGATTTCAGTAGGTGCCCCGTTTTTTCTTTTGCATCGAGACCAGAATGATTCCTAGTTGTCTGTGCTTGT
Organism: Cassiopea xamachana; assembly: GCA_900291935.2. Classification (NCBI taxonomy): domain Eukaryota; kingdom Metazoa; phylum Cnidaria; class Scyphozoa; order Rhizostomeae; family Cassiopeidae; genus Cassiopea; species Cassiopea xamachana. Next base: position 9,175,134 of record OLMO02000009.1, on the reverse strand, counting down.
CTATCTAGTCCAGTATGTAAAACAGGTGCTGTGCTTTTATATTTTGAAGTTCCGTGAAAGATTTCTTTGCAGCTTAGCTAATTTCTGAATTTTTCCAGCCTTTCTAACAACTGAAAAGTAGTAACTACCTACTAGTATGCAAAAATAAAGTGTTAAAACTAAGCGGAGGTAAGAATCAATAAGTAAAAAGAAAAGGAAAAATTAAAGTTATCGATGGGGTGATAGGAGATCGAAGTTACTATCACACTTAAGGGAATAGGTGCCATCAATATTTAGAGTAAGCGGCTGATTATAAATAGCAGAGGACTGTAGGGGTGGGGCCAGCCATCATAGACTGAGGAATTTTGGGCGCCACACCCTGAAATTATGACTCGATTTGGTTGCCACGCCCATTTCAAAGTCTTACTTAAGGTCCCTCCCCCCAACTCTATTATTTTCTCATCGAATTTGGACGAAATTGGTCTTGACGAGAAGTAAGGGGGGACAAGTCCCCCCGTCGCGTCGCCACTGGGGGTCTGTGTCCTATGGAAGGCCGTTAGTATTATGCGTACGTTTTTTACGTCATTTTATGTCAGCGTAGACGGCATTTAAGAGAGAAGAAGTCGGCGACAAATAGCAGACATCCGCCTTCTATTAAAAGCTTTGCAGTGGGGTGTTTCATTGACTACATGTATTGTTGGATTTTTCATGCATTTTGTGATTTATAATTTTTCTAGATGTTGTAGCAAGTCGGTCTGTTGACCAGAGACCCACATTCGAATCAGATGCGTACTTAGAATGTCGTTTGAATGCACCTATTATCAACGATAATGACCTCGCAAGTGCTAGAGAACGATACATATTATGGCGTGAAGGCAACTGTAAGTTCAAAGTCATTTTGAATTGTAGTATGATCCATCCTCTGACTTGCTAAAATAGAAGCAGTATATTTTTAAAAATTGCATGAAATTGTGATTAACTGACTGAGTACTTGTTGTGTGTGAGAGAAATGCTTTATTCTTTGCCCTTGTCAACCACAAGAATTTTAACCTAGAGCTTGGATAGAAACTAGTGGCTTAATTGGCAAGTAGCATTGGCAAGTAGCATGTTTCAGATTCTACATGCTCTTCGTCCAAATCTGTATTGGACTAATTATTACATCCCATGTTTGCTGCAGGCACAGTGTACCTCAAATCTGTGCTCACAGGCACTTTTCATGAGGACCGAGTAGAATATTTTTTCCTTGCATTTTAATCCAAACATAGGACTTTATGAAATTCTGTTTCTAGAATCTTGATTGAGTTTTATTCGCAGAGTTATTGGAATTATGTATATTAGGATTTGTTCTTCATTTTTGGTGTACAATTGTTTCTTAAAGATATACCCTTTTGATTCGGAGTGTTTGATTTATGTTGTTTTCTGGCTTGAAATATTTTCCATTTATATATTACTTGTTATGTAGTGCAGATGATCAGCATATTGCAATCTTTAGTTCTGTAAGTGTGTAAAGGGGTGACCTTTCGTAATTTTGTGTGTGTTTGTGGGTGTGTGTGTGTTTGTGTTTGTGTTTGTGTGTCTATGCCTGTGTATATGCCTGTGTGTTAACATGTATGTCTATGAACGTGTGTGCCTAAGCCTTTGCATATGCCAGTGTGTGAACGTGCGTGTCTATGCCTGTGTGTAAATTTGCGTGTCTACGCCATTGCATATGCCTCTGTGTGTGTGTGAACGTGTGTGTCTATGCCTGTGTGTAAATTTGTGTGTCCACGCCATTGCATATGCCTGTGTGTGTGAATGTGTGTGTATATGCCAGTGTGTGAACGTGTGTGTCTATGCCTGTGTGTAAATTTGCGTGTCTACGCCATTGCATATGCCTGTGTGTGAATGTGTGTATATGCCTTTGTATATGCCTGTATGTGACCGTTTGTGTCTGTGTGTTTATGTTTGAATTACTATTAGGTATCATATTTTAATGGATTTATTTACAGGTCTTCCAGAACCGATTACGGAGGAGATCGGACTTGCGTCATTGCATTTGTCATTTCAGATGTGCTTCAGTAATTTACTACATATAGACCTGCATGTAACAAATCATGGACAGAGAACCATGAAAAATTGTCGGTTTAGTGTCGACATAGCAGGGGTAAGTCTATTCAAATATTTTATTATCAGTTTTAGTAAAATTATTCTTAAGATCTGTTCCATTCACTTCTTCTATGGCATAGCATTTTTACTTGTCTAACAAGAAATTGCATAAAAATCTAATTGGGCATGATCTGAAAGCATTGTATCAAATGACCAGCAATTTTATAATTATTTTGTGGTATTACTCATAGTAAGTCAATGGTGTTATTTACACTGGTTTTGTGCCGTTTCATCAAAGCTAAGTTTTTGGTTTAATCTAGTCTAAAGGGACAATACGTACAGTAGATTCTCGATGTAACAAACTGTGGAGGGATATGGAAAACGGTGTGTTGTATCGAGAGTTCGTTAAATCGAAAGTTGAGAACATTAGGGAGCTTTGTACCAAATATTCAATAATGTCTAAGAGTTGTTAACTTGCTAATATTTTGTTCAATTAGTTGACCGAAGATGGATGCAAGATGCTCTATTTTAATGCTTTAGCTAAAACGGGACCTTTCTGATTGGAAACTATGAATTTTTTGGAAGTTAAAAAAATCTAGCTTTAAATTAATGGTAGTCTTTTAAAGCGTGTATAAATGCTCAACCTGAAAACTTTAAAAAGTCGGTAATAAGAGATTGCTGTTTCTGTGTTAGTAATGCAGTTTAGAAGAGTTTGTCAGTAATAATTCTTTGAGTTTCGTAGAAATTTAATAAGAGATTGCCGCCAATTTCTCCTCCTCGTCTGCTCCGTGTCATCATGGCACACCACAGTATATCCTAAGTGCTCATGCGCTTGAATGTGCACAGATTGATACTAATGGTGAATAACGTAAATTCACATCTCCCTTGCCACCTAAGCAGATACAGTGTCCTTTTTTAGCATCTGTGGCCTCAATGTGGGCCACACAAAACACATAATGCGACCTGTGCCCCATACCTTGGTCATATTTGATGTAAGCCGTCTGCATCAGAGTTTCCCAAACATTTTCAGGCTGCCACCCCCTTGGCGTCGAGGTAGACACCTAGTGTCCCCTACCCCATAAAATCATACGAATTTTTTCAAAGTGAAAAGAGCAATATTATACCAGACACGTAGCTGAATGGGAATCGGAGAGAAGGGCACAGATAAAAAGTCCAGTTCAAGCTGGAAGATTTTTAAATTTTATATCTGCTTGCGATGGGTCAAAAAATATGTGCCAAAACAGTATTTTCTGTAGGCACTTGACTGTAAAATGGGGCCCTGGGAACTTGCCCCAAGACAAAAGTTTTTGAAACAACGCCCTCTTAAGCATTGGAAAACGCTTGTTTGCAGAATAGAATATAGTTGTCTTTATCATTTATCTTCATGCATAGAAGGAGAAACTGATTTTTCAACCCAGTTTCATTGAATTTTGAAGATTTGGAAAGAAAAATAAAAGCGCTTTACGCCGATTCTAGAAGCAAAAACTCTGATCTAATGCCAGCACACAGAGAAGAGTCTATTCCAGATAGTGGGCGCTGACTACATGGAATACACTCAGTGCGTGAAAGTTCCAAGTCACCCAACGGGATCGTAGCTTCACAGTCCGCAGGCGAGTTCAAGAATTGAAGCACTAGCATCTTACTCTCTGACTAAGTTGCAAGAAGTATTGGAGAGAATTGCCCTCTGCTCCAAGTGTTTATGGGGCTGATCATACAAAAATTATGCTTCTAAGCATTCTATTTGATGTTCAAAATTACACTTAATTACAAGCATTTGTCCTTTCTACCCTGAAATGTGGACGTGTCAGTGGGTCCTAGTGGCTTTATGGATTTGTAAAGGAAAACTAACCAGGAGCATCTCCAGTTATTCTACTTCCATGGCAGAAGCTATACATGCTACACTTTCGTCCCCCAACTGTCCATTTTTGCGTTGCAGCCCCCCTCAACTGCCCATTTTTTCACTACTACCCTCAGATATCAAAGCACCACCCCCATTGAGGGGGGTGGTACCGCCCACTTGGGAAACGCTGGTCTACACTTTATCTACCGAGTAAGCAGCTGGAAATCTCAAATCTGTCGAGTAAATTCACGATTTTCAATCTGTGGGGAAGGGGTGTCACACCTCTCCCCAAACCACTCTCGCCGCCCTCCCTAACTACGCTCGAAAACTGCTTTGTAAACAGTTTGAGCTTTGATATTTGAAATTTTCAACTTGCTTTCTGTGATGTTTATCGAGGTATGGGCTGACAGGAAAGGATTTACAAGGCCTTTCCTTGAGTAAAACTAGACACAATGGACTTGGTTCGTGAAATCGAGACGTTCGACCTCCGAGGGCTACTTTCGTTACGTAACACCAACATTTTACTGCAACAATTCTACTTTTCACTGTCTGATTAATTCTTTCTAAAACTAGTTAATTAAACAAATAGTTTAAAACTTTATGGAGCTTAAATCTTACATTATCCCTGATCATTCTGATTAGTTTAAGTGTTTTTGAGCCTTTTTTCAATGTTATTGTAGACTATTTTACTCCAATGTATAGTCAGAATATATATGTTATGTTACTCTATACTATCTTAGCTGTTGCCTTTTGCTATGTATTTGCAGTATACTGCATCTAGCTGTAGTAATGCACTCAAGTAGAGGCTGGTTTCGGGGGAGTCGCTTGCCAGACTGTTACGTAGCAGAGAGGGTATCATCTCAAGTGTGACAATCCGCTACATAGAGGGGTAAGGGGGGTCGAAATAGCAACTTTTCCGTTACGTACGTTTTGAATGATCCTTCATGTTTTCGTAGAGCACACTTTATGGGGCCATTTGATAACTATTTAGTGCCAAAATTCGCTTATTTTAACCACCCACCCACCCCTTGTAGCGCATAGTAGCAAATCTAGTACCACCCACCCCGTCGTTACGTAGCAGTTCGAGTCTTAAGACCCCTCCTTATCAACGTTTTCGTTCTCTGCTCATGTTTCATAGTGCCCATTGTAACAAGTAATCACTCAATCTAGTGCTCAAATATGAAAGAATGATATCACAGGGGCATTTATTTGGTATACAAGATGACATTACTGGTGCATTTGTGTACAATACAATACAATACAATACAATACATTGCAATACAATACAATACAATTTGTTTATAGTTGGCTTGAAGAATAGCTTATGCTAATAACACCAATTCTACACTACTTACAATGAAAGCTAAAATGAACAGTATAAAATGAAGAACTATATATAAATGCGACAAGTACATTCAAATCCTTTTAATTTTCATTTTGATTTCATTATCAGTTTTTGCAGCTTTATATTCATCTGGACGTTGATTCCAAATTATGCTCCCCCTAAATGAAAGTGACTCGTTTCCATACTTCTTTGTCCTCGTGTTGGGAAGTTGGAGGAGACCGCTTATTCTTAAGCTATATTGAAGCACTTTTTTGTTGTAAGTGCAGAGACAATAAACCATGTCATAACAACGTTTCAGAAAAGTGGAGGACACATACATAGACAAACAGCATTGGATTTTGAGCTGAATCTTGATATAATTGCAAGATAAGAAACATTTCAAAATAACCTCTGTTACATACCAAAAGAGCAATGACCCTCCACACCCCTCCCGAAATTTTCACAACTGTTCATAACAAAACATGACCAAACCCACCCATCGATCAGGCTTTACGTAATTTATGAATGGCCTCTATATACTTCATTTAATATTTGCTGTTGATAAATGTGATTGATGATTAGTAGATTAGTGATTCATTAGAAATTAATTGTTTTTCATTCACATTTTTAGCCAGTTTCTGCTGAAAAATACTCGGATCCTTGTGAGATTCCACCAACAGACCAGAGTAAAATGCTTGGTGCTATAAGGATTGATAGACTGCAAAAATTATGCGTAAGTTGTTCTCTTCTTTTTGCACTTTTGGTTTTTGGCAGTACCCTGTCAACACTTCTGTTGTGTTGAACGCTTCACCATCATAGATACCACAATGTCATTGACGAACATACCAGTCAGAAGGGATGCCTTTTACAAGATGACATATGTTCGTCAGAGTGTGCGCGACAGAGTTTATGCTTCAGTACTTAAGTTAAGTTATTAATAATAAAAGAAAACCTTCTATGAGATATTTTGCTGTTGTTCACAGCATAAAGAGCGCCATTTTGAGAACATCTCTTGCGTTGATGTCATATTTTTAAAACATGCAACCTTGGTTAGGACAACGATGAAGTTTTCAATGAAAAGACAAACTTCTCTAACTGCTCTATTCGTTGTAAGATATTTCTGTTCTTTAGGGGAGACTGCATGTCTAAATGTTTGTCTCATTCATTTCAGAATGAAACAGTTTTCATTGGTATCGATTTTGAAAGTGATGAGGAAAAGCATATAATGAAGTTCAACTTAGGCAAACCTCTTATCAGTGGTATTACTGGATCATTCCATGAATGGATAAAAGAAAGAAAATTCGATCCAGTTGCCAAATCGTCGTGGATTTAGTGCGCAATTTCACGTCCAGAATATTGAATCTCAGAATGATTCGAAGGAAATTTTGTTATATCGTTAGCGATTTTTTAGAGAATTTCTATGGAACACTGGTTTCGTTTTACTGGACCGCAGTTAGATGGCGACCATTATGGGTTTTTGTTTTTGTCATGTGCCAGACTGCAGTCATGAAGTATGTCTTCTATCAAGGCTAGCAAATAAAAGACGTAAAACAATGGAAAACTCATTGAATGCTTAAACGATTCAGTGCAATTCGTGCGTGAGAAAACCAGGCCAGTGTAAATAAAGATTGTGGAGTAGTATCTCCTTGTTAGTTTTGTTCTCTTGTTTCTTGAAATAATTCAAATGTTGAATTCAGTTCGTGTTGCCGATGACAGCGATTTCTCGTTATGCTTGTTTGTATGTAAACTCTATCTGCAATGATTCAATGTCTCGATAGAGAACATAGACATTATAGTGAATTTTCTTTGTCAGAATTATTGATTGTAATAAATTATCATTAATTGTCATTAATTAGGATTACCTAAATCACGTTTGTTTGAGGATTGTGACGTCATGACTCTCTTCAGACTTAAGTTTATTCCCCTAACTCAAAAAAATAATCCGCTTTTCAAATTGTTTCTACCGCATTGTTTCAAGTCCTTTGACTTTTAAGATAGCATTTTTCAAGTATTTACTCGCTGCCCTTAGGAATTCAGAAAGATTCAGGCCCGTAAGAGTTGTCATAACCTATGTCAATTACACCACTGTATATGCAACCATTATATTGGTATATAGATAGAATGGTCAGCCTATGCAGCTTGTTTCAACATCTGTGCTCCTCCAGGCACCCCAACTTTTGCAGGTCAGTAGGAGGCGTGCAGTTCCCAACCTTTCAGTTGTAATTTCAAGCTTGACCCTTGACATTCATCAATTTGCCTTGACTTTTTCCTATCAACTCGGCTATAACTCAGTCTAACTGTGGACAGTATTTACTCTTGAAATGGTAAAAAGTAGTATCCAAAATGCCCCAAGTTTTTACTGCAATCTTTTAGGTTTTTACATGCTCTTTCAATATTACTTGTAAATACACATCATATTGTTATAGAGATAAATTGAAAAAGTTTCGATGTACTCATTATGAGCAAATCTTGTGTTGCTGTGGTAAAGATCGACTTGTATCCTTGAAATGACATTGCCATCGTACTTGGAAGTAATGTTCAAGAGAGGTGTAAGGCGTAGTTACCCGACAAAACGCATGCCCTAGCACTGATAAAAGGGCGTTTCACTCTTGAAAATCATTACATATGTGAGTTATGACCAAATGTGACGTGGAGGGGTCTCCTGTGGACTTAGCTTCCTTTATAATTAAGAGAGTGTTTGGGGAGCAGAGCCCCCTGCGAACATGTGTCTGGCTATGCTTGCTAAAAACCAAAAGAGGAAAGATATGATTTCTCAAAAGAAGAAAGTTGCTACAGCCCTATGTTGGATTTGTCCTTCTTTCACTACTTTCAATTACGTTGGAGTGACAAGCAAATAATTATCATAACCCACACCCCCAGCAGTTTCGCTCGTGGGAGGTGCATAGACATTCTCCTTTGGAGGTAGGTTTTTGCAAACAGTTGACCACCTATGACTAAAACTAAAAAGAGTAAGATCGTGGAAAGCACTACGATCAATGGGATGCAAAGCCTTCTGAACAAGCCTTCTTGTAGTTTGAAGCACGTTGGGGGGGTGGGACTTTGCGCCCTCACACCTTCCATAACCACATCACTGCCATCTGTGGCTTTTGGAATTCTCAGTTCTCTGGCCTCGGTTCGGCAGACAGCTTAGCAACATGGTTACGAAGTTAACTCTTCGCAACGTAACAATGTAGACTTTATAAAAAGCCCTTGACAGCATTGTATATTGAGAAATATTACATGTGTTTGCTACATGGGATGTGGTGCAAGTAAAATCCAGCATTCAACTTTGCAGCAAGGCATCACTGATACGTCAAAGCAAAGTAGGCCTATGTCACATGTAGCTCCAGAAAAGGAACATGTTGAGCATGATAGAACAATGTTGCGCAATCACGGACAACCTGATCCTATAGAAAATGGAAAAAAGGTTTCAGGGATTGATGTTTTAGAACGAAAAAGTGCGGACATCAAATCAACAGAAGTTTTGGAAATGGATAAAGAGGAACATTTGAATAGTGATGATGTCATTGATGACAATGCAACTTCCAATAGTCAGATCTCAAATATCATAAGCATTGAAATTAAACAAGGGAGTGAAAAACACAGTTTATTAAAAAGCGCTACAGTTGATATGTTTGTGGAAGAGGGCAAGAAACTTATACACCAGATCAATGAAATGCCTTTAGTCCTTGAAGATATGCCACAGAATTTTAGAACAGCTTGCAAATTGAGGCTGGTTTATCATAACGCAAGATACAACATAGGAGCTAAATTCTGCATCCTTTACCTCGAAAAAATTATGAACGAGGGCTTATTTTATTGCCTTGCACAAGCTTGTCAAAAGCTACATGAGCAGTGGCCAGATCTGTTTTGTGAAACATCAGATCCAAATGAGGTATTGATTGCATTAGCATATGAAAACATTCTTTACATTAATGAATAGTGATTTTACTTATCATAATTCCTACTTTCCAGCCCCCAGCTAATTCCAACCCCCAGCAATTTGGTACTGAAGAGTAGATACTGTAATTAGGCCTTATGTTAATTCATGAAGTACACTATGCTACAATGCTGTATTTCACATTGATGCATCTTTCTTTGGCCTATTAGAGTCTTGCTATGGGGCCAATTTATTATTATATCAGTTGTGTTTGAATTGTGAGAAAGGATGCCCAAGTTGTTTTGAATTGTTGCTTTTGGTTTATCGCCTTTTAATTTCAACTTCTTGTTGTGTTGCATATATTACTTAATTTCAATAGATCACCCAGTAAAACCCAATTTTGTTGAAGAAAAGTTTCAATAACTCTACCAATCAGTAGACCTGACTTTATGGACTCATCATCAATTTGAAGTTTAATTCCATTACAAGATCTGTTGTTGGGTCCATATCACCTTTGTTTTTATCTGGTGCCATATTGAAAACAATACTGCAAAATATTATGCATTTTTGGTGCTTAGTATACTCACGAGATTTTTAGGAAATTTATGAGGTAGGCATGTTAACACTTGAATTGCTGATGGAATTTAACGTATAATCTAAATTGTTCAAGCAAATTTATACATTCAGCTTGATAATTTGCAGCTTTTGCTAGGTTTTCAAGCCTCCTTATTCAAGACTCACATTGAAAGACTTTTCTCAACCAGAGATGTCAGTTGCATCAGTTTGGGCAAAACTAAATGATACTGCATTGGGTGCCACTGATTTGCATGAAGAATCCCGCATCAGAGCAGCAGAAGATGGCATATTAGAATACCTTTTATTGAAATGCATACCAGACTTGAGCAAAGGAAGTTACCCAGGAATAAAGGTTACCTTCTGTTTCAGTGATGCAATTTAATATGCTTAAGTGAAGACTTGTGTTACATGAAGTATCTAATTTGAGTTGCAGACTCATTTTAAGCAACTGTGAATAGCATGAATTGATTTGGTCATTTTGCCAACTGAATAAATGTTTGGTGATTTGCTTTGCAAAATAGTTTGGTCCCTGTATACTATGAAACAGTTTTTCTAAATGCATGTTATTCATCTTTGTTGATGAAATGCTATATCCTGTTTGTATCTAGTAACATGAAGCTGTACCCTTGTTTTCAGACTGTTCGTGGAAAGCTTCTTCAGAGAGCAACAAGCACAGTTTACAATTGCAGTATGTCAACTGCAAACATATCATACTTTGATAAATTTGATGGGGTTGGGAAACTACTAGGTCTTATGGAAGTCCCCAATGAACGATTAAAGATGACAGTTTTGTTTGCATTAGCATATTTGATTGATGAGAAGAACAATCATTTAATTGTGTCAACAAATGGTAAGTCCAGTTTGACAGGCTCTCAATACTTTTTGCTGCTCACATCAAAAGCTCACATAAGCAGCTGGTGTAATTTTAGCTATCTAAAAAATCAATTTAATTGTCATAAAATCAAGAAGCATCTCTATTGTTTGAATAAAAAAGCAAATACTGTGCAAAGGAACTATCTGTGCAGAGGTTGGACATCTTTTAACTTTATCCAGCAATATATTTATATTCATAAAGTAGTACATTTTAGAATGCTCATGCAAATAGACAAGGACAAACTATTTATTTATTTATGAAACAGTCAGTTATGAGTTTCCTTCATTTTCAAAGCTTTTTGAAGTATATGAATACATTTATATAGTATTTCATGAGACTTTTCTAAGATCAGCTATTAGTGAAGTTTGGATTTTAAAGTTCATTGGGAATGAGGACTTTCTGTATTTTTGTTTTACAATTGATCATTGCAGAAACAATTGACAAGATCATACACTTCTTAAGCAATGCTAATAATGTGGCTAGCAGGAGGTACTGTGGTTTGAGCAATATAGAAATTGCAGATGCATTGACAAAAGTCGCTGTCAATGATGATAACAAAAAAATGGTGAGTTATGTAATGATTTATCAGAATGTATTATTCACTTTCTATTTGACTTCAAGAATCTTACTAATTAAAATGTTTTAGTGGTATGCAGTTGCTGATCCTCATATTGTCATGTGGTTGAGTTCATGATTGATTGATTGATTGATTGATTTAATTAATTTATTGATTGAATGATTGATTGATTGATTGATAGTTTGATTGATTAATAGTTTGATTGATTGTTTGATTGATTGATTGTTTGATTTATTGATTGTTTGCTTGATTGGTTGTTTGTTTGGTATCAAGTGATTGGGTGATTGTGATTGGTTGGTTGACTGATTGGTAGATTGACTGTGTGATTGTTTAAATAACTTTCTGATTTATTGAGCTACTAAATGATGGGTAAATTGATTGTGTTGTGTTGACTTATGAAATGGTCAGTTGATTAAGTGATTATGAGTGACTAGCCATGATTTATTGATAGGTTTTTGTTGATGTGATTTCTTTAATATTCATGTTTGGACTCTGTTAATAATCTGTAACTTTAAATATTATGCTTGGCACTTGCCAGTTTGTTATATTATCCCACATATTGACATGCTTAAATTGAATCTTGTGGCATACCCCAGTACAAGGCCATTGTGTTTCCTATAGCCCACAAAAAGTGTTGATCTCTATCTCAAAAGTTTTGCCCTTCTTGCTTGCATCTAAATTGCATTGACATCCAACATCCTTGATTGCAAGGAATTTGATCAAACTTTTTTGCCAGTTTGGTAAAAGAAATGGCTTGCTTCCTTTGGTAAAGATGTTCTCAAGTGCAAAGTCAGATATGGAAAGAATTTCCTCAGCTAATGCATTGTGGATGCTGTTGTTTGACACTGACAATCAAAAGAGCTTCAAAGACATTGATAATGCATTTGCAACTATTTCAGCACACAAAGTATGTGAATCATGATACTTTATGTTACTAGTGCATATGTTACTTTTTGAAGCACTGATTTCTTTGCAGAAGCAGACTTTTCTGAGAATTCTTAAGCAGAAGATATATGATCAGTTTTGAAGGATATTTTAGCAAATAAGTTTTGTACTAATTTGGATTTTTTTCTATGATATTCTTGCAATTTTCTTCACATAACAGGCTTCAAGTTAGTTATTTTTACTGTGCCTTAAATTGCTCTTTTTTAGTTTGATGTTTAGCTAAAAGTGCTTTAAGCATTTTGTCATAATTATATTAATTGCTATAAATTTTGCAATTACTAGTTATTAACTAGATTACAGTTCTTGGGCTCAGTTTTATGGGTAGCATGTGAATCCAGTTTTTATATTGCTTACTGTTTCTCTACAGAACAGTGAGAACAAAGCTCTAAGTAAAGCCATTTCAGGAATCATATGGGAATTGAAAACAAAATATGAACTTCAAGAGAAGACTGGGAGTGTAGAAGGTTTGTTAGTAAATGAATGTTAGCAAATGTAGACATAGTTTCACTTTTGAATCATTAGATCATCAAGAATAGTAGATTGAAAATTTGTTCATGTGAAAAAAATTAAACTGATCTATTTTAGGGTACCAGATTTTTGTCTCTCAGAAGCCATCATTTTACCAAGAGAACAGTGAAAGTAAAACAAAGTTGGCTTGTAGGAGAGAGAGAGAGAGAGTGAATGAATGAATGAATGAATGAATGAATGAATGAATGAATGAATGAATGATGGAATCATAATTGGTGGAGAGGAGCTTGTGCATTGTGACTATAACAAGCAATAGGGGTGAAGTGTTATTGAAAAGAATTAGCCCTACTGATAATGCAGCCTATTAGCTTTTTATTACAATAGGAAATAGAACGTTTTTGATTGATTAAATGAGTGTATTTCGGTAGTTTCATACCTATAGTGAGTTTATTAAAACCATAATTATTAACACACAAAAGCACTTGGAAACTAAGATCAATCTTTAAGTGTTTATGTGTGTTAATAACTATTGTTTAATAACCTTACCATAGGTATGAAACTGCCAAAATACAATTAGAGCTATAATACGTGTGATTTCATCAATACATTGGCGAAAAGCACCAGTGATCGAAAAGTGTTAAATGATTTATTAATTTAATGATTGATTGATTAAATGATTGGCGAGTGTCTTACTAATCACAATATTGTTTCTGACATTTTTCTCCATTATTGTAAAGGAGAGTTGCTTAATATTTCTAGACCTGAAGAGTGAGGAAAACCAGTGTAAACATGTAATGATAAGTTATAATTGGGAACAACAACCAGTGATGTTAAAAATACGAGATGCGTTGAAGAGCTGTGGCTACAATGTATGGATGGATGTTGACAAGATTGGAGGGTCGACACTGCAAGCAATGGCATTGGCTGTTGAAAATTCTGCTGTCATTTTAGTTGGTGTTTCTCGAAAATACAAAGAAAGTGCAAATTGTAGATCAGGTAGCCACTGCTTCATTGTATGAGAACTAACGGCATAGGAGGGGTGAGAGGGAAGGAGGGTTGCTGCTGTAGTAACAGGTGACCTGACCTCTCCCCAAAATCTAAGTGCACTTTCTCGTAGAAAATGTACGCCCCCTAGACTTAAAGTATTACACCTCTAGCCAGATTTGGCTATTCTTAGAAGAAAACTTTGCCCTTATTACTTCTAAGCAGTTGCTGAAAATGTATTTGTAAAGTTAGTGTCCCCCTAGGTGTCGTCTAGTTTGCCCCCCTAGACTTTAAAGTCCTACATCCATAGCCTGATGTGTCCTTTCACAACAGAAAACTTTGGCCTAAGTACTATTAAGAAGTCTTTGTAAACGTCCATTTAAAGTCAATTTGCCTCCATTCTTCGTTTGTAAGATGAATTCTAAAGGAGAAACAATGTTTTGTGTATGTTTAGAGGCAGAATATGCATTCCAACTTAAAAAGAACGTTATCCCGATAATGCTGGAAAAGCAATATCAACCAGATGGCTGGCTAGGGTTTGTTGTTGGGGCAAAGTTTTGGATCGATTTTACTGATAGAATGCAATTCACGGATGATTTCAGTAAGCTAGTGAGAGAACTAGGTGACAGAGGGAAACCTGGTAATGAATTGATTTATCCTGTCGATGCTGTTGATCTTGGAGGTACGAAATAAATGTCTTTTTTAAAATTTTCTCTTGAGCTGATGATAATGGAGAGATTATATATTATAGACTGAATGGATGTGTAAATGGAACTAGGGAAGACCAACTCATGCTTTTTTGCATTAAATCCTTGTTCACATGATACCGGTTTCATTTAATGTTTCATTGGGCTCACCGGGTTTACCTGTTCACACGAGCACCAGACCAACCGATACATTTAGCAATCCGATGTGCCTTACCTTAAGAACAGAGTAGTTTTACTCCAAGTAAATGGCGCAGCATGGGTCGGATTCACTTGGAGCGGTTTGAACAGAGTGGCTGTCTGAGCCAGAAAGTAATCCAATGTGAAGTGAACACGATGTCGTGTAAATGAGGTTTATCCTTTTTGCATGGATGTCGCATAATAGCAAGTCAAAATTAGAAAGAAAACAGTGCACTGAGAGTTAATGCACACTTTTATTCCGGTGGCAAATTTTACATAGTTCTTGATCCAGACACCTCAGTTTCCCATAGTTGATAGAGTTGGTTCTTTACTTTCCACAGGTATTTGTGTGTGTGGCTTGTTTGTTATTTCTCAAATGCTCCTGCTCATATCTTGTTTCCAGTGAAGCTACCAATTTAGTCGTGCAATTAGGAATTTTCGATAACAGAGCTATAGTCCACGAAAAGGACGCACTAAAACTTGCAAAGAAGATATGGCCTTGTATTACTGTTGTTCATATTGATAAACAGAGGATATACTTCACGAGGTTTACTGATCCTGTTACTTTTAAGTCAATGAGCCTTGATGCTATTTCTACCCTAGGAAGAGAAAGATAGAAGGGAGCCAAAAGTGTCCCGTAAAGTTTTTGGGCCTCACCTTTTCCATCTTAGGGAAACTCCCTTTCACTGTAAAGAGAGCACAATGAAAAAGGGAATTTTTGTTCATTTAGGGATCTAGACTCCAAGAAACCTTTCGTAATTGCGGCTCTTACTGTGTGTAATGAAGCAAAATTCTCCTCATTTCTTGACTGTAGCAACAATCACATATTTATGAAGACAAATTTGACTGGTGTTCTATGTTTTGTGTTTAAAGCTTCGCCACAAAGTACATTACAGACAACAGCGGATCAAATCAGAGGCTGGGGAAATGCAGAAGTGCGAGACTGGCTTTCTTCAAGGAATTGTTTAGACAAGTATGCAATACTTTCTATCTTCTGCCATGTTTTATTGTAGGGTGCATAAATTCTGCACGAAATTGTTTGGGATACATGCCTTTGCAAGAAATTATGAAAAATGCCCCTAGAAAATGACTATGAAAGAAGATCATTCCTCTTCTATTTTGCCAAAGAACAGCTAACTTCATCTTGTAGACAACTCAAATTTTTGACACGTCTTTTCTTTAACAAACAATTACGAACAATAATGAAAAATTATTTAATACTGTTATTCCACAGAAAAACGTCCTTCCTTAATCACCTAGGGACCCAACAGTCAATAAAACTCTTGTGCCCTTAGATCACAACGTACAGTAATGCTCCTCCTGCACAGCATTGTTGTTCACTTGTTCTAGATATGAATTAATGGGAAAGGAATTTTAGTGAATTTATATCCCTACCGTATGATTTTGTGAAATTCTAATGATTCCCCTTTTCATAGCTATTAGGTATACTATTTTATATTTCCAATTCTTCGTGCATTCTTTAAATCTTCCATTTACGGTGTTTGTAAGGAGAAAGCAGTTAGTGCACTCTTCTCCATTTTTCTTCCACTTTTTTAAGGCTTTGTCTATCGTAACTTCTTCATTTTTTTCATCGAAAACTGAATGAAGACCCTCGAATCTCTTCACGACGTATCTCCGGCTTCCATCAAGGATTGCAGAGCTTTTGTTATTTTGGATATTTATCCCTTAAATGCTACGCTTTGCCCTAAAAACGTCGGAAAGGTATAGCCCCTTAGTTCCCTGACTGAGGAGCCCATGGCCCTGGTCTTGAGCTGGCCCAGGAGTTTCTTCTTAAGTCAAATCACAGATAAATAATAATACTTCTTTTATAACGATATTCCTTCAGCATTGCTTACGTATAGAAACTTACATGCATACAATAACAAAGAAATAAAACCATTAATCTTACAGGGAGCCATCTTTTTAGGGGCATAGATTAGTTTTCATTGCTCATCAAATGTCTTTTTAGATGATTTTTAAACAGACTTAGCGATGACAGTTCTCTTACATTATTTGGAATATCATTCCAGGCCCTGATGCCAGCATATTGAAATCCTTTCATGGAAAATTAAAGTTTTTATTTTTGGAATATGCAGTTCTTTATCATTTCTAGTACTGGAATTAGATACAGACCTGACTTGGAACAACTTCCATAAGCTTTTAGGGCATTGCCTTTGGATTGTAGCTGAACTTCTTTTCCTTCTCCGCAGGACAATGAATAAGTCGATTCTGGAAAAATTAACTGGGAAACATTTGGTTTCATTGGTAAAATTGCATCACGAGGTATTTTGTATTTTGTATTTTTCTTTTTAGCTTTATTTTCCGTTGGGCCCATGTAGAAATCTTTTTTTTGTGTACCTGAAATCAGCCATACGAACAGTTGCCTGCTTTTGCAGTGTTGGTTTTGATTTGCACCTTTGGTGTTACCGTTCACTGTACATTATATTTATGACTTTTTGGAACATATTTTTAGAGTCCTGAGTTCTTCTTCAACTCTGTACGACAAGACTTTGGATTCAATGACGTATTAGATCAGCTGGATTTCACTGATGCAGTAGAGGAGCTGATGAATCCCAGTTGAACAAATTCTCGTCAATGTGAGTGAAGTGATTTAAAATTACTGCGTGATTTTTGGAAGGTTCATTGCAGATGAGCTGTAAAGTGAGCAACATACCACATTCATGGCAACAGTAATCGAACATCTAATTGATGGAATGGGATTATTTTTTAGGAAAAAAGACCCATTAAAGTATCTGGAAAACCTCTTGAGACAACAAATTGTATCAATAGTTTTTGGGACGTCTTTCTACATAAACGTCTGCTTTAGAGTTTGGGATTCATGACGACCACCTTTTTTGGATGTGCTCGTACTCCTCGGCAGAACTTCTAGGCTGCCTTATCTAACAAAACAGTACCTTATTGAACGTCCAACTTTAGGGTGACGTTATGTGCTGATAGAAGACTTATGTAAGATAGGTAAATAAACGAATGTTTTGTATATAAAATACTTCTCTGGTGATGTATAAATAGGCTTATTTACAGGCAAAAAATTATTAGTTTAGTATTACTATTAGTATTAAATATTTGTATTTTTTATTGCTGCAATGGTGAGGGTCTACAATTCTGTCTACCTCTAAAGTTACTATCAATTTTGAATGTCTCCAAGATATCTGGTTTCATATATAACCTTCATCTATGCCTACCTTTTTCATCTATAACGTTCTATCTTAGGCTGTTGAGTTATCTTTTGCTATTGCAATTTTCAAGCACCATACATGTCAACATATTTATGTTATTAGTTGAAGCGGAACTACCAGTAGACCAGCCCCCGCTATAGCTTTTACTGCATTCGCAGGCGTGGTGCATAGGGCTACTGAAAAAGCCGCCCTATGCACCATTGGCGCTGGAGGGACTTTTACTTTTAAGTTGAATTGAGACTCTGTTGATCGGAATGTTGTACATTTATTGTTTTTTACCGTAATTATAAGTAAAATTATAATTTATCTTCAGTGTGTAAGTTGCAGTAGCATTAATATTAATTAGAGTATACTCCTGATAGCTGAGACTCCTTGGGGGAATCCGCAATCAGTCCCAGTTGAGTAAAGCAGATCTCTTGATAACTTAGACTTATTGATAAAATACAGTCGTTGTCCCACTTAATCGGAGGAACACGTAAGTTGCTACATGTCACTTCAAGAGTCCCAGCTATCCGGGATTGCAGTTAAGCGAAGGAAAATATATGAAGATATTTAGGAATTTTCAAGGGCATTTGACATGCCCATTTTTAATTCTCATATAAGTATCTGTCTGCCAAAAGCACTTTCTTTTCCCTTTCCATATTACGTATTGTGCATTTATTCAGTTTCGTGTAGGGAATCATATTTGAACAAATCAACGGTTGATTTAAAGCAATAGTTATAGGAAATTTTGGCTTTAGTCCCTAGCAAGCGGAGCAGGGTTGCTGCTGGGACCGCAAAAGGGGTCCCACTTAGTAGGAGTCCCAGCTATCCTTGGTCCCAGTCAAAGAGGAGCAAAATATTTGAAGATATTTAGGAATTTTGAAGGGGAATGGAAAGTGGTCCCGCTGAGTGAAAGCTCCGGTTATCCAGGGTCTGAATTATCAAGAGTATAATGTATTCCAAATTTTTTCATTACACTAAAATTAGAAAATACTTGAGCAAACACTACATTGTGCTTCTTTTCTTAAACATGTTTCAGCTCCGAAAGACGTCTTGCAAATTCAAAATATTATTTTTTCAAATATTGTTCAATGGTAACTTTGATGTATTGATCCATAAACTCCCCTAGCTGTCATACTTGCATATTTGTGAAAAATGACGTCATTTTCATTCTGTTGCCAATACCAACTAGGATTTAATGCGTACTCCTTGGATATAACTAATTGTTAAAGAAATTACATCATTTAAGAGCTTTCAAGATGTATTAAATATACTTTAGATTTCATTTGCTTTGTGAATCTGCAGAGCCGCTGAGAGCAGAGGGGGACAAATTGCTCCAGGGCCTCAAGGTCAAGGGGCCTCATAACTCTTAAATGCTTCAATGCAATGGGGCCTCATGAAGTAAAACCAGCAGTGATCTTCCTAAGATTTATCTGCTTTCCTCCCTCGCAGAGGGCCTCGCGCTTCTATTTTGCCCCAGGCCCAGTGAAGTCTCTCTGCGACCATATACATTTCTCGAGAGAGTGTCATGTACATAAAGATAAATATCTTAGTACCATTGTTTTCAGTTTCCAACTATTTTTATTTTTATTTTAGTAAGTAATGTCGGGGAAAGGCCGTAGGGCCTGTAACAAAGCCCCGACAAAGGAAAAACTGAGAGAATGGGGAAGTTAAATTAGAGGGGGAGATAAGATCAAGTTTGTTGATGTTAGATTTAAAAGATGACAAATTGTAGGATTCAGGGAAAGTAGTGGGTGGCAATGAGTTCCACAGTTGAGAAGTTCTAGGAATGAAAGATGATTTTGTGAGATTGTGGATTAGTTAGTGTAACTTGGAAAGGGTGTGAATAGGTAGAGCTTCTGATGGTTCGAACATGCCTCACTGGATCAGGAATGATATTCTTGATTTCCTGAGAGCAATGTCCGTGAAAATAGCGGTGGAAAATGGAAAGATCTGCAACAAGACGACGATGGGAGAGAGACTGTAGTGAATTAGTGAGGTTTGGATTGTTGATGAGACGGATAGCTTTAGACTGGACTCTGTCAAGAAGATGGAGAGAAGATTTAGGAGCACCACCCCAGACATGAGAGCAGTACTCCAGAGAAGGACGAATCTGGGATTTATACATAGTTAATAATGGAGAAGGTGAGAAATAACCACAAGCTCTAGAAAGAAAGCCAAGTTTCTGAGATGCATGCTTTGCAATGGAATTGCTATGGGGTTTCCAAGTGAGATTAGACGAAATAGAAAGACCAAGTTGAGTGAAAGAAGATGAAATGTCCAGTTTTTGGCCGTTCGTGAAAACAGGGGGAAAATCTTGGTGATGTTTACGTGATATGACAACCTGTGTTGTCTTTTCTTCATTGAACCTAACAAGGTTGTCACTACCCCACTTCTCTACATTTGTAAAGTCATTGGTGAGGAGTGAGGCTGAAGTGTTACGATATGGTGAAATATTAGAATAGGCAAGGTGTTGTGGATTGGGTGCAAAAGATGAACTTAAATAAGTGTCATCGGCAAAGGAGAAAACACTGGAAGATGTAGTAGAGGAAAGCAGGTCATTTATGAAGAGGATGAACAGAACAGGAGAGATAACAGAGCCCTGAGGTACATCTGAGTTGATAGAATGGGAATTAGAGAGGTAGCCATCGACCGTAATTGCAATTGACCTATCAGATAGAAAGCTAGAAATCCATTTAATGAGGGTGTGGTGAAGACCAAACATTGGCAGTTTAGCAAGAAAACCTTTGTGCCAGATGCGATCGAAGGCCTTGGAAATATCAAGAGAGATCACTCTACTCTCACCGTAGGATTCTAGAGCAGAGGACCAAGCATGAACAGCATAGGCTAGAAGGTCACAGGTAGATCTGGCTTGTCGAAACCCATATTGATGGCCAGAAAGAAGGTTGTTTGTTTCAAAGAAGGCAAGCAGTTGTTTGGTGATAATGGTCTCCATAGTCTTAGAGATGAGAGAAATGATTGCAATAGGGCATTAGTTTGAAGGGTCAGATTTGCCACCTTTTTGGGGATAGGGAACATGTGGGGGAGTTTCCAAGAGGAAGGGAAAATACCAAGATTGTAGGAAAGCTGGAAAAGCTTGTTGAGAACAGGGGCGAGTTCAGGGGCGAGTTCAGGGGCATATGACTTTAGAACTATAGCAGGTATACCATCAGGTCCACTAGATTTGGAGGTGTTGAGCTGAAGAAGGACTTTCCGGACTTTGCGTGTAGAGACTTAATAGGGGACATTGTGATGGTGGATGAGGGGTAGAGAGGAACTTCGAAATTTTGGTCATCAAGATTGGAATTGGAAGCAAAGGTTGATGCGAAAAGGTCAGCTTTAGAGGAAGGAGTGCATGAAGATGAGCCAGAGTTGTTTTTTAGAGGTGGAAAAGAAGAATGGCAAAAGTTTTGTGAGACAACATGAAGCAATTTTATTGTTGATGCGTTTGACAAAGGAGGATTTGGCATGATTGATGGTTTTGGAGCATAGGTTACGAGCTTGTATAAATAAAGCTCTTGAATGCGGGTTTGGTGTAGTTTCCCTTGTTTAAAGCGGTGGCTTTTATGTTCGACAGCTTTTGCACATTGTGAAGTGAACTATGGTACACATGAGCGTAGGAGGACGTCAAATTTAGGGGGGCTGTTAATTTTCTGCCCGAAATATCGAATAGAGCTGGAGAGCAGGCAGAAACGTTGCTCAAATTTCCTATTGTTCTCTCAGGAAATTTGCCCGGGTGAAACGGATTTCTGCCCAACTTGGGGCTGCAGCCCTCTTGCCCCCCGCCTCCTACTCTTATGATGGTGCATAAATTCAAGATCAGTTCTAAGCGATAGCTACAAAACCCATGTACAGTATGTAATTTTGGCATCTCTTCCCCTCATTGGAACAAAACAAGTGCTCCCTTCCTTATTAATAAGCTTTAGAATTTTTGCCTTACTCACTGCTCAAGTGTTCGAAAACCCTGTGACGTTTGATGCAACCTCGGAAATCGAAGGCTTGGTTCGAAATTCGGTTTCCAATCAGGCTTTCGTTGAAATTGCATTCATTTTTTTTCTTTAAAGCTGATAGGGAAGCTGCCGCGCCTAGAATGGGAAATAGGTTTAAGCAATTAGGAAAATGTCTGCTATAATTTCTCTAGCGCGAATGAAGAGTAACCAAAACCCTGTAAAGAGAAAGGTATCGTTCCTTCATCCTGCGTGGTTGCCAAATGACAAGTGCGATACATTGGATCTTCCTCAGCTATCGCCATCTCTGATACTGAAAGAAAGTATTTATAGTTTAGATTCAAAAGTTCCATTGATACCTGGTCTTGACGAGTTTGTAAAGTTACGCACCACCAAAGTTGGTACAAAGGTAACTATTGTATTTTTTAAATAACTCTTTAGGTAGTTAATGGTACAAATGAATTACACGCTCCACTTTTGATATATTTTGCATTAGCATGCAATGTGCTACATATCATTTCTAAATAATTCTATATATATATATATATATATATATATATATATATATATATATATATATATATATATATATATATATATATATATATATATATATATATATATATATATATATATATATATATATATATATATATATATATATATATATATATATATATATATATATATATATATACATATATATATATATATATATATATATGTATATTTATATATATTAGTGCTGCGTTTTACATACAATCATACTTTATGTTATGCTAATGATTATGATACTTATATGGAACTTTGCCACTCTTTTATTCCGTTTATATCTATCTTACTTTTTTAGTGTTTTCAGACAATACCTTACGCTGACTTCGATTTAAGAATCGTCTCCCCTAACTTTGAATACAAAGATCTTCACGACCCTCATCTCAAAGGTTTTTTCTCTAAGCCGCACATTAGAAAAAACTTAAAACTGCAAGGTAATATTTGTTCATCTTATATGCCGTTTTGTAAGCTTGACATCATATTCTCGCTTTCGTCTTACATTCCCTGCTATTTTCATGAGATAGGGCACCTGTTTGGGAGATGAAAATGAGGCTAAAGAAACATTTTCGTGTTGGGATTCAGGATCCAAGTCTTGCTTCGTACCATTCAGACTTCAATACAACATCGTACCAGTCATAGAGTTTGATGATAGTAGATAAGTTAAAGTACATGGCATTTGCAGTGCTTGTGTGCAGTCTCTTTTAACTTGCACTCTGTTCTTCTATCAGGTTATTCAACATAAGCAGCTTGGAAGCTATGGTATCATGGGGGTGTGCCGATGTATGGGGGTGGGGTAAGGTATCACACCCCCATTTTTGCGTAAGCCGTTGGTAACTCTTCGGCTTGTCGGTAAAATCTGGCGTAATAATCAATACTTGTCATTTATTCTGAGAAATTTTGTAGCCTGCCTGTAAATTGCTAATGTTACACTCTCCCCCAGTCAAATGTCCTTCGCCACGCTACTCAACAGGTTCAAGCTTTTAACATAAATAAAAGACTTTCAATTGGCATTTTTGCCAAGGTGCAGGCAAACTTTCATTCCAAATTTTCATTCTAAATTTTCATTCTAAATTTTCAAGAAACTTAGATGCATAAACGCATTGAGATTCCTTTCCGACTTGCAACATAGGCCTAATCACAAACGACGGTTTCGTAAAGTGTTCCGTTCAAGAGTTGAATGTGTACAGACAGTGGGTACGCCGTTTTAAATTGAGTCAACAGGAGGCAGAAGCGAGAAGGGATGCTGAGGGTGGAAACGAAGTCAAGTCAAGGCCACTAACAGAGCATGCGTTGGCAGTTATAGAAACAAATAAGCAGAAACAGATTCTAGCAAAGAAGAACTATATGGAGAAAATGTATCAGGAAGATGTTGCAAAAAGACGGTAAATCAATTAAAAACGCTTGAGATTTTGTCAACGTGATTTTCAACTATTGTTTTTGCAGAAGTTTATTTATCATCTGTGATGGCTTGCAGTGGCTACAAAAGTGGCTAGCTTTAGAGCCCTTGCAATATATGGTAAATAGGGATCGTTCAAAAACTATGTAACGCCTGAGGGGTAGGTGAGTAGGGTCGTTTTTTTTACGAACTGTTACGCAAATTTATGGGGCTGTAGGGGTCATAGCTCTTTCGTTATGTAGCAGAGAATGTTTTGAAAATGCATCTCTTACAACTACATGAAGGTTGAGCTTAACATCTAGCCTGTTTGGGTATGGATGTATCCTCCACTTTCTGCAACATTTCTGTGACATTGTTTCTTGTCTCTGGACTTACGCAAAAGTGCCAAAAATGTCATCTTGTGTGCCAAATGCATTGCACTGTGATACCATTCTCTCACATTAGAATACTGGATGGAGAAATTATTTGTTGCATGAAGGTAATGGGTACTATGAAACATGAGAAGATAACGAGAACACTAACAGGGAGTCTTAGGACTTTAAATGCTACGTTAGAACAGGGGGGTGGATTGTACTAGATTTGTTACGATGCGCTATAAGGGGTGAGTACAGTGGAAAACATCCGGGGAGCGAGGGGAGCGGTCGCCCCCCAATAATTTCAGACTTGCAAAATGTGATGCACTATTCATTAGTAGTAGCTCACAGGAAGCATTAAAGAACAATGTACAAGTGAGCGTACTGGTGTGAGGTTGCCTTTTTAAGCTTTGGCGTAAAGCCAATCTGCATCTGCACACCAGATATGCTTTGGGTGTGGCCAATGCAAGTAGCATATATGGGCATGGTCTTAGTTGCTTCTTCTAGAAAGTATTTGTCATAACCTATGATAGTCTTCACACCTAAATTCATTCCGTCTAAAGCTCATGCTAGAGTCTCATTCATGCTAAGGGCAGCACAAATCAGTTGAATTTGAAGAAATGCTGCCACAGCCATTAGTAACTTGCAAGAGGACACACTATAGGAGATTCTGATTATGAAATAAGAAGGTAGCGGAAAGAAACTGGTGGTCTGGGGGCCTGCCCCTATAAAAAGGTTTAGGGCAATACCCTCTAGAACGCCGGAAAATGCCCTTTTTGCAAAACAAGAAATTACTCCTTTCATTATTGATCTTTATGTGAATTAGAAGGACAAACAAACCCATCAACCTACCTTTAGTGAATTGTAAAGCATTAAAAGGAGAAAGCTAAATGATTTGTCGACCTCTCCTTGTTGCCATCGCATCCCTGTACGTGATTGGCGTTTAGCGTGGAAAGTAAGAGAAACATTTTCCGTGTGTAGATTCTCGGGCAGTTACTTTGGGTAGTTGATTTTTGGTCTTGTGAAACGGGATGGAATGGACTTACGGGCAAGATTTTTTCTAGAATCAGAGTCAATGCAAATCAAATTTGTCGGTCCACACCAACACACTGGAATATCTGCCTTTGCACACCGGGCAATATAACTTTACACACCGGAGATCTCTCCCAAAACGCCATACTCTGCAGTCCGGGCGTACAGGCATTGGATAGCATATAGGCAGGGCCAATGTCAGGGTGGCCGAGAGAAATCGGAGGCCCCGGGGCAAAAGAGAAAGACGAGGCCCCCTGAAAAATTGCGGGGTCTAGATAACAACTATACAAAATTACTGCTGGTTTACTTTATGAGGCCCCCCACACCTTCAAGAATTGCGTGTTATGAGGCCCTTTGAGGCCTCGGGGCAATTTCCCCTCCCTCCCTCTCGGTGGCCCTGGCCATTGTTCCAGTGGCGTGCTGGCATAACTTTGGCGTAGCTTTTTCCTTTGTTGTTCTTAGTCATCAACGCTCGATGAAAACATGTTAGGGGATCAGCTTTCCTTTCTCAGTATAAAGATCAAGGAGGAAAACAATCTATATCCTATTTTGCAGAAGGGCGTTTTCTGACGTTATAGAGGGCAAGGTCTCAAAACTTTTTCCTGAGAGCAAGCCCCCAGACCCCCCAGTTTCCTCTCACTCCGTACGCATGTTTTATTATAGCCTTCCATACTTTGTCTCCTTTCAACACAATGTTAGTCAAGGCTGTCCAGTGTAAGTTTTGCATGACATGCACCGTAGTTTTCACGGAGTTTTCATTCCCCCCAAAAGATGGGAAAATGTCCGCCACTGAATGAGTGGATGGTCAAAATGGACGAATTTGAGTGCTACATAAATATCAAATGGCCCCATATCATCCATTCTTCAATGCTTGGAATTGATCTAATTTGTTTATCTAAAAGCTGGTAGTTGCCTTGAATTTGTGAACTCCAAAGCAAAATTGTTGATTATTGTGGGTGTAGGATGGCTTTAATTCTAGGGGATCGTTCACTTTCTATGCGAAAAACGAGATTTAGGAAGCAGTCAGAACATTTGCTATTGCTCCTTCAATAATTTTCTTACTGAAACATCTGTCCTGCTAGGGGCGCTACAGCCCCCTGCTATCCTTCTACCAGCCCCCTGTTGTGCCTGTGCTCGTGATGGTGCATTTGAAGTGATATCAGATTGCCACCTTTTTCGACAGCACTACTTGCAAATTTTCGAGATCATCGACTCCTTTCTATTTATGGTTTCTAATTTCGTACTGTCTGAATGAAGTTGAACAAACCAATTCACTCTGTATTCTTCTTTCCAGTATGTGTGTGATTTCAGTTTCTTTTTGAAATTTCAGGTTCATGCTAACAAAAGCGCGCGACTTCAAGGCAAAAGAACAAGCTCGTGAAGCTCACAATGAAATGATAAGGATGAAGTGCAAAGAACGAGATCGGCAGGAACTATCTAGAAGATGTAGTCATAGGATGAGTGAAGAAATTGTAAGTATTTATTGGCAATAGCGATTGTGGCTAGAGTTTGTTTTCTTTCATTCCTTTGAAACAAAGTACTTGAGAGGACCCATTAGAATTACATACAAAGACAACATTTCTCAATTTAAGGAATAGTTTTAATCCGACATCTATGCATCAGAAGAACCTACAGTTGTTTATGATTGAGATTTACAAAGAAAAAGTCTATTAAATCCTCCTTTGACGATGGGGACATTTGAATAAAATGCTTTACCATATCTACTTAGACGCTCGGGTAATCTAAATCCACCAAAAATGAGAAACACATACAATGGAGCAGATACCGTAAGCAGGGATGGCGCAGGGGAGCTAGGAAGCTATAGCCTCCGTCGGTACATGCTAGCCCCATGTCGGTAGGCAAAAAGCTACTTTTTTGAAGATTTTGGCTATTACCCTGAAAGCCATATTTAACCCCTCATCGGAAGATTCAGCCCCCGTCGGAAATTTCCTGGCGCCCAACCTTACTGTAAGGTTCATGGGCTAAAGAGCGTGGGCAAAATTACCAACAGAAATTAAGACTTCATGCTCTTGTAAAGTTTTCAAAAATGTCAAAAGCCAATAAAATGCAAGTATGGTAACTTTAGGAGTTGTAAAACCTTTATTTATTGATTATTAGAGTTCTATAGTTTTTATGTATTCGTATTTTGTATTCATTCTTGTAAAATGTTGATCTAAATTGCCTGTGTATTAGCTGCTGTAAATAGCTAACTTTAATTAAGGAAGGGCAGCCCTTCAGCAAAGATACTGGTCAAAGGCGTCGTGACGACACGTATAGAGTAGGGGGAGCCAAGTTCAGATTTTCCGATAAAATTCAAAACCATCATCTTTACCAACACCGAAAGCCCGAAAATTTTCCGAAAAAACATTAATATTTCCGAAAATCTGATGATTTTAAAAAATAGGGGTCGATGGCCCTCTCTGCCCTTCCAGCTACGAAGTCCCTGATGCTGGTTTTCAAGGGTCCCTCCTTCATACATATACTACTAACAATAACGAAAAAGGTTAAGAATTTAAATACAAATATTAACAAAACGACAACTTTTAATATAAGAGGAAATTGAATATGAGAGAAAACAGTTTTCTTTGTTTTTTATTGCTTAATGGTTGTTTTGAAAGCGAAAAGGGCGCATTCTTAAATTCAGGTACATTCAATATTGTTGTGAATGGTGATTTGAAGCAGGTTCCCTTACTCTTTCAACAATTAATGGGAAATCCATATGTAGATGATAGGAGCGTTAATTTGGAAGATTCTCAACTCGGCCATTGAGTCCAGCAATGTTTGCTAACTCTTTCCTTTAAGTTTAATTCCTAAGTTATAAGAAGTTTTACATGAATTTTTTGAATGTTTAAATCCTTTATCTTATAGTTTCTAAATGTGATTCATATCTCGCATCTATATTCTTGTCGCTGTTAGATTTTTCAAAGTAGGAAAGTCCTTGCTCTTACAATCCCAGTTTGTTAGGTACACAACTTTTATTGTAGCGGGATTTATCAAAAGTGCAAGCAATTGCGCTGAAAGACGAGCAGTTTTTGCAACGAAAAAAGGAGCTTGATGATAGTAGGGAATCAGCCAGGAAAGAAAAGAAGGAAAAGGTATGTAGAATATTGTGATATTGTTACTTACTTTATATTTTCTATTTTACTGTATTATATGAATTAAGTGTTTGATGCACTTTTAACAATGATGACAGATATAGTATAAAACTAGTGCAAACAAAGAAAAAATTCTATTTTTGCTAGCAACTAAATTCTTTTTCAAAGTGTGCATGAGTTAACTATGGATTTACCAAAGAGGAATTCTGCATATTATTTGTGGTGCATTTAGCCTTGCAAAAGACTGCCTTTAAATAAATTACTGTTTTCATAGTCACGATCTTTATCTCTGTAATTTTGAATCGTTCAGTTAACTGATGAAATAAATAGGTGTGTAGCAACAAAATATGCACGTCTTAATATGTTTTTACAATATTGCAAAGCCTCATACAATATTATACAATTTGTAAAATTCTGCTAGTCGTAACGTCGTAGTTAGTGAATGGAGAGACACGTGGTCCTTTCCCAAACGAAGCTATCGGTTTCTTCAGTAGTTTAGAAGTAAATTGATGGCTAGGAATTGACCAAAGAACTTCGTCCACTACAGCACGAAAAAGCGGCAACATTCTGTTGACATACTTATGCCCTTTTCGTCCGACACTCGTCAGAGTATGAAAACGTCGGATAATGGCCTAAATGTTAACCGAAATATATATCCAGATGCGGTTACATGTGATAGGATGCGTCGAATTGGTCCCAAGAGTGGCCAATTAGGGCCTATTAACCATTGCTTGCTTGAAGAGACGCATCCCATCACATGTAACCGCATCTGGATATATATTTGGGTTAACCTTTAGGTCACTATCCGACGTTTTCATACTCTGATGAGTGTCGAACGAAAAAAGCTTAAGTATGCCAAAAGAATGTTGCCGCTTTTTCGTGCTGTAGTAAAGTGTACCAACAGACTATTTACGAGCTTGGTCTACCTGGTCATGTAAGAGACTGAGAAAGTAGTTCAGTAAGGAAGCATTTTTAAGGCAAATCTTGTGAGTTAACAATTTCCCAAAAGTTTCCAGCAAAGCATTTTGTCTTCAAAAGAAGTATTTCGTCTACAAATATTTATCTAGAAATATTTCCTCTACAAATATTTGTTTACCTCCAAGGGGGCTGCCTCTCCCCGTGTTCTCCCTCTACACCACTAGAATTTTTTTCGTTATGGAAGCATTGCAATGATTAGCTTTGGAGGAACAGCGCATTTGGTACCAAATTTGTAAGAATGATGTAGCCCACGCAACTTGAAAATATAAAATTCAGTCCTAATATTTTGCATGTGTGATATAATTTATTTTTATCTATAAATACTTTCAAGTGATAACACGGTGTCCCTTTTATTTATTAATCGGAAATGTATAACAGATATAAAGCAAACGATTTGCTTGTCTTTATTCATTTGCTAATTCTGATCTATTTTTAAACTTCAATAGCTTCTGCATTAGATATGCACTGTATTGCAGTACTATATGTTTGCCACAAGGCATAAACCAATCAAATATCATTTCTACAGCAAAATGTGATTGAAGGACTGTAGATGCTCGGCTATCTAATGGACTTAATATTTAAAAACAATTCAATACTTTTTTGTTCTCCACGCTATTAGGGACTGTTTGTATTCCTACTGACGTTGGCTGTTCTATCTTTTAGCAATGTTTTAATTCAGAGTATTTGTTTGTATATAGCAGGCTATGTATGGCATAATTCTTCTTCATGTGAATTGTTGTTATATATCATGACAGTTCAAGTCACTCTACGTCATTTGATTTTCTTTCTGCTTTTTTCTCCACATTAGCAAGTAACATTGTGATTAGTATTTGTTTCCACATGAGGGTTTCCATGAAATGAGGATTTGACTTTCGTTGTATTTTTGAGAATGGTAGCATTGTGTCCGTAGTTTTATATCATTGGTTTTGCTGGCACAGGATTGCGTGCCTGCTGTACTCGCATGAAAGTTGCATGAGAGACTAGTTTTTGAAAGGGGTGCCCGCTTCAAAGCGGGCAAATATCCCAAAAATTAACTGCAAATTAGCCTTGGAATGACCCCCTGCCAAGCATGGTGATTGATTGATGACATCACACATCACTGAGCAGGAGCATGTGACCCCCTGCTTTGCCTGATTGGATTGGAAAAGAAAATTGTCAACAAAAATAGGAGACAGAAAATTGTGGAAATTGCTCGCAGAATGCAGGGTTCTACATTACTTTCTATATTTCTTCCGGCCTTTTAATGTACTTTTCTATATGGTGTACCATAGGATGCATGATGGAGTAAGCCCAAAATGTTCTCTTCACGTTTCTCCTATTACTTCTACTTCATTTCCAGATCCAGATTTAAAAAGGACAGCAGCTTGTCTTAAGCAGTGTCCGCTAAAAATTAATTTGCGACACGAAAAACTCATGTCACTTTAACGATTTAACCTATCACCCCTACAATTACTCACTGTATTTATATACATTAACAATATGGATTCTGTCTAGTAATTTTGTCATTGCTTCGTTGCTAATAAGTATATAATATCTTATCTGTAATTTGCATCTTTGAGAGCCAGTAAGAGGTGCGCTACAACATTTTTTATTTTGTTGGCCGAAATGAGACTTTTTCGAAGAAATTTGCTAGCATGTTTGTGTTTGACTTATTTTCAGGCGATGGAGAGGTGGCAACTCAGACAATATCACACTTTTAGAATGCTAGAAGAAAAGAAAAATGAAGCAGATAGAGAGATGAAAAGAAGAAGAGCGAGTATTATCGAAAGAAGCAAAACAATATTTAAAGAACAGCAGAAAAAAGATGGTAATCCTGGCTGTTTGTTTTTATGTACCTTTGGGGGTGTATATTGTTGTAATATACATGCTCTAACTTTGAATCTACTGACATGAAATACACGTTGTTTTATTTTATAGGAAAGTTTTTTCATGCCCAATATCGGAGTTTTCACATCTTTTTAATGATTTTAATATCAAACCTTCCTCAAGACATTCTTAGCAAAATCTTTTTTCTACTGATGCTTTTTATATGGAAGTTAATGAAAAATGCAAAAACTTGCATTCACACCAGAAAAAATGACGATTATCAATCAACAACACAAGATAAACTTTGAGAGAAAAGCTCACATAACGCATAGGCTCTACGTCATCAGAAATGATATTGAGGATCAATGGAGTTTAGAGTAATAATACTAGTAAACCTCCCACAGTATTCCCTCCTTTTGTGAATATGAAAAGCAGTATTCAAGGGCTATGTCTTATTTAGAAAGTTTTGATATGCCCTTTCGCTTGAACTTTTTCCCTTGAAACTTAGTTACACCCCTGACCTACATAGCATTTTATCAAAAGATTATTCCAAGTTGAATTTTGAATGTTAAAAGCACATGACCTATGGACTTCCCTGGAACCCTACTTTCCTTTAAACGACTCTCCTATATGAGAAAAACGTGTATTCTATGCCAGTAAGCATAGGACTCAAATCTTGTTTGGACGAGAGAATTTGCAAAGTCACGTGCCAGTTTTTACAAACAGACCAATGACAATCTTCGAAAGTGTGAACAAATCGAATATTTTGCAAAATTAAGGCCATTTTTACTAACCTTTGCTTAAAAAATGCGGTTTGAAATCTGTTGCACAATTGTCGAAAACTAAATTATCAGACAATTTCATTGCTAAATTTTGAAAAAAACTGCAAAAAGTTTGTAAAAATGTAAAAATGGCCTAGATTTTGCAAAATATTCGATTTGTTTACACTTTCGAAGATTGTCATTGGTCTGTTCGTAAAAACTGGCACGTGATTTTGTAAATTCTCTCGTCCAATCAAGATTTGACCCCTATACTATGCCAGTTTGCATAGGCATCAAATCTTGATGCGCTAACAAAGGAATCACCACCAGTAGCAACATGCAGATACCATATTTCTCCGTCTATAAGCCCAGGGCTTATGTGAGTTTGTAAGGCTGTTTTTGTTGGGCCTATCTGCGGGGGGCCAATACAATGGTGTAAGAAAGAGTTCAGTGGGAAACGAGATCCAAAGTGTTATAGGTCAAACAACAAGAGTTATATCAATTCCTTTTATAACCTTAGCAAAAATCTCAACATTAACTAAAGGATAGTTCTTTTTAAAAAGTGTTCAGGCACCACCAAAGTCACTATATAAAGGTACACTACCATTTGTGTGTTTACTGTTTTTTCGATCTGAGAAATACTCCTGTAGGGCCTATCTATGGAGGGGGCTTATACGCGGGGTATGGCATGCATCAAGGAAAAGGTAGGTCTATCTGCGGGGGTTGCTTACAGGCGAAGAAATACGGTATGTTTGTGCAATGTCTGCTACTTTAGCAGTTGTTGATTTTGCGTCATTCTCTTGGTAGCTCAATTGTTGATATGCTTTATGTGAGACCCTTTTTACACGAGAGAAAATGGGACGGCTCTGATTGGAACGGAGTGTTTTATATCTTTTATGCTTGCAACACTATAGGGAAAGCTCAGCTTGATTTTCAACTTCAGTATAAGAGCCACAGCGAAAAACATTGCCAGAATAATTGTTGATTTTTTCATTTCATCAAAAAAGCCAGAATAGGCCTTACCAGAAAGTTAGGTCACAACCGTGTGAAGATGAATCAGAATTTAGACCAGATTTAAAACAAAGAGTATCCATGGGTTTTCTCAAATCAGCTCTAAATTCTGGTTCATCTTCACGCGGTCATTAAATTATTGTTATATCTTACTTCTGGTTTTGTCGATGTAATGAACAAATCAACAATCACCGCAACCATGGGGCAGACTGACTAAGTTTTTCGGCCAGGGCTCCTACACACACTTTTGGCATACAAAATAGGCATAGTTCTTGGACTTTTGCAATTTGCATAAGAGAAACTAAAGGCAAACAGTTAATCTAATAGTTAAAATTTATCCAGAAGTGGATCAATCTTAGAATTTTTATAAAATAGTGGTACTCAACTGCTCAAACAGATAAGAAAGTTCAATACTTAATTTTTGACTCCGAAGAAATTTGTAATTTATTTACTGCTTTTGCAAACCCCAGGTTGCATTCCATGTTGATCCTATGTCTGACATTTTCCTGAGAATTCTGTTGTTCCGTCACACAGTAACAGGACCAAGTAGAAAATGACTTGGCCAAGTCATACGCATTTACACTTGCAATGGTGAAATGCAAAGAACATATAATCTAAAGCCCTGAGGAAAGACAAGGAAAGAGGGTCTGGGGGCAGAGCCCCCAGAATATATTTGCCGGCTACACCCTTCAGACTGTTGGAAAGTGTAGGAAATGCCTTCTCGCCACATTCATCTAGGTCAAATTTCTCGGAAAATGGACTTTGGCAGACTTTATTAGCTTATTAGGCAAGAAACTTACTGAAGGACTCTTGTGAACAAGAAACAGCTCAGAGTGTCCTATTTCTACCCACTAATTTTTTTCTCCAAGAACACTACTTGAATTTTGAAGACCACTATTAGTGGCCACGACCACTATTAGTGGCCACGACCACTCAAAATTAGGCTGTGATGTGCGTTAAACTCGAACTCTTTGTGTACAAAATGCCAAATATCTTATGTTGGCCTTTATCTAGTAGTTGAACTTCTGTTATTTATTAAGATTTATTATTTATTGTAAATGTACAAGGTTTTTAACTTTCCATGAATGTGAATAACTAAGCTTGAATGTTATTTTACAGTTATCAATCGGAAACCCTTTCTCGATATTAGTATATTAGGAAAACTATTATTCAATGGAGAAATTTTGACATGAAGAGCGGAATGGGCTGGGGCTATGCTCCCAGACAAAATTACAAGCCACGCCCTTCAATTTGACAAAGAATACATCTTCCAAGTATACTATAAGCAGATATGCTATATTTTTTAAGGACTCGATAAGTAAATATGCCCTATTTGTAGCCTATTTACAAGAGCACGTGTTTGTGAAGTACAAAATGAACAGTTTTGATTTAAAACTGCACAAAGTGTGACAATTGCACACTTTATTCAGGCCTTGATGTGCATAAATGTAAGACAGAAGGTAGAAATACTAAGCAAATTGCAACAACTGTCTAATAAATCCACAGCTTTATAAAAAACTCTTTGATATATTCATTTATTTATCTATTGCGAAGTTCTCCATGCTCTTTTTTTACAATTCAACATAACATCGGCATTGTATCTGTTTTGATTCTTGCCCTCAAAATCTAATTCTTTTCCCTCTTCGTGCAGCCAGAGCTCAGGGTGCATTCCGTGTAAAATTATCGCCGGAGTTGCACCACTAGCTCCTCAGGTGTATGCCAAGATTGACGGTTGGCGTGCACCTAGGGCGCAAAGGTCAAAAGAACCGTGCGTCGAGATTTGCATTTTGCTACGCCAGTATGCCAAAGAGTATAAATTAGGCCATATCCACGCCAGCACGCCGACAGGAAAGCTAAATCCACGCTGGAAATCATTGGGCCTATGTGCGTGGAATGCACCTTGGCCCATGGTAGCAAAGCATAAGGAGCCTCATAAAACTAGCAGCAATTTCATAACCAGATCCTCAAATTTTCTGCTCACGTTGCTTGCAAGAGGTCTCCATTTTCTCCTTTGCCCAAGGGCTTCTGAAATCTCTCGGCGGCCCTGCGTGTAGAACGGTTCCAAGGGTTCTCGTGTGAACGTAAGGTAAATCTCAAAGGTCTGGTAACAACTCCTGACGTCATTTACTATGCATTCTCCAAGCATGTCGATTAAAAGCAACTTGTTTTTCAGAGAAACTGGAGAAAGCTATGCGCCTTAGTCATATGCAATCGAGCAAAAATGTGCAGAAAACAAACACTTACTCACAGAATGTGGAACAGCAAAAAGAAGCGGAAATCTTAAAGTGGAAACAGAAACAAGACGCACAAAAGTCACAAAAATGTAACTCTGATCTGCCAACCAAAGCACAACATGGCTTGACACATTCAAGCAAGGTAATGATTGATACATTGAATGATTGGCTGACTGATTGATTGACCAATTGATTAATTGATTGATGAACTAATTGATTCATTGACTCATTGAATGATTAGTTGACTTATTTATCAATCGATTGATTGATTGATGGATTGATTGGTTGATGAATTGATTCATGGAATGATTTATTGATTCATGGAACGATTAGTTGATGGACTTAATGATGGATTTACTGATGAATTGATAGATTGATTGATTGACTGATAGATTGATTGAATGATTGATAGAATGATTAGATGATGGCCCTTGAGGCCTTCTCATCCGTCCCTCGGAGACCTTTTTGTTTTCGGAAAAACCTTTTTACTCTTTTCCATTTGGACTTATGTAGTCGACTCCCCCACTTGCTATGTAATAATTGATGCGGCTCTTGGGCCGAAACATTTGGAAATCCTTCTTTTAAATAGCTAACCAGTAAATAATTAGGCCAAACCCGGAGTTCTCAAGAATATCCATTTTGGAAAGCGTTTTCAAAGAACTGTGGATCCATTGATCAAATACACGTTATTTTATAAGAAAAAAGTTTATAAGAAAATGAAGCTCAAATGGCCAACATCTTAAGAAAATTGTTAAAAAATCACGAGGCTCCATTTCCAAAATTAAGTATTTTTATTAGCCAAAAATCGATATTTCGTCATTACTGCATTCACAATGAAAGATGGAATTCAAATTCGAGTATACAAGATTGAAAACGAAAGTGTAACCCATTTTAGCCAGTTTATTTCAGTAGAAGTTAGGAAAAATTGTAGAAAATGTCAGGGTCACTCTCGGGAAAAATTAAAAAACATGAGGCTAAGGTAATATGATGGTTTTCTCGGTGATATGCCGAGATACCTTCTGGCGTTTTGGGGAGGCGTTTTGGCCAATTAACCAACTATTGTTACTATAGAAAAAGGTCACAGACAACTTAGTGGCAGACTCTCTTGTAGAATGGTTGAGTTTTGACCAACTTTCTTGCGAATTTGAAAATATTGTGGGACGCAACGACCCCCCACGCCCTCTCATCGGCACAACCCTGGGTTTTCTTATCTTTATTCAAGACTGAATCAGTCGGTAAATATTATCTACTACACCCAGCCTTCCCCTCATTTTCATTTTATGTTCTTCATTCATGCTTTCTATCACAACTACTGAGTTTTCTTTGGTAATTTTTGGGAGTGAATGAAAGAACATCCTCTTTCTCAATCTGATCAGCATATTCTTTTTTCAAGGGTAAGCAAACAAAGTCTGCTTCAGTTCTTAGTGCCGAATCAGAGCTGACTATCAAATCACAGGAACTTGTTATGGATGCATTAAATAAAGCGGTGAACACTGTTAGCTCGGAGGGAGAAGGAAAGTGTGGACAATTCAATGCAGCTTTGAGTGGACCTGAGAAAAAGATGGTCCGCAAAGTTTCAAGCCAAGGATCGAATTCAAGTTTTAACTTAGAAAAGGTTGCAAAGCAGGGCCGGAGACCAACACCAATTTTCTCTGGAACCGACATGAAGAGATTGTTTAAAGATGGACCAGATGGTCGTTGTGGGATGGAAGCTTTTGGAGAAGAGGAAGAAGATAATTGTGTTGGGAAAGATGAAAATGAGAAGAAGAGAGACAACAACAAAGATCCCAATAGCAGCTTACGTCAGCAGATCTTCAAGAATTCCGTATCTGAAATGGAAAGGAAGCAAGATGCTTATACTACAGGGGCAAATCGTCAATTGTCTCGAGTTAGACCTTCAAGGTCTCGTTTATCTTGCGCTGTTTTGAACTCATTGAATTCATATACTTCAGATGTAGCCCGTGACTTAGAATGTCTTAGCTCAGGAGAATTAATCGGATCCCTAGAAGAGAATGAATCCGAGCAAGTCATGAAGATTGATATGCCGGAAGTAGACGTTCCAACAGACATTGATGATAAGGACATTAATTTAGTGCGTACTTTAAAGGAAGCAATAGGAGATGGCTTGGAGAATAATTCTAGGACAAGCCTTGAAGGCAATAACGAAGATGGTGAGAAGGTATTGGCAACCTGCTCTGTGTACAACAGCCATATCGAGAACACCGTCACTGCCACAGATGATAAAGCCCAAGAAAGTTTTGTAGTTATTAATGCAAAAGAAGTGGAAGGAGTATCCACGAATCACAGAGGTGAATTGGAAAATGCGAATGGTGATAAACCTGCAGACGTTTCTACGGATATTGACAAAACCGTTTGGAGAAATGAAGAATTACCGGACAAAGTTGCGCAAGATAGAAAGAAGGCAACCAAGGGTGAATTCTTTGCAGCCAATTTGGTACCAACACCAAAGCGCACACCTTCTAGGACACCGTCTGTTTATTCGATGACAGTTTTGAACCACCATTCTGAGCCAATATTTAGGAAAGGGAGCCTTTTTGACTCTAACGGCCTAAATAGAAAAACGTCAGCAATGAGCTTACCTGGAAAGGCCTTCACAGCCAAAGTGTCAATGGACAAACCGAATTTTGATTCACCACATGAGGCTGGAGAGCGACATGTAACGAGTAGGACCGCAATTGGCTCGCGAAAGAGTTCAATGTCACCAAGGCCAAGCCTAGCGATGAATACAGTACAGGAAAATGATGACCAATGATAAATAGTTACAAAAGGCATTAAAAATAGTAAAGAGAAAAAAAGAAACAAAGAATGAATTGTAAAAAGCATATGTATCTTGTAATTACCATTTATTTGTATCTGTTTTGGAATTTTTTGCGATCCTTCCACCAAAGTTTCACTTCTTTAGACTTTGGACTGCAGACGGGTCAGCCACTTCAATCCTCAAAATATTGCTGTGAGGGTGGCTGCTTTTGTTAAGGAGGTTGCTGTGCCAACCGGCGAATAGTCTGAGGCTACCTGGGATAGCACATTCATATTCATTCATTCATCCATATTCATATCTAATTGTTTATCCATGGAAGCCCTTCAGGCAATAACTAAGTCTGATTTACAGGGGCCATGTTAAAAAAGGAAAAAGAATAATTGAAATATTTACAACAAACTAACGAAACTAACAAAATAGTTGTAAAACTAACGAAATATTTACAACAAATAGAATAAAAATATCAATACAAGTAAATGTTCAACGAGATCTATATCGGCAAATAACTTTGCTGTTGTTTTTTAGTTTGTTTGTAACTGAGTTGTAAGATTTTTGGATTTTATTCTGTCGGCAAGTTATCCAAAGCAAGGACCCTCTGTGTGAAAAATATTTTGACCAAGGGTGGTGTTTAATCGCTGGGGATCTTAGATTTATATAAGTATTGCGTAATGTTCTGTCTGCCATAATAGAAAGTCCATTACACAGAACTAATAACATTCCGGTGCTTAGTTATGAATTGCTTTCTATACCATGCCTACAGTTTCTAGCTGTATCATATCTTGAATAAAAGGTAACTTCAAATGCTTCAGCAGAGGACTAGCTGGTGTATTGTAAGGACTAAAGGTTATGATCCTTACAACTCAGTTTTGCAATTTTTTAAATGTTTTGTCTTAAAACTGCACCGCAAGAACTCCATACGGAAGAACAATATCTAAAATGAGGCTAGAATATAACATTTTCAATGTCTCTCGGGGTAAGAACTTTTTTGCATATTTGATGTATCCTATCGCATTTACAACTTTAGATGATACTTAAGATATATGATGTTTCCGTTTTAGTTGATTATCTATCTGAACACTCAAATATTTGGTTGGATTTTTTTGCCGAATAGTATCCCCTTCAATAGTCAAGTTAGGTGACAGTTTTTCTCCATTCTCATCTGTTTGCATACGTTTGTGTCTATGATCATAGGCATAGTCTTGTCAATGTTGAAGGATGACTTCTTGCCCTGCAGCCATTCCGTTAGGTTTTGTAGCTCTGAATTTATCACTTCTGTTACACTATCCAACTTTACATCAAGAGTACGACTAGAATCGTATGCATAAACATTTACTTGACCTTTGCTATTGAGTAAGGCATGGCATTGATAAAGAGAAGGAATAGCAGTGGTCCCAAACATGAACCTTGAGAAACACCACACGCGATATTCTCCATATTTGATCATTTCTTATTTACCCTGCAGAATTGTCGCCTGTTTGTGCGGTAGAAAGCAAACCACCTTAGTTCTACTCTTATCGTGCCATAATTAGCAAGCTCCTCTAGCAGCAAGTTCATATCTACAGTACAGAATGCCTTCTGTAAATCAATGCACGCAATCCCGGTCAATTTATTGTTGCAGATGTTTTCAACGAGTGGTATACCACTCATTGTTATTTAATAATAAGAATGAAGCAACTAAATGAGTTGATCTAAAGCCAGATTGCTCCTTTGGCTGTGTGAGCTTGGTTAGAATAGTGGTACAGATATTGCTCTGTAGATGTTGCTTTTGTTTAATTTCTTTGAAGCGTACCTTAATGCTGCAATTTTCAAGTCATGCGACTTTTCAGGAGTTAGGTGGCATAGTGGTGATGAAGGATACCTGAGCACCAATAAGACAGGGAGCAGAAGTTTGGGGAAGGACACTTGCACTGCATCTGATGTCATAAGTTGGCGGAAGAATTTTAACTTTCAGATTACTTTTCACAAACATATGCTTCCAACCAGGGGCGGATCTAGAAAATTTCATGACTGTCGCACATAGGGCGTGGCTCGTTAGTAGGCGTGGTCAAACCGAGGAATTCTGCGACTTTTTGCTATGGGGCTGGTAAAGATAGTCAAAATAAATTACACATGTCGAGGACGTAAATATTACACCATAACACATATTAAAATTAAGCCATGCAAAAGAGGTACTCTTACTGATTTCTAATTGTAATTATAACCCTAACCTTAACCAATGCTCTAACCCACTACAGTACTAAGAGTTATGAATGAATTGCTGCTAATACTTCGTGCTTCAGTATAAGCAGGGGCGGATCCAAGGAGGACTACTGGGGGTCATGACCCCCTCCCAAATGTCAATATTTCCTATAGCAAACAATAGTGTTAAGAAACTTCCTACATAAAGACAGCAATAATATGAATCAGATGGGCCCCCAAAAGTCCAGCACTAGACCCTCCCCTGATTTATAAGACATAACCAGTTACCAAAAGTATTTCATGACGTATTTCACAAATTCCATGTAACTGAAATGACAACACAAACATGTGCTTTGAGCATGGGGAATTACCATTCTCAGGATCATTCCCTAGCAATATGAAATATGATCCTGAAAGTTGCCTGCTCCCTGCAAATGATTTCAGATTGGTTTCAGGCACGTTTAAGAAGCAAGACAACATAATTTAATATTGAAAATGATATGTTGAAATATACCTTGCAGCTAAGACTCTTTATCGCTCATATCGCGAAAGCATGCATCATTCTTTGGAATGTCGCTGCTAGCAGATAAGTCTTCAACTAACAGGGTTTTCTTCGAAGTTACGGCACATTTGCCGAGCTTTGCTAATTCAGCATTATAGATTACCTCTAACGCGTTGTAGTTCAATGAAGTGTTTTACTTTGTCCAGTAAATCCATCATAAGATAATAACGATTGCGACATGAATGGAATTCTGCGGCCTTTCACGTGCCAAGCAACCTACTAAAATCTATTTATCAAATCTACTTTAAGATTGTGCGACAGCACTACAAATTAGGCATACGGTCGCACAGGAAAACGATGTGATTGGCTTCCTCAATTCATATGCAAATTGTGCGACAATCGTGCGACAGTGGATAAGAAGCATCCTGTGCACATACATCTTACTCAATTTACTTTGTTACCCTGTTGGGCTTCAGTAGAAACTGTAAGATTTAACAATCCGGAATAAAGATTACAAAAATGGGATCTCCTCTTTCTGACTAGCTTCTCCACAGAATAGGAAAATGCAAGACACTTCTATATAATTCCCTACTTACTTAGAGCAAACATAATCTTAGAGCTGATTCGATGTAGTACAAATTAGAAAATCTTTCCAAGTGACTAAAAAAAATTGCTGTGCAGCTGAATGTTGACTGTCGCATGTGCGACCAGTGCGACAGTCTAGATCCGCCCCTGCTTCCAACTATTAGTTTTCAATATTTTTTCAATATCTCTGTTGAAGATCCTTAAATTTTTATTCTTTTTCTGCACTTGTAAATACTTTCCTACTACTTTCTAAGGCATTTTCAGCTTTTCTTTACTTGCAACATTAAAAAAATGGGCTTAAATGGGGGTCTGGGAGCTTGCCCCCAGAAAGTTTTTGAGGACACACCCCCTCTAACGCTGGGAAACGCCCTTCTGAAAACGATTTTAATTGTTTTCATCATTGATTGTTCTACTGGGAAGGAAATGCTGATCCCTAACCTGTTTTCATTGTGTTTTAATAACTAAAGGCAAAAAGGAAAGAGCTACGCCGACAATATCTGTACGCCAAAGTCATGCTTCTACGCCACTAGAAATTGCGGCTCTGCTTTTTTGCTGTCCAGTGTCTGTAAGAAACAGCTACAAAAAGCAATCTCACGCCAGTGCGCTGACTTGCACGTTGTCCACTATTGCTTCATTGTCACATCTTTGCATGTTCAAAATTATTGGGTCTGTTGGTACTGCAGAACTTTTCTAATGCAGGCCCGTAGGAAGCGGGGGGGCTGGGGGGGGCTTTAGCCCCCCAATAATTCTCCCAAGTACGATATTTGATATAGCATAAAAATTTTAATTCTGTTGTTTCTGCCTTTACCGTGTTTCCCCAACTTTGAAAGGCATAGCTAGCAGGGACGAATTTAAGGGGTTTCTAGGTTCAGGCCTAAAATGATAATTGCATAAA
>OLMO02000009.1:9099490-9110314 GCA_900291935.2 Cassiopea xamachana | reverse complement strand
TGTCTTTCATTACTAGAGGTGCTTCATTATATACTTGACAATCGATATTCTTGACCTTTCATATAAAATATTCGATTTCGAATTGAT
This sequence comes from Cassiopea xamachana, assembly GCA_900291935.2. Classification (NCBI taxonomy): domain Eukaryota; kingdom Metazoa; phylum Cnidaria; class Scyphozoa; order Rhizostomeae; family Cassiopeidae; genus Cassiopea; species Cassiopea xamachana. Next base: position 9,110,227 of record OLMO02000009.1, on the reverse strand, counting down.
TCATTTAGATAAGCGTCTTGTCCTGTAGGTATAGCAGAACTACTCTCCGGTGTGGTGCTGGGCTGTAGTTCCTTTCTTCCTCTTTCTTTCAAACCTGTTCAAAGATAGCAACTAAAAGAATTCTCGGAAAATGCAAATCACTTTTGCTTTTATTTTGATGCGCAATTCAGTTTTCTATCCTGTAAAAGTAATAACTGTTTTTGAATAGGTTAACAAGCTCTACGAGGATGAAAAGTATGCAGAAGTTGTTGATCTATTGATGCCTTTATTGAAGCAGCGAAAATCCTCATTGAAGGTAGTACATCGCAGGATATTCTATCAAAGTGATTACATCATATTTCCTCAGATATAACCCTTCTATTTACGTAATAAAACATCATCATACACAACAACATCAAACCAGTGTCCGACGATGTTCCAGGTGCCAAAAAACATTATCAAACGCCACCAAACATCCCCCAAACATTTCAATAGTGAGCACCTTTCAGTATGCTGCGCTAGCGCTAATTCAGTAAACTTGATTGGTTAATGAATAGAACATCACCCATGTTTGACAATGTTCACGACAGCATGATGAAGTAGCCTACACGATCAAACATTTCTGTTTTAGTATTATCAAACTCATGCTCGATGATGTTTGACGATGTTTTTATGACGATGCTTTACCGTGTAGACGGACCTTAAAGAACGCTGTACTTCCGGCCAAGAATTTGTAGAATACGTCTCCCTCTAATGAACTCTGCGTTAAACAACTCACATCGTGAACAAGGGCTGAGTGGCCAAGCGGCCCAGCCAGTTCCATTAGCTTAATGAATGGAATTAGGAACTTTCAGAAGTTAAAGAATGGCTGCGTACGGTCAGACACTGGATGGGTGACCTTCAGATGAATGACCAAAACAGCTCACCCCGCCGTCCTTCGGAAGGGACGTTAAAGTTGGGGTCCCATGCCTGGATGCGACATGCATGGTAGGCCTAAAGTAGCTGAAAAAGCTAGGTATAAAAGCCTACTCAAAATAGAATAAGGAACAACAACCACAACAAAGAGCTGTGATAGAGACATTAACATTCTTTGATATTTTTCATACTGTGAACGCAAATTTTTTGAACTTTGAAACATTTTTCACAGTCTTTGTAACGCATCTCTGTGAAAAGAAAACATTGTGCAAAGTTTTGTTTTTCATTTTTCAATAAACACCACTCTCTAAAGAACACCACCCGCTAACAAACGCCACATCATTAAGTTCGGCTTTGTAAAGATAGCCGGCGCTCTTTGGTGGAAGTACTGTATTTGAACTATGTTAGGGAGGAAATGAAGTCATTTGCCTCATACATTGTAAATAGCCCATCAAAGTTTTACGAAATAGACGATAGTTATTTCTAAGTACTTGCCAACCAAAGGATAACAGTCAGCAATTTGAAATAGATGCAAGAATTGGAAACATTGCATTTGCAATATCTGATAATTTTAAGCATAAAAGGTTTCTTTCAATAATTTCTTGACATAGTTCTAATTTAGCCATGGCTCCAAATGATGGATAGAATCTGAGGTCTTCATATCGCAGTAAAGCCTGGTTTCCATATAACTTTCTAGTGCCGACGATCCACCGGCGACCCACTAGCGACATTGAATTCTTTTAATGGAAACATTTCATTTCAGCTGCCGGCGACCCACCTGCGACCCTCCGCAGACATCGAAGGAAAGTTGAAACTTGTTCAACTGTTTATCCATTGCGGTACCGGCGACCTGGAGAAATTTATATGGAAACATGGCTGCGTTAGGTCTCCGGTAGTTTCAGAAGTTTGATTGACTTCAATACTACTAAGAATGACTTCCATTTCAGTTCTATTTTAAAATTCTATACGGAGGAGAGCTCATTGCCGGTGGGTCGCCTGTGAGTGAAAAGTATATGGAAACATGCTTTAGTAGCAATGTCGCCTGTGGGTCGCCGGTGGGTCGCCGACATTAAAAAGTTATGTGGAAGGCAAGCTTTCCCTGGTGATAAAGTAGTTTGTTAATGAGGCAAGCTATTTTTAGACTCATACATGATAGTGGACTGATTTGATGATTTATTGATTGATAGCTGTAGTGATTTACCAGTGATGATAAGCTTTTTATTTACTTAGCACAAATAGAACTCATCAAAAATGCTGTTGTTTTTGTAGGAAACTGAAGCAACATCTTCACCGGCAGAAAGGCCAACGCAGCTTTTGCTTCTCCAAGACTCCCTTTCAAAGCTTGGGCAAATAAAGGTAGCATTTTTAAACTTCTACATTCATCCGTTCGGTATCATACAAATAGACCCATTTTCATCCTTTTCGTCTCTCTTCCACCTCTTGATATTTGATTTTGTTTAGAAATGTATCATATGCTCAGAAATCGCGATCAAGGAAGCTGTCGAGCAAATGACACCAACTGAAGATTGGAAGATCTTGATCAATGGGTTTTTGGATTGTTTAAATAGGTCAGTGCCATTCATTACCATATCTTTTTTTGCTCTATTTGGTTTCTCCCCCTCGTCTTTATTGATCTTCCCCCCTCGTTCTTTGTCATTTATTAAAGATTTCGAAGATGTTGAAGATATTTTGTTCATTTATAAACAATCTCAATTATGCGCTCGAAGCTTCATTATACTATAATCTGGTTTGGATATCTATGCCTGAAGTAGATTAACTACATTTTGCGGTTAGTATGAAATAGCTAATGATTTTCAAATTAGGATTAATTTGAATCGCTATTGATTTTCAGGTCTATATCAAATGGAATTCTTACCAACGATGCGCTGCCGAAAACAGTTATGTTTGGTTTGGTTCAGAGCATGATAAGGGTAGCCTTGTTAGCTTTTATTTCTTGCAATATTCATTGCTTAAAAGTATGCTTTAGTCTGATGCCTTATATTATTACATCATATAATATCGTTATCTGCTATTTTGTTATATTTCTTCAATCTTTAAGGATGTGAGTTGCATTCATTTCATTTTTTCTTCTTTATTTCTTCAATTTAAAACGAAATTCAATTTAGAACGATGGGGTACAAACTTCTTCAGTATTATGTAATTACTCTTGCAATTTACAACGAAATAAGTAATTTTAAAGAAAAAATATACAAATTTATTAAAAATACTGTTATCTTTATTCTTCTAACAGTCTCTTATAATAATATCTTAATGTTATCATTGTGTTGTTTAACTGAATCTATTTTCTGAAGAGTCACTTTGGCACTTGTTATAACTTTTTAGTGGACGTGGATATAAAGTTCATTATACAATGTGTCCTTACGATTGTTATTCTCAAAAGAACAGATGGAGATTTTCCTTTTAGTACCATTCTGAAGGTGGTTGTGTAGACGAAGTACGCTGTTTAATGAGCACAATAATTTTAAAGAATTAAAGCTCTCCTTGATCATCTGAGAGTGCCATTCGTTAGACTTAGACACCTGATCTTTTGAGTGAAAGGCAGTTTCCTTTTTGAGATTATTTTCCTCTGGTGTTTTGAAATGACTTCTTAGTAACTTTTGCCTACTTACATTACAAGATCGTTGAAATATCAATGGATAGTTTTGATAACAATGAGCTGGTTCTTGCAACTACTGTTCCGTGGCTTGTTCTGTACAAAATTATCAAAAGGTTTGCTGATAATGCACCATTTTTTAAAAATTTACTGGTAATTTTTTCTCTCTTTCACTCAATGTTTCTCCCTCCTTATCTTCATTTCTTATCCATCTCTCTTGATCTCCTCATATCTGTATTTCATAGTAATATTTATGTGCTCCAAGCCTCCAATAAATCTTAGAACAATAAATGAATGCTAGAAAATAACTGTCGAAAGGCTTCAATTGTCGTTTTCGTCATTATATATTATTTGCTCATTAGTATATAGATATATATGTAGCTTTCCCTACATATGCAACTCAATCTCTCTTTTTCTCATTTATATCTTCCTTTCTTTCTTCGTTATTATTTCAATATATTGTCGACTCAACTGCTATATTTGTCTTATCATTTTGTTGTTCATTAGTTTATTTTCCAATTTTGAAGCTTTGACCCGTCATCAGAAGCCAACGAAAAATGTTTTTCTGCAATGAGAGAAATGCTAGCTGCGGATGATCATAGGATGCCAAAGTCTTTTCATTTCATCAAAAGCTGTCATGACATTTTAGGAAGGTACTTCTTTATGTTCTTTAAGCAACTGGTTTAAGCTGGTTTCTTTTCCACAGCTGAGGGGAGGTCAAAGTAGCTGTTTAATTCGTTGTCTTATTTACTGTCATTTCTAGGACAATGAGCGATACTAGACGACAATAAAAGATGGAAAAATGTGTTAGTTTTGCAGAGTTTCTTCAAAGTTTAATTGTGGGAGAGGTTTTAGCTAGATGGGTTATTTCCTTGTATCACTAGTTTTAGTGTGGTGAAGACGTTCATAAATAAATTATTTTCTTTGACAACTCATTTGTTGCTTCTTTTGTTAATTATTTCATTCATATAGCTATTCGATCATTCTGAAATTTAATTCTATTTCCTGGCATTACTAAGGTATCACAGTTAATTTAGTGAAGATTATAGTATTATGTACTTTCTGTATTCTCAGACGAGGCCTATGTTGTGACGATGATGGAATTTTGCTGCTAGCATTTTCAAAAGACCTGAAAATAATATCGCAATACTTAATGCCAATGTCGAAAAAGGAGGTACTCTACTCTTTGGCATCGAATATTAGGGGGAACCCCGATTGCAGGTTTTTGAAGATCTCACCACCCATTTCTGTTTATTAAGCACCCCCAACCGAGCAATTTCGGAACCCCCCATCCCATTTTACTAGCCAAAAGATTTCAAAGTTTTTGAAGGGATAGGTACGTAAAGCACATTGACTTTATGAACGCAAGTCAAAAATAACAACTAAGAAAATCAAAACAAACTATTTGCCTTACATAATGCTAACGACTAATTGCAATAATTTTGAAATGTTTGGGTCCCCATGCTGTCTATTGAACATTGACCCCCCAACTATTAACAGCCACCAATTTATGAATTTTTCGCAAAAGTTATAGCCCCCTCCTTATCATTTCCCCCTTCCATTTGGTGCTAAAGAGTACATATAGCATTTGACTTCGTTTTTACACGCTGCTCTTTTCAAATTTATTGAGATTTTTGGGAATTTTACTGTTTTTATGGCTTGATTTTCTCTCCTGAGATAATTTCTGAAAAAATTGAATACAGATTTTGCTCTGGATTTGAATTACCACAGTGCATACAAACAGCACGTCTAAGTTAAGAGAGCAGGGAAGCAGTCCAAGAGAGGCTATAGATTCGATGCCACATCTTGTCCTTGATTGAGACCCTTGAGTCATTCAGGATATAAGTTTTCTACTTGATGTGACTTCTTTGATTGTTGCAGTGGGTATAATTTCATGTGTCTTCTCCTCTTCCTGCCTCCTCTGAATAACATATTCAATATTTCGTTTTTACTTGGTTTATTGAATAGAAAACAAGCAATTTATAAGTATTGCCTTGTTTAAAATATTTAGATTTCGTAGATTTTAATATCATTTCTTACATTTTCAGGATGTGCTGAGGGAGCTTGAGCAGTGCTTCTATTGCTTGTATGGACATCCATCGAAGAAGACTAAGGTATCTAACTAACATCCAAAGCTTTTGTCATTCAAGAATATCGAATTTTGATTCCTTAGAGTAGAGGTACATGAGCTGGTCTAGAATACTCTTCATACCTTATGTGCCATTGGTGGAGTTGAGAGTCAAAACTACTATTATTGTCAACTCTCCATTATATTTGTGGAGCGAATGCTTCAAGAATTTGCTGTTTAGGCTTCTTGATGCCGACAGTAGGATGGAAACATTCAGGTTGCTTTATATTCAGGTTAATTATGCATTCAGTGAGTTAATTATGCATTCAGTAAGATAGTTATGCATTCAGTATGTTAATTATGCATTCAACATGTTTATTATGCGATTAAAGTGTTAGATATGCATACCTTACCTTAATTATTTATCCAGTACACTTGAGAACGTTAAGATTTGGCTATCCTTTGACCCACATCACTAAAGTTTATATTTCATAGTCTACCTTATGATTCATTTGAATACCCTTGTGCATATGTTTTGCTTTGTTTTCCAGAGTAGAAGACTTCAAGATCATGTGACAAGTCAGGTAATACACGTTATGTTTCTGCAAGAAAACTGCTTTTTGCCTGAGCCTCAATTTTCTTAAATTTTGCCGAAAATTGAGGCTGAGATTTTCTTAATGTTTTTTAACTTTTTTTGGAATAAACTTCCTAAAGCAAGTTTCCTTGTCTTTGCTAATCTTGTAAGCACAAATTTTATAATGTATCTTGAAAATTTCGAACGCAAGAATGAATATCGATTTTTGGCATGGTAAAAATTGATCTTGGGACTTCAGCCTTGTGCTTTCTTTCAATTTTCTTTTGACTCGCAATTTGAGCCTCATTTTCTTTTAAAGTTTTTTCTTATATATGAAAAGAACGTGTAAGTGATTTTGGTTTGGCGAAGCACAATTTTTGTGACAGTTTTTCTTTCTAAATATGGCTGGTAAACTGGATTAGACTGTTTTATTATCTAATTTGTTTTAATGCAGTGTACAAATGAAATAAAAATGCTCACGAGCACATGAAAAGCTAGAAATTTTATTGTGAATGAAGGGCATTTCCAGCACTTTTTTGCTAGCAGCGAAATGTGACGGATAAGTAATTACTGGGTATAAATATCTCAATTTTAACTATTGTTCAAGACATTTATCGCAGATTTATTATCTTTCGTCCTTTATAATATTTATTCATTCGTAAAAATAAATTTAGTTTGTTTTGTTACCATTTGAATTTGCATGTGAATGCTTTTTGGACGGGGGCGCTACTACGGAGAGGATCCTTGGGGCTTAGCTCCCCTGGAGTTTTCATTAAAGCAACAAGTGCCATTTTTATGGAAAATTTTGGAACTTCTTTTGAGTTAGGAGTGGTGATAAAATTCATTACTCTTAGAATCAACGAATCAAGAAAATTGATGAAGTTCTTCCATTTCAAAATTTGAAAAGCTCTTGTTAGGAATATCTTGCAAGAGTTTTGCACGTGTATTCATGAAATATTTGATCAATTTCGTATGAACATCTAATGAATGTCTACGTTTCGCTTTTCTGTAGACGTCTCTAACGTGGGAATATGCACAGATTGTTTACGATCATTTCAAGCCAGCAGGCCTTCCTACTTTGGATAACAAAGTGAACACAATATCTATGGAGGTACAGTTACTGTTGAGAAGGATAGTGGCTGTGGTGCCACAAAAAGAAGTCGAAGGTTTGTTGAAAGCAAATTTTTGAATAATTCTTGACTGTTAATGTTGCTACTGCATGAGTAGTCGTGTATGCTAATTTCGGTATCGAGGAAATCAAGAATAGAAGAGAATATGCTTTCCCAAAACGCTTAAGCGAAAATTTAGGACAGCAGTGAAGTGTTTATTTGAAAATGTTAATTTCTCTGTTGTTGTGACTCGAACTTAGCGCCTACGTTAAAGCATCCGAACAATATGCTAACATCATGTGACTGTTGCTAGGAGTTTGATGCTTACACTGGTATTACGATAATGCCTTCAGAAGTGTTTCACTGTACTCTGTACATTCACCAAAGGATAGCTGCCGCGCAAACCTTCTGTAAAATGCCGCAAGTATTGTATTTTGCTAAGGCAACAGAGTACTTCATGTATAACTGTTCAAGCAACCTTCTTCGTTTAGCAGTAGATTGTGCTACTAGCTATTCTGTAATGTTCCTGATCACGACCCATGCTAGTATAAATACTGACCATGTATCCATCTTGGGTGTAGGGGCACGATTTCTGTTCTGATCTGGCCAAAGGTTGCTGACCACTACAATGGAAAGGCTTGATCCTAAAGCTATCAGAACATAAACTTAAAACTTTAGACATTAATTTTTACTGAATTGTTGTTTGTGCAATACTTCAGAGCTACGTTAAATAATATCATCATATTTTATAGATAAAGTGAGTTTTACATATTTATTCCTCGGAAATTTCCTTATTAGATGATTCTAGGATCTTTTCAGTCAAGGTGTGAGCGTCTTTATAATCTAAAATCTTTTAACTATGATGAATGAATGAAATATGTGATGAAATATCTTATTTCCTATTCAGTCATTTCATTTGATGCACTTCAATCCTATATTGATGGTCTTAGTGATATTCCAACTTTTTCATCGGAGAATATCAAAGAGTATGTATTTTAATTTCATCACTTTTCAATTTTGTTTTCATGTTCTGTTTATGTCATATATGTGCAGTACTTTTTCTAGTATTAATCTGTCTATCATATCTCAAAGAACTATCTGAAAGAAGGCATAGGGCTCAAGTCTTGATTGGACGAGAGAGTTTGTTAAGTCACGTGTCAAGTGGCACGTGATTATTTGGGCCAAATTGGCACGTGACTTTACAAACTCTCTCTCATCCCATCAAGATTTGAGCCCTATACTCTGAAAGCATGGAAGCTCATTAAAAGTGAGATGTTGGTTCAAGACGAGAAATTGAAGTCTTGGAAATGGAGAATGTTTTCTCTTCGTATTCACAATGCCTTATAATCTCACATAAATGCATCGTTCAGCTAAATCGTTCTGATGATAAATTTCCATGTCGCCTATGTACGGCCAGACTTGTATTGGTTTCATATAGACAGTGAATAAAAATGAATTTCATACAGAAGGAACCAGTTTTTCAAGTGGCTCTTTTAGGAAAATTTTGAGTGGCTGTGCTCTTGCTAAAATGTGTTCTAATACCTTGATAGTCATAACACAAGAGACTAAAAGTTCCTTTCCTCTACTGCATTCTCATTTTCATGTCACACGAGCTTAGTAATTTGTTTCATATCTTACGGATTTCTAACATATTGCATAAAAGTACATTTTTATTGTCTACTTTCGAGATCCTAGAACCTATTGGCTATTGGATAATTATTATTCATAAACTCAAATTATTATGATAAATGTTTTCACTTTATTTAGAGTAGGGACATGTATAGATATAAACTAAGGCAAGCATACTACATAGTAAATTGCTAAAAAGAACACATACTTTGAATATACACATCAAAGCTTGCTCTTTCCCATTTATCCTATCAAAAATCACGCCTGGTGAAAGTAATTTCTAGTACAGCTGTGCATAATGTTGTAGACGCTGTAATATTATAATATAAATATCATATTAATAGAATATTTGCAATCCTGTTGTCTGGATTTGAAAAGCCAGAAACCTTTACTACCTGGACATATGCCCCAGAAATTTTGTCTTTCTTATACCTCTGTTGTTTTATTACTTATTCATTTGTTATTACCTTTATTGTATGTTATTACTTAGAACGAATTTAAGAATGTTGGTTATCAGACTAGAAATTATAGTATGGTATTGATAACTAAAATGGGAACTATTTCTTTTTCTCAGGACTCAAGTTCAAGATCTATTTTACTATTTGGGGGATTATTATTTCAAAAACAAAGAATTCAGCAAAGCAATTAAATTTTATATGCACGATATTTGCATGAATCCGACAAGATTTGAATCGTGGGCAGCCATGGCACTAGGTAGAGGATCCAGGCTGGAAGAAAAAATCAGTGCAGTACGAAAGAGATTTATTTTTATCATACCTTGAACTAATTTTGCTAATTATCATTATTTTGTAAATTTTGATTGCGAAATTTTTCTTGGGGATTTTTCATGTATTTTGAATTCAGTTTTTGGTTTTAAATGTTTTATACATCTTGTGTGTGTGATTTATTGATTCTACATAAAATTTAATAAACTCTAAAATATTTGGCTATCCTCTTATTGCTTGTTGCATCGAGATAAATTCAGCTTTATGGATTTTTTAATTATATATACTTCTCGTGATCTTTCTTTGGCATGTTTTCTTATGTTCAACCTGTTTTTTTACTTTCTTGAACTTCATTGTAGCACGAGCCAAAAAGTGATGGACCAATACGAAAAAATATTGTTTCAACCTTGAGGTTTGCATTTCTTGTTGTCAACCATTCCAGAAATATATTTTGTACATCCCTTGTTTAACTTTCAAAATCACTCTGTTTCCAATTTGTATATTATGTTGTAGACCAGTGGTTTTCATCCGGGGTTCCGCCAGCAAAGTCCAGGGGTTCCACTAGAAGTTATAAAAACTCTACGATCGACAGTATATTTTAACTCTCCTGTGTAGATATGTGAACAGGGGTACCTCCAGCAACAGGAATGCATCCTTGGGGTTCCGCTTCACCAAAATGATTGAAAATCACTGCACTGATAAGACAATGAGATTACCAAGGCAACAACAACCTGCTTTCTAGTAGCAGTCTCGTAGCAATATTACCTCTGAGTCATAAAAGGGAAGCACAAATGTAATATAGATTGTAGAGCACTGTTGTAGATTGTTGTATATTACGTTTTATAATTTAATTTGAGAAATATGTTGTATGATAACAAGACTGTTCTTGTTCTTTTTCAGGTGCTTTGAAAAAGCTGTTGAACTCAACGACAGAAACTGCATGATTTTAGAAGAGGTTACATCTTAAGCCTTGCTAATTACGATTCTGATGTTTTAATCTTTGCCTATGAGATATTACAAATAGGTAGTAATTTATCTATGACGAGGTAGTATATATATATATATATATATATATATATATATATATATATATATATATATATATATATATATATATATATATA
>OLMO02000009.1:9051133-9064307 GCA_900291935.2 Cassiopea xamachana | reverse complement strand
TCTTTCTAATTGTTTGACGTATTCCTTCAGAAATACTTGTATGTTACACACAGGAAGGGCCCCAAATAGTGAGGCAAATTATTGATGGGTTTGGTTACTGGTAGGGCAGGAAGATGGCCTACTGAGGTAAATTCCCCATTATTGACAATCATACCTAATTTTAGTGTGCAGTGATAACCAATTTGTGCAGTGATAAACTCAAAATGTGCAGTGATAAATTATGAAATGTGCAGTGATAAGAACGGTGCTTAGCCATTTTGGTCATACTTGGAAAAAAGTCGTGACTTTTTTTGTACGCACATATTGCAAAGTTTAACTGCTTGTCCAACATCTCCTTTGGAAAATGCTTCATAACCATGACAAAAAATATTCAAAAATCTTAGAATACCCTATAGACCTGAATTTCTTGAAAAATTGTTACCAGATCACGGAATGTACTGTGAAATGCAACTGCTCAGTTTACTTGACTTTTCTTTTACGTTATCCCTGTTTTTTAGTAATTTTAACTTTATTTTTTATACCACTGGAAATATACCTCAAAATAACCCATAAAACGTGCTGGCACATATATACCAGGCCTCCTATTGGTGTTACCCCCACAAAATGCCTCATTTCTTGTAAAATGTGCAGTGAAAAAATTTCCTTAAAATTAGGTATGTTGACAATGTTAACAGAGGCTATGATGAAAAGGTAGAATACCCAGCCAATGGACATGGCTATCTTTTCATCATGGCCTCTTTTACTGCATCGGGTGCAGTGCAAAATTTTTAATAATAAGATCTCAAAACAGAATTGAGGAGATCATGCTCTTCTTTATAATCGCAATGTTGAGATGGGTCCAAAATTGTAAGAAGGGGGGCTGTGATGTAGGAAATATATAGACCACGCCCATTACCACACCCGTTTTTGAATGTATGACACTGATTTACCTGTCGCTGCTGTGCATATTGTAACGTTTTCTTAGGCAGAGTCAACACAGAACAGAAACACGTCTGAAGTCTGATGCTTATTTTCAAGACTGACTAAATCAATTCAAGTTACCTGTTAAGCATGCAGGATACGTAATGGTGTTAATTACTGTACATATTGAGAACCAACAGGCTAAGTATGGCATAGGGTGCAACTAATACCTTTGACCTAGGACCTTTTTAACGCTACAATATGAAAGTATTAGAAAAAGAGAAAGCCAACATATGATTTTAGAATTATTCTTCTGTTGATAGGAGTGCGTTTGTCCTCTCTCCTCCTTCAGAAAATGCGTATGTAAGAACTTATCCAGCCAGCGTATGTTCGACAAGGGGTCTGAACCCCTCAAAAGTTCCTCATAATTTTAAGAAGGGGACTGAGCCCCCTGAGTCCCCCTTCCACGATTCGCCTGCTACTACACTACACCCAGCCCAAGTTGCCTTTTAATTGTCATAAACTAAAGTCCCGATCCGGCTCTGGATTTACATTACGGTATTTGCATGGACGTTCAGGTGACTCTCACATTGGAGTGGTCTGGTCACTATGTAAAATGGAATGCCGAAACTAGTTACTCATCATTTTAGAGCAGCGGTTCGGAAACTGGAGTCCACTGGGACCGCAAGCGTTTCTCGAGGACTGCAAAAGCTACTAAAGCTTGCAAATTGTAGAGTCATATTCATAGACTTTAGACCCTCTGTAACGTAAAGCTATAAACCTCAACAACTCGGCAAACTTATGCCTTCAAACTCTGTTGGTATTTTTCTCTGAAAGTATAGTTGTTACTACTGAGTAATAGAGATATACATCTTTCATCCATGGGGGTAGGAAGACGCCAAATTTAGGGGGCTGTGAACTTTCTGAAAACTTTTTGCCCGAATTTCCTATTGTTCTTTCAGAAACTTTGCCCGAGTAAAACGGATTTATACCCAACTTGGGGGGCCGCAGACCCCTGCTCCCCCGCTCCTACGCTTATTCTTGCATCTGATTGGAGATGGCTTTAAATTGCTGATGGCATACCTATCTGCGAATAAAAGAGAGTATGAAAGATCATTTTGGAATCAGTATTAGCAAAATTCAAGGAGATGACGGGCCAAGATGCGAACTATTGAATTCCCTTATCGTCCAAATCAAGCTTAATATTGGGACATGCATTCTGCGCCAAAGTAAAAGGCGTGGTTTTAATTTTTTTCCGAGGGCTCAGCCTCCAAACCCCTCCTTACGTCTTCACGCCAAGATCTTTGATAGAGGTACATATACTTTCTTTCACTTACTAACATTGACAAGGACAGGATATGGTAAAGAAACTTTTTTATTGAAGCGACCTGTGCTCCAGAGGACGGACCGCGAGTTGAAAAAGCATACAGTAGATGACCGCCAAGTAAAATATCTTGAAAACCTTGGGAACCACTGTTTCAGAGCTTCAGAGCCCACTTCTATATTATGCAGGAAAAACCTTCCTTCTCATATGGGCCACATTCTGTTTACACGTTTTTTTTAATTAGATAACGTCATTTTGCCTGAGCCTCAATTTTCTTAATTTTTCCCGAAATTGAGCCTGAGATTTTCTTAAATTTTTCCGAAATAAACTGGCTAAAATTGTTTATATTTTCATTAGCAATATTGTATACTTGAATTTGCATTCCATCTTTAATATTTTGAATGCAATAACGACGAACTATCGATTTTTGGCCAATAAAAACACAAAATTTTGGAAATTGAGCCTCGTGACTTTCTTAAGATTTTCTTAAGATTTTGACCATTTGAGCCTTATTTTCTTATAAACTTTTTTCTCATAAAAAACGTGTATTATTGGAGGCCGCGGGCCACGAAGAGAAGTTGTAGGAATGGCGGCCTAGCTACCGACAAAAGACTTATAGACATGTTTTACCACAGCACGAAAAAGCGGCAACATTGTTTTCACACACTAAAAGCTTTTTTCGTCCGATACTCATCAGAGTATGAAAACATCGAATAGTGATAGTCATACTATGATGAGTGTCGGACGAAAAAAGCTTTTAGTATGTGAAAAGAATATTGCCACTTTTTCGTGCTGTGGTAAAGTTCTGTAGTCCCAACAGACTATAGACATATTTCAATAAAGCCATATTGCTGGGCATACTCTTGCAAAATTTAGCTTAGATGGATAGGAATAAGCAATTTTATTCTTATTTATGCAGATAGGTTTTGAGACTGAAAAGGAGAGCTTTAACTGATGGGGAATGTAACTTACAATATATCGTTAGATTCTTACACTAATTTTTTTCAGATGCACACTTTTTGTAGAACTTTATATCAAAAACTCTGACAGAGTTTAAAATTAACTTTAGCTTTTGTTCTCCTACAAGTGGTTGTAATCTATCAAACGCATGGACTTTTAGATTGAGTTCCCAGCATGCTTCTTCAATATAAGCTTCAAACTAGCTTACTTGTGTCCTTTCGTCGCAAGAACATTATTTGGAATCAAGAAGGGATTGGCTTTCCTACCGCGATCAGTAAACCATTGTATCACACGAGCAACCTTAACGTAATTGTTGTTTTGTTCTCGGTTACTATTTCATGGGTCACGATTTCTGGCTATAGCATTTCTGCCTCTCTGTGAATAACTAGTAGTTGTAGCAATGATATAGAAGCGCCGAAGGCGCTAGGACACTAACTCCGGGCGTCCAAGTGAGGCACGGCCGCCATTTGCATTAGTGGCGAAAAGAAAAGTTCCGCATACTGAGCTCTTATGGAACTTGACTTATTTGCAGCGAATTCATACATTTTACTGGCAAAATTTTGCTGAAATATGGTGATTTACACTTATTGTTATTCAGTAATACAAGTTGGAGGTCGACAAATGCTTTCTTAAGAGAAGAATGGATGTTTGCGCTATATTTACTGTGAGAACTTCTAGAGGCCTATAAGAAAAGAAGAAATAAATTTATTCGTCTTACAGATCATTTTATCAATATTTGAATTTAATCTGGTCAAAGAACACGTCATTAGTGTGATTGTGATCTCAGAGAGCAATAAGGATAAAACATCCAGAAATGTGAAAGCTAGTAAATCCTCTTGTTCCTTCCTATGCTGCTGTTAGGCTTTAGAGAATTTCCAGCTATCCAGAACTCTTGTGTTTTTCTTTGTCAAATTGTTTTACACTGAGTTACTCAGCCTAGTTTACTATATACATATGTGCAAACTAATCTAAATCAATAAGATGTGTTATTTAATGAGTATTTATTTTTGTGCTTTTATGTAGCTGCAATACATTGGAGTAACTTGGGACCTGTTCTCTTCAAATTCAACCCAGAAGAAAGGCTAAAGCATTGCAGGAATTGATGAATGGCCATTGATATGCCCAGAATTTATATCATTGTCCTTGTAAAAAACTATTGCCATTTTTCATAGCCATGCAGGGAATAATCATTATGTAAAAGGAATTTGTTGAAATTAGAAACCAGAGGGGAAGCCTTAAAAGTTAGTGTTCAATAAGCAACAGGAACATGCAGAGAGTGGCCCTGGGATGGAAATAGTTAAAAATTAATTCAAATATCTTCCTTTACACATTGCACTATAATAATCTATGTATACTTTATGATAAAAGAAAAAGCATCAAGTCTCCAGCTTAACTGCATTTCATGCCAGTTTGAAGTTGTGAATTTTGAGAGAAAGCATAATTCAAAACCATTGACCACTAGTTTTCAAGGTCTGAGCTGTATATTACCAAACAAATTGATTCATGCATTCAATTCATTTCTACTACATGCAAATTTCAAATTTAAGCAGCTAGCATTGATAAATAACTACATAAAAAGTAATAAAACCATTATACAAATAAAGGAACAAACAGCTGTGATTTATAAAAATTTTAACAAGGGGATGTTAGGTGCAAGCTCGTAAACTGGGCATGGCCTAATCGCAGCCATGCCCATATTTTGAAAGATAGAGGCATGCTAATTTAGTTTAATTCTGATATAATATAAACAAAAGTATTGCTCTCCGAGATAACAATCACACTTATTACGTATTATTTAACCAAAATAACTTCAAACATGGACAAAATTAGCTGGAAGGCAAACGAATTTACTTTCCTTTTATCATAGGCCTCTAGAAGTTCCCACAGTACATGTAGCGCAAACATCCAATATTTTCTCAGGTAAACATTTCGTCGGTTTCCAACTTGCATTAACGAATAGCATTAAGTAGAACTCACCATACTTCAATAAAATTTAGCCAGTAAGATGTCTAAACTTGGCTGCAAATAAGTCAAGAGCTCAGTATGCGGAACTTGCCCTTTTGCCACTAATGTAAATGGCGGACTGCCTCACTCGTTACAACGTGCAAACCGCCGAGCTAGACACCTAGCGCCTTCGGAACTTCTATATCATTGAGCTGTAGTAGTCGTATTTCATTATTAACTTCGATCTCGCTTTATATGCTGTTTTTAGATTCAAGGAAGTTTTTGCGGAATATTTAAATATGGTGCATGAAAGAGGCTAACTCTCAAAAATGATGGTGCAAACATATCGGCAGGTCTTAACGGTCTTCTTCTTGGTGTGTGTAAAATAAACAAAAACTTGAAGACCCTATGGAGTTTAACTCTTGCAATATGTGGCTGATAAACGGTTGCTGTTTGAAGCTTTTCCATTCCTCGACCACGTCTTGGCCTTCTTCACTTACATCTTCATTTTGAAATCCGTGTAACACTCCTCTGAAGTTTACCATATCGATAGAAGTATAAGTTTGTGAAATAAGTATTGCCACTTTGTATGCTAGTTTTGAAAAAGGACACTAATTTTGCATACTGCATAAATCGACTAACACGTCCGTAACCTGGAATGAAAACTATTGGCAAGTGTTAAGAGGAATTCACAAGTTCGCTACTTACACCCTACTGCGTTAGTCAGAGAAAAGATGCTCGCATGCAAGGGCCCTATATATTTGCCGCATGTGTAAATTACAGTGTCATCAGCAAAATTTTATATTTACAACTTCATTTCCATAGAGATTGCAATATTTCCTCATTATTTTCTTCATTCCTTGCTTCCATCCCTTTCATAATCCCTTGAGCTTACGTGTCCGTTACCTTTAGGCTCTCTTGAGTTTAGATGTTTACCTGTTTGGTACTTATTTAATTTCCCGTCCTCTTTAGGTTCCCTTGAGATTTGATGTTTATCTGTTTGGTACTCACCTCATTTTCTCAGGGGCGTAGCTAGCGGGGGTTTTGGGGGATGTCACACCCCCTAACCGTAGGTGATCCCGTCAGTAAATTTTGATTGGATGACTTTTGTCGGTCCATGACTACATGCCTTGCCATAACGTAGTCAATAGAGTGTTGAATATGTTCTTTCTAACATCGATGTACCCCCAAAAAGGGAGCTCTTGCTACGAAAACGCTTCTATCAGTAACTTAAACCTTCTCTGTTGGCAGTGATGGTCTGGCTGGGGATCGGGGGCCGTAGTCTCCCCCGCGAATGCGTTGGGAAGGGCACCGGAGAATTGGAAAGGGCGCTATAGGAGACAGAAACTAATGTGCAAATATAGGACAATTAATTTAAACTTGGAAGTGAACAACGTATTTGAGTTACAAGTGTAAGAGGTAGAGCACTAAGACATATACAGGCTAGACAGGGAAAACCAGTTAGGTGTCAAACCATATCAAGAATGATGGAGAGGCAGCTGTAACACGGATTTTTTAGTTATATTTCATCACTTCTCTGGCTATATTTCAACATCACATGTCATTTTCCCTGCAACTAGCAATTGAACTCAAGGGCACCCAGCTGCAATGCCCGGTAAATTCACAAAGTCAGATGCATATTGAAGGAGAGCTCTTGGTCCTGTACTCAATCTTGTATATTACAAAGAAGATATGACAAACTTTCTTTCATCTCTGTTCATTATTGTTTTAAACAGGGAATGCACAAGCAATTCTCTTCACTCTGACTAAGGTATTCATTTCCATGCACGATTCAAACTCTGGGCAATGAGGCTACTGATTAATATAAAAGAGGTAGTTTTGGCAAATATGCTAATGATGAAGAAGCATCAGGTCAAATTGAAACAGACACTGATAGTTGAGATAGGACTTAGTGTAATGAACCACCCAATTCAAAGAAAGATTCCGATGAGAACATGTATTGCTTCTGTAGTGTTCAGTTGATGTCACATGTGTGAGTGTTGATTTCATAGTCTCAGTCTACGATTTGCATCAAGAGATAAAGCATCAAATAGCTGTCTGTACTGTTGTCTCTACTTTAGACCTAGGTTTGAGGACTTTATAAATCACCGGCCACCACAAAGAACCGAATCGTTACACTTTTCTGACCAGAGGTCAATAAGAAACATTTTGCTAGTCCTATTTTGCAAATGGACGTGTTACAACGTTCTAGAGGGCGTGGCCTCAAAAAATTTTTTTTGCTCGTTCCGCTTGCGTCTTCAGAGCCTTCCTTCTATTCTGTCAATAATCCCCTTATCTTACAGCTTATACAAATTGTAGCTTTACACAAATTTGGAGGGAGAATAGTTTTTACCCGCTGCTAAATTATTCAGGCTCATACATTTTTGTACTGTTTCATGACATTCAAAGGTAAATCATGTTGTTCCAGCCATAGTACCCATAGTGGCATTTACCTATTAACATTTTAGTTCTTGGTAGAGGGGGTGCTAACAAGTTGTTGGCTAACCCTGCCAGAGATAGTCAGGCCGCCAGTCGGTCGGTAAATTCACAACTATAGCAGTTTCTGTCGGTAAATTATAGTTTAACACCCCCAGAACTAGAGGTCACGCTACGCCACTGCATTTTCACCTATTTTGCTATATTCGCCATCCCTCCCCCGTTTATCTTCCGTATCTCTCCTGTTACCAGTTTCATTTTGGTCGTATCTTTTGTATCTGTTAGTATTTGAGCATCAATTTAGTTTTCCTCTCACTGTACTGAAGATGGCACTAGTAGAGTATCGAAACGTATACGTTGTAATGGATTTGTCGTAATTAACCTGGCTTGCATCGGACATGTCTTCAAAGTAATGGCGTTGTTGAAGAAATAAATAGATAAGATTAATTACGGCTCTTATTCTAACCGTTGTTCTTCTCCTGAAATAAATTACATAGAGGAATGGTCGTTTACAAAGATGCTTAAGAGTAAGAGTTCAAGAACAGATCCCTGTGGTACATACTCTCTTTGTTGTAAGAAAAACTTTTTATAAGGACGTCAAGACTCAGAATCACTGAAATTTGAGAATAATATAAAGAATATTTCAAAACTCAATATTCATCAAAGTTTTGTTTTTTATGTATTCGAGATACAATACTTCTTTTAGATTTATTTTTGCACTATCGATACCTATTTCTTATTCTGCTCCATTTTTAGGTAAAGTGGCCGCTAGCCCCCCCCCCAGCTTCTGCTTTCTTTATTCACTTTTTGAATTTTATTGGCTATTGAATTTAATTTTTATTGATTGATTGGATTTGGATCAAACATATTTTGATAATTGGAAAAATTCGAGAGAAAGGAATTGAGAACTGAACTGAGAAGTAATTTGAGAAGTGAAGTCTAAAATCAAGAAGTGAATCAAGAATTAATATTGTGATCGAAATGGAGAATCGTGACTGGATTGTTTAGTTGAATGAAACTCTTACCGAATTGGAACTCTACATAAAACTTTCACAGAATTGGAACTCTGAAGTATCGAAACTCACAAAGTGATAGCTTACATTTTTGAATTTGCTCATCGGACTACAGGGACTTCAAAGCGGCAAGTCAAGAAGCATATAAGAAGAACATACTATCAACATATATTTTACGTATTTTCATTAGTTTATTTCATATATTTATACAGTCTTCTCATTGCGTATGATTCAGATTCTTTGGATTTATATTGAGCCCATTTGGGTAATTTTATTCCGCCAGCCAGATGGGCGTGTCTAGTCCTCTGGCCCGACTCAGAATCTAATGCGGAAAATCGACACAACTTTTATTTTGCATTATGATGAATTAAGATATCAATAAGGATTTGAATATAGTCTTTAATTTTCAAACTAATTTAAACTTTCGGGACTTTAAATTAATTTAAGAGTAATCTTAGGCTCAAAACCAGAAAAATTTAAGAAGGCGCAGCCAGGGGCGTCGGAAGCACGTGGGCAGCGGGGGCAGCAGGTGCCCTCGTGTAGCTTTTTGTTAGTCATATAGTGCAATAGAAAATGTATTGAAAAGGAGATCAACATTGGCATTTTCATCTTTGATCTCAAGGTTGTAGGCAATTCTTAGTCAACCACCTATTTATTATCAGTACTACTATTTTGCCTCCTAAACTGTTCCAATACGGTCATACACTGAAATCACAAATGTGGGGCTAGCTAGTAGTGGAAAGGCAATCATATTTGAAATAGTTTTGCAAGCAACAAGCACATTTCAACACAGTGCCAGAATGATGAGTCAAGGTTATGATTATTGAGCAAGCCACAGCTAAAACTATGGCTTTAGAAGTCTAAAATATGGCCTTAGGAGTCTGTTGCTTTGAGTTTCAGCTACTAAGATGGCTTTCTATTAATACAGGGCTGCAGATACTGAGATGGCAGGGGGCATTACTTCCCAAATAATTCACCGAGGTTGTACGTAGAGGTGTTGCAAGCTGCAGCAAAATGAAAAATTTGGCGTAGCCTGGAATTTCTTTGTTCTAAATCTTCATAGTTTGATAAAACCAGACCGAAGGGTAAGCTCTTTCTCAGTATGAAAATCAATGATGAAAGCAAACACATTTTACATGTTATTGCAAAAAGGCGTTTCCGACGTTTTAGTGGACGTTACCTCAAAACTTTTTCCTGGGGGCAAGCCCCCAAACCCCCAATTTCTGACATCATAGCTGTAGCAGGAATAGCTGGCTCAAAATTTTTGATCACTTGGCGCATATCTGTGACATGCAAGAATTCCTTAGTTTGATTTGGACTTCCACACCTATGACGCCATCCCCAATCCAGTTCAGCCCTCTACAGGCCTGCCTTACTAGATAGAAGTTTGAACGAAAGTCAACTCCAGTTAATGAAGAAGCTTGGATAAACTATCTACATAAAGTTTGCAAAAAGTAGGCACTGCTTCCTACCTGCAAATTGAACCATTATCAGAAAAGAAGACATACATAGCAGATAATTGAAATGCATATGCTATATTGGTATAATGCTTTCACTAGCAGCTCTGATGCACGGTTTTCCGAGCTTTGGAGGTATAGCACAAATTGCACGTTCTGTAAATCTTTTCAACATTTAGTAATATACCTCTCTTACTTTTATACGCTTTTTCCAAAAAACAATCTAAAAATAACATTTCTCACCCATCTCGGAACCATAGTTTTGAAAAATTTTCTTCGGGGCCAATCATGGTGGGCCCCAGAGTAGACAATACATATGGTAGGATGTCTAACACATTGAAGGTTTTTGGCAATCATGTTTGCAGAAGAGACTTCAAAATCTCATGATAAGCTCCACAGCTTAAAAATAATCAGAAAACATTGCTTAGAAAATCGGAGTGAATAATGATCGGTAGCAACAAAGGCAGTCTACTAAACCGCTGCAATCGTGTTTTGAGAAGATTCAATTTTCGAAGTGCCCTTTTTGGGAGCCTGTCCCCGCCGCTCAGAATTGCTTCCGGCGCCCCTTGGCTCAGCAAAAAATTTTATATTCTTATGGCAGAGTATGGTTTTATCTCCATAACTGAAGACATTATTGCAGCATTTCAAACACCATTAGAAGCTCAATGTCTGCTGCTTTCTACATCTGCAAAACATTTTAAAAAAGACAAAAAGTTCAGAAATGTTGTAAAAATAGAAAATACCAAGAACTCTCGAGAGCGTCAAGAGCTGAACACCGCGTCGATTGACATTGCTCGACTTGTGCACTGGTTCAAAGCTTATGGCAAACAGATTTCTTATTTTATCAAAAAATGAGAAAATTTGAAAAGCACAGAAACCTTTACATAAGTCAAGCAATGTCAAATGACGCAATGTTTGCTTCTTGACGTCGCGAGGCCATCCATTCTCGCCAAAGATAAAAATATCTTTTAAGTTGATATGATATTTGATAAAATATAATTTATATACGATTCTACCCTTCAGCTTATTATATCAATGATGTACAAAATTACCAAATAAACAATATCATCAATATTCCAAATGTACTATAATATCTGAGTAGAATTCTACAGTAGATTTTTATCCTAAGATGTTATTCCTCCAGGGGGTCGTGTTTACAAATACTACATTATATTCATTATCAGCTCTATATGGACTTCTTTAATTTCTTTTTGAAGCGACCAATAGTCGGAAACTCCCTCATATCTAGGGCTTTTTTAAAGAAAAATTTAGAACTGCACATTAAATCCAGCTATGCTGTGTTCTTTTGGTTGCAGATGGGATTGAACTGCCTAATTTTGACGAAAAGTGTAGATAAATGATACTATCTCTAACAATTTCATTTCTGCGTGCATTTCTCCAATCAACCATATTTACTGCTATTTGCTTTACATCCTTGGGTCACTAAATAATAAGCTTGTCAATTGAACATGCTAGGAAAATCTTCCCAACCAGTTAGGAAAATTTTGTCAAGTTGTCCTTATTTGATTTTTCATTTCTTGCCTCGATTAGTCTACTGTAATTTCAATTGTTTATTTTCTAACTTGTTGTTTCTTGTTAGTTAAAAAATGGTAGTAGCTATGGTAGTAGTTGTTAGTTGTAGTTACATGTTTTTCGTTTGAACTGCACAAATTTTTTAGAGCTGCACATTTTATGTGATACTGCTCGTTAAAAAGCCATGTTCATATCAGTTGGAAGAGTAGTCAAAATCTTAACGGTATGATATTGATAGCTCCTTTTCGTATGTTTGGTATTAACCCTAGAAATTTGTAGATCTTGACAGTGCCTTTTTGTATAATTTGAATGCAAAGATCTTTGTTTAATCGCGTCAGAGGATATGACAACATTCTAGTGGAGGTACTTGTTGTTGCGGAGGAGTGTTACACGTGACAAAGTATCCAACATTTATCAGTGCTGAAAAAGTTCGCCTGCATAGCCTGTCTAAGATTGAAGCATATATCAACTAGGAACAAATGGGACAAAATTCACTTTGAATGAATGTTTTTGTGTTGGTTGAAGCAAAAGTAGCTGTCATTTTGAGGCAAGAAATGCAATATTTCTGCTCATCTAGAAAGAAGTATTTCCGAAATCTACAACTTTTCTGCATCTCTTACTTTTTACATGTTTGCAGAAAGGCAGCATATTTTGAGCATCTAGTGAGTTTTTAAGTCTTGCTAGTGGGGTAGAAAATGCTTAAGGGCCCACCCTCAGACCAATAGGAAATAGATTTGCTGAACAGAAAATTTGTACGATTGATCGCAGACCTTTAGAACTGGATTGGGAGGTACAAATTTAGACGTCGAGTTAAGAAACGGAGACTTTTGCATGTCACCGATTAGAGGCAATGCATCAATGTTCTTTGCGAAAGTCCATAGTTGCAATGTGGGTGTCTTGGGACATTTTTACAACTTCACTCTCTGGAACGTTGCAAAATGCCCAGTGCAAGAATAGGAGTTGTGCTAAAACCTCATTAATCTGCCATTAGAAACAACAAAACACTTATAACTGTGGAAAGAAACCAGTTTTATTCGCAGAATGTACGTCTTTTTATAAGAAAAATTTTATAAGAAAATGATGCTCAAATGGCCAAAATCTTAAGAAAATCACAAGGCTCAATTTCCAAAATTAAGTGTTTTTGTTAGCCAAAAATCGATATTGTGTCGTTACTACATTCAATATGTTAAAGGTGGAGTTTAAATTCGAGTATACAGGATTAACAAGGAAAGTGTAACCCATTTTAGCCAGTTTATCCAAGTGAAAATTAAGAAAATTTTAAGAAAATCTCATGCTCGACTTCCGGAAATGTTAAGAAAATTGAGTTTCAGGTAGAATGATGGCTTTTATATAAAAAAAGTGTAAAACTGAAAAGAAACAACTTGAAAAGAAGGATCCAAGCAAGTAGGACAATATACCGATGTATTGTTTACTAGTGGGGCAGGACAAGGGTCTAGTGGGGGGCAAATACCCCACATATGCTAATATTGAAAGAAGCCCTGCCATTTGCTTGCATTTTGCATATTTATATACAGATCAGGGTTCCTTTGTTAAGCTTGCAATCGAGTGTGCGGTTGTTTGATTGAGTTTGTGCAAACCAATCTTAA
>OLMO02000009.1:9034920-9047347 GCA_900291935.2 Cassiopea xamachana | reverse complement strand
CCCATATAGTACCTCTGAAAGAGCTTTCATGATTTTAGCCATCATCCCAACCTATTTTTGGTATGGGTCGAAAGCAGAGATGAGTCTAGACGCTTTCCTTTCAGTGGAGGGAGGAGTGCTTTGTAAGCATTTGATCGAATTTGAATAAAAAGAAAAGTTGAAGGAAAACACCATGATCTATTCATTTATAATAAGGGGGAACCAATGATATATCATTGGGAGAACAATGTAAAACGAAAACGAGGCATAGTAGGTTGAGGTGGGAGCAGTGGCGGTTCTACGGGGGCCAGGGGGCCCCCAAAAATTTTCTTGACCCCTTCAATGACCCTCCACTTTTCTAGAACGGTATAAAATTTTGAATTTTGAGCATATTGTTTACTGCAAGTACTTGCGAATTAGGAAGATGTACAAGGGATGAACCTGATACTTCTAGACTGTTACTGAACTTTAACTTTTACAAAACGTCTCTCTAGTTTTCTTTGTGACTTTTGGCTTTGAATTTAAGCAACAATATATAGCAAATTTCTAAATGTTAACGGAGATCTTGCATTTGTATTTTCCGTTATGTTATCGTCCTGTACTCTTATTTCTCTATCACTTTGCCTGCTCTCCTTCAGTTTTGCTATTTCATTTACATAGCTTATTCGCGTATAAAGAACCAATCTCTGTTCTCAAAGAGGGTATTTTCTTAGGGTAAAAAGGGTGTGGTCAAAACATCTTCTGGGTCTTAAACGTTATTGATTATGTAGTAATATGTATTGATAAATACTTTACAATAGAAATGAATAAGGTTGTGCACTGTAGGCTTTTCGCTTTCACTTCGATCTCTCCTAAATGAGCCCTCTCAGAAATTAGGTAAAGGTTATGAAACAAAAAGCTTTTTGGGTGAAAAGCGTTTGAATTTATAGGAATTTTGAATGTCTTAAAGCTTCTCACTCTGAAACTTGCCATTTTTGTTGAATGAGCGCCAGGGTAACTAGCAACACAGTACACGGCAAAGAGGGAGTCAAATGACACAAAATCAAATGATATAAAGTTTTACAACGCTTTAACTTTATCTCTTTCTCGCTAATTTTCAAATATTTATTGTTCTTGCTCACATTGATGTAAAACTACATATATGTTTCTTTTATTAATTAGGTCTTACTTTGAATGTTTNTTTATTTTATTATTTGCATACCAGTTAGGTCTTCATCTGAAAAGTGCACCCTGTTTTATTTCAAAGGTAAAATAAAATGAAATTAATACGGATTCTCGGGATTCGTTTAGGTGTTTTGCTGTGGCGTAGCCAGAGAGGCAAAGTGGAGGGGGGCAGCCGATAAACGCTTAAATCTGCACTAAAATGGATATGTTGGAAGGTAGCTTTGAAATAGTAAGTTCAACTGCTCTTCTCTATCTAGAAAGGGCGTACCCTTATATTCAAAAAGGGTATTTCTCTTATATTTGGTCAAAAAAATTGTCTAGGAGGCAGAGTCCCCTGACGCCCATCGCTCTTCCTTCCGTCATAGCGGATGGTGCTTCAATGCTGGCTATGAACGGAGGCTATGCCCACTACTCCTAGTTAACTCCCTAGTTACTTCCGAGGGTCCACGCCGTTTTTGTTACACTTTCTCTTGGCCACACTCTGTTTTTCCCTCCAAAGATGTGACCCTGGCTACGCCACTGGTGTCTTGATTAAAACTGACATGACTACTAGATTCTAAAAGCCTCTACATTCTTGGAGTCTAATTCTAAAAATCTAATAATAAAAGCCTAAAAGTCTCTTAAGATGTTGATACCAAACAATTATCTTACGTGGAAACATATCCTAAATACAGGGGAATTGGTTTATTTAAAACCTTTATTGAAAATTGCATATATGATTAAGTGTCTGTAAATTAAAAGCGTGATTGAAGGTTTCTTCAAACATTTTTTAGATCAAGCGTAGCTTCTTTAAAACATTACCTAAACAAGTGAAAATAATTTTTTACATTGTTACTGCACTAGTTTGTTGAGAATCATCGTCTGCTAGTGTCTTTTACTTAGGAGCCGCACAGCAGTGAACAGCAAGGGCCCCACTTCTATTTTCTTAGCTTGCAAGATACATGTTGTTTGTAAAAGAAAAAAGTTTATAAGAAGACGAAGCTCATAAGGCAAGCATTTTAAGAAAATCTTAAAAAGGTCAAAAGAATGAAGCTCAACATTTCAACTTTTTACTTGCCGATAATCAATATAAATACTACCTCATTGCTACATTGGAAATGCTAAAGATACAATAAAAATTCGAGATTTCAAGATTAATAAACACAAGATATTTCATTTTAGCCAGTTTGGAGCCATCCACATATTACATCACATCAATTTCGGCATTTTTAGACACCCAGTCACCCCCTGTCACATTTTATCACAAATTCAAAACTATCCACCCATCTTATAATGTGTGACATCACATTACAAATTGCATTCAGCAGGGAATATTTCTGCTTTCGTAATCATATGTTTATTATGTCTTTTTTATCGAACAAGGTGAAAATGAAAAAGTGAAAATGGCCAGCATGGCATCAAAATAGGATTGCCAGAATATTTTAGATGTGGAGCCAAATTTGTTCTAAAAAAGGGCCAGACTTACTATTTTGAGGCCAGATATATTAAATATTGAGTTGTTGAAAAATGCAACATCACAAGCCAAAAACAACCCACCCACCCTTTGTCACACTTCATCACAAAAATAAAAAAATCCCACCCCATTTGCCAGACGTAGTATGTGAAAGGCCCCTTTCTTTAAATGAAAATGAAGAAAATCTCAGTCTTAATTTTGGGAAAAGGCCCAGGGCAAAAAAGTAGTTAAAGTAGTTTCTTCGCTGTTGGCAAAACGAAGGATACTGATAACTTCGTGCCTTTAGAGTCCAGTCGAATGGAGTCAATCCAGTCGAATAGAGTTCAGTTTTGAACTTTTTCAAAGGAAATTGAAACCATTTATGGTCTTTGTGTGTTATCTTTCTTAATTGTTTCTAATATGAGAAAAACGGTTATCTCGTTAAGAAAACTACATATAGAATTGCAAATAGTGACATTAATGAGGTAAAAATGACACTAATGACATCATAGTTGAGAAAGAATGAGTTCTAAATGTACCGCAGAATTAGGCTCAATATTGACTCACTTTGCTGACAAAAGGAAAAGGGAAGGCATATATTTGCCAAAGTCTATAACTGGCTTATTTGCGAACATGTTTGAGAAAGCACACAATTACTACCAGGAATATTTTTCCCAAATATGTGCTTTTATTCTCCACTAGATTCCTTACTTTTCAAATGAAATCCCTAGGATCATCGAATCTTCGAAGCCAATTCAAATTCCGGGAAGGAGTTACTTACCTTCCAACGATACCTTCAAGTGCAATCACGCAACTAAGGAGCAAGCGCCTTTTTTTGCTATGTAAACCTCAGGGATAATAATTCTTATGGGGGGCAAAACCATGTACAATTTTTCATTTGGGGGCATTGCCCCTTTCCTCCTACAGGTACGTGGATCTAGTGGAGGGGTTGGAGTCATGCCCCCCAAAACCGAAGCATTTCCTATAGAAAATAGTTATGCAAAGAAACTCCTTGCATGAAAAAGACAATACAAAGAATTCCTGCTCTGGATCCTGGGCACGAGATTATTGAGAAGAAAGTAAAATGTCATTGTCTTCAGGTTTGTCTGCCGAGTTGAAAGAAGTTCGGAATGAAAGAAACTTAGTTGTAGGTATGATGTGAATTGTGAGAGAAAGTTGGACAAACAAAAATACTATCTCACATGGCTAGAGGAGGGGGACGAGGGGGCACAGTGGTTTCGCAATAGGCATTTGGGATTTTGGCAACTTCCGGTATAGGTAATAAAATACAATGAACAATTTTAGTTGCATTTTACCTTTATTGAAAGTTTTCAAAAACTGCATTTCCTCAGCTTTCCCGTATGGGTTTACTTATGTGCTTAATCCAAATATTCCATTAGTTATGCTTATTTGAAGTTGAGCGATTCTATGACCTTGCATTTATGCAACTTTTTGAAGATTCAGGACGTAAAAAACAGATATCCATCCAGTTTTGAACTTAAGAATACTAAATCATAGGCTAGATTTAAAAACGAAATTAAATAGTCGTATACATTATATTCAATGAAAGTTGATGACTTTGAACGAATGTGGAAGCATTCTGCATGTATTTTCTAGCAAATGAACTTTTCTTCATAACGAGAGGCTGTAAATTCTGGCTGTATTTTACCTTGTTTTAAGCCCCATCCGTGATTTTTAATGAAACTTTGCTAAAAATCCCTAAGATGAATTTTTTTGCATTTTTGAACATCAGATACTAAGAGACCCATCAATCAACTATAAGAACTTGAAGAAAATCTGTGCTTACGAACATGGGCGTAGGAGGACGTCAAATTTAGGGGGCGGGCTGTAAATTGTCTGCCCAAAATATCAAATAGAGTTGGAGAGCAGGCAGAGAAGTTACCCAAATGTCTTATTGTTCTTTCAGAAAATTTTCCCAAGTGAAAAGGATTTCTGCCCAACTTGGGGGGCTGCAGCCCCCTTGCTTCCGCCTTCTACGCGTATGCTAGGAACCACTTTAATGCAAAAGTCTGCTACAATTTGCAACGCAATGTTTTATCAATGCAGAGTATTTATCAGTTTTTCAAGATCTATGCATTATTATGCATGCCTCTGGGGTCAAGGAATCAATTTTTGACGTGAATATCTTGATAAAATCTGCTTCTAGTTATTAAAACGCAATTTTTGCGAGCTTGTCTCAGATTTTTGTGACGTACATCCTTTTTTTATATAAGAACCAGTAAAATCGAGGTTCAGGCAGGCTGTTCTTAACTTTTCCCCAATTCTGAGGCTGAATTTTTCTTTCTTTGTTCTTAAATTAGTAGGATGTAAACAATTTAGAAATACAAGGGAAGACAATATATGTTCAAGACAGCATTTGATGTTTCGATTGATTGAGAGCCCACTAGGCAAATGATACATTCGAGATAGTCTCTATTGCATATGAACGTTTTTATTGAAAAAAGTTTATAAACAAATAGAAATAGACAATGCCAGCACAGTATCTAGTGTCGGAAAGGACACTTCATGTCCATATGTTAGTGGAAAACTTATGCATCGTTGTCCAGAAATATATCTTCGACAGTTCTTCAGCCTCGACTTTGTACTTAATTTGTTCTTAATTTCCCACCAAATTCCAGACTTGTGTTCTTATAAAATTGTTCTTATAAAAAAAGAGTGTACTACATGTAATATTATGAGATATGAAATTTGATTTGAGCCTGATTGCTGCCTCGATATTACTTATGAAATATTACTTCAAAATAACTCAGTTTAATTTAGAAGCCAATGCAGTGCTACCTTTCAATTTCTAAAATATAAAGGAACAATTTTAAAAGAAGACCTGCAAAACAATCTTTCACAAGAAAGTTTTTTCTCTGTCAAAGTGCCTTTAGGCCTATTCTATTACTTCTCCACTTTATGAAAATCTAGAAAAAAATATTCATCCACCTGCTAGAAGTATAGTGGAAATAGAATTGGAGGAAAGATCGAGTTGAAGAAGGAGAATCAGAACCAAAGAAGATGAACTCTGATCAAGAACTACACGTTCTTTTTATAAGAAAAACGTTTATAAGAAAATGATGCTCAAATAGTCTAAAGCTTAAGAAAGTCTTAAGAAAATCACGAGGCTGAATTTCCAAAATTTGGTGTTTTTGTTAACCAAAAATAGATATTTCGTCGTTATTTCATTCGAAATGGTAAAGATGGAATTCAAATTCAAGTATGCAATATTAATAACGAATGTGTAAACCGTATTAGTCAGTCTATTTCAGTAAAAGTTAAGAAAAATTTAAGAAAATCTCAGGCTCAATTTCGGGAAAAGTTAAGGAAATCGAGGCTCAAGCAAAATGACGGTTTTCTTGTAAAAAAACGTGTATTACGAGGTGAAACATTAAACTTTTCTTTTCGGACTTGAAGAACACAATTTTTTATAAGAACCAGTAAAATCGAGGCTCGGGCTGGCTGTTTTTCATTTCCCGAAATTTTGAGGCTGAATTGTTCTTAATTTGTTCTTAAATTAGTAGCGTGTAGGTCACTTAGAAATACATAGAAAGACAATATACATTGAAAAACATTGGATTACTTGATTGATTGAGAGCCAAGTGTCAGTGACAAGATGATATCTCTTGCATATTAATATTCTTTAGTGAAATAGTTTAAACAGCTATAAACAGACAGTGTTAGCACAGTATCTAGTTTCGCTAAGAGCAACTAATTTGCGAAAATCAAAGATAAAAAGTGTCAAGACTGTCAATTCTCCTCAGGTTAACAAGGAAAGGTTTTTTCATATCCATTTGTTAGTGGAAAGCTTCTGCGTCGTTTTCCAAAAATACATGGTACGACAAGGCTTCAGGCTCTGCTTTGTCCTTAATTTGTTTTTAATTTTCCACAAAATTTCAGGCTCGTGTTCTTATAAAATTGTTCTTATAAAAAGAGTGTATTTCATTTAGTTATACAGTCCTCTTTTGCCTTATATGAATTAGAATCTTCGGAAATATTTTTAATCCTTTGGGTAATTCTATTCCGTTAACCTGATGGGCGGATCTAGTCCTCTGGCCTGAACATGAAACGAAAGCGGAAAATCGTACAAGTAACAATGACACTGGACTACTAAACTGGAGGCTAATAGCAGATATGTGCAACAGCATAAAGTTAACCAGTCAATTTGATAGCTTGACAGGTGTTGACTTTAGTTTCCTGCATTCGCTTTCTTGATCACTGTGGGGTTGGGGTGTGCGGAGACATGGCTTTATTAGTTTCTGTTGGTAAAGTATTGCTGTACACCCTCTCCTAGAACACGACAAACTTGTATTGCTGGTTGCCAACCAATATCTTATGGGATTTTAGGGGGGTAGGTGTGACCCACGACACCCTGTAGCGCTATCCGTGTTCAGGCACGGCACCATCAAGTAAAGAGTGAGGGGTGGAAAATTGGGGGCTGAGAAGTCAATAAAATTGCTATCTTCAAAGCATTTGTCTTTCCAACATCGCTGAGGAGCAAAAATTGGGGGGCTAAAGTCCCACCCACCAAGCCCCCATGGCGTCGTGTTTAATGGTACGTTCCTGCTAAAGGTTTGACTTTTTCTTCTATACGGGGGTTAGAGTTGTCAATTCCTCTTTTGCAGAGAAGGATTTAGCAATCAGGAAGTAGTTAAAAACATGCTTTTCGAATAAATGGGTTTGTTTCACTAAGCACAAAGCGTTATCGTATGCTCACGTGAAGTTCAAGCACTTTTCTTATTTTTGCTAGCCAAACATTACTGATGATCTGGTAATACAATATTCATTACTTTATGATCAAAAGTTACAGATCTATCAACGTCGTTTAAAGCGGGGGGGGGGTAGTTGACAGCAAACTTGAGGCTCAGGTAGCGTTTACACGGGTCGACCGAATGTTTGGTGGGTCAAATATTTGGCCACTTAGGCATATCATATGCTCACGTGATGTTCACGCACTTTTATTATTTTCGCTAGCTGAACTTTACTGATGATCTGGTAAAATAATATTACTTTACGATCAAAAGTTACAGACCTATCAACGTCGTTTAAAGCGGGGGGTAGATGATAAAATTGAGACTCGGCGTTTGTTGACAAGCGCAGAAGTGCGGTCTTATCTTTTAGATCGCGCGGGTAAGCATAGAAGCATAGAAAACAAAGCTGGTTAATGATAACGACTGTAGCTAGCGAACCAATTCGTAATCAACGAAGCCTCCATGACTTTCATCTTCCGCTGCCAGTAGCCGAGGTTTTTCCTTTCTCATGATTAGACCTTGAACATGCTCACGACTTTGCTGAAGCAATGGAGGTCGATAATAGGCCTAGCTGGTATTACTGTAGTAAGCATTGGCGTTGGTTTTGCCAGTGCATCGTCTTCAGTTTCAAATTCACTTCCAGAAGAAGAAGCTGATAGTAAGTTCAAAGTTGCAATTATTGGCACTGGAATTGGTGGTTCATCTGCAGCTTATTTCATCCACAACTTGCTTGGACGTGATGCAAGCATCGATGTTTTCGACAGAGCAAGTAAAGTTGGTGGGCGTATTGCAGTGATAGAAATGGATGATAATATGTTTGAATCGGGTGGATCCGTTATTCACGACAGCAACAAATATATGACGGAATTCTGCAAGATGGGAGGTAAATTCCTTCTGTGTGTAATATTGATTTTTAGGCTAAGAGGGCCATTTTGTGATTCAGGTAGGATGGCCTCTACCCTATCACTCAATCGTGTACCACTTTACCATAATTAAACTAATCGCAAGAAATATTTTTTATATTGTTGGTAATATGCTAGCATTAGTTCATTTAGAATGACCTCCAAGCAGTCTTTCTAAATGAACTATGCAATATTTGAAAATAAGATATGGATTTGTTTAATCCTCTCATTTCATTCACAAAGATTGCATCGCATCTTATTTCATTTATTCATTCCGTCTAATGCCCCTACTTGGGCATGTCCATACTATTTACGTACGCCTCTTCCTTCCTCCATGTAGTTATTTGAATCTACTAAATTATGAATACCAACTTGCAACCTAGAAGCTACCAAGTGTACCCCCTGGTGATCTTAAGCCCTCTGTGCCTTGGTAAATATTATCTCGTACTTTGGAGGGATAAGATGCATTAATCTTCGAAGTTAATGGACTTTTCTGTTTATGCTACTTTTTGCCACATGGGGGTAATCCTATGGGATGAAATTAGATGCTTCAATTACCAGGGGGTTTTGATAGCTCGTAAGTGAAGCGTCTGTATGAAAGACTCTCCATTCATTTTTTGCAACACAACTTGAATTTCATTTGACCCATGAAGCAGAATTTACTTGATCTTATCAGGAACCAAGTTATCCTAATTTTTTTTGCCATGATTTCGTTATTACATAAATACCTTGCCTGAGCTCGATATCATCGTTAGGTCTGGTTTGGGTCTAAGCCGGCTTTTGCAAATCATCACAGTGTCTTTGGTCATTTGTATCTTGCGTTATTCATGGGAGATTCTGTGTCAGATTTTCGTTGAAATCCAATCACTAGCCGTGAAGTAATTTGACTTCTCAATCTCTGTATAATCTCGTGTATATTGTTGGCCTAATCTACCGTTCTCTATTTTGAAAGGGCGCTTCTCAAAGATTTTAAAGATCTCGATGTTAGAAGTTTTGCAGGGGTTGTGGCCCTTTGACACCTTTCTTTTTTACTTCTTCATAGCAGCAGATGTTGCTGCTCTAATTTTTTGAGCCCCCTTCCGTTTCTTCATTGATAGGAAAACGTTATAACCTATCATTTTACTCAGTGGCGTAGCCATAGGGGCGCCGCACCTCCCAATATATAGCTTGTCGGCACATTTGCTGAATATTGATAGTGCTCGTCAACCTTGTATGCAGATAAAACTCTGTCAAAGTCCTCCTTGTCTGCAAATTGGGCTGGAACGAGATCTGTTTGTCGGCAAATTGGGGTTGTACACCCTCACTTTGCTTACCATTTTAATGAGAAGTGCTTCGCCTTTTACAAATGACACGTTGTCATCCATGAGTGGCATTTGGGAGGACTCTTTGACTTGCTCGTTTTCTACCTGCCATTTTCTGTTTTTCCACAAAGAGCGTTTTGAGGTCACCTAAGAAGATGACAAGTACACGCATTTTTTGTAAGAAGCAAACTTTCTACCCTCAGCCTGAATGTTTCGTAATATTTCCTCAAATCCAGCCTTAAATGTTTCGTAACTGTTTCTTAAATTTCAAAGACTTTCAGTGATAATAATAATAACCCAGATTAGGTAACTGCGATGCAAGAAAAAGGATATTCAGGTTCTGTGAGGCATGTAATGGATATTGTTTCTATTTTGCTTCTCGCTTGATCAAAAATTTCCTTGTAAAGCAGTTTTTTAAAGTTATTGTTTAAAACTCGCCCTGCTTATGCTTCTTAGAGGTTTCTTGACTTTACCTAATTTCAGCCTCATGTTTCTTATAAATATGTTTCTTATAAGAAGAAAGCGCGTAGATGAGGAATATTTACTTTGGACGTTTAAGGTTTTCCTTGCTTTGCTACCACTGTTTTGCAGTTTCGCCTCATTTAACCCGATTATTTAACCACTGAATCTTACGCTAGTCTGAGGCCTAGTGCTTTGGCGGCCGTTGTTTATGATAGCATGTGTTTTTCTTTCTGATAATGTTATCTCTTTGTGATTAGTTTCGCTAGCCTTGTGCCTTAAGACACACGCACACACACATGGTTGGTATGGTATCACACAATCAACGAAAAACGAATTACAGACGCTTTCTTCAGAGAAGGGAGCATTTACAATAACACTCCACGCGTGCACAATTTAGCTTTAGAAAGATCTTTATGACATCTAATCAATAGTTGAGACCAGGTGTCTTCAACGTTGCTTTTATTAGCTCAAATATTCCAACACTGCTTCTATCGTCAAGGGCCAGTTCATGCTTGAAATTAGTGGTGTAGCTATTAGGGGACTAAGGGGACTCGGCCTCCTAGTTATTTTTTCAGCAATTTTGAGGGTTTCAGCTTCATTAGTCTTTCTACACAATGCTACAAAAACTGGCAATACAGGATAATAAAGTAGGCTTCTATAGAAGAGAGCCTTTTTACACGTTCACAGTACAAGCTGCCATTTCATTTCAGTTTATACACACTTTAGCAACAATAAAAGCATGAGCAACAACAACAAGGGTTGACCCAGTTTCTGCCTTGGTCCACAGCTTTAGTCCCCCCTCCTAGTTATTAATTTAGCTCCACACCACTGCCTGAAATGTCTACTCAGAAAGATATAAGAAACTTATTTCTCATTGTGTCTACTTTAACAGTACAACCGAGCCAGTCTCAAATTCCGTTTGTTTAGGCAGGCGCGCAACTAGGAATTTTCGAGGGCAGGGGTGAAATCTACGAAAA
The DNA here is from genome assembly GCA_900291935.2 of Cassiopea xamachana. Lineage (NCBI taxonomy): Eukaryota > Metazoa > Cnidaria > Scyphozoa > Rhizostomeae > Cassiopeidae > Cassiopea > Cassiopea xamachana. Next base: position 9,036,379 of record OLMO02000009.1, on the reverse strand, counting down.
AGGCACATGAAAACTTTTTTTAAAACGATACGGCCTGTGAATATTGTTTTTCAGATGCATAGGTGGAGAAAATACTGTGGGAGGTTTACTGATATCGTTGCTCTGAAGACTAATGATTCTTACTTTCTATTTTCTGTCAAGGCAGGGGAGGAAAAAGGGGCCGTGGGTGAACCCCACGGAAAATTTTCAGAGTCACGCCTTTTCAATCTTATGGAAACGCCCTTTTTGATGTAGAGAGGGCATTGCAAAAAGGGCACTTTCGTTCATTTGCTGAAAAGGCCAGGGATCTACACCCCTTGACTCCCCTATTTGCACTCCTGTTAGGATAAATGAAAGCCTATTACTTTTGGGTTTTCATCTTTGCAATATAATGCTCAATTTTCCTTTATGTTATTCGAGTCTAATATATGCCTACCATAGGCCCAACATTGAAGATAAGAAACAAATGAGATGTATATGAAAGCCTGCCACTTTCCTCCTTCACAACGTAAAATGTCTGGTATGCTATTGGAAATATAGCTCCTTCCTAACAAGGAATTTCTGTTGTTGATGGACCATTTTGAGATTTCAGCAGTTCTTTTATTTTCAATGACTTGTTTTTTCCTTTGAATTTCAATATGTAAACAAACTAGGGCATGTCCTTGGGGCTCGTAAAGATTCCGATAGATACCTTGAAGTGGGCGATCCGCAGAAAGAACAAACGATGTGTTGTGCATGTTTTTTTGTAAATGTATTATCAGTATAGAAACTTTAATGTTTCTTTTTTCAATCACGATATCCGTTGTATTCAAACCTTGGCAGCAATCTCGCCAAAGTAGAACAGATCCCATGGTTTTGCTCATCACAATACTGCTCTTTTTTTAGTCGGAACGGAATATGCCTATAAAGAATGACAATATCCTGCTTAAATATAATTGTGAACGAGCTCATTATATTCTCGTTCAAAACAAATAACTGATATCAAAGACACTCATTCCTTTTGATTATTCCCCAGTGACTTCTGAGCACCAACCAGGAAGTACACGTTTTTTTATTTATGAGAAAATGGTTTATAAGAAAGTAGTACTCGACTGCTCAAAAAGTTAGAAAGTTCAGTGCTGGATTTTTGAGACCTAAGAGCAGGGGTGATATCTAGGGGGCTTGTAGTAGGACTACAAGTACGTCACAAGTAGCCTCTCTATCACGTCAATCCTAATGTATGGACTTTCTATTTCTCCTTCACTCTATTGTATTTTAGATGATCACTTCATGTAATAAATCTGTATTTAAGTTGTAGTCACATGTAAGTTCTTTAGCCAGTGAATCAGTCAGTTCTGCAGTCATTCAGTGAGCATCATCATAATCGTCTCGCAACAACGTCTTGTTCCTGGCTCCGTGTCTCCGCACGTAAAACTGGAATTATTGTAAGACCGACCCCTCTTACAAATGGTGGAGTACCCGTGCTCTTACAGGCTCGGGG
>OLMO02000009.1:9007030-9022504 GCA_900291935.2 Cassiopea xamachana | reverse complement strand
GAGTGCAATAATCTACCTCATTTTTTATCTTTCCCTACCATGAAAGAAATAGATTTGCTAGAAAAGATGAAGCAGAGCGAAGATTTGTCACATTCAAAATAAACTTACAAAATACTTACTATTAGAAAAATAATGGTGATTTAAATGAGATTAGTGCATTCCTTGTGTCATTGGCATCCTTTAGAGACATATGAACATGTATTTAGTGCTAAAACATGCAAATGAGGCATGCACTAGCACATGCAGTAAAATAACCTTTGTATTCCTGTTGCCATGGATACCAGTGACCACACCCAAAGTTGGACCTCATATTTAGATTCTGCATCTAAGAATCTCCTTCTATGGTGATTTTCATGAAGATCACTTTCAAAATAAAGATAATTGCTTATTTCACCACTAGACTACCTTAAATGCGGCCCTGCCTGCCATGGTAAGGTTGAGCAATAAGAATCATTGGTTTTCAGAGCAATGATGTCTGTAAACTTCCCACAGTATTCCCTCCAGTAATGGATCTGAAAAACAGTATGTATTGACTGTATCTTTTTTTGAAAAGTTTGATATGCCCTTTTTCATGCATTGGATCCCTGCCCTCGAACAGTCCTAGTTGCGCGCCTGCTTCTTACTTATGATTGGTAACTGATGGATACCTAATGATTTGTGGAAATTAGCTTTCCCTTGTTTGATTGCTTTCGAATACGTACTAGAATATAATGTTTCATAGCAGGCCACTCTGGGGGGCACAATGGAAATAGTTGTCCGCATGTAACAAAAACATCGTGAATTTCGAAAACTTTCCAAGTTTCTAGCAATGTAAAAATAAGTTACGTGCTTTCTGAAACCGTTCTATAGCAATCAAAGCCTCCTCTAACCAACCACATAATTCATTTTCCTATAACATTAAAAAAAATGTCATGCCATTTTCATCAAATAGTTTCTCGCTGTTGTACTTTTCTATATTGTGTATCATAGGATGTATGATGGAGTAACTGCAAATTGTTCTCTTCACCTTTCTCCTATTACTCTACCTCATTTCCAGATCAAGATTTGACAAGTACAGCCAGTCGCTAAAAAATTAATTTGTGACGCGAAAAAAACTCGTCACTTTGAAGGTTTAATCTATCACCCCCTTACACGTACTCACTGTAGTTCTATACATTCAGGCTATTGTAGTGAAAAGCTTTGGCTTCTATCGGTTTAACAATATGGATTTGTCTAGTAACTTTGTCATTTTTTCATTGCTAGTAAGTATGCAATATCTTATCTCTAATTTGCATCTTTGGGAGCCAGTCAGCGACGCGCTACAACATTTGTATTTTGATGGCCGAAATGAGACTTTTTTGAAAGAAATTTGCTAGCATGCCTCAGTTATATCTAAAATCGACAGGCCATCACTTGGAAGCTTCTCATCTATATGAGACTGTTTGTAATAAGTTTGTCAGCCCTAGTTACCTAATTAAGAACATTTTTTATCTATTATGTCTAGAATATAACATTCCCATTGTTGGGAATGGCCAAGATTGATAACGAGGATCAGATCAAAAGAGGCAATGTTTCTAAACGAAAAAGTCGACACGATGTTATCCCTACCCAGTGATGTGCCGAGACACCTTCTGTTAGGGGGCGTTCTGACCAATTGGCCAACTATTGTTACTAAAAAAAATAAAAAAAGGTCACATAAAATAATGTGGCTAACCCTCTTGCTGCCTGGCTAGCTTTTAACCAACCTTCTTGCAAATTTGCAAATATTGGGGAGCATGACGCCTCCCATCGGTACACCCCTGCCAGTACCTGAAGGATAATTGACCTGGAGATTTTAAAACTAAGGTTTTGTAGTCATTGAATGAGCGATCTAAGTACAAAAACTGTAGATCAAGAGGCAGGGCTCCACAAATCGATTACGTTTAACCCATATGGCTTTACCAGTGATGCCGTAGCGCCAGCGTAAGCCTCGAAGCATCAATCCTCTCACACCCATTTGTACAAGTTATGTTGCTGATCAAATTGCTACTTCTATAAGCTTTTTTACTTCATTTTTTGACTACTGTTAAAAACAAAATTTAACCTGATGTTCAATGATATTCAACCATTCTCGCAAAATCAGTCACGAAGCCAGTTTTCAAAGGACGGGGGCAACCAGACTGGGTGGGTGTAGCAGCCACATCGAAACAGAGAGGATGCCTATTGCACACACAGGGAACGGAAGGAGTTTGGGGGCTCCGATCAGAAATGTTGTGCGTTGGCTGTGTTACCAATGTCTTTTATAGTGCCATAAAAGTAGCAAAGGGGCTCTGGGGGCTTACCCCTAAAGGAAATTGTCAAAATTATATTCCCTATAATAACTGTTCTGTCCCTTCCATAGTGGTGGCGCTAGAGGGCTACAACCTCCGTCAAAAAGATACTAACCCACCATCGGAAGGTGAAAACTATACAATCGGAGCTTTTTGGTATATATAAAGCCCTGGTAGCATTATGGCTCCCTCGACGGAAGCGTCAACCCCCGTCAGAAGATTCCTGGCACCACCCAAACACTTCTGTTCTTGTATATCTCTGGATACCACTGTAGCCCAAATTTGAGACGAGGCTATGTAGTTTAAATCGAGGTCAGCCACGTCTATGAACTTCATAAGGGAAGGCAGAGTTTCATATTTTACTTCTGAATTTAGAACAAGAGATTCAAAATGACAGCTGCAGAATCTTCTTGCTACACGCTTATTAACTATCAATTGGAAAATGAATCAGTTACAGAAGCCAAACTAAAGGAAGAATTAGGTATGTTGTCGCACGTTGTGCCATCATTCTTCTTAACATAACATAAGCATAAATTAGTTCTGCTTAGGCCGAAGGCCTATTACAGTTCTAATTCCTATACTGAAAGTAAAGATATAAGATTGTGCTGATGTATATGTATTCTACAATGCTGCTGGTGTATATACATAATTTGATGCTGCTGTTGTATATGCATCATTCAATGATGCTAGGTTAATAAGGATTCAATAATGCTTATCTATGATAAGAGTGCAAGGGTTCTGCAATATTTTTGATATTGGGAGTGTGATATAATAAGAAAATGCATGAAAAAAACGGTAAGCTTCACGCTTTTTCATCGCCATTCTAATATTCAGATTTTTGATTATATATATTTGTTGCCTTAACTGTCTTGTGACAGTGCTGGTGAAGCAATAAGCTTACACTTTTTTTTAAATTAAGAAACTTAGGTCAGCACCTAGTACTAACAGTTTCTTAATTTGACATGAGTATTCACATATAATATTTCTTGCTAAGGGCCTATACATACAAGGTAATTATACTACTTTTCCATGAAAAGAGATTTACTTGGCTGCTTCAACAATCTAGTTAAATTAAAATATACACGTTGTCATCAGATATGCTTAGAATTATTATTTTGTTTCAGAAAAAGGGGATATCCCCAGAAAGACTGCTGCATTGAAGAAAGTTATGTATCAAATTTTGAATGGTGAGAAAATGCCAGGAATTCTGATGACAATCATCAGATTTGTGTTGCCAGTTCAGGATCATACAATTAAGAAGTTGTTGTTAATTTTCTGGGAAATTGTTCCAAAAACACAATCTGATGGAAAGCTGCTCCATGAAATGATCCTTGTTTGTGACGCTTATAGAAAGGTAGAAATAGGTCTTGCTTATAATGTTTGCAATTTTGATTTATTTCATACCCAAATATGCTTGATTGGTGTATTATTGATTGTTGAAGCTTTGGGATATTAACTTCAAAAACCTTCTGCTATTAGGAACTTTTTGCTTCAAGTTTAAAGGCCTGGTGAAACATAAATTTTTTTGATTCCCTGGCAAAGCTAACCTACAGAACATGATTGGTGTAGTTTGTTTTGGAATTTGGACAACAACATAACCTTCTGTTATGTCACAGGAGGAACATGCACTGTGATGAATTAGACAATAGTACTGCATTTAGTGTAGTATCAAGCTCTTATTCCTTCTAAAGTCAAGAATCACTGACCACTGCTATGAAGGAGATGATCCAGATGACTAGGCTGTTTATATTGAATTGGATTGCAGTGTTGAAAGGTTTATTATGCCATACTTGCTGGGGGCAATAACTGCACAAGTGATTGAATGGATGTCTCACTGGCAGGGGTTAGGAATATATTTGGCAGGGTGAATTCTCATTGAATTTGGTTTTTATTGTTAAATATATATGAATAAGTTCTATGTTTCTGCTGTTCTCTAAATTTTTATGTCCATAGAATACCAGTGGTTTCTCAAACATTCCTTTTACCAAGCGTAGGTCTCACCTAGGTTATCCCTGGACTGTTTGTGTTTACTTTTGCACTGATTCCAATGTTTGGATATTGCTAGGGTTAGACTCAGTGGTTATCAAATCATATCAAATGTACAGGTTAATCTTGCCCAATACAGTTAAATCATTGAACAATATATATTCCATACCCTGAAAACCCCTCGATTTCTGTAGGCTGTTCTTAAATTCAGAGTAAAAGGTTGGCCTTCAGTAAGTTATGCAAAGTATAGTTGCTTCATTAGGAGGATAATTTGAGCATCAAGGATAAGTGGTGGGAACAGCACCATCATCAAACCCATTTAAAAATCCATGTGAATCATTATTGCTTCCTTTGTGAAATACTTGCAAGAAATGTGGCTGGTTTTCAGCATCCCATTTCACTCCCTTGTCCTTTGTACATAGCAAACCATTGGCATAGGCTGTTTGTTTCCTTAGGAGAATTGCAGAGGCTATTCCCCACACATGATGTAATGCCACAGCTGAATGCAACACACCATTTGCCTATCTTTACGTTACTTATTTTCTGATCTTTCTGAATATTTTCATGAGCCTGTTTGAAAAATTTTAACAGAAGTGGTTATTGGGAATTAAATTAGTTAGACCCATGTCATTAAGCAGACTTCCTCTTGTGATGTCACAAGTCAATGTGGAGATCTCAAGTCATGACTTCCTTTTCCTGTAGCTATCAAACTTTGATGGCTTGCTGAAGGGAGTTTGTATTGTTTTTTCAAAAAGAATTTCACAAGTCATATCAGTGATGCTATGACAGCTGTTTTTTATAAAATTTAGAAAATGTTTATTTTACATTTCACCAGACCTTTAAATGTACTTGGCAATGTGAAATGCTAAATGCATGTTACTGCTATTCAGTCTAATGGTTGTATGGCTTAAAAGTAATGGGAGAGTATTTTGAATCTGAAATGCCAGAAACATCACTAATTTAAACCTTGCAGTGAATAGAATCAATTATGAAAAGGCAGTGGCTATCCCTACCTTCAGTAATTAATGGTATATGAGTACTTACATACCATTAATAATGACACTAATATATTGAAACTCATCCTGGGCTCCATGATCACACTGGCTATTTTGAAGTCAGTATACTCTGCCTGAATTAGACAGTATAAAACTGAACATCTAACAGGCATGCTTAATGTGAACACCACTTCTGAGATCTCCTTTTCTTTTTTGGTGCATACACAAATAGCCTACTTTAATCATGCACCTTGGCAGTCATCCATAATATATAGTATTGACAGCCTTAGTTAAACTGTTGTCAATAAAATTTATATATTTTTATTGGTAGTGTTTGATTTACAACTAGCATTTCATTTCATTATATTAGAATATAGACTCATGTTTTCAAAATCATGAGCTCATTTCATATTTTGCTATTATTTCATTCTTGTAGGATTTAGAGCATCCAAATGAATACATAAGAGGGTCAACATTGAGGTTTCTCTGCAAGCTGAAGGTATCCATGCATTTATGAGTTTAAGAATATACTTTCTATAGATCTGACAACAATCTTTTATCCTTGCTATCAGAAAGCTCGATTATTGCTATTTTGTAGCACTTGATCATGTGCACATCACAGAGAAATAGGTTTATGAATTGGAACCAATATTCTTGATTCTCTTCCCATAGCTATAAACATTTGGCTACACTCATCCTAACCTTCCAGTAATTAATAGCTGTTTAAAATTGATTACTAAATCAAAACTTTAATGATTATGCTTCCTAAATGGTTGGCTGTTGGGGCCCAGAATGAGATTTTTGCCAGGGTAGTCAGTCACCCATGTAAGCAGGTTAGAAGGGCATTTGCAAGGGTGAAGAATTTTGTCCATGTAGAGCAGAAAGGTCTGACTCAAATTTGAAGTTAGAAAGTAATCTAATAAGAAGTATTGACAATAGGTTTAATTGCACATAGCTCTTGCATTGTACTTAAGCTCACATTACTTGAACATTACTTGAACATTACTTGAACATTTATAGTGGATAAAGGAGTTTGGTGATTTTATTTTTGGCTCATGCCATGATGCTGACAAAAGTTACTTTATTTTAGGAATCAGAGCTGCTGGAGCCTTTGATGCCAGCCATAAGATCATGCCTTGAGCATAGACATTCATATGTACGAAGGAATGCAGTAATGGCAATTTATACCATCTACAGGTAGCATTTCATTATTTTAAAATGCATGGATTCTTGAGATTAATTTTGCTGTATTGTAGCAATAGTAGATGTAAATGAATGCAGCAAAAGAATTGAAGATATAAGTCATTAGTTGTAAATTCCTTAGAGAAATTAGGAAGTATAGTGAAAACATTCTAAATCATTTATGTGATAATCATAAAGTATTACAGCAGAGCAAAATATCAAGATAATATGAAATGAAAAAGCTTATGCAAAATGTTAGTATAATTTATGTTATTTTTTAATATGCAAATGAATGCCAATCAAAATAATATTCATAATTTTTAAAGAATCAAACATCAGCACATTATAAGTGGAGATTCAAGTGGCACTGCCTTTATGTTAGAAGCTTCTCATTTTGGTCATAGGAACTTTGATTTTCTTATCCCTGATGCACCAGAGCTTGTTTTTGGATTTCTTGAAAAAGAACAGGATGCATCTTGCAAAAGAAATGCATTCATGATGCTAGTGCATGCTGACCAGGTAGGAAAGAAATCATTTATTGTCAAAATGTATCTTTTCATGACATCTGATGCTTAGAACTTATGATTGAACTATATACTTGACTTAAAAGTCTCTTAGTGTGTGTTGCAATGAGGTGCCATTTTGAAACAAAAAGGCTGATGTTACAGTGCATGCATAAAGTCCTATGGGAACATTTTTGTCAGCTATCATAAAAGTATCACTTTACTCCATATCCCAATGGGTATATTTCTTCCATCATTTGATAAGCTTGCTTCATTCAGTTGATCCCATTGCTCTTCTCTTCCTTCTAGCTATATTTGATGAATTATATTTGTACTTTCAATTTTGTTATCCTTTGATTTTGCAGGAGAGGGCTCTTGAATACCTCAGCACATGTATTGACCAAGTTAATTCATTTGGAGATATCCTTCAGCTTATCATTGTTGAATTGATATACAAGGTAAATCTTCTTGTTGCTATTCCAATGTATAGCCAATGCAGCTAATGTGAACTGTTGTATTCTGCATGTTGCATTTCATCCATTCATTGCCAACACTTATAGTTTAGTATATTTTGTGATTTTGTTTTAGGTTTGTATTGCAAATCCATCTGAGCGTTCCAGATTCATCAAGTGCATCTATAACCTGCTTAACTCATCATCAAATGCTGTCAGATATGAAGCTGCTGGGACCCTTGTCACCTTATCATCCGCACCAACTGCTGTTAAGGTTTCTAAACTCATGTATTCTTACACTTGGTTCATAGGCACACCATTTGCATATATTTTAGAATCACTGTTCTTTATTTCCCCTTTGATTATCAGATTCATTAGTATATAATATCCTTCAACTATCATCTTTAAAAGAATTGTGGTGTATTGTTGACAAATTGTGTAAAAGGAGTAACCATGAGAAATCCAAGTTCATTCTGGGACTTTAAAATAGGTTTGCTATAGTTGTTTGTAATAATGGATGGTACATTTAATGATCCTTAAATTAAGTGTGGATGATAATTTTCTCCAAGATTGCAGATATTTTGTCAAATTTATCTTTATTTTTAGCTTGCAAACAACATAGACTTTGAAAATTTGATAGAGGTCCCCTCCTTGTAATGCCCTATTAAACAGAATGCCCCTGAAATAGTTAAGAAATTAAAAAAAGTTCTGGGCTTGTATTGAAAGCATGACAGTGGTAATGACCAGGAGAAAAGAATTATCAAGCATGAGAACACTTCAGGCTATGCTGAAACTATAATGGTTTACCAAAGAAACTTTGCAATTTTCTACATGTAATGCTGTGAAGTAACATTCACAATATGTACTTATGATTTCCTACTTTTTTGAACTTGAGTGCAAGTTTTCATGGCCTTTTCCTCACATTGGTTCTTTTCTCATTGAAATTGCTCTTTACATCTAGGCTGCAGCAAGTTGCTACATTGATTTGATTGTCAAGGAGAGTGACAATAATGTGAAGCTGATTGTACTGGATCGATTGATTAAATTGAAGGAGAATCCAGCCCATGAGAAAGTTTTGCAGGTTTGCTATTGCTCTTTTTTTAGCACTTATCAGCTATTATGAAAACTTTTACCCAATGATTTATCAATCACTTAACCTTGACATGTCTTTTTGTGAATAATGCATATTGGTGCATGAAATCTGTTGTAAATGTGTTTACCAGAGCAAATGCTGTTTTGCAAATTTTAGCATATAACTGTGCCATTATGAGAAGATCAGAAACTGTTTTTGCTGTTGTGTCTAGCAAAGATGATATTTTCCTGAAGGATAAAGGGGTCACTTGGTACATTTAGCATTTGATGACTCAATTGCAAGCAATCATTGGTGTCAAACAAAGAACCTTTGATTAATGATTTTCAATTAATGTCAATCAATTAACAAACCAGTCAGCTGCTATCAAGCATTATCAGTTTCAGTTAGGGAATAACTGCAAATAAGCCAAATTATTAGCAATAGATCAAAGTCAGTTTTTCAGTGATCATGCAAATGGTTAAAAAGTATGAGTTATGGCTCATTAGCCTGTGGTCCTTTTTTATGGCAGAATAGAGAGTGCTATGTAACCCCAAAAAGATTTTACCCCACCATTTGATTATGAAAAATGTTCTTTACCCCACCAAAAGAAAACAGGAAGAAAATTTACCTTTCCTTTAAACTATTTTACGTTAATTAGGGTAACTAATGTTTTCACAGCTAGAAACACATGCATTATATAGATTTCTCTTGCTAACATGCATGGAATTGAAATAATTATTTTGGTTCTAAGTGGGCGTAACATCTTAGATGACACGAATAGAAAAGACGATTTTTTGATATCAGAAATTATGTAAATTTTAAAGAATAGTATTTTGTGACCATTCTCTGAAGAACTAATAATTTTTTCAGCTTGTGGGATTATTGTTTTTGTTTGAATCTTAGGAGTTAGTCATGGATATCTTGAGAATTCTGTCAAGTCCAGATCTTGAAGTTAGAAAGAAGAGCTTAGAACTTGTTGTTGATCTGATGACTTCTAGAAATTGTGAAGAAGTAAGTAGTTTTTCAATCTCCGTCAGATTGGTACTGCATAGCACTGAATATTTAGTTTTCGCTGAAATAGATGGGCCATTCTCACGAAATGTCAATCAGGAGTGAAGAAACAACTCTCTAGCTAGGGACATAAAATAGGCGAAATCAACAAAGTTTTGGTGCCAATACAATGCTTTGGAAATTTACACCACAGCTGGCAAATTTTTGTTTGAAATTTAGAATTTTGTGTTTGATTGAGATTGACTTCAAAATAACATCCACAATGCATTTTGTCACGTACGTCACGAGATATTTTCAAGTATTTTTCCAGAAAATGAGGAAATTGGCTAAACCATTTAAGCTGCGTTGGAACTGCATCTATTAGCATAGCCAAATACAAAGCATTAGTGATTGGCACTTAGCAATTCAGAGAAATCTCAAGAAATAAAATATTACTAGGATGATGTAATTTGTTCAATGTCACGTACGTCATGCAACTTCAAAACCTGCTACAAAGACGTTTTGCTGGATGCAACGTTGTTTTGTAAATTTTTATGCTCTGTGCATCCAATTTCATGATAAAAACGTTTTGTAGTTGGCTTTCGGATATTTTCATGAGCATTTTAGTCTTTTTATCTAAAATTCTCATTTTGGATGTCACGTACGTCATTTGAGAATGGCCCAGGTATTCATTATTTTTGCATGCTTACAGGATTTCATTTTTCGATGTTGCCTTTTGCAAATTTTCATGTAAATATCTCAAAGCTATCTGAATTTATTAGCAGATATGTTGCAGGTGTCCTCTGCAAAGTAATGAAATGCACATTAATGACTTACGCACATAATATTAGGGTATGGATATGCAATGGCATTCCTCCTCCCTTAAGGGTCTTTGTGATTTGAATTAGCAAGAGACAGTTTAATGCTTTCTGATCCTTTTCTGAAAGCTAATGTAATTATTGCTTGGCTAACTCATTTATCTCTAAAGCAATGTTGTATTTTCGTTCCTAAATCTAATTTTGTTTTTTGTTGTTTTTGCATTTACTTTTGTTTTCTTTGATAACCTTTATTTTTATATGGAACAGAATACACAATTCGGCATTATTGTGCAATTATATAGATATAATTAGCATTAGTTCTGTTTATATCTTTTTCGCGGTTTGACTTTGAAAATTTCTCTGTTAAATTTAATGTTTGGGAATTAGTACCAAGTGAAAACATACAGAACATGCTTGAGATTCTGACTTAGTTAAAGGTTTTAAGATATATCCTTTCATTAGGAGATTAAATTTCTTTCAGTATATGCGGTTTTTTGCATCAATAATCAAAAGTCGTAATCTATTAGGTGATTGTGGACGCATTTCGTTTCCTCTTCTACGAAATACTTAATAAGAATATTCGTCGACTGTTAAGAGGGGCTGGACACTTTGCAGGAGTTCTCCCAAAATGCCATAAATACACGCTTTTTTATAAGAAAATCATCATTTTGCCGAAGCCTAAACTTTCTCAACTTTTCCCAAAATTGAGCCTGAGATTTTCTTAAAATTTTCTTAAGTTTTACTGAAATAAACTGACTAAAATGCGTTACACTTTTTTTGTTTATCGTATATACTCGAATTTAAATTCCATCATCAACATTTGGAATGTAATGTCGATTTTTGACCGATAAAAACATTTACTTTTGGAAGTTGAACCTTGTGATTTTCTCAAGAGTTTCTTAAGATTTTCTTAAGAGCTTGTTAAGATTTTCTTGAGATTTTCTTAAGATTTTGGCAATTTGAGTCTCAATTTCTTATAAACTGTTTTCTTGTAAAAAAGTGCGTATCATACTTTTATTCGAGTTTGAAAACTGTTATTAAATTTTCACAGGTGGTGATGTTACTGAAGAAGGAAGTAAACAAGACTCATACTGAGGGAGATAGTGATGAATCGGGAAATTACAGACAGGTAGTAACTACGATATTTGCTACCAATTGCTTGCACATAGACCTGACTATTCAAGTGCTCTCAAAAGATGTCTGTAGCTTGAGTGTCAGTCGCAATGTCGCCAAAATGCTCAGTCATCTACTGGAGTGCGTTTCCTGTTTCTACTATACCCAAAGCGGCTGTTTTGGATGCTTTTGTTAGCGGAAAGATTCTTTTGAAATCGTTTTCATTCAAAACTGATAGGCATGGACAATATTATCACTATTTCTAATTTGATGCCATCTTTTGTTGGAATTGTTGGTAGAAAACACAGCTTTATAAGCATAGACGCCAAATGTTTGATTGGCTGAGAGCTGTGATCAAAGATATTTTCTCCCAGCCTAGCATGCAGAATTATGACAAAAAAATGCCCTTTGCAGCTATCCCATTAAAAATTCTCATTTTCTTCTATTCCGACCCCCCCCCCGGTGGCAATTAGGGAGTTAGGAGTAGGTTCGGTATTACAATCTTCCTAAGGGAATGCATTATAAACTGTATGTAACGTAGCTCAATTTTTAGCACTGACAAATCACATAATCTGACTCTTATAGATCTTTATCTGTCCTTGCTCAAATTCTATCCTTTATACTTCCAAACCAGTACCTTCAATTATCAAGAAAGTACAGTACAAGGTGTTGGCAGCTTCTCCAACTTTGCTTTCTTTCTATTCATCCACCACATTTTGTTATTAAAGCGAGCTTGTTGTCTTGATGAACTACAGATGAAGAGAATTGGATTTTTTTCTACCTATGTATGATGTGAGTGTATCACGTGTGATCTTATTGTTGCTAGCAGCCATCAAAACAAATTTGCTTAATTTCAGGTTCTGGTGAGGACGCTTCATTCTTGCAGTGTTAAGTTTCCAGAAGTTGCTCCCTCTGTTGTGCCAATGGTATGTTTAATTTTTGTGATACTGTTGATTCTGTTGTGAAGTATCTGGTTGTATTACCTAGATACTGTGAGACATTCACACTGTCTTCGAGTTTTTATCGAGCTTAGCAACTCGATGCAGGAACAGTTCCCTTTTTGATATTATTTCACCAATCCAATCCCGATATTATTAAGATCTTTTTACTTCATTAGTAGTTCACTGTGAACAGAGCACTGCAAGACATTGTTCATCAATGCACGAGCCTATTTTGATTCTGACAAGTTGTTGAGCCAATTCAGCTGTGTATTTTTTAGGGCGAGGAATTTATCACTGTTGGTTGAAATTCAGAGCACAAACCAGTCCCACAGGACCATCATGAGCTTCAAGTCTCACATCCATACTCGTCTTTTTTATAAGAAAAATTAGAAAATCTCAAGGTGCAATTTCCAGAATTAGGTGTTCTTGTTGGCCAAAAATCGATGTTACAGTATTATTTCATTCAAAGAGTTGAAGATAGAATTCATATTCGAGTGTACACTATAAACGAAGAAGGTGTGACCCATTTTAGCCAGTTTATTTGGGTAAAAGTTTAGAAAATTTTAAGAAAATCTCAGGCTTAATGTTAGGAAAAGTTAAGATAACTTGGGCTCAGTCATAGTTATGGTTTTCTTGTTGAAAAAACGTGTATCTAAAATGTTTTTCGAATTTAATGCCCCTTGTAATCCACCGCTTTAATCTCTATTCTTTGTTGCCCACAGTCTTGTTTCTTTTTCCTCATTACTTCAGTGGGATATCTTCTGAATGTTGTTGCCTTGCAGCTTACGGAGTTCCTTGGCGATACCAACGAGCAAGCAGCTTTAGACGTTCTTCTGTTTATCAGAGAAGCTATCCAGAAATTCCATGCTCTCAAGCCTGTGATAATCGAGAAACTCTTGGAAAGTTTCCACACCATTAAATCTCTGAAGTACGTAACTCTTGAGTCATAGAATTGAAATCAATTGTAATTTGTGCAAGTGAGTATATTAATATTTGTAATGGAGTAAGACCCAGTCCTCTAACGGTGATGTTACTATGGATACATGTGTGACAATTATTGATTGATTTTGGTTTGCTGCGTTGCGTGTGTCTGTTGAGTTGGATGCTAAAGTACACAGTTTATTTTGCAATTATTGAACCGTTTGCATAAATTATTTATCAAACGCAAATGCGTTATTCATTTTGCACGTACGCACGAAGGAGGGGAGGGGGTTGAGCAAGAGCATTCGCCATCCATACAAAGGGTAGGGAGGTTGATGCACCTAAGTACGTACGCAAAAAGTCCCCTTTTGTTTGTATTTTGTAATGTTTTCATATGCAAGTTACTTTCATCATAGTTTGTTGTCTTTGGTGACGACTTTCATCACTGTTTTATAAAACATTTGCTTTAATTATTTTCCTGTCTCTCAAATGTTTTAAAGCCTTTTTCCCTATGGAATTATTGATTGGATATTGTTTTGAGTTCCAGTCCTCTTTTAGCAACGGAATACTACGATTAAAGTATTGCTGCGTTGCTCTACTTTTTCTATGCATTATGTTCTATTTTAAGGCCAGTAGTTACAGTTTCTCACACATGCATGACCCTTCATCTGCAGCTTTTAAACTGCTATCAAATTTCAGCATAATAAATTTTTTTTCACCTTAGGAAAAATTCGTTGTTGTTTGTTCCCAAAAATATTATTTCCATCTAAAAGAGAACTTTAACGTCGCGTTATATATTTGGTTTTGGATGCAAAACTCTATTGTATTGCTCGTGGTTTTCTCCTAGAATTCATCGACATGCACTCTGGATTCTGGGTGAATACTGCACAAAAGCAAGTGATATTGTGGCTGTTATGAAGGAGATAAAGGATGGACTCGGAGAGGTACATGCTATTCTGTTACCATGTAGAGCAGTTTCGATCATATCAGATATTCAAATTATGATGCCTATTTAATGACCACAATTGTTATGCTTACTTTGAAATACTTACTTTAAATTGTTGTGATGATTTGGTATATTTCTTTCCAAATTAGCAGACGTTGAATTTAGTCTCAATTTAATTAAGATTTCGTTACAAATTATGAATAGGTCCTTACAATTCAATGAGTGAAAGTACTCTCTGCTTTATCAGGTCCTGAATACGAGACAGTACTTCTGATGATGAAGTACGTTACACCAGAGGTGTCAAACGCAATTTAGCCCAGGGGTCACATAAGACATATCATGAATTGTGAGTCGGCCATAGGATACCATCTTCTTACAAATCCAGAATGTGCCAAAACATGTACAGACGATAATTTTTGGATCATTGGGCAAGCAAGATCGCCCTTTCATTTAAGTGTTTTGGAATCTGTTTACATAAAGACTCAACACCCAGTCTTGTGTAGACAAAAAGAGTTCCTTTTTTCATTAGGACTCTTCAAGTAAACAATGGTTAATAGGTGCTAATTGGCCACTCTTTGGGGGCAATTAGACGCAACCTATCACATGTAACAGCATCTGGCTATATATTTAGGGTAACCTTTCGGTCACTATCTGACGTTTCATACCTCTGACGAGTGTCGGACAAGAAAAGCTTTCAGTATGTCAAAAGAATGTTACCGCTTTTTCTTGATGTAGTAAAATTCTGTAGTACCAACAGACTATTTACATAGTATGACGTCACGATGGCTGGCTGGGTTGACAGGGTCCGAGAGGGCTAGGTACTAGGGACGTAAAAATTCGCATAACTTATTGCATGAACCTATCTTGCACGCTAGACAATGCCAAAATACCGGGAAACCAACCTCAAATTCCAGCTAGTACAGATGAGAAAGTATCCCTAGGTTTCAGCTTATTCAAGACTCCTTCGGGGGCCACAATGCAGGCCTTGGCGGGCCGGATCTGGCCCACGGGCCGCATGTTTGACACCCTTACTTTTCACTTTCAACTTAAACAACAGGAGGTGCTAATCTTGAATTGTCATACACAGCTGTCTTTTGGTTATCGTTTGCTTGATTGCACGACTCTATTATTATTGTTATTATTAACGAATCTTTATACAGGATTTTTCTACAGTCATATCATATTTACACTAGGTACATATATATACTGTTATCACAGAAGTCCTGTTAAATAAATTAAAATCAAAAAAAGGAAAATAAATCTATGT
>OLMO02000009.1:8987187-9006635 GCA_900291935.2 Cassiopea xamachana | reverse complement strand
AGTTGTAATGTGCTATTATCCGTTTTGTTTAGTCGTTGGCTTGTTCCAAACATCATCACCTCAGTTTTACCTTTCTTACAGTTGATCTTTCTTACAGTTGACTCGGTATTTTATTGGAATTTTATATTGTTTTCAGATACCAATTGTGGACGATGAATTGAGGAAAGCTGCTGGTGATGAAAAAGAAGGTAAAATTGTTGAATATTTCTTTAGAATTCACGTGAGTTGCAGTATTTCTTTTTATAAAATTGTTGTAAAGGCTGTTGTGGATTAAAGATGTGCTGAACAAGCTTCTTAGCTAGAAGCTTAGACTGAAAATTAGAAGGTACTTGAAAAAGGAAGGAAAACATTGGAGAAGGTTGGCAAATAAGTTCCATAAAGGGAAAATTGTGTGCTCGAATCCTTTTTGATAAAAGTCTCAGGTACTTTTTCCCTCTCTTTGAACATTTCGCTGATAGCAGCAAGCATTTAGATTTATACTATGTTACATGAACAAGCCCTTTTGTTGCAATACATTTATCTCAAGCCCTGGCAAGGCAACCCGATTTACAAACCTCCTCCTTTTTGAAGTGTGATTTTTTAAGTTTTATTGCACTTCATTGTCTATAATATACATTAAAATTTCATTTTGGTGACTTTTCTAGCAGGACAAGATGATGTTAAAGCGGGTTCTCAAAAACTAGTGACGGCAGATGGAACTTACGCTACACAAAGTGCATTTACCAGCAACACTGCAAAAGCCATTGGAGCTGGTGAAGACAGGAGGTATTAATTATTTACTGTTGAAAGAGTGTTAATTGCTAGTTAATAGGGGATATGCTGTGAATTTCAGCAAGTATACAGGGAGTTTCATTCTAAAATTCTGAAACTTCTACTAAAAGATGAATTAATTTTCTTTCATCTTTGCTACTTTTTAAAATAAATTTGTGCATTTTCCTAGTCTGTATGGCATGCTGTTCCGCTGAAAACTCCGTTTGTGAAAATTAGTGGCTCCTTACAAAAGTGAAAAATATTTCTCTAGAGAATCAATTATATTTATTTTTTCAAAATACAAGCCTCATTCTTCTTCGCAATTTAAGACAATAACGTCATTCAAATGTCATGTAATTAGTCATTTCTTTCCTGTGCTATTTGCTTCCTAAGTTTCTTTCTTAACAGCTGTAATTAGCATGCAGATTTCGAGTACATGGTTTCAAATGCATACAGAGAAGGTTTGAAGAATAAGTGCTTCATGTACTGCATTCTTTATTATCTATTTCTTGTGATTTTTACGTCATTTTTAGGCCACTCCGTACTCACCTGCTAAATGGAGAATTCTTCGTTGGTTCGGCAGTTGGTAGTACTTTGACAAAGCTGGCATTGAGATTCATTGAATTGGAACCTGATATTGTCAAGCAGAATGTAAGCGTTATGGACAATGCCTATCACTTTTGTTCGGTATTTTTGCCTGTATCTCTGGTCATGCAAACTGAAGTATGGCCACAGTTAGAAATGCCAGGAAATGAAACACTACTTTATAGTCCCGTTTTATTTAGCCATTTTGTATGCTCGATAAAGCATTGATGAGGTTTATGCTAGTTGGAATTTTCGTGGACAGCATTGTATATTTCTAGATGGCATGATTCCATATGATTCCAACTCGCCATGTAATGCTAATATGGTCATTTATGTTAAGAGGTACTCATTATTTATGACTCAGGTTAAGGCCTAAGGTGGGGTAAATGATTTTTCGGGCAGGTATATCACTCACAAAAGCTGGGTAGCATATCTTTATAACTCCATATGTGTTGGGTAACTGTTATTTTTATAGTGCACAGGGCTTGGTAACAGAAAATTTACCCGAATAAACATTTCTTACCAGCCCCAACCTGAACCGTAAATAGTGAACGGTCCCTTGCTTTTTAAGCCCATTCCACTCCGTAGTGTAGAATCGAGACTGACATTTAACTTTTGTTTTTATTGATACTAAATTGTTCATCTGCGTTGCCATGTACATGCAGCCAATAACCTCCATGAATCCATGAGCCACTGTAGTATGGCTGAAAATTTTTTCCTCTTTTGCAGACATTTTGTGCTGAATCAATGCTTATTATGGCTAGTATAATACATCTGGGTAAATCTGGAATCCCTAAAAAGGTAAGTCCTCACGCAATGTTATGGTGACACCAAGGCTGCTATATTTTGTCGGTAAATTTCCATTTTTGTATAAAGCATTGCGGTTTTGATTGTCCTGTATCATCTTGGAAGCTAGAGCAGGGATGCACTTAGAACCATTCTGAAGGAGTCGATTATGTCTGATGTGTTTTATATCTATAAGACCAGTCCCTGGAGGGAGCTCCAGGGTAGAGCCCCTTGAGTGATTCTTTGGGAAGATTTCGTTAAAATATCATTGAGCATAGTCCTGGAGTATTGTCTTTGAAATGAGATGTTATGAAGAGCCTGCAAAACTACCACACGGGTTTGTTTCAGTTTGAAATATTAATCCGTTTGTCTCCATTCTCATCTCCAGGCGATAAGCGAAGATGATTTGGATCGACTGGCAACTTGTGTCAAAGCACTTGCTGAAAGAAACACCCTTCTTAAGCAGATCTTCAGTGAGAAATGCCGCACTGCGCTTTCTGTCATGCTGGAAGAAAATGCGCAGATAATGGACTCTGTTAAGGTATTCCTACAAGTAGCTTTGAATTTGGTGTTCACTCTCTTAATTTAACAATCATTGAAGTCCCATAGGTCTTTCTTCGACCTTGATTTTTCTTATCTCCATCGATCATAAGAAAGTGAGTACTTTCTGGCGATTCAATTGTTATTTTTCGTGTATCTTCTTTTTCATCTTTTAGTTTTCTGTCTGTTTGGACATGTGTCCATTATGGATCTGTTAGGCAAGGATTTATTATCAAATTACAACCCTGTTTTTCACTTTACAGTGCCTGTTGTCTTCTCTTTTTTTAGCTCAAATTGTGTATTTCCTCAACTTATGAGTTTCAATTTTACTTACAGGCACCAGCAGAGAAGAATGCGATCGTAAATCAAGCTGACGATTCAATCGCATTTTTGCAGTTGTTTGCCAAGTCTGATCAGGGAGTTGCTGAAGTGAGTCAGGTTTTGCAAAAATTTTGCATTTTAAGGAGTAGCATTACCCATTCCCAACTCAATATGGCTTGGCTTCCAGTAAATTGCATTTATGCTCTTCTATCTTACTCGTTTGGCTTTATCCTGCTGCAATAACCAAAACAGGAGCAATGCTAGTTGTTAGAAAGACGTCCGAAAAAAGCAATGTGAGCAACGAAGAGCAAGTATGTGTAATATGCGGCAATAACGAACAATAGCGAGCAGCAAAATTATCTTGCTCTTCAAGACATGTTTTGAATACCTGTAGAACCAAAACAGGCAATGACCAACCCTAGTTTTTCAAAGATTGTGTGGCAAACAGCACCAAAATACTTAGAAGTGCAGGGAAGAGGACGTTTTCTTTCCCATACGCCCGTGCTTTACCCCATCTCGGTAAGGAAGAAAGTAAGAACGTATTTATTGCAGCCATTTTGGCAAGTACTACAGCAACAAAATGCAACCGATGACGTCATTGAGCAACTGCGACCAGCAAATAGCAGTAAAGACGAAATATCACGAAAAGTGATGAAAAAACAAAGTGAACAATAAAGAACAAAATAATTAAATTAGACAAAACTTATTCACGGACAGAGTATAGCTTGAGTTGGATTTGAATTTAGGCGCCGCTTTGCAGGATCTACGCACTCTGAGAATTAATCTTTCTTTTATATCACAAAAATAAAATTATATACATAACTAATTTGAATTACTTATGACTGTCATAGATGGAAAGGACATTTTGTCGGCGAGTTCCATTTACGACAATTCACTTGCAGTTATTAGACAATGCCATTATAACAAACGAAAAGAACTATGTTGTTGTTGTTGTTGTTTATTTTGTTTTGAGTAGGCTGTTATACCTAGCTTATTCAGCTCATTTAGGCCTACTATGCATGCCTCATCCAGGCATGGGACCCCTACTTTAACGTCCCTTCCGAAGGACGTTACAAAACAAATCAGGTGCTTTTGAAGGAGATACTCCCACACCAAAAACAACTTCAAGCAGGCACTAATGAAAAAGAAAAAAAGGTGTGTGACCACCCAAAGATGTATCGAAATGAATAATGGTAATAGACCAAGTGGGCCAGATGCTGAGAGGAGTACTCCTTGACAAAGCTCTTAATAGAGTTATAATAAACATGAAAAAAATGAAAAAATATGAATAACGCAAAATTGCTGCTGCTGTGCTACTGCTCAAATAGAATAAGGAAACCTTTTCGTATTCTGAATGAAAGATATTGTATAAATCTCCTCTTGCTTGTTAATAAATCCGTGTGTGTAGAATAAATTTCATGTGTCATTGTCTTTCTTTTGCGTGCCTTTGGGAGTAAAGAGTCATCGAATATTCGGAAATGCCTAACAGGAAAAAATCACATTAGCTGTGGTGATTTGACTACTTTGAAGTTGGACTCAAGAAAGCGAAATTCTAAAAACTGATCATTTAGTAACATTTTGGGCAGGCAAATGAGTCCTTTATGCGTTCTTGTTCTCTTTTTACAGCCACACTTGATTTATTTTGTAACCTTTGTCCCGTTGACACCTTATATGAGAGTTATTGCGAACATTGACATGTGAGATAATTTTTGGCCGTTGAATTTATTACTGATTGATCTGAAATTGATTGCCTCCTCTACACAGGATCAGCTGCAACTCAGTCTACTTCAAGCGATTGGAAACCCGATAGGCTCCAAACAAGAGGACTTAAAGAACTCAAAATTAAGCAAGGTAATTTGCTATAAGATAACTTTGTTAGAGAAATGATTTATGCAGCGGATTTCAACCGGTTGTCACAAGGGCTTCCTTCCTAGAATATGGAGAGAATGAAGTTTAACAAGAGCACAAAAAAGCTGCAAAAGTTTTAGACATACTTAAAAGCTTTTTTCGTCCGATACTTGTTAGAGTATGAAACGTCGTATAGCGACCGAAAGGTTAGCCGAATATATAACCAGATGCAGATACATGTGATAGATTGCGTCTAATTGCCCCCAAGTTTGACCTATTAGGACTTCTTCACCATTGTTTTCTTGAAGAGTCCCAGTGAGAAAATGAACTCTATTTGCCTACAGAAGACTGGGTTTTGAGTTGTGATGTAAACAGATTCCAAAACACTTAAATGAAAATGCTTGCTTGCCGAATGACGATCTTGCTTGCCGAATGAACCGAAGATTATCTTCTGTACATGTTTTGGCGCATTCTGGACTTGTAATTAGGTGCTGTCCTATGGCCGACTCACAATTAGTTTAAGAATCAAATTTGAGTTCCTTCGCACAAGAGCAGCGTTACTTGATTTCCAGAGTCCATCGAGCCATGCATCTTTAAAGCCACATCACTGTTGCCTAGTATTCAATTGTTTTTGAAATATGCAAAAGCAATGTCGGGCAGTTATAACAAACCTTCAATGCAATTTTTGTTGTTTCTTGAAAGTCCTAGTTCTAATGAGAAAATTCTAATGAAAATCTGAACTTGTTATAAAATTAGTTACTAGTTTAGTATTTTTCATCATTTTTGGTTTGCCATACATGTAGTGAAATAAACAATAGTGTTCATCAAATGATAACCAAAGTGACAAGGATTATATCTTTATTTGTCATGATGATAAAAATAATGATGCTATCGATGATGATGATAATGATGATGATGATGATGATGATTGATAGTGGTGATGATGATGATGCTGGTGATGATGATGCTGGTGATGATGATGGTGATGATGATGGTGATGATGGTGATGATGATGAAGGTGATGATGAGAATTTGTAATGATGGTGATGGTGGTGATGATTAATAATAATGATGGTGATGATGATGATGATGATGGTGATTGTGATGATGATGATGATGATGATTATGATGGTGATGATGATGATGATGATTATGATGGTGATGATGATGATGGTGATTGTGATGATGATGATGATGATGATGATAATGATTATGATGATGATGATGATGATGGTGGTGATGATCTTTGTCATGCTAGTTTTTTCTTGAGTGCTAAGCTCATGCAACTCTGCTGTCACGTGTTTCTTATCGGTTTTTTATACTGAGTTAATTCAGCATGTTTCACTGCCTGCTGCTTTCAGTTTAAACCAAATCAAGCAACGTAATCCATCAGGTGGAAGAGAGCGGCCTCCTCTTCAATTCAAAATGCAATCCATTCTGAGGGATCGTAGGTTGAAGAGGTGCTTCTGATTTCGCCATATGCACTGTGATCATCGTGAGAAAGCCACAGACATATGCGAAGTCGCGGCAAAATTCCTGTTTGTTGTTTTTACTCTAGATGCTGTATGGAGTTCCGTTGACTGAAGTTTAGAAACAGCACCGTATTTTTCGGCATGTTTACAAGTGCGATGGACGTTGCACCATTTGCTTTTGTTCGTATTTCCTCGTTGTTTTATTTTGCATGAAGGAATTCACTTCAATTGGAACTAACTGCTTTCACTACTAGATGACCATATTTATTGCTCTCTCGGTTTAAAAATTCATTTTCTCTTGTTTCCGTTTGCGGTTTTTTTCGGAACTTGTACACGTTACTGCATTACTGCCTTTTCACAAACTTCCCCAACCCCTCTCTGTCCCCCTCCCCCCTCCACGCACACACATGCACCAACTCTTTCCCATACGTTTTGGATAGATGAACGCCGCGGAACGATATCCCTCGTCTTTACCACAATATCAGGACTTTGCAATGACTATTGGTTGTGTTATCTCAAAGACCATATATGCTCAAACTTAATATGTTATTCAGAGGCCTCCACGTGTTTTTTTGATATATTGCATGCCTGGTTGGAAATATAATTTATTGCACTATACCTGGTTCTGCCCTGGCTTTCCTACTTGCTTATTTCTTTCACTCTTTTCATGCCGATTATTTATGGAGTATTTATAAAATTATTTATGTGGATAGAGATTTCAAATATATTGGTATTTTTTTAAGGTGGCACAACTGACTGGCTTTTCTGATCCTATATATGCGGAGGCGTATGTGAACGTAAATCAATATGACATCGTTCTTGATGTCCTCATTGTAAACCAAACAGCTGATACACTTCAAAACGTCACGTTGGAGCTAGCCACGTTAGGTAAATAGATGTTATTTGTGATTTTCAGTGGCAGGAGTGTTTTTGCCCATTTAAGACAAGAGATAGTTTTGATTAAGCAATTAATAGTTTTATGGTTTTTGTTTTTATGTAGTATGATACTATCTGCATTATCGATCTTATATACTTAAAATTATATCGATTTGGATAGTTTTTTTTTAACTCTTCCTTCCTTGATTCGCGTCACTTTCAATTTAATTAGTACATTATCTCAAATGGTCACACATTTCTTCACATAGAAGTCATTGTTATGGACTAGAAAATTTTAGCTTGAGAAACAGTAGAAAATAAATCCAAAATGAAGCTTCCCATTTAGATTGGGATTGTTGCTTAGGCAGCGTCCACACTTATGCGTTTTCCTATGAAAACGCATACAATAAGATGCGTTTTTGCACTTTAGATGCATTTAGATACACTTAGATGCATTTAGATACATTTACATGCATCTAAATGTATACGTTTTCATACGAAAACGCATGTGGATGCTACCTTAGTATTGTGTTATACGTCTTGTTTGATCTCATAATTCTGTTTTCAATGTAGGTGATTTGAAATTGGTTGAAAAGCCATCTCCGATAACACTGGCTCCACACGATTTCTCTAATATAAAGGTAGATATTACCTAAGAATATTGATGCATCTTACACAGTGGCACCGTGCTGGTACATTGCTTAAAATTCATTTCTGAAGAGATTTTTATATTGCCAAGGAATGATATGTAATTCGGACAAATTTTGTTAGTTATTGATGGAAGTAGTATTTTTTAATCGATTGGAGGATTGATATTGTATGAAATAAATAGGTTCTTCTTCAGTTAGCAATATTTACGTTCTTAAGAAACATTTGTCATCATTTAGGCCAGTGTTAAAGTTGCCTCTACTGAAAATGGAATTATCTTTGGCAATATTGGTGTGTATATTTCATATTTAATAATTTGATTATGAGCTTACAGAGCTTTAAATATTGCTTTTTACTTAAGACGTTATTTGCCCATCATTTTGCATTCTCTAACATTTAGCTGTGTATTTTAGGGTTGTAGTTGTAGGATTATACGTGACTTGATTCAATTTTGCTCTACTTCCTTTATTGATTTTAGCTATGCGTTTTCTTTTATTCGTTGTTTTTGTGTTTGGCTTGCCAGTAATATTTTTTCTTGTATTTCATTTTATTTCATTATTCTTCACTATGTAATGCTTTTGCTTACTAAGTAGTCATGGAAACTTGCCGCTAAATGGTGATACTCTGATTTCTTGAATAGTAATTTATCATTTGATAGATAGAGTTCAATTATGATTTTCCCAGACATCAATCTTTGAAGACCATGGCCATCCCTTTAACAAATGTCAATTCCATTCCTTTATATCTCCTTACTTGTAACAATTAAATCCTTAAGTTCCGATGTATGATTTTTGACAATGCATTATCCAATCATTTTCAGTTTACGATGTCTCTGGGGGAACAGGTGATCGTAATTGTGTTGTCCTTAATGATATCCACATTGACGTCATGGACTATATTATCCCTGCGACGTGCACAGATACTGAATTTAGAAGCATGTGGGCTGAATTTGAATGGGAAAACAAGGTACATCTTTGATATGTGTATAATTATTTGAGATGAAATTTCAGTTTCATATTGTAAGGTCATGATTACGGCAAACTTTGAGCAGGAACGGCTTAGCTGTAGGGGACTCAACGAAACCTAAGTTCACACTGTACCAGATAAGTTTTCCTCCGACACAATAATGTTGCGGATCACTCGCGATCGAAATGTAACGGTACAAAATGAATACGTTTTGCTATTGAATTCGTACTGCTGCAGCACAATTTTAAATCTTTATAAGCACAAAAGTACACCTATTTCCTAGCAGGCTTGAAATTAGTAGTTTGGATAGCGGGTACAAGTGTATTGGATTAATTTTAAAAGTTTGGACGCAAGGCTGATCTTTTACACTTTTGTAAGGGATTAAGATTGATCCGGTACAAGTGCGAACGCAGCCTAGGCCCATTTTAGATTTGGTTTCATGCCCACAGTAAATCATTGCTGAAGTCAGGAGTAACATCCAGTCTTAAACTCTCGAATCAACACAAGTCCGTGGCTTTGTACAGTTAGAAATTGGTTGGGTGACCATCCAAGTGAACGACCAAAACAGCTCACTCCACCGTCCTGCGGAAGGGACGTTAGACTAGGGGTCCCATGCCCGGATGCGGCATGCATGGTAGACCTAAATTAGCTGAAAAAGCTAGGTATAACAGCCTATTCAAAACAGATTAAACAACAAGAACAGAAGGTTCTCTTAAAAGTAGTTTCAACACTCCATAAATAAGGGAATACTCGCAAACATACCTCCTTAGAATACTGACAAAACATAGGGATGAAAATTCATGTATACAAAAAGCGGGGAACTGACTTAAAGCACAAAACAGTGTCTTAGTTTCTGCATGTTTTGTTATGCTTTACCAGTTTTTATTTAGGGATGTGATCTACCATACATGCAATATGATTTTTGAGATAGTTTTGGTGGCGTGAATTGTTTTCGAATGCATGACATCATATGACAAGCACATTTCTCAGTACTTTGCTAAAATAGTGAATTGAGAAGAGAAAGAAAGAATGAGAAGTTTAGCTGAAAAAGGAAGGAAGAGAGGAAGTGAGACAGTTTTACGAAAGGCATGTTCATGCTCTTGATGCATAAAAGAATAAATTTTGACTTAGATAAATTAACTGTCAACTGCCTCTGATTTTAGAATTCACCTCTATTTATCTTTCACTTTGTTGTTAGGTATCTGTGAATACGAATATAACTGATCTTAGAGAATATCTTGACCACATTGTTGCATCTACAAACATGAAGTGTCTTACCCCAGAAAAGGCTCTCTCTGGTGACTGCGGATTCATGGCAGCTAATTTCTATGCAAAGAGTATATTCGGTGAGGATGCGTTGGCGAATTTGAGCATCGAGAAGCCTTTAGGTTCTGGACCAGAAGGCCAAGTTACTGGTCACATTAGAATTCGAGCCAAGAGCCAGGTTTGTTCTTTCTGTTGCTGTCTCGTGTTTCCTGTACTGCTTGATGTCATTAATCGATTCTGTGGTTGTTGTTGACTGGCGCTTGATTGATTATAATTAGTTTAATGTGTAATTTCGTTCTGTTTTATAGTATCATTGTCATAAGAAACCTGCAAAACACGTTCAATTATATTGGGAAAAAGTTTATATGAAAATGAGGCTCAAAAGGCCAAATCTTAAGAAAATCTTTAGAAAATCACAAGGCTATATATATATATATATAACGTGATACTAAAAGTGCTTTATAAAACTTTCATATTATGAAGCAGACGGACGCAAACGAAAAAGAACACAGTTTCTGGCACACTGAGGTCTTTCGAACCTACGTTCTCATCAGAGTGTGCCTTATAATTCATACTCTGTTGAGTTGCACTCTGATGAGAACGTAGGTTCGAAAGGCCTCCAGGAATAAAGGGCAACTCTACAAGCTCCAACGGGGCAATCACATACAAAGTTGGTAAAAGTGAGGGAAACACGTGCCCCCTCTCCCCTCCCCCGAGGTACTACATCCTTGCGTTAAAAGTTTCTGTTGATTAGCAGAAAAGATATTGATATAATTTCTTGAGGTATTTCTTGGCTATTACACTGCTTAGAAAAGGAAATTTAATTTTTTCTAGAACAACATCTCAATTTGCCTTTGATGGTAACTTGTCCTATTGTTTCTAAAATTTTTATACTTTTCTTGCAGGGAATGGCACTAAGTCTTGGTGACAAAATCAACCTTTCTCAGAAGAAATCATCATAACCACTAAAATGAGAATAAAAGACTAAAAAATATTATAAAATATTTCAATACTTGTTTGTAGAGCTTCCATGATAAAGAATGATATGAGATAGTTTGATTTCTTGTTGATTCTATCAGTCAGGTGTTGGGAACCTTTTTGGCTGAGAGAGCCACGAATCCCTCATATTTTGAAATGAATTTCCATGAGAGCCATACAATTGGTTATTGGTGTCACATGTAACCACAACATTGTCCAATTCGACACTGACTTGGTCAACAGTTGAGGGGCTCCGCCCGAAAATATAAAATTGCTACAATTGAAAGTATATTGTAACCCTTCTGAGGAGATTTGTGAACAGGGGTTCCTCGAACCACTGAAGTGCATCCTTAGGGTTCCGTTCTACCAAAAAGGTTGAAAACTACTGCTTTGAAGAAATGTCTGCTAAGATTTGTCAGTGAGCAAGAGAGCCATAAGCAGTCTTGAAAAGAGCCATATCTAACTCGCGAGCTATAGGTCCCTGAACGCTGCTCTAAGTTGTCAAAAGGCATTGATGCAGCTGGGGGCTCGAGTGGGCCAGCCCCCTAGTGATTTTTCAATGCTTTTGGAGGACTGTGGCCCCCTATTTATCACAAAAAAGGATCATGCCTGAGGTTGTGGTGGTTTCGAAAGACCCATTACAACAGCAAAATTTGACACCTACATCAAAAAAAGTTTAGCTTTTTCCAAAAAGTGATTGAAATTTTTGAAGTATAACATGCAGTAAAGCTATAATTCGATAAATTGCAAAAAGGTTTAGTACAATATTTCCATAAAAAGATTTACAAAAGGAAAATTAAAATAATTTAAAATACCAGGCAATTCTTAAGTATTAATATTCCATCGATTCATACAAAACTAGTTCATAAAGAGCATAAACGATTTCATTATAAAATGAGCGCAAAGTGTTGGGAGTCCTTTGGAAACTATTTAATTCAAGAATTAGAAACTGGCATGTCATAAATTTGTGCAACTGGATCACAAAGCATGTGCCAAAGTAGTGTTTATATATTTTGAAAGATGGTCGTCTAGGGGCTTGAACAGTTTTTGAGGTAATGCCCTACAAAACGTTGGAAAACACCTTTTGCATGGTAAAATGTAGTTGATTAATTGATTTTCATGCTAAGATAGAGAAAATCGTCCCTCAACCTGGCTTCATCGAAGCGTGAAGATTTCGAACAAAGTAGGAAGGACTACGCCGAATCGTCCTTTACAACACTCGTACCACAAAATCATGTTTTCTGTGATGCTCCAGGACGCTAGAATTGGTAGAAGTCAGAAATGACCAAATATTACAGTTAAGAGCACTTCTGAATACAAACGTAGTGAAATACTGGGGGGGGGCGATGCTTCCCTGCCCCCAGTGTCTAAAGAACTGACAATGCGCCTGGCAAGAATTTGATCGCTAGAGGTAAATGTACAGACAGGACCTGCAAGGCCCAAACACGATCTCTTGGTAGAGCAGCAATCATTTTTGTTTACCTTCCTTTTTTCTGTTACTGTAACTACGTATTGTTCTTAATCTTGCTGAAAGGATGCAAACGTTAAGATATTACTTGAAATGAAAAAAATTGAACTGAGATTGCGGAGGAGCTTGCCTTTAGTCCTATAATCTTTTCAATATATTGGCCCGTAAGTAACATGAAATAGCGCTTCCAAATATTTGGTTGTGTTTTCATTACTGAAAAAAATTTGCAAAGATGAATCAAACTATTCAGTTGTCTAATGGAAAACTATCGGCTATAACTGCACCTCTCGCAAAGACACTCTCATAAAGATGTTCTTGGATCGTCAAAAGCTATAGAACAGCAATTTTTGTATACCAGCAAAGGTAGGCCCATTTCTCATCGTTTATCCGTTTTGATTCATTCGCTTATAACATAGTTATCTGCTTTAGTAGATAGCAGGCTTTGCTGGCAAACATGTACGATTGCACTGGTACACACTTGTACACGCCATTTTGCATGTCTGCTTACTCCACGTATAAGCCCCCCTCAATGGGGCCCTATAGGAGTGCTTCTCAGATCGAAACGAAGAGTGAGCGAGTGAATTTTACTGTACGTGCACTGTACGTGCACTGTACCTTTCTTATCATGCCGCTAATGTTCTGTTTGTGCATTTCTGTACCATAACGTTTATAGGTACAAGGTGCTCAATGCCTCCGCCTGAACTTGAGACAAATTAGTGACAGTCAAAGAAGTAGCGCCGACAGTGAAACTAGAAGCGAAGATGATTAGTGGGTACCTTTATGAAAACTGTGACGAAGATGAAGCTATTTTAGGATACGTGGTTAATTTTGACAAAGATGCAAGTTTAGTTAATGAAATCGATGAAGAAGTAAATAGGTAAAATGGAAATATAAAAGAAAGCGAGCAATAATGTTTTATATATATTCTCAACCTAATGTAATACAATGTAATACAATGTAATACAATGTAATACAATGTAGGTTGCAGCGAAAAATTTAAATCTTAGTATAAATTTCTGTCCTAAAGTGGAATTGGTTCATGGACCACTTATAGATTCCCAAATTGATAGCTTAAGGAGTCTACTTCTAAACCAAGGCTCTCAAACAGGGCCCACAGGACTAGTTCATGGACTCTTATTCAAAGATCATAGGCATCAAATATTGATTGGCTAACCAAGGGGGCTGATGGTGGTGGTTAGTGTCAGCAGCTTCTAGGTTTCAGGAAAGGCTTGACAATTGCTTCTCTTAATGTGAATGGTCTACGTGGCCCCTTGATGAGGTAGAACTGCCACTATATAACCTAGGTATTCACTTTCTTGCTTTAAATGAAACAAAACTCGATAAAAAAGCCCCAAAGGAGTTATCGGAAATTCGGGGTTACCAACAGTTCCGCCTTGATAGGACATGCAACGGAGGAGGAGTGGTAGTTTACGTTAGAACTTCAATTAAAGCTAAACATAAGGATGATGTACCCTCTGATTCTCTCGAGCTTATATGTATAGAAATAGAGCCTCCTGAGGGCAAACCTTATTTTGCCATTGCATGGTTTCGACCACCTAGTGATCCTGTCGGTTCCTTTGACAAGTTGGAGAGAGCCCTTGCTTACTTAGATAGAGAGGGAAAGGAAATGATCCTCCTTGGAGACACGAACTTTGATTTTACAAAGATAGATAGTGATCAACAAATTGACAATAATGCTAGACATATGGCAAATGTCAATGGGATGTTTAATCTGGTACAGCTTGTTTAGGACCGACAAGAGTCATCCTTGAAACAGCAATAATCATTGATTATATTGCCACGACAAGTACTAGAAACATTATAAAAGTGGGAGTCCATGTCGTTTCTCAGAGTGATCATTACATGGTCTACTGCATTCAAGAATTTAATGGTGCAATTGAAAAAGATCATAAAAAGATAAAAACTAGGAGAATGAAATATTTTAGTGAGAATCAATTCCTGTCTGATATTTCTGGCATAAGTTGGGGTCAGTTCTTCCAGCAGACAGATGATATAGATTTAATTGTCAATAATTGGTCTTCCTTGTTTTCTTTTGTCATAGAAAAAAGTGCACCGTTAAAAGAAATACGCGTTTCTGAGAGAAATTGCCCTTGGATTAGTAAAGACCTCAAGCATCTGATGAAAACTAGGGATAGACTAAAAACAGTCACTCTTAAAAATCAAAAATTCTCATGGATGCATATAGGCAGGCTCGAAATAGGGTTAATTCTCTAACTATCCAGCTTAAGAGACGGCATTTCTCTGTTAAAATCTCTGAATGTAAGGGGAACATGAAAGAGTCTTGGAAAACTATCGATGAGTTATTGAACAAAAGATCAAAATCTAGCAACATTGATTGTCTTAAGGATTCTGAGCATACCTTTGTAAACAAAAAGGCAATCTCAAATGCAATGAATAATTTATTTTGTACAATTGGAGAGAAGCTAGCTAGTAAATTAGATGCAGTTCCAAACCCTCTTCTCTCTGGTGAAGCCACTGAAAACAATAGCAGTATTAAGTTTCAATTCGGCTTAATTACAGTAAAAGAGATCAGAGATGCAATTGCCAAGATCAAAACTACTAAGGGCTTTGGGAAGGATAACATTTCCTGCTACTTCTTAAAGCTAGCAATTCCTTTTATTGAAAAGTCATTGGCTCATTTATTTAACACGTCAATTGCAACAAGCCAGTTTCCAGACCTGTGGAAATGTGCCAAGGCTACACCAATCTTTAATGAAGCTGATAAGGCTGAAATGTCGAATTATCGCCCAATTTCTGTTCACCAGTCATCGCCAGCCTTTTTGAAAGCTTATCGCCAACCAACTATACCAACACATGAATGATAATGGTTCTTTCTCTTCTAAGCAATCAGAGTTTTTGCGCCTTCATTCTACTGTAATGAGTTTAGTTAAGAACACTGATGACTGGTATAATGGGATGGATCTAGGAGAGTTGATAGGAGTAGTCTTCATTGACCTCAAAAAGGCTTTCGACACTGTCGACCATGATATCCTTTGCCAAAAGCTTTAATACTATAGCATTCAATGTTGGAATTTAGAGTGGTTTAAATCCTACCTCTCCAATTGTAAGCAATTTACTAGGGTTAATGGTATTGACTCTTCAATCCAGGAAATAAAACTTGGTGTACCTCAGGGCTCATGTCTTGGGCCTCTTTTATTTCTTATTTACATCAATGACCTGCCAAGTGCTGTCACAAATTCAAGGATGTCCATATTTGTTGATGATACGTGCCTTTACCACCGGTCTAGCAATATCTTTCTGCTAAATGAGGCCATCAATGAAGACATGACGCATGGTGATAGCTGGTTAAAAAGCAATAAGCTTTCACTTAATGTCATGAAAACTCATTCCATGCCTATTTCTATACAACCTAAGCCAAAAGCCCTAAAAAGTAAAGCTGAATCTTTAAGGTTAAAGATTCAGGTAGATGAACTTGAGGTTGTTCAAAAAACTAAATATCTTGGTGTTCAGATAGATGATTCCCTGGATTGGAAGGAGCATATTAAGGTAAGTTCGTCTAAGGTCTCAAAAGCAGTTGGGTTTATAAGACACACTAAGCCCTTTCTACGAGAAGAGACACTTAGGACCTTATACACAGGGATTATTGAACCACATTTTCGCTACTGTTGTTTATTCTGGGGGTGTACATGTGTCACTGAGATTAATCAGTTGCAAAAGTTCCAGAACCGTGCTGCCTGAATTATAACTGGTAGTAGCTTTGATACCCCTTGCAAGCCGATTACTAAAGAACTTGGCTGGAAGACCATAGATCAGCTAATCACTAATGAGACTAATATCATGGTTTATAAATCCCTACATGAATTAGCCTCTCAATATATGTGTAATCTGTTCATCAGAGCATCCCAGCTAACGTCAAGGTGCTTAAGAAACACACTAACTAATTTGAAACTACCTAAGAAGAGCTCGAAAACTGGGCAAAAATGTTTCTCTTTCAGAGGTGCTAAGACTTGGAATGGCCTCTTTGCTGAGGGAAAGCTGGCATCATCCCTTACTATTTTAAAAATATGTATATAGCATATGGTCATTTTAAATCTTGATTCTTCTTTTTCTGATGCAGTATTATTTTATCGTTAATATCCATTTTAGTTAATGTTTTAGGACAGTTCTAGGCTCACTTTATTTGATTTTAGATATGGGATATCTATTTTTTAATGTATGTTATGGAGGGCCCTTTAAAAACCAGCACTGCTGAAGGGCCACCCTCATAAAATATTTGAAATGAAATGAAAGGAGTCACCATCAAAGGATTCCTGCCATCACTGTTGCGAGAATTCGTTCGATGGTGATTCCTTTGTTAGCCAGTCAAGATTTGACGTCTATGCTGACTGCAAACGCTATACTTAGATCATGGATGGGCAACCTACGGCCCGCCGGCCAAGTCCGTCCCACAGGGAGTTTCATTCGGCCAGCGAAGAATTTGTAGTGTCCACTCCTGTGAACTGATGAACTTTTGAAGAATTTTTTATCCTTGGGTTTTTGTGTTAAGAGGTTATTCCAAGCCTACAGAACACTATGCAATGTGTTTTATCAAGATCTGCAAGAGTTTTCCCAGCAATATGGTTGAATTTTATTACATACCAAGAAAAACTGTGATAAAATGTTTGAACAATGTCCATTAAACTTTTTTCAAAAACTAGGCCGCCATTCGCACAACTTCTCATCATGGCCCGCCGCCTCCGATAATAGACTGTGGCCCATATGAGAAAAAGTTTGTCCATGTATGGTGTAGATAGTGGCTTTAGTGGAATTCGTCACTAGATCTTTGATAGACCACTGTTGTGATATAATTTTATATCTTTTGATTTCACTTCTTAGTTGTGGTGAAGCATTGAAGTTAATCTTTCTGCAGTTTCACTTGCATCATATTCATTGTATATTCATATAGAAAAACACTGTGCTTCTCTTCTAGGTTCAAAGCTTGTAATATTTGGATGCTGCCCAAAAAATTCCGAAGTCAAAATTGATCCATTCGAAATTAACTACAGAGAATTAAATATAATTGGTTCTCATATTAATCCAAATACATTCCCAAAGGCGATCAAAATAGTACAAGAGATGGCGGCATTGGACTATCTTGATTTTGAGAAATTGTGTACGAAAATGTTTACGCTTCAAGAGTACCCAGCTGCCCTGGATGAGTTAGGGAAGGGTGAAATTGCGAAAGCTGTTTTTGAGATAAATTCGGAAACAAAATAAAGAATTGATGGATAGTTTTCGTATCGCTAATTTTCTCTTGAATGTCTCCTTTAATTTATTACAATGAATTTATTACAATGTCACAACAAACTCTTGTAATTGTTTAGTATGTGCGTCTCAGAATTTTAATGAGCATTTATGAAACTCACAGATGTAAGAACCTAGGAACACAAATAGCACACCCACCACTTTTCACTAAGTTTTTGGTAAAATTGTCCCTTTGCAATAGAAGAGTTGCCCCTTTTTGTTTGTGATTCTGCTCCTGAATGCATGCCCCCCCACTTTTTAAATGCTTCCTACGTCCCTGATGAAACCTGCTTAGTCTAATGCAAAGCAATCGATTTTGACTGTAAAGAATAGTTGAAAGCTGAACTTTTTAATACCTCTAGTTTTTTAGTTTATATCTCTGTTCTTTCATTGTCTTTTGTAATTCTTTTATGGTTATACTTCTGTATTAGGTTTTTAAAATTAATGCTTTTTGTACTTTTGTACGTTGTAACTTTTTGTAAGAATTAGTGTTTTTAGTGGAGGACCACTTGTAAATCAGTTTTGGCTGAAGAACCGCCTTCTGTTATTGAATTGAAATGAAAAAGTTCAAATTCCTTTCTGAGACGAAGAGCAAAGCAACGTTTGTTAATGGCGGTGGTTATTGCTTGTATAGACCATTGCCATATGACGTAAAGGGCTGTGAGAGACTTCGGCCTAGTAGTATTTGGAGCTATGAGGCCCTTTGATCTCGAGAACCAGGGGTATTTTGCCCCCTCTATCCCCATCTCGGTGGCTCTAGTAACGTACGTGACGCCCATAAAGAACGTTGAGGAAAAAGAGCTAAAGTTTTTATGACCGCATTTGAAAACTAGCCGTGAAGTGTCTGTCATTGCAGAATCTAAGTACACCGTTTTTCTTATAAGAAAAAAGTCTATAAGAAAATGGGGATCGAGTGGTCAAAGCCTTAGGAAAATCTGAAGAAAATCACAAGGCTCAAGTTCCAAAATTATGTGTCTTTGCTGGGCAAAAATCGATTACTACATCATTATTACATTCAAAATGATGAAGATGGGATTCAAAGTCGAGTATGCAAGATAAAGAAAGTGTAACCCAACTTAGCCAGTTTACTCCAATAAAAGTTAAGAAAATTCTAATAAACTCTAAGGCTCAATTTCGAGAGAAGTTAAGAAAATGATGATTTTCTTATAAAAACGTATGCCAAAAGGGGCTTGTAAAGCTTTGTGACGTATGTGACACCAAGTATACAGTACATACTTCAACACTATTCTGTTCTTTGAGACCCGTCTACTTTGCTAAGTGACAATCTCGAATGCTTTAAAATATCTAAGTTTTCTAGAAAAATGTAGCAGAATGCTTCATGATGTTTGTGACGAGACGCAATTTGATAAAAGAGAAGAGCAGTAGGGACCCATCAATAGCAACTGTAAAGAGATTTACAAATCTGAATTTACTGAGGGAAGGAAAGAGAATTCTATCAGGTCTCAAGATTTTCGTTGAAGTATTGACCTATGTTGGGGAAATAATTTCATTTAGTCTAATTTTAGAGCAAAGCACAACCAATAGTTTAATCCTCATGAATGGAAATTTTCTTTTCACTGAGAATCTGGTTAAGTGTTAACCCTTTCTGTGGCAATGTAGCAGATCTGCTACTATAAGATCAGGGAGCCATCTTGGTCTGGCCTTGCTTCCAAAACATG
>OLMO02000009.1:8947735-8987087 GCA_900291935.2 Cassiopea xamachana | reverse complement strand
GTATAATTTACATAAAAATTTTTGTATCATCAAAATTATTGAGGGGGCTTCAGCCCCCCTAGCCCCCCCGGAAATTACGTCCATGAGAGGGCTCAGCTTCCTTGTTCAAAGTAAAATAGCATTTAGGGGACCGAACCTCTCCCCTTTTTTGAAGATACCGTATGTTAGGCTGGATAAGTTCTTAGCTATGCATTTGCCAAGTATGGAGAGATGAACGGTACGCTCCGATGAATACAAGAATAATGCAACAACCTTATGTTGGCTTTCTCCTTCTGTTGGTACTTTCAAGCACACGTTAGTGACAAGAAAGTTGTTGTAAATGCAAAAATGGACGATGTCAAGGGTGTAGTCCATATATTTCCTATAACACAGTCCCCTTATTACACGTTTTAGTGCGGCACCGCGAATTTTCTTACCGTATACCAACGAAAGCATCCCAAGTCCAGCGTTTGCAAATTAACATTTCTCAATTTGAGTCTTACTCTGCATTAGAGTCTAAATCTGAATGTGAGTCTGGATGTATATTTGTCAACTTGCGTTCTTGCCAAACATTCACTTCTCGAAGAATGGAAACTCAAACAATAACCTGAAAATCTTGGTCACGTGGAAAGTTAGGATGCTTTCGATGGACTGAGATACTTTCGATGACATAGGGAAAAAATTCGCTGCGGTACCATTGCTACTTCCTATGTTCTGCGTACGCCATGTGTAAAAGAGAGGAGGGGGCAGACACATGTAAGTAAGCATGCAAAAAAGTGCCTTATTGCATGCATTTCGCTACATTTTCGTATGCAAGGTACTTTTATCATACTTCGTTGTCTATGGTGACGAATTTCACTGCTGTTTTATACAACATTTGCTATGATTATTTTCCTGTCTCTGGAATATGGTTTACTCTCTTTTTCTCTATGGAATATGATTGGCTGGATATTTAAAACCATTCTCGTAAACGGCTGATATACTATCTACACTATTTAGATTTATATTTTTCAACAGGGCTTTTGTTGATAGCAGCTTCATTTTAGCTGATTGAATTACCCTGTTAAAATATGGTATTATTATTAAGAAATGGGGGTCAGATAGGTAAGACAATGGGGGGGGGGTCGTGGCAAACGAGCGTGTGCTTACGCTGGATGGCAGTGTCACAACAGACAACAACAGCAACATGTTACTTGAGACTGCCAACTGGAAGGCCTACGTTGTGTTTTTATGTCCATGCCCAGTGTAATTTGCAAAGATGAACGAAGCTGTGCAGTTATTCAATGGACAATTATCAGTTATAACTACACCTCTTGCAAAGACACTATCTTCTAAAGATATTCTCATCAAGGTACGCAATTCGTAACTTTTTGGTTGTGGGAAAGAGTCTTTTCTACAGTAGCTTGGCTTTGAAGTGCCCATACTGACAATGATACTTAATACTGTATATGGTACCGGCAGACTTTTACCGTATGCCATAAAAAGTATTAGGACCGATGTTACTTTGGAATTACTCTTGACCTCTTGAGTCATTGCTTTCTTGGCCATAGAGAAAGTTCACAACTGACATATTGGCACTTCCACATCAACTGCTAATATCTTATGTCCTCATCTATTAAAATGGCTCTTTTGCGCACACAAAACGAGCAATTTCTAATGGATGAGGATCTGTGAGACAGAATACTAATTCAATATGTTCTAGCTTCTCTTTCATTATTTTTCGAACTTTATCCAGCTGTGATTTCTAAAACGTTTAACAAAGGGGCTCTATAGACGTAACTTCATAAAATGGGTGTGGCTTAGTTGCAGCCACACTCATTTGTTCAAAAATGCGATTTTATGATATATTCTAATCATAGTATTGTATAGCCAATAATTAGAAAGATCTCAATAGCCATGTAGCAGTTTGAAATTCATCATAGCTATGCAATTCACCACACTTTGAAAAGCAAAGTCAATACAGTGATTTTAGCAAGAGCATATTGACTATGGCAAGAGGTACCTCTGCCACGAGATTCATCCCTAGATATATTACTCCTTGCTACAATCTACCAATTATTCTCTTCCTGCAATAACCAGTACAGTTGCCATTTGCCACCATTTATGGGAGTAGCCATTAAGTATCTATCAGGGGGGTGGAGGGCTTTTTGAGAGGGATTTGTAGCAAAAATGCAACTTTAAGGAGAGGTTTCAAACAAATTACAAAAATGAGGAGTGGTATGAAACAAAAACTAGTTATATTTCACAATTTTATATAAAATTTTTATAGAAACCTTTAAACTTTTTGCCTAGTTGAAATATCTATATAGATATTGCAACTAGGCGAAAAGTTTAAAGTGTCAGTTATCATCTGATGATTCTAATGCAGTGCTAACACCTTTGGCAAGTTTTCTTCAAGATGAAAGCAATCAAGTAAGCTTTTCTGAAATCTTTTAGCTATAAACTTCAGAGGGGTATGAATCATTTTGTGATCTTTTTGAGGAAAATCAAGTGAATTTGGAGTTAAGGGTGGGGTACCAAGTTTTCTTTGAAAATTAAGAACATGCCTCCACCCCCCATGACAGATAAGTGAATCTTGGAGTTGAAGGGTGGAGTACCAAGTTTTATTTGAAAATTAAGAAAAGGCCTCCAGCCCTCATGACCGATACTTATAGACCACTCCCTATCCATTTAAACTTTTTAGTAGTGTTCATGATGGAACTTTTTGTGTAAATTCTCATAATGAGAATTGTACATGCCCCTGTCTTTGTAGTTGCTTGTTGTTCATATAATTTTAGTTGTAGAAATGAAGGTGGGGTGCTAAGATTCGGGCAGTCAAGAAGGGTGTCATAATTGACTGCCTGAGCTGTAGGAAGGGCCCTAATTTTTACTTCATATACCATATTTCTTCTAATGAATGCTTCCGTCTGATAAGTGATGTCTCCTGAAGAATGCCACACTTCTGTCCAAACCTTTGTAAAGAATGCCACCCTCTAATGAATGCCATACTAAAAAGTTCATAGTATAAATGAGAACTGTGAAGAGACATTGATATTGACATTTTATTTGATATTTTTCATACTATGAACACATGTTTTGAATGTTAGCACATTTTCACAAAGTCTTTGTTGCATTTTTTAAGAATATAAAACACTGTGTTAAGTTTCAGTTTTCAGTTTTTAATGAATGCCCACCCCTCTAAAGAATTCTGCCTCTAATCAATGGCACATCATTAAGTGTTTTTTTATAGAACACCACA
This sequence comes from Cassiopea xamachana, assembly GCA_900291935.2. Taxonomy (NCBI): domain Eukaryota; kingdom Metazoa; phylum Cnidaria; class Scyphozoa; order Rhizostomeae; family Cassiopeidae; genus Cassiopea; species Cassiopea xamachana. The sequence goes on along the minus strand of OLMO02000009.1, from coordinate 8,983,870 downwards.
GTGCTCTTTAGAGGAAGTATGGTAACCAATCCTGTACTGTAATAGAATTTTTTGTGTTCTACCATGTTCATGCTTCAATTTTGTTAAAACATAGTCTGTCATATGTCATATCCTGAAGCCTCAGTTGAAAATGCCTCATTTGGGGGAAATGTTCGTGCTTTTGCTTGTGCCATCAAAATTTGAAGCATTTCTGATAATTCTGATAGCATTTACTAGATGTTCTGTCATTGTCTCAAACTTTGATTTGTGTACAATTGATGAATTCAAACATGTCTTTGTATCCTTTGAGTGGACTGAATGGTGGAAATAAATTTTTTTGTCTTAGCATGAATTTGTTGCACCATGCATTATTGACAAGAGAATTCATTTTTTTGTTCCCTGTTCTTTTGGTGTGGCACATCCATTTTCACATCATTTGCCTTGTACTGTTTTTGGTATCTATATGCAGATGCTATTTGTAAAGTAATAACTAAATTTTCAATTACACACCAAAGTGCATATTCAACTATAGTTGTTATAGATGCAGCACATTTACTGAGGATGGTGTTTGTTTGAATTTGGCACTTATTTGAAAAGTTAATTGTCTCTTTTTGTATGGTGGACATATTTATCTACAACATCTATTTGTACCACATTAATATGTTGATCTCCCTCCTCTTCATGAAGCAGCTGTCATGGATCTCACACGTCTTTTACCTCTGATTCCTTTGCATTAAAGGAAGTAATTTGGTCTTGAAGACTAGAGAGCAGTGCATTCAGACTTGTTCTGCATTGAGCACATGAAAGTCCTTCTTTAATGTAGCCAATTCCATTGTCAAATGACGCATCTGTAGGAAGATCCAAAGCTCATAGTCATATCAAGCCATCCCATGCTGTATGTGATTTGTAGCAGTATTCCCTAGCTTTTTGTATGCCAAGGACCAGTCTCCTGCATCAAAATGTTTCTGAGGGCCTGATGGAGACAGAGGGGCTCTGGTACTAAAAGCCTTTGTCCAGGGTATGTGCAGGTCCTTGAACTCCTTGAAAAGTGCTGGAATTTGAAAAGACTTTTCTAGGCACTTGTAATTCCTTAAAATTGAGAATTTTTCCTAATAACTTATCATACTCATAATTGCATAATTGATCACAAGCTTTGGATGTTTAATCTTTACTTTGTTAACAGCAATAAACAATGCAAAAAACAGTTGAAAAAAATATCCAAATATATAGTTGAAGAAGATCATACAATTCTCTATGTATCAATTTTGGTAGTTAAAGCTCCTTGAAAATCTTGTTCTAGTCCATGAATAGTCCTTAAAACTCCTTGAATTTGCTTATCTCAACCCTGCAAAAATCCTTATTGTCATTTCACACTGTTAAATCCAAATACAGTGATGCCACAGTGTATTAGATGAATTTTCGTTGAGGACTGATACCAAATATTCCTTGGACCAGTACTGCACTGGGGGCTAGGGATCCCTGGTTTATAGTATAAGTTAATGTAAAAATGGCACTCTAGCCCCTTTTTATTTTATTCATTTGTAAATTAATGTCATGCATCAATTGTTGCAGGTAAGTTATTCAGGCATATGCGGAACTGATCTTCATATATTGGCTGGTGAATTTCCAGTCTCCAAATCAGCTGTTGTTTTGGGGCATGAATTTTGTGGGGTGGCTGAGGATGTTGGTGCTGATGTAAAGCATATCAAAACTGGGGACAGGTAGATGCCTTTGATTTGCTCAATTCATTCCATATTTTGCAAGAATGCTTGCTTTGACTGTTGGATAAACTACACCACTATAGTAAACTGAGTTTTTCATTATCCACTGATGATTTTTTGCCTAAATTAACACTGAAAGCTGTTTTGTTTTGTAACTCTCAGACAGGCATTCTCTTCCTGCAGGGTTGTGGTTAATCCAAACAGCAATTGTGATGTTTGCAAGTATTGCACAAGAGGTGATCCACATTTCTGCAAAGTTGGCGGAATTCGATCAACTGTTGGTATCTGGAAAAATGGAGGGTGGGCACAATATTGCAAGGTTTGTTTATTGCTATTGCAATTCTTTTGACTTTGGTGTTTGTTACTAGATGTGATGATATATAACTTCCAAAATGGAGGTAGTCTGCATTTATCATCTGTCAAAAAAGTGTTGGAAGTCTTAATTAGTCAGTTCAGATAGAATGTCCAGCTTAAAATTTGATGTGAAAAGACTGATTGATTTGTGCCCTCCTACTGTTATTATTACTTAGGTTTGCTTTCTTTTGATCTTGATTGAAAATTTTGGAGACCATATGGGAATATTCTCATGAGCATTGGCTTTTAAGCACACTTTTGACTACACAACCATAGCTTGATTAGAATGTGTGAGAAAGCTTAGTGGGAATGATGAATGTGAAATCCAGAGTACTTTACTGCCAAATGTTGAATGAAATGTATCCTTACCTCAGCCCATTGCATTGATTACTAAATAGCCTTAAATCTAGAAATATTCAATTTCAATGCATTTTTCTACTAGGTTTCCGGAGTACTTGCTTATAAACTTCCTGATGAAATTCCAATGCAACTAGGAGTCTTTTGTGAGCCACTTTCATGTTTGGCTCGTGGATGGGAGAATATGGAGCCTATTAGATCAGATTCAAGTGTTCTTGTCTGTGGAGCAGGTAATTTTTGTTTTCATCTGGGAACTAAGGAGACAAATTAGGGGGTATACACCAACATAGCAAAAATTTGACTCCCTTGTATTTGCTATGGCCCCCTCCCATTGTGTACATAATCTTACCCTAATGACCCCCCTCCATTCTAGCGGGAATGTTTGTAACTATCGAATCAATAATTCAACAGAGAAAAAGACTGTAAAACATTTGAGAAACAGGATTTGATATGAAAGCTCTGATGATGCAGATCTTGCATCCCTGGAGACATTTCTAGGAGATGGCTTTTGATGAGAAGGAAAGTTGAAGCATTTGAAGATTAGAAATATCTTCTTAGAATCTATTTGATTTATATAAAACATTTATCCAAATTCATGTGTTTACAATTGCTATCATAATTGTTTTTTGTTATTTTTTAGGCATAATTGGTCTTCTTTGGGCCTCAGTTTTCCATTTGAGAGGATTCAGAGACTTTGTTGTCACAGAGTTATCAGAGAAGCGGCGAAATGCTGTGTGCAACCTTGGTATAGGTGTCAAGGTTGTCCACCCAGACCAACTTCATAATCAATATTTGGAAGCAGAAAGAAATGGAAATGATGATTGGGGGTTTGATATAATTGTTGATTGTACTGGATCACCAAAAGCTATAGAGCAACAATTTTTGTATACCCGGAAAGGTAGGTTTTTTACCTTTGTATACTCTTGTTCTTTATCAATTGTGAAGTATGTGTTCACTTTCATGGCTTATCCCCTTTAGTAGATAGACTGTTTAGATGGTGTCTTTAGTAAGAATAGTATCTTTTTCCCTGGTAGGCGACAATTTTCAAGGACACTCTACACCAAAAGGGGATGATATATGCCCTGAGAGAATGAAGGAGTTCATTATGAGTTTCAGAACTGTAGCATGTGGTGTCCCGCAGGGTTCATGTCATGGCTGCCTCCTGTTTATAATATACTTGAACGGCTCTAAAGCAGGTCTCGACATTGATGATACTCATATCACTGTAGCATCTACTAATGTTGAAAATCTAATCCAAAAGGCCCAAATGGAATTGTCAAATATTTCTGCATGGCTGCGGATAAATAAATTAAGTGCTAATCCCAAAAAATAGAATATATGATAATTGGACATTCTCGAAAATTAATAAAATCGAGGTACATAAACCATTGAGACTGAATGACTCTGATATTAAACGAGTAACGAATACAAAATCGCTAGGGATTATTGTAGATGAAGGATTATATTGGGAACAACATTGCAAAACTTTTCACAATAAAAGTCGTGTGGGTCTTGAAACGCTAAAAAAGCTCAAAAGCATTTTCCCTCAGTCCTCATTAAGCAGTGTATATCGAGCCCTAGTTGAAAGTCACATGAGGTATGTTTATGTAGTCTGGGGCAGTCTATCAACCTCAAAAATAGAATCTCTTCAACTTTTCCAAGGCAGAGCTGTTACGATTCATACTTCCAGGATAAAAGGCGACTAGACACTCAGTTTCCCAGCAGTTGAAAAACTTATTGCATTTGATCGTGCCGTTATGGTCTATAAGATCTTTAACAAGCTATGTCCAGAAAGTCTATTGAACAAGTTCCACCTAAGATCCCACTAATCCAGTTACAATATACAGTTCTGCAGAAATATTCAGATTCCTAAGTATACCAAGAAAGGATTTTCACACCCAGCTCTTAAAACCTGGAATGACATCCTCTTAAACACTGAAGGGAAGTTCCCACGCTTTGCCACTTCAAAAAACAATTGAAAATGTGTTTAATCTGTATATTAATTAGACTAGTATGATGTATTGATTTTTGCTACTAATGTAGCTGAAGATTTTTCGTGTATAAAAAACGTTAATATGAATATGAATATATTTATGAATATGTATCATTGCATGGATTTACAAATGATGTGACAGTAAAATCATTGTATCGCTTGTTGCAGGCCTTGTCATATAGTGAGTGCGATCGCACGCGCCCATACACGCGCAGATTGAATTGCATGTGCGATTGATTGCACTCGCAGATAGGCGCTCTTGAACGTTTTCTGGTGACTTCAATTTCTGATTCCGTCATTGGGAAAGGTAATGGCCTTTAGCTTATCTTGATAGTTAACGTCCTAGCGTGTTGACCACAGCCATCACTTACTTCGGGCTCTTGGAAGCAGCGTTTAGTCTGATGATGAAGAATTGCTTTACATTCATCCTTTAGACTACGATAGTTTCCTTGTTTGAGTGAGGTTGTTTGATTGTTATCTTCTTTGTTGCAGCTTAAAATTCTTTTCTTTGTTTCTTGATTTGATCTGAGAGTGTGCATGTAGAGATTTTCTTAGCAGTGCGATCGTACGTGCAAAGTCATTTGCGGATGCTAATTACTGCACGCGCAATATTTTACTCATGACGAGGCCTGTTGTTGTAAAGGCTGATGATGCACATGTGCCATACTTGGAAATAACCTTAATGCCCAGTCTTAAGTCCTAGGCCTAATGTAGAATGCAAACTCAAGTTGCAAGACTCTGATATATTTTGATACCCTATGGAAAACTGTACCCCCTTGCACTTTTCTTGCGCAGGCTTCCCTTGCTGTTGTGACGTAGTTTTGTGTCTTTTAATTTGCAGTTTTAAGCTATGATGGAGCAGTGAAGTTAGTTTTTCTTATGTTTTAATTTCTGTCGTTTCTGTTATGAATATTCATCAAGAACTCTTCTGATATTGTAGGCTCAAAGCTTGTAATATTTGGCTGCTGTCCAGGAAAATCACAAATAAGAATTGATCCCTTTGAAATTTACTCCAAAGAATTAGTTATAGTTGGTTCTCATATTAATCCAAATACGTTCCCAAAGGCGATCAAAATGGTTAAAGAGATGGGAGCATTGGGTTATCTTGATTTTGGGAAATTATGCACCAAGAAGTTCACACTTCAAGATTACCCAGCTGCCCTTGACGCGTTAAAGAGGGGAGAAATTGCGAAAGCTGTGTTCGAGGTAGATTCGGAAACTAAGTAATGCATTGATGGATATTTTTTATCGCTTTGCTTATCAAGCTTCTTTTGTAAATGATTTTAAATGCATTGTCACATTTAGATATAAGGATTGAAGAAGTGTGGGGTAAACACTTCATAGATCTTGGCTACGCAATGGACGCTTTTGCGAAGTTTATTTCATTCATTGTTCTTAGTGAAGTCCAGTACGATTTGACAAACATTACATTTAAAACCGTAGTAGAGTATTTACGACATGCAGTTCACTATGCTGATTGGACTTTAGAAATAATTGTCATTTATACCATCAAAAACTTCCTTGATTAATTGGTATTATTTGACCGTAGCATATGAAAAATAGGATTAAAACAAAACTGCTTGTTATTTAGTGGCCTATATCAGATCTTACTGTTGTTTTTGAGCAAATCCAGGTCAGACACGATGAATTCATCTAGATATGACCTAGAAGTATATTAAGTTGCTGAGTAATTTCGTATACAGGGAGGTAATTCACTAAAGGACTGTTCATTATATGCAGAAGGTTGGTACCGAATAGAAATTAGTTGCGTCACAAAAATTTTCTGATAGAATAAAGCAGTTTAAGCACATTGTAATACAATCTCAAGAGAAATCAGTTCTCTTCGGTACCAACCCATCTGTAAATACTAAACAGTCGCTAAATATGAGACTGTTCAATAATTACGTCACGCCTAGGGTGTAGGTAGTTCTCATAGACATAGGCCTATCTTTATAGTAGTTCTACATGTTTTCGTGATTCAGAGCGTGATGATCAGAGGTCGGTGGTTCAAAAAATGGCAATTTCACGTGACGCAATTATTGAGCGGCCCCATAGAACGTATAATGATTTAACCACTTAGAATCCACACTCTTTCCCATTGGATTTCCTGTATCAAATAGTAGCAAAAATGTAGGACTTTCGTATAAAATCATGATTTATCATCATTGGTCCAAGAGCTGTCCACAAGATATTGTAAGATGTTTTTTCTACCTTCATTCTGCACTGTTTACTTGCGTGTTCTCACTTCAAGCCGGATTTTTTGTTTCTGCAGCAGGATCCTTTTGTAGTATTTTTTGACTGGATGCAGAGGATTTTGAAAGGGCTTATACTGTGAGGGAAAGTCAGGGAAAATCAGGGAGAGTCAGGGACATTTGCAATAGTGAGGGGAAAATAGCATTTTCAAACTGTAGTTCAGGGAAAGGCACTTATTTTTGTCATCATTCTAGTATTTTCTTTTTGTTCTTAGTATTAGTGTTTTCTTTCAAACAGCTCGGTTTGAAAAACATATATTTTATGAAACTTATAACCTGTATAAACATTTAAAAATGAAATGAATGAATTTATTTTTTTCAGTTTACATTCAAAGTTTATCCTCGTTTAAGTTTTATCTGTAAATCTTTAAGTTGATCTATCAAAGGAAAGTGTTGATCAGTTTTGTAATTTACAGCCCCTAGTCAAAATATTGTTAACACCATGCTAAAAATAGCAGGTGTAACCAGTCAAGTGTCGGACTGTAACCCCTCAGGTCAGGGGAATATGCATTTTTTCCAGAAAAGGTCAGGGGGAAAATGTAGGTTCCAAGATAAAAGTGTCAGAGAAAATTTGTTTTTAGCCACAAATCAGGAGAATTTTTTATTCCAAAAGTCGGTATAAACTCTGGCAGGGCTAGATTACATGAGCAGAGCATGTATCGTTTGCAGAGCTGGGTGGTTTTAGCCAAGGCCCCATTCGTCAACATTTAGACCATGTTTACACTGGAGCCAAATGGAACCGATAAGAAATTTGGTACGAATAGGCCTTGGACCATTAGCACCGCTGGAAGCGTACTATTTAGAACCGCTATCCGTACTCTTTTGGCTCCGCTGGAGGAACGGCTCAATTTGGGAACTTTCCGTTTAGTTCTAGTTTAAACGGGCAGAACCAAATGCAACCTAGCCAAAAGAGAACGGATATGAAAATGAGAGATGATTCTTTTGTTTGCTTTCACGCGTCAAATACCAAAGAAAACTTGATTTTGTGATTGAGTACACAGTCCTCCTCCAATGTAATTACTTCCGGAGCCATTTTGAAGCATTTCGGGCTCACACAAGAGGCATGGGACTGTTTGGTTCCAAATGGAACTGTCCCATACGGAACCGTTCCATTGTCTCTAGTATAAACAAGGACTTAATGCATTGGAAGTACAACTTCTTGATATACGAGGGCCAGCTCTGTTTGGAGGGGCCCCAAAATACCAGAAAAAGAGTCGCTCTTTTAGCAAGGATGACAATGTAGCATTTTTCTCATGTAATTCCAGGGTAGGGCTGGAAAGGTGGCTGATTTCATGTGGCTTGTACCCATATGCCTGAAGCATGTGATGCTATTCATAAATTTGATCTCATTGCAATAAGTCATTGCAATAAGTATAGTGCTATCAATGCTTGATAGCACTATAGAAAATGATACAATTCGTATAAAAGGGTTCAGTCCAGAAGTTTCTCGTAATGATAACCCAAGTAATTCTAAAAGCACTGGGCTGACCTGGATACGTTGCAAGAAATAATCATTTCTGAAGTAACTGTTTCCCGAAAGAAGGTATTGGTAATCAACCTTTATCGTAGCCATAACCGAAATAGCGAGCAGTTTGAGATGTTCATTTGCAAGTTACAACAGGCTTTAAGAAATATTAGAAATGAAAGGCCACATTGCATCTTTTTTACAGGGGCCCTTAATTGTAAGTCTTCCCAGTGGTGGGCTGAGGATATAGATAGCCCCGAAGGAGCAGCTCTTGATGAAATCATAGAAATAAACGGCTTATACCAATTAATTGATGAGCCAACAAATATAGGAAATGGTGGCATGTCTTGCATTGACTTAATAATTAATATGTTTGTAGAGTATGATGCTCATCCTCCAATGGGTAGTCATTGTCAACATTGAATTATTTTTGGTAATATAAACATGTCCATACCTTCACGACCAACTTATGAAAGGACTGTTTGGCATTGCAAGAAGGCAAATTTACAGTCCATGAAAAATCCAATTACTCATTTTGACTGTGTAAAAAGTCTAAATCCTCTCACCCCTTCAGAACTGGTAGATTGTTTCACAAGAACTGTGTTTGAAATTACGTCTCAGTATATTTCAATTGAAGCTATCAAGATTAGCGATAAGGACCCGTTTTGGATGACATCAAAATTGAAAAATGCCATCAAACAAAAGCACAGAGCTTATAGAAAGTTTTTAAAACGTGGAAGGAAACAAGAGGATGGGGAAGCAGTTCGAACAAGAAAAATTGCTGAGGCCAAAAATAAAAAGTTAGGTACAAAGCTATGCCATCTCTGTAAAATCATATTGGAGCGTCTTCAATAAGATCATTGACAAAAAGAAAGTTGTAAATATGCCGCCTCTACTAGAAGATGGCCTTTTCGTCTCTTATCTAGAAGCGAAAGCTAATTTATTTAGTGATTAGTGGAGCAATTTAGTGTCATTGGTGCATTAAGTACCCTTCCTCCTCTCTGGTCAAGGTGTCATATTATTACAGAGTGTTGGTGTGGATACTTAATATTATACGCTCTTTAGATCCAAAGAAAGCACACGGTTGTGATGATATCTCGATTTCAATGATAAAGAATTGTGATAGTGTAATCGTAAGGCCCCTCTATTTAATCTTTGAAAAGTGTCTTGATGCTGGTTTTCATCCAGCCTCCTGGAAAAGAGCAAACACAATTCCAATCCACAAGCCAAACAGCAGACAGAGCAAAAGTTGCTATCGCCCAATTTCTCTTTTGCCAGAATTTTGAAAAATATTTGAAAAGCTCTTATTTGATGCTATCAATAAGCAATTATGTGGCCATAGCCTTATAGCTCCAAACTAATCTGGTTTTCGCCCTGATTATTCAACTATAAACCAACTGTTTTCGATAACACACAAAATTCATACTGGCTTCAAGAACACATCTAGCAAGGAAGCTCGAGCTGTATTTCTTGACTTAACAAAAACATTTGACAAGGTACGGCATAAAAACCTGTTATACAAACTGGAATGTAGTGGCGTAGGTGGTAATCTCCTTCGCATTATTCAGGACTTCTTAGATGAACGCAAGTAGCGTGTCATATTAAATTGGCAAGCTTCAGATTGGTCGACAGTTTCAGCTGGTGTCCTCCAGGCCTTAGTCCCTTGCTCTTCCTTGTGTATGTAAATTATCTCCCTTTCAATGTATTGTATGACGTGAAGCTTTTTGCAGATGATATGTCTCTTTTCCGTAGTAAGTAATGAGCACCTCACAGGCCTATAGTTAAACCACGACCTAGAAAATATCAGAATCTGGGTATGGCAGTGGATAATGTCTTTTAATACTGATAAAACTGTGGAGGTCATATTTTCTTGGGAAAATGCGGAACCACACCATCCCGTTCTTCAATTAGGGAGTGATGAAATTAAGGCGCTTTCAGAATTAGCGGCTTTGGCTGTCACTGGTGCGTTGAAAGGTACATGTAGATAGAGGTTTTCTGAAGAACTGGGTAGGCAAACCTTGTACCTTGGAAGATGTTACAGAAGATTGACTCATTTCTTCCAAATCGCCGGAATATCTCTTCAATGAGTTACCACAGTAGCCCCAGCTATGGTATAATTTGCGGAACCCAAATACATATAAACAACCAGTAGCAAGGACACTTATTTTCAAAACACACTATTTGAATGGAATTTTCTCGATAGTGAGATCCGAGATTGTTTTTCATTCTCACAATTTAAACAGAAATTGATTTTCATTATTCCACCAGTTAAAAAGTTCACGTATCGTGCATTTGATATCCCAAGTATAAGATTACTGACTAGTCTCAGCCTTCAATTCAGTGACCTGTATGAACATCATTTTAGATATGCATTTGGCTGTCTTACTCCTGCTTGTAATGTGGATTAGCTAATGAAGATAATGAACATTTCCTCCTGCACTTCAACAGTATCATTCTCTTCGTTTGTATCTGGTTTGCCGCATCTCGGATATCCCAGACAATAACCTTACTAGTCTTGATGGTACATTCCTTTGCAATCTTCTTCTATATGGAAATCCCCGTTTTAATGTCATAGATAATAGCATTATTATCGAAGCTAAGACTTCATATATTAAAAATACGAGTTATGGCTTGATTAGGGATAATGGATTTTGAAGCAAAGCAGCCTTTTTGTTTTTACCCTTATCTTCCATTGTATGTCTCAGGCTAGATGCAGAGAAGGTCGTTTTGAAACTTAGTATAAATATTACATCAAATCAATCAATCACGATCATCATTTATATATATTTTACTTTTTGCTTTCATAGGTCTTTCTGGCATCTATCTTGAGACAAAATTGTTCTACGTTTTTGTTTGTTTGCTTTTATTTGCCTATCTTTTTTTCTCTAATTATTTTGTGTTCATTTCGTTCTTTTCTCAGTATTATAAACTGCTGTTATAATCTAGGTACCACCCACGCCAGAACTCGGTGACCCAGTGCATTTTTCGGCTATGGGGGTACATTTTACAATAAATATGTTGTTAGTTTTGTTTTAAATGACGTTGGTGATTGAAAAACATATGCTTATATCTTGCCTTGCATATTATGCTTTCTACTTGTCACGCCATATTTGAGTTTGTAATTGGAGTTCAGGGGAAAGAAGACCAGAAAATCCTTACGTCGGATACTGTGACGTCACATGAACCTCTGGTGTGATTAAAGACTGCTCAACATCTCTTTGATTGCTAAGCATGTTGCATGCAATCCGCCATTTTGGTAACAACATATTTTGGACGCCAAAAAATGGCTGCTCAGCCTCTGAGGTGAATCATTCATGTAACAGCAAGCAAAGATTTCCCTCAAGTGCCAAAGCTGCCCCTCGTAGCAAGGCCAGTCCTGCTCATGTAATCAGATAAGAGGAAGTGTTCGTTTTGAATCATGAAAAGTGAGTGTATTAGGGGTATGGTTAGAGGTGCTGAAATTTCTTAAAACTTATACCCTTTCCTTCGTTCTAACTTCATCTCATACCTTTGATAGACTTCCGTCAGATGAATCTTTATTGCTTTGAATGTAATTATTATTTTGTCAAAGAAAGTATAGCTGTGGACGTTTTGACATTCAAAGCAACATTGGTGACCAGAGAAAAAGGTTGTGATAAAGTTAATTACTTTGGCTCCTCACCAGACCATTTAGCAACAAAAAAGGGGCAAAATTTCTTCAAAAATACTAGTTTCTTCTGTTGAGATTGAAGGTGCTTCACTCTTTTTTTTATAAGAATACCTAAATTTTTCCGAGCCTCAATGTCCTTAAATTTTCTGATTTTGAGCCTAGAGTTGTTCTTAAATAATTTTTAAACATCAAAGGTGTAACTTCGCCTAAAATTTAAGGAATATATTCCGATCTTTGTTGATGTTTTACTACATCATAAAAGTAAGCAAGAGTTTATATTTTGCATTGATAATGCGAAAGTACATCTGAAAGCAGCATTGTAACTGTAATACAAAAAATTCTTAAGTCTTGATGAAGCTTGAGCCTCGCACTATTCTAAAATTAATGCTAAATTTCTGCGATTTTGAGCCTCATTATTCTTAAAAACGTTATTCTTGTAAAAAAGAATGTAACAAGGCAGCTGACTTTACTTTAAGACTCAGTGATTTATTCAAGTCGGCAAAAGTTATTTTGAAAACATTCAAAGACAAGATACATCATAATATTCAGGTGAAACAGAAATATCTATATCATACCGCGGTCTTTACACTGATAGCCCTCCACTATTTACTTTTTGCTTTGTTGAATAAACAACATGTTTTGCACATATCTGTTCTTGACACAGATTCTCTAGCGTGACATGGTTTGTGTTTTCAGTAGCAACTGTCGTTAGGTGCTGAATTAGAACAAATTTCGCATTGTGTGCTTGATTACTTTCCAGCAGGTGGAGATGGAAAGCCATGAAGGTAAGTAATAACTGCCCTTTTTCGACATATCAATAGCCGTTAGTTCTACAACGTTGCAATTCTGGAAATTAACTGACCTTTACATTCTCTACTATATTCCTCATTCGAAGAAGATTCACAAATGCTTTGGCTTGTAAGAAGCTGTTGAGTAGAACATGGAGTATGATTTCAGGAAACAGAGGGATGTGTCCGTGTGATGCTTTGCAAATCTTGTTCATGCTACTTATGGTCACTTTGGGGCGATCCATCGAAGCTATATAGAGTTATTGCCCTTTTTGAAGCTGTAATTTCATCCCCGTACTTCATCTTCTTTGCAGTAATTTGAGGCCATGTATTGCACCCTTATTGAATGTTCCCACCTAAAACTGTGCTTATACGCAAGCCCATGAAAGAGCATAAATTTTTTTACCTGAAAAAGCGTATGCCTCTTTCTAAGTAAGAATAGATTTATCAAAGAATAATTTAAAGTTTCGTTCCTTTTGGGACCAAGTGAATCATATGATATTCAGCATTGCTATAAATCTTTAATGCATTTCTTGTCTCTTCGTTCAAAGTAGATTAAGATAAACATCTGCCACATTTAGCTATCCTTCAATACAAGACGGTTTTTGCAATATTGCTCACATCGTGCCACAGATGGTGTTGAAAGGTTCCCACCTAGTGCTGCTTATTTTGAAGTCAAGAAAGGAGGGAAGGCCTTGAAAAGAAAGTTAAAACAAAGGTGGATGATAAAGGCAATCTTTCTACAGGTAGACCATTGTCTTTCTATTTCATATTTGTCATTAAAAGCATTTTATCGGCACCAGGGTTTCCATAGGACATTTATGTAAGACATTGTTTGGCTGGAAATTATGCAACAAAACTGTGAATGACCTATTCTTGTTTTTACTTTTGCTTACAACTTTTAGTAGCAGGTAGTGTATTTCACAGCGATTTTAATTTCCATTCCTGAGATCTTAGTTTTTCAAAGTAAAACAGATAAATCCAGCGGTTTCTTTGAAGAAAAATGTTGCCTTTACTTCAACACTTTCAGAGTCGTTTTATCCAATGTTTCCAAGCAGTAAGCAACTTCGGTAAATTGTAGCAAATATATTTTAGTTTCAGGGACGCAACTGACAATCTAGCAGCATCAAAACATGTCAGTCTATGGCAAAATGCAAAGTCATACAGGACCAATACCAAGTGTTATTAAACGCTTGCACAAATTCAGAAATAGTCCTTATTGATGAAGCATTTCGAAATTCAGGAAAAGTTTTAGCATTTTTTATTTGTAAGAAAGTGGTTTATAAGAAACTAGTCTCGACTGCTCAAAAGCTTCAGAAAATTCAGTATTGGATTTCTGAGACCTAAGAAAGTTCTTAAGTGTTTGTTTTATAATTTCCATAATTATCTGTGTATACAATGTCATGTTTGTTATTTATGTTAGCTGCTCTCTAGTAGTGTAACTTCTTCTATTTACTGAAATATAAGATAATTTCAGGTGTATATGGCAATTCTTTGCTTTTCACTGATGTGCATGCATAACTCAATGGAACTCGAATATTTTTGCTAAAAAAGTCTTGAGAAAGTTTTAACGATGGAATCATCAAAAATTGAGGAAGTTTCAATACTGGGTCAAAAGAGAACTTTCTTATAAAATAAAAGTGTGTACATGAGGTATTAGTGCTTCCCCTAGCATTGAACACTATTTTCGCCAGAAAAGACAAATCTTTATGGTGGAATGAAGCAGTTTCACACCCCATACACACCAGTAGCAACGCCCCTGCAAGAGGCACGGAGCTTTGATTCTCAGAAAAGGAGCTCAAGACGAGGACGCTTTCTTTAACAATGTATACCTACATGTATGCAACTATCGATATGGTACTGATACGTAAACAAAACAGTATATTCTAGTAGGATTGTAGCTAATGAATCAAATGTATATATATTTGTGTAGATTCAAAAGCTACAGTCCTACTAGAAGAATATTGAGATAGAACTCAAAGAAAATTTTTTCAACTTTCATGCATATAGGTATCTGTGTGTGTGTGTTGCGCACGCGTGGATGGTTCAGACGGTGACTTCAAAGAAGCTCTCTGTACTTTAGATGTCTGCTAATCTACGTATATATGTGATGCTGTACAGACACCATTGCATTGAAGGCGGCTCTCCTATCTTTGCATTTAACCACTATCCAGCCTATTCACATTTCAGGCTTGGGATTTGCTTAATTATGTTACAGCTGGTTGTGAAGTGTAAAGCTCCATTGCATAACATCTGACCACAGATCTCGAAACATTCTTTAACTTTAAGCTCGTTTTCTCAAAAGTCAGCATTTATCTCTGAGATTTTTCTTATAAACTTACGTCTGATCATCTCATTCGTCAGATCATTACATTTTGTCATGGCCAATAGTCTGAATTTATTGCTGTTGGCTCTAAAAAGTGCCCAAATTAAATAACTGTGCTATAAGTATCGCAAAAGTCTGTAGAGTCCTTATTCAGCTTCATTTACATTAATTGAGGAGCTAACTTTGAAACAAAACCACGCCTTCTGTTATTCCACGTAAAACATAATTTCAAAGAAATCACCGATTTTCATTAGTACGTGGCCTTTACGTATCATCAAAACATGATTATTTTTTAATGCGTTCTTATATTGAATTGTGACTTAGTCCTACATATGTGAGATTAATTTCCAAGCTTGTGATTTTGTCAAGCACTTAGTGGCTTTTTTTCTTAAAATAATGCGCCCTAGTTTATTTTAATCTAGGTAAAATACTTTGACTAAATCCACGCACCGTCTTTAAACACTGGTCCAAATAGTTCTTTGTTGCTCTTTGGTGGGGTTTTCATCTTTATAGAAACTCCTCTTCCATTCGATGACGTAGCAGGCCCTTAATAATCAGTAAGATCGGGGCCCCATCCTATTTTCAACCCAAATAATGCAAAAAAGATTCGTCTCTTGAAAACCTATCAGGGGCTCCTTTAACACCTCAATAGCTTGGGGGTCCTTAGGAGTGCCGTAACCACAACCTACCTCGGTTATGCTAGTGGTTTCATTGCGTATCTGACTTGTTAAATTTTTATTGAGCATTTTCATCATAAGAGGATAGAAGAACAAAACGATGACGTACAGTAGGCACGTAAGTGCAGAGGGGAATGAAGAAACAATACCCACAAATTCATGGGGGGCTCGGGTGGAGGTATCCCTCCTTGTTAAATTGACGAAGAATTTTGTTGGGAGGGTTCAGCACCCCTTTGAATATTAAGTCATTGAATTTTTCATAAATTTTTCTATATTTGCAAACTCATTTCAATATTTGTTCACAATGCAGAATAATGTTATGCCTTTGTGCAAATTTCGTGTTCAGTGGAATATCGAGGAGTGTTAAATTTTCACGAGTTAAAATGGGCGTGGTCTTGATGTTTCTGTTTTAAACCCCTAGTCAAAAATGTGTGCATTACAATTGAACAACATTCATTATATCAAATGTTAAATTACTTTTCTACCGAAAAGGAATGTATCAAACTCAGGGAAATATAAAGAGTGCTTGTTTACTGTGCATATTTAGAAATTGTTTTAGAGAAGCATTTTATCAATAGAGTGGGAGCATTTCAATAAGCTAGTAACAAAATCATGGGATTCGACACATTAAAAAAATAATTTTTCTAGCATCGTCACGTTCTCGTGGATAGGTGTATTCTATATTTCAACTGTATAGTTTAAAATCAAAATTTAGACGACAATGACTCCACATCCTTTGTCTGAAGTATGTTGTGAATGCTGTCAAAGAGACATTAAAGACTACGTTTGAATAGAGGGAATGGGTGTCTGGATTAGCTTTTATTACAACATACTAGGTTTATGTTCAAGGCGATACAGCTGCAAGAGACTCTAAATATGAGAAGTGAAAGCTGCGTGGCATCATAACACTCAGACGTTAAATATGAGAAGTGAAAGCTGCGCAGTATCATAAAACTCAGACGTTCAAGGATTGCTATAGTTGCTTTATTTAGAATTGAGACTTTTTCTTGTCTAGTTTCCTCCTGAATTCCTATTCATCATAATACTGTTCCACAAGTTAAAGCTGGAAGTCTGTTTAGCTTTTTGATCGCTGTTCTTAAAGATATAATGAATATAAAAAACCATATTTGACATTTTCATAATGTCGATGAGGAATCTCTGCAAATTTTCCTTCTTTCTCAATACCACTCTTGCCTTTCTATTATTTTCTATTTTCTCACCATCTATCAATTAAGTAACTCTTATAGCATG
Organism: Cassiopea xamachana; assembly: GCA_900291935.2. NCBI lineage: Eukaryota > Metazoa > Cnidaria > Scyphozoa > Rhizostomeae > Cassiopeidae > Cassiopea > Cassiopea xamachana. Next base: position 8,967,058 of record OLMO02000009.1, on the reverse strand, counting down.
GTTGCCAAAATGCATTTCATCAATCCTATAACCAGTGGTGGGTTGAAGGATTTTCGAGTGAGGATGGGAATGTAGAGGAGGGTATTTATCGAAAGGCTACTAATTCTCTTAGCATTACCGACACTCCATACCCCCTACTTTGGAAAGCCCCTGCCAGAAACTGCGAATCAAAACAGCTTGACGTATAACTTACTAGCTCTGTCCACAAGTTGCTCGAAATTTTCTGAAAAATTGCTCGTTTTCAAGAAAGTTGCCAATCAAATTTCAACCTCGCTCATATTCAACTGAATGATAAGCTACTCGATAAATTTCGGACCAAAATGAACATTTTTTTCAAAATCTGTCTTACAAGCAGTTTTTCCAGTTAGCATTTTAAGTTCAGCCTGCCTGTGCTTCTTAAAAGTTTCTTAATTGTTGCTTTATCATAGCCTCTTGTTTCTTAGAGACTTTTTTGTAGAATCCCGTGCTACCTAATACTAAAAATAAAAGATTGGACAAATGTACTCTCGAAGAACAAGCTATATTCTGCACTTATTAATTGCTTCATTCGTAGCAGAAGCATGACTGTGACTATCGAGATACAAATACTTAAAAGTTGCCCGATGCACTGAAAGTAGCTCAACAAGCTGAAAGTTGCCAGAAAAGCCTAATGTTGCCTAAAAGTTGCCGAGCAATTTGTGACAGGGCTATAACTTACAGTAGGGGGGTGAAACTCAAATTCACAGACTCAATATTTATTGAAAAATAAACTGCAACTGATATGTATTGCTTAACATTTCCATATGGAATAAACTTTGATTGTGCTTAAACACAGAACCTGTAGCAACAAAATTTTGATATTACAAACACATGAGAAGTTAAATTTGAAATCAAACATATAACATAAACCACGGGCCAGCTCTGATGCACATTGGATATGATCTCGTGGGCCAAGCATGATTACATTTCGGACCAAATTTGGCCCGTGGGCCTGAGTTTGACACATGTGGTTTAGTGCATCAAGATGCAAATGGAAGACCACCGAACGGCATTGCCTTTTGTTTATGGCAATTTTCAATTCAAAATTCAACTTATCGCAGTCATGAAAGTACATAATCGAATCGAAATGATAGTAGTATTTTTGTTCATTGCCAAATTCAGTATCCACTATGTACTTGGTAAGGCCTATGTTGAGGAAAGTTTCCAAGACCACACTGTGCAACGATAGAGCTTAACTACACCCTATCTGAGCTTTTTTGGGTACCACACCCATCAAACAATCTAGAATTTCCTGTAGAGCCTTTTGTCGTTTGACACTGCATTGAAACACACGTTGTACTGTTTTCAAAATTTACATTGAGCATATACAGGCCAAGGCGCAGAAAGACGTATGCGAAAAAAGAAACACGTAAAAGTGAGATATTTGACCATATTTTTAGGTTTCCAAGGGGAAACTGAGAATTCCAAGACCACTCTAAAATAGGCCATCGTTCTTGGCGGTAAAATATGCATGAGGCATCTTTAATGTAATTCAATTTCACACAAAAGCTTCCCTGAATTTTGCGCTCATTCACATTTAGCATGCTGTCCTCGTCTTCTATTGGAAGTATTACAATATTCTGCTCCTTTTTGTAGATTTCACCGACGCCCAGGCATTTACATTTGAATAATTACATCACTTCTTCATTTCTGAATACAAATGTTAGTCTCTTCTTGTCTCCGCCGTTTCGTACCCTCTACTGTTATCATAGGTCATTCTCATAGACTTGATTATATCTTTGTCTATATTGCTGATATTTTCTATCTTATTAAATTCAGTATTGGATTTGCGATAAATCAGAAGTAGATCAAGCAGAATGACTACTAAATATAACACTCTTGATCGAATAGTTCATTCTAGCTGCATTCAAATCAGATTCATGAATATTTATTCTGAGTATCCAAATAAGCTCTTTTGACGGCTTGGCTTTGATGGAAAATTATAGAGCATCATACTGAAGGTTTTTAAATTTTTCGTATACTCTCAACTTTTATATCCTATTCATATGTAAACAGATTCTACTTTCTTACAGCTTGATTTGTCCTTGCTTTTAAGATAGTTTGCCGTTTTCCTTTTCGTTTATCCTTTATAGAAAGAACCGTAGTGCATTCCAGCCCACCCCATGGTCCATCCCAGCCCAGCTCATAGCCCAACCAGCTTTCTGCCTTATGTAGAGCTTATTCCTGTAACTAAATAAAGTAGTATTAAGCCGATCCTGAGGTTTATTGAGCTATTTTTCTTGACATAATGTGAAGGCAATAGGAATTATCTATTGTTGTGACCACCTACCATGTATAGAAAAGATGGATAAGTTTGTGCTAACCTTGAAATTGCTGAACTTAAATATATGGAGAGATGAAAGAAATGCTGAAGGATTAACGAGCGATACTTCAAACACGCTCATATGAGAACTGAAATCAAGCTTTAGCGCTATCTGTCGTATTTGGTAGATTTAACAGAAAGCTCTTTACATCTTCTGACTCCAATATCACTACTTAAGCAACTGTCTCTGGAGTGGAGTTTTTCTGCGTGCTATGTACATTAATATGGAATTTGGGGTAAGGATCTTTTGTGCATTGCTGCCACTGTGTCCTCACCCACCAAGTATAAAGAAGGACCTGATTTTTACACATTTATTACGCGTAGAGGTTAGGGGAACGACTTTTGGTGCCCATGAATGGTAGCTATTATTCTGCTAGAAATGGGTAAGGGAACTGGTAATGAGTATTATGTAACGTTAAGTTGTAGTAAGCTACCCAGTATTAATCAACTGTTGAGATTCAAATTTTTGGTTTTCATCGTAACTCGCTTGCACACATTTATTGCAAAGGGACAACAATTTGGACGACTGAGGTAGAAAGAAAAAGAAGCAGCGGTTGTCACTCTTGGTACTGTAGGCAGTACACACGTCAGTGCCCCCGTTAGACGGCAATCGGCCATCACGGATATTACGGCAAGTTTAATTTGAAATTGATTTGGAATTGGTCGCTTCGTGCATTAAAAATTCATGCAGTGTTTACTATCTTGAGCAGGGCACTGTTTCATTTTAGGTAGTTTTGATTGATTGTCTAGCGTTTGTTTATGGTAAGGCTCAACACATCCGACGTGGCATGGTGATGTTCTTGCTTTATTGCAAGCTCAAAATATCTTGCATTGAGAGCAGGTGCAGGGCTTGAGGGGATCGTAATTTGAAGCATTAAAGTAGCTAGCGTTTGATTTCATGTCGTTTTCCAATGCGCTTCAAAAATAAGTGCCTCTGCAAAAACATTTGTAGCAAGTAATTAGCACGGAAGAGGGAATTGACGACAGAGCAGAGAAAACTCAAAAGAGCGTGAGAACTTACAGTATAGATGAATCAATCATTAACAGATATTCTTTTTATGGCTAAAAAGATGACTTAATTTTGTCACAGATTTGATGGAAGGTTTAAAGGATTTTGGAAAGAGTTCAAAAATCTAAGAAACAGCTAAGCACAGCTTATAAGGGGTTAGTAGAGATTGTACTGAGAATCAAAATCATACAAAGGAATTTGCCAAAGATTGAAAGAGAGCGCAATTTAGGTACACCAAATGTTGAATATCTTGCTTTTTTAGGCCGCACTGATACTACGTTAAGCAAAGACTTATCCTAGTCATACGCGTGTAGAATGTGTGGTGGTTTACGTTGGAGAGTCTTCAATAAATCTCATGCTCAACTTTATTGTGTAGTGCTAAATCGCATAGTTGCTTACTGCCAGTTAGTTTACCATTTTCTTTAAAGTAGCTCTAGGTACAGATCAGAGAAAAAATTGAGATATTTGTTTTATCACAGGCTGAAGTTGCTGCCAGAAATATGGAAAAATTTAACTGATTATGCATGGTACGATCCTTTGAAGAAACGTTTACATTTACCTTTAATATTTGGTGTGCGCATAAATCTTGTTCCTACTCTATTCCTCAGCTCAGCTGTAGCAACTTGCTGTGGCTATTGAGCAGAACCATTAATGTTTTGGTTGCAACATCTATATTGTCATTAGATGGTCCATGCATGTTTACAATTAATGATAGATAAAAATATTTATAACTATTTCATATATATATATATATATATATATATATATATATATATATATATATATATATATATATATATATATATATATATATATATATATATATATATATATATATATATATATATATATATATATATATATATATATATATATATATATATATATATATATATATATATACTTAGGTGTGTATTTATATATACTGATATATGTATTTATATGTAATTAGATTACGTTAAAGTAAATATCAGCAAATTATTTCATTGCATCTATATCTATAAATAGTTTTATGCATTATTTATTTTGTGGTCTAAGTGGCATAGCTAGATATAGGGTGTAAATTTGAGCAATATGACTCAATTTGTGAAACATGAAGTTTTGTATTTGGTAATCGTGATTTGGGAACCACCAGAACACAAATTTGCATAAACTCTTGGTGTTAAAACCCTCAAAAGAGTATGTGGTCTTTCAATGTTAAATTTTTCATACCCTAGTTAATTTATTGCAATGAAGGAAACGAGGTTTTTCTGAAATTAAGATCAGTAGAAGATTTATTATCCACCACGTAAGTGTTAATGATTCATGGTTTTGCTTCTTTGCTTTCAGAATAGGAATCCCTTGGATGCCAATTGCATTTTACACTGCTAAAGTTATATTTCATGTAAATATATATACACATATATATTTATGCATACATACAAACAGACATACATACATACATACATACATACATACATACATACATACATACATACATACATACATACATACATACATACATACATACATACATACATACATACATACATACATACATGTATAGTTGCGCATTGTTGTACATTGTTCGTCTTTGTCTTGTTGGTTACATAAACGCTTGAATAGCTGGAATGATTTATACTGATGAACCTACGGCCAAGCATTTTAAGAGTTGGAGTTTTTTCTTGAGAATCTATATATATATATATATATATATATATATATATATATATATATATATATATATATATATATATATATATATATATATATATATATATATATATATATATATATATATATATATATATATATATATATATATATATATATATGAGCTATGCTCGTTCACATTCATGTTTCGTATACTTATCTGTTTATATTTTTCTACTTATCTATATTTATATAGTATTTGCTAAGTCAGAATTTGATATGCTTCATATATCCAAGTCTCTTAGCGTTAGCATGTGCTCAAACTTTGCAGGTTTGAGAGCAAATGCTTATCTCAAACAATGCTTTTGAAAAGAATGTAATAGTATTGGTTGTTTGAAACTCACCTTTTTGTTGATAAGATGGATTATGCAATGAACAGGTGAATTTCTACTATGCGTCGTCGCAAGCTTTGCACGTCATCAAGCTTGAAGTCAAAGTTCTTGAAAATTATTCTTTGCATCAACAGAGATATAGCATTAATGAGAGAAGTAATCAAGGAAGGAATCTATCACTGGACGTGGTATGTTTCTCTTTCTCTTAATTTCTTCGTTTGAAAGTTTTTTCTATTTTCTGTCTACTTTATATTAAGATGGAACAAAGGAAATTGGGTTCCTGTTTCTGACTCTCCATCAATAGTGGGAAACAGTCTGTAGAGTGGCTAAATTACATATTTCCACAGGTCACAAATAACGTAGTTATTTCGAAGATCTGATGAAGCATGGTGAAAGATTGATCACACCTTAGTTGCGGGTATTTGAGTTTCCTTTGTTCAGATATAAGGAAACTTATGCTGCGTGGCAGATTTGGCAATGCAAAAGGTCTTTGAATTTTCAGAAAGGTGGAAGCAATTCTGGTCTTCTTGTTTAACTTAGTTTAAGTTTACTGAGAGATCTTTGCCATAAGTTAATAATACAGATAGAGGCTTGAACATGTAAGGAATCTTAACAAATTGTTGATCAAGAGAGCAAAAGAATTATTGTTTTGTAGAAGTTAATCTGTGATCTAATATCTTCCGTTATAGGAAAAGACTCTAGTTAGATATTCTTGGTACTGATGCTACAAAAATAATAGCCTCTGAATTAAGTGACTAGATTTGACATAATCGTTTTTATATCTTCATAAGTTCTTTAACTTTTGCTTACTTTGTTCTTCTAAAGCCTTGCTAAGCTTTTGTGCTTTTGTAGTTCAAAATGTTTGTTTGCAGTTTGCTTGGAATGGCATGTAAATGAGTGATCTTCAGTATGTTACCGAAAAACCAAAGAAACATTCGTTCTTTGCATAAATCATCACATTTATTGCAGTGGAGTAAGATTAATACAATTTGATTCAGACTTTATGCAATGGGTAAAGATCATACGTAACATAAGTAAAGATGTATGGTTTATTGCTTGAAAGCATCCGCTTCAATATTATTGAAAAATATGGCCAAGAAGTATGGGAAAAGATATGTGAACACAGTGGACTATGGAATTCGTCGTTTACTACTGGCAACAACTATAGCGATGCTATTATGCCGAAGATCTCTGAAGCATGCGCACAAGTTCTTCCTTGCCGGTGTCCCCCTAATTCATATATGGAGTACTTTGGAAGCTGCTTCGTGGAGTTCACTAGTACTTTGGGGTACTCTAGCGTTCTCAAAGTTTACAGTCGCAGCTTTCGTGACTTTCTAGATAGTATTGACGGACTTCATGAGCATTTACGCTTCGAATATCCCCGATTGCAGTCACCTTCATTTGAATGTACCGAGGAATCAACAACTGGTCTAACTTTGCATTACAGATCAAAGAGGTATGGGTACAAGAATTACGTCATCGGTCAAGTAAAAGAAATTGCAAAGTTGTATTTCAATATTGAAATTGAAGTGAAGGTTTTGGATGAAGCTGATATTATGATGTCACCTGGTACCAGGAGATGCCACGTTACATATAGAGTCATTTTTGACAATAATTCATTTACACCGTTGGTCAAAGACTACAGATATCTTAACTCAGTGTCGGTACCAATAGATCTTATATTTAAGATATCTCCGTTTAGTTTCCTGATAAATAGAGATTTAGAAATATTTCGTGCCTCAAACGATCTTAATCAATATTTTGGAGAAAACATGGCGGGAAAGAAAATCCTAAGGGTTTTCACTTTACGACGACCACCGGTTGAATTTACCTGGGATTCTGTGAGTTGAATTTTGCTTTGTCTATTGGTTTTATCTCCCCTTTCAGTTACCCCATTTAATATCTCTCTTTTTATTTCTTACTGATCAATATTTCAATATAGTTAGAAACGCATGCGCTAATTTGCAAAAAAAATTTCATTGAATGGAATTCTTGAAGTCATGTTACCATTTTTCAATGTGTCTGCTCTTCCCATATTTAGCTGGTTAGTCACGGACATGTGATTTTTGAGTTGGTCGCTCAACAAGCTGGAAACATAAGTCTGTTTACGGGTAGCAACAACACGGATTTGGGTGAACTATCTGCTAGAAATTCGGAATGGATAGAACGACTTCAAAAAATTGATAGATCAGCTGCTAGCAACGTTAGGCCAAAGCGAAAGTCTAATTCTGCTATTCTGCTATCGTCAAAAGGTCTCAGTAACTTAAGTCATACAAACGTTTGTGGTTTAAAGCCTGATCTTAAAAGGAACCAGACCATGCCTCTAACAAATGTAGTTCAGAAGCCTTCAAGAGACATAGCAGTGATCAGGAGGAGGTCATGTCCCTTGCAGATCGGAGATATACTTTCAATGCAAAATATTGGTGCCGTGACCCAAGATTGGAACAAAAATAAAAATAGTACAACACTCCAGGCTGGAAGTACTGAAGATAAAACCAATGAATCAAATGAAGGCTGCCCAATGCATCCGGATTTGGTTTCAGTCCAGGAAAGTGTTTATCCGAAAAGTATAGATTGTGAAGTGATTGGTAGTAAGGCAAACGATTTAGTATGTGAAAGAATCTTGCATCCTAACCCACTCGAAAAACACAATGATACACATAAATATACTAGTAGTTCATTTAAGGGAACGCACCATTCAACATCATGTCCCAATATTGACTTCAAAACAACCTATGCTTGCAACGCTCTGAGTGGCTTACGTAGTCAGGATACAATGGAGCAGGAAGACATTTCGGGAGTCATAGATAGAGCCACAGTGGCTGTGCCATCTTCCATTTGTCCCTCTTCCAAGACTGATGGCATGCAGAGGCTAGAAGACCAGGAGAGTACCAGAAATGAAAGAGAGAAAAGTATAAAAGAAGTTAAGACTGCCTCTAGACAGCGAAAAAGGCGAAAGCTGAAAAAATCGCACTTTTCATGTTCGGCTGGACTATTTCGCCGATATGTTGATGATTTACCAATTGATGCAGAGCAAGAACTTTGCACGGGAAGAGCTATTGTTAACTCCGCCAGAGAGAGTCATTCAAAGAGATCTTTGATATTTGCGAGTATAGAGGGAAATGATTTGCCTGACGATAGTTTCAGAAATGAACCAGTTACAACGATTTTCAGTTCAAGTTTTCTGAGGACAATGAGACGGAATTTCAATAGGTTTAGAAGTATATGTTTCCCAGTTGTTGATTCAAGAGCCTCGAAAATCCCGAGTGTCAAAGAGCCATCATCGGAAAAGCGTGCACAAGCGAGCTCAGTAGCAAGCGGAGGAGAGTTTGGTGCTCAGCAAAAGTCATCATTGACTTTCCACTCGGAACCAATCTCTCAGAAGCCAATTGATGAGGAAAGCAATAATGAGAAAGTACTGACAAATGGGAGAGTGGGTAGTTTCCAACGCCCACGAAAACACACTTATGATGGCAGTCAAATGTCAAAAGAAGAAGATCAAATGGGAGAAAAAAGAAAGAAAGTTGAAATGTGGTTACAACGACAGAAGTGTAGACCTCTGCATCTGAGGGGTCAGGTAAAGTACATTGCTCATTGGAATATGATGCTGTTCATAGGAACACCAATGCAAGTATAATTTGTTACTTTGTCATACGTGTAACTTGATTGTCAAGTAATTTTTGAAAATTAGTACTCTTTGATGAAGCACCTCAAAGGACTCTATTTGCTTTGAAGTTCCAATGATAAGATAATGTTTTCCAATGTACAAGCCAGCCTTTGCATGCCATGGACTTTGTTTGCTCCTAACGATTCGCACCCGAAGTCCAAAATCAGGGCCAAGTGGAGATGGAGGTTTATAATTATTGCACGTTCGCACACTGTTAATCTAGTGGGAGGTGAGGCAGGGGGACCATGACCCCCCAATGGTAACATTTTCTATTGCAAAAAATTGTGATAAGATACTTCCCACATGAAAAAGACAATAAAAAGAAATCAGATACCCCCTCTAAGTCGAGCTCTGGATTTGCCCCTCTTGCTAGCTCAATCAGTTTTGCCCTAAGATCCCAAAAATTCTTTCACAGCCTTTATTGCGGTTCTTATTTTATAAGTGTGCATCACCCTTGACGGGTTCATTGAAAGTAAAGAATAGAGAATTTCAACAGTTTAAGTAAAAATGCAAATACTTTTTGTTCCATTGTCTTTATTTACCGTTGTCAATGACAATTTGATTTTAGCATAGGCACAGTAGAAGATTTGCAGTCATCTGGCTTGTATCTTAGTGATCTAAGTATGCACGATGGCAGCAGATTCCTGGCAATGCAAGGCACTCAAAGATTATCAGAAATTGAGTTTGCTTGTGATAGGGTAATACTTGCTTATTTTCCAGTTATTTCGTCTGATTTCCTTTATTGTTATGATTTAGAAGCTCCATTTCATCATCCTTCATCTTTGCAGTATCACATTTAATATCTTTTGTCACTATCAGCATCCTCATCACCATTAAGATAGTACGTCTAATATTCACAGTATTTGTATATATTTTCTTCAAATCATGATGATCAACAAATCATGGTACTCTTTACGTCGTCATCATCATCATCTTTGTATTATTGTATTAAGCCAGAAAAGGTGACAATGCAATCAAAATGACCAATTGAGACATTTGAAATGTCACAAGCAATATGATTTAGTGGATGCATGACAATACTATCAATTACTGGAAATGTCTTCATATTTCCACTCCGAATGTGTCAAGTCCTCAGTCTCCTAGAATACGTTGTTTTGCAGCATTTCAAAAAACTAGAAATGCATTTCAGTGCAGTGACCAGAAAATGATATTTGAATGCTTTCATGATGAAAGACGCGCTGGAATGTTACCCTTTCATTTGCATTCTATTTTAGCACTTTTCAAATTAAAAGAAAATTTAAAACATTAAGAAGGAACGTCTACATTCTCAATGACCTCCTCTTTCTCTCTCTCCTTCTGCAACGTCTAAAACTCTTGAAATTATGGAATCTCCCTTTTTCTCCCTGTAAATTCTTGAGGGACTAGTTCATCCTAACAAACTATGCGAATGTGGCTCTATTGATGTCTTGCTTAGCTCATTCTCAAAACTTTTAGCTTCAACTAATCTAAATCACGAGTTATATATGCATAACAGCAACAACAACAACAACAACAATGATCACGACTACTTCGCAATGCCTTATCAACATAACAAATAATGTATTGGATATTACATTCCCCTTCTTCTCCTTGCCGTCCATTTCTTTCCATTTTTCATTACTGATTGCTCTCATCACTCAGAACTTGCTTCACTGCCTTGCAACTCACTGTTGGCCTCGAATAAAGTCAAAGGTTAATGGCGATCCTAAGGCAACTAAATATTGCCTCCGAACTACTAACCTCCAGAGATCGAACTATAACTTTCAATTTGCAAACCATTTCATGCTCATCCAAGAATTTCTAAGACATCTTCCGAGTCCTGTTTATCAATGTTTACAAACTTGAAACATTGATTACAACATTAGGCATAAATTTCATTAAAACAGCATGCATTGTGGTTTGAAGGACTTACCACATATTTTAAAGGAGAAATAACCACATTTTATTAAGCTTTTAGGCTCAGGTTTTCTGTTTTATACCAATTTCTACTGTTGTCATTTTGAGTTTGGTGTGCTTTTTGATTTTCTGTTACAATTATTGCGGACTTTCCGATTTGCACTGGCTTCGTATAGTTACATTCTTGAATGTATTATTTTCATAAAGTTTAACTAAGAATCATCATTGCCAATATGGTCAGTAGAATCGTAATGACCCTTGGCTGAATGTATTCTCCGAATTGTGGATTCCTTGCTTACAGTTTATTCTATGGTTACGTTCAATTATTTTTAAGGAGAAACTGAAAAGAGGCCTGTTAGAAGAAACGACCCTGAAGTTGGAGGAAGAGAAGAGAAGAAGTGAAGAAATATTGTACAGCATGATGCCAAGGGAAATAGCAGAGCGGATGAAAAATGGTGATAGGGAGCTTACAACCTGTGAGGTAACTAGAATTAAAGCTATTCAGGCCCAGAGAGATCGAAGAAATCCTGCACTTAGACCCCAAATAATAGGGGCCTCAAATTGCGAATTTTTGAAAGTTTCACCACCCATTTCCGTTTATCAAACACCACCCAATAAACTGTTTTTTAAGAAAATCCAGTCCTCTATTTTACTAACACCCTAACCCAAGTAAAGATTTCAAAGTTCTGAAAAAAATAGGTAAATGAAATAAATGGCTTTATTAGGGCAAACCAATACAAACAAACAAGAACTCAAAGAAAATTGTAAAAGACAGTAACAAGTACAAGTACATACACGTGGATACCTTCTTAAAGCTGGTGGGTTTATCTAGAACAGTGCTTCTCAACCTTTTTGATCCATTTCACCCCTTTAAGAAACAATTCTCAGCTATTCACCCCCACCACGACAAATCATCATATTTTAGAAAATTAAAACTAGGAGGTAATGACATAGGGTGTATACTATGACAAAGCAAAAATGCTGTATTTTAACAACAAAAGTTCTTTTTTCACAGCATAAATGGGTGTTATTTTTGTCTGTAATAAGTTATTACTAAAAGCAAATAACATAATTATCAATATGAGCCTTGGACTTGATGTCGATCAACAAGAGTTTTTATACTAGTTTTTATACTTGGTACTAGCTTTGTTAATTTTAGCCGTAGATCGCGATTTATAACGATCTGAAATGACAGGAAACCCGTATTATACAGCTGACACAATACTATCTGCCACATTACAACTTCACCCCTTTGTGTATAATTCACCTCCAAATCCCCCTTTTTCAAAATTTCACCCCTTAGTATCTCGAATTCACCCCAAAGGGTGCATGTGCACCCCGGTTGAGAAGCACTGATCTAGAAAGTTTGGTATCATGATGAAAATTTATACCGTATACTTATACAATGTTAAAAACTAAGTTAAGTGCAACAGTTTTTATTGTTTAGATCCCCATGCTGTCTATTGAACATTGAGCCCTCATCTATTAACAACCTTCCCAAAATATGCTTTTATTGCAAAAATGTCAAGCCCCTTCCTTATTATACCCCCATACTATTTGGGGCCAAAGAGTATATGTATTTTACAAGCATGATCACACTGCCAGGTTAGATGGGTCTTTCGACACAATTCTTTAATTTTTTAGGAGAAGGACTATAAGCAAGAGCAATACTTTGTATTTTCTACTTTCGCTAGCTTTTTTGCCGGTGATTTTCCTGCTCCTGGGCTTCAGTATGTATGCCTAGCTGCTGCTCATTTCTGCAATTCTGAGAAAACATTGATTGTTTTCTATAAAAAGTTTTGGTAGCTGTATTAATACAATTTGCAGATGAAAAATTTCAAGTCGGAAAAATAGTTTAATTATATATAGGATTACCAGAATATCCACGTTCAAAAATAAGAAAGCAAAGATGTTACTGCTTTCCTAGCAATTGCGTATTTGGCTGCACAAACAAACAGTCATCAAAGTGCGTATAAAAGACAAGACGTTAAAAACATGTTACTACGTCATCCAATGCAACAGTATCGTGTAACTAAGGAATGTCAAGCAATAAGTATTAATGTCACAGATTTCTCTAAGTGATGGCCGATCTTTGGATGTAGAAATTAATTCTCCTTTGTATAGTAAAAATATTTCTGCAATTTATACTGGCATGTTTCATATCTTGGTTAGCAACATATTTGATTAATAAAATTTCCATGGCACTTTTTAGACTTTTGATGATGTTACAATCTTGTTTGGGTACGTGGCTGATTTCACTGAGATTTGCAATAAAGTTGAAGCCACTGAGGTTGTTAAGCTTGTTAGAGAAGTATTTTCATTGTTTGACCTTCTTAGTGAAAACCACAAGGTGTACAAGGTGAGATGCTTTTGGATATATACGCAAACTCTTTTATGAATTCATTGCTTGCAGGGGTGTAGCTAAAGAAAAGAGTTGGTGGGCTGCACAGCACCAGTTTGCTGACAAGCAGACTTCGTTGGAGCCCACTTTGCCGATAGAGAAGACTTTCCTAGAGTTTTATCAGCAAACAACGTTGACGAGCACAATTGATGTTCGGCAAATTTGCCGACAAGCTAAATATTGGGGCACCCCCGGACTTCCTATGGCTACGCTTCTGATTGCCTGTAAAGTAACCTATAGGAAAATTATACCCTCAACAAAACGAGTCACAAAATATTTTTGTTTGAAAGGTTAGGTATTACGCTACATGGACACAGCATAATTTTCCCCAAGCTCAATTGCACTTACCTAGATTTGCGAAAGCCCCCTAAAACTTTTCAGAATGTTATAGGGGGGTCATAGATGGACAAAATTCCAACTATGACCGAACTTTCATTTGACTTTTTCACAGCCCTGTATCTATAAAAATCATTTATAAATCTCCTAAAAAACCACGCCATAGTGGAAAATTTGGTTATTTACTGGGTTCGCATGCCTGACATACGCTTGGGAAATCTGTAGCGCGGATCCCGATTTTAAGTGGGTATTTGTCATCTGTAATGGGATATATGGCCAAATGGAAAACATAAAATGTCTTAGGGAAGGAGAACGGAGATCTGGGGCGAAGTCCCCAAAAAAAGCTTTGCTATCCACGCCCTTCAGACTTCTAGAAAGTGCCTTCTCAGCTGCACCATCCATCCCAAAACTTTGTGGAAAACGAACTACTAAGCAAAAATGCATTGTATACTTGAAGGTTAGTTGTGGTTATTTGAAATCTAGAAAGATAAAGCTACACTACAAGAATATAGAAGATAAAGCAAAGGCTAGGCCCACCTAGCCAAAAATTTTGATCTCATCCAGAACAGAATAATATATAAAATTTATACAGGTTGACTTGTTCAGAATACATATTCTTTCATCAATCAAGGACCTATTCAACGAAAAACAAACAATCACAGTGCACTTATTCAGTCAAAAAATTGCAAGTGTAGTATTTGGCTTTCCAGCTAAAGGTTAACTGGCCAAACAGCTTCCAAGTATAGTGTTTTGCTTTCCAGCCAATGGTTAGCCAGCCCAACATTGCGAGCTCAGCTAGAAAAACGCAATCATTAAGTTAACATATCCGAAGTGAAACGTTTGGCTCTCCAGTTAAGATTGGCTGGCCCACATTGTAATTTCACCTAGAGAAGTGCACTCATCAAGTCAACAAATTCAAAGTGTAATATTTGGTTTTCCAGCTAAGATTAGCTGGCCTAACATTGCAAGTTTGCTTAGAAAAGTGCCCTCATCGGGTCAAGAAATTCCAAGTGAAGTGAGTGATTTTCCGACTACAGTCGTATTTTCCAGACATGGGGGGAGCGTGACACCCCCATGCCCCCCGCTATTTACGTGCCTGGGTGTTACTTCACACCTGCCCAGTCTTATTGCCCTGACCCTTTTTTCCTGAAAACTGTATTATGCTTTCCACGAGTTGGGGCTTGCAGTTCATTAGCGTCAATTTGTTTAAGTCGATGCTGTGTGTTAACTCTACATTGATAATTGGCCAATGTGAAGACCGAAATAACTTTGTATAGGAGTCGTGCTTTTTCGTTTCAGTTTGAAACAATTGGTGGTGGTCTTTATATGCTTGTAAGTGGCGTTCCTGTGAAGATAGTTGGGCATGCAAGAGAGATGTCTATAATGGCACTCAGCATGCTGGAGAAGATTCAAACCGTTGTTAACCCATTCACAAACAGGCCTCTTGAACTTCAAATAGGTATAGAGATTTCTTCTTATGTGTTTGTTATGGTTATTGCATAGAAGTTGTTATTAGAACTCATATTGTACTATGCATTTGCAATCATCCTTACAAAGAACTTATAACTGGCCCGTCGCAATCATCATGCCGAATAATGTTTAATTTCCAATGTTGGTAATAACTTTGTACTGTTGTTAAGCTTTTACAATTAAAATATTGCCCGGAGTGAGACAGTATGATCAGATTCAGCTCCATGAGTTTTGTTTCTGATCTTCTTAGAGTCAAATCTTGTTAAGAAAAGTTCAGTTAATGCTAGTAAAAGCTGCTTTAAAGGAAGAGCACCGGTTGCACGTCTGGCATTTGCAAGAAAGGCCTCTGATTAAATATTGAAGTTCATAATTCTTTCAAATCTCATTCGACGAATAGATAATAGAACTGCCACAGGGAAGGAAATTGAAATTGGCTATTCTGGAACAGTACAAGTCACAACACTTTAAAATGCATTGAAGCTGCCAGAAGTTTGTGTTTTACTAGTTAAAGACAACTATCAGGCTATTGGGTTTACTGTCCTTTTGTCGAGTTCTAGATGACTTGTAGAAAAATGTACGCTGTCGGCAGGTCTAGATATCGAGTATTTTGGAGTGTTGCAACGTGTTGCAGACTGTTGCAGATTACTTTAGAGTATCATTGAAAGTCGCAGAATATTTTAGATTGTTGCAGAGTACTATAGAGTACTGCAGAGTATTTTTGAGTGTTGCTGTGTGTTGTAGATTGTTGCAGAGCACTTTAGAGTGCTACAGATTGCCACCTAAACGTTCTTTCAACATTATTTTCTTCCCTTGCGACTTTCATCAGCAGATAATACTAAGTGTCATGGTATTTATTATGCTCTTTTTCAGTCTACAATGCTTAAGGCACGTAAAAGTTCCTGGAGAACTGCAACACACTTTAGATTAGTATTCATTGTCTTCTTGCACATTACAAGCAATAAAAGTGCTTTGATTTCTTGCTTTGCAAAAATTTTCTGCGACCTTTTCTTTTGGTAACAGTAGTTGATCAAATGGTCCTTGGCCAGAAAGTTTCCCTGCAAAAATACATTGAACTGTCGTTTTTGCCTTACAAAATGGCAAGTTTTCAAAGTTATGGTGGGGGGGGGTTGCTTAACCCTATATCTACTTTAAGTTTCGTCCCTGGGGAGAATATATATGATTGGAAATCAAGATATCTTATGTCCATTTTAGGTATCCATTCCGGCCCAGTTGTTGCAGGGGTTATAGGGCAAGCGACTCTGCAATACTGTCTGTTTGGACATACAGTAAATATTGCATCAAGGATGCAAACAACTGGAGCTGTGAGTTGCTGTTTTGTAATTTTCTACCAACTATTTTGCTATTCTGTTTTTTGACATAAGTGAACATTCTTCAGTTGCAGAAGGGGCTACTAATATTATTTCGTCTTTATTATGAAAAATACGGGATTAATTCAGTTATTTGATTATGATTCAGCTTGTTTAAACATTTGGTGTTCGAGGTAATAATTCAGCTCATATAAAGTATTTTGCTTTTTTTAACAGAAGATGAAAATTCACCTAAGTGAAGCAACAAATAAAGAGCTTGCTGGTACTGGCTTCATAACGGAGTACAGAGGGAGCATACCTGTTAAGGTTTTTCATTTTCTTGGTCATTATAACTTGTGATCGTATTCACTTAGCCACTGGCTTTGTGGCATAATTGCCATGTACTCCTGGCGTGATTTTCAAGGGACAGGAAAAGAATAAGATCATGGTTTCAAGTAGTTTGGGCAAGGCGAATAGTTAAGTATTCGAATATTCAAATATTCGGATGCTGTTTATCTATGCGAAAGTCGAATATTTTTCTGAAAACTATTCGAATATTCAATTGACAGTAAACAGGATTCTTGCGACCTTTTTACACTGAAACAACTATGGTCTCCCTTCAAAGTTTAACTTCGTCTTAACAAAAGCAAAATTGTATACCCATTTCTACTGTAATATAATTCAGATGAGCCTATCTAGTTGTTCATCCAGGAGCAGATCAATATAGAATTAAAGAAGTCTTCTAAAAGCTGACAAAACCCCTTCTTTTAGAAAGATGAATATGCTGAGGTGCTTCACGGACATACGTGGAACCATCATCAAATGGACATTTCATCTATGTCCAACTTCCACAGTAAGAACTTGCAATGTTGGCTGAGCAATAACGAAGCTGTTTAATTTAGCCTTAGAATCTCTCTCCCCCCTAAATGACTCACAGAAAGCAGCATGAGGCTTTGGCGGATAACTAGGTTTTGGCGTACACTATTTTTAAGCTAGCCTTGCTATTGCGTGATAACAGAATACTGAGAAAAATGTACGGCGTAGGATCATCTTTTAACGTTTACAAAGGCTAAATTCAGCAGTCAAACTCCCTTGAAAGATGCCCTGGATTGCTTCCCTAATCTTCTTGCTCATTCGGGCAGAAAATTTACCGCCCTCCTCTATGTAAAGTCTTCCTACACCCATGCTATACTACAGAGGTAATAATTACCAAAAGATCAAATAAAATATTGGGTGAAATAAGAAATATGTTAAGGCTATCCAAACATGGTATTCAGCGCCATCTTAAGAGACAAAAAATAATGTTAGCTGACTTACTGTCATTTGACAGTGGGCTCCAAGTCGTAGCCCTCTCCTCCTCCTCCGATAAACAATACTGTTTTGTCCAAATTTCGTTATTATAGAAGAGTATTCCTTCCTAGGAGTACATAGCCTTTTTTTAAGGAACATTTACTGGGGGGGGGGGCTAATCCCTAGAAAGGGAACATGCTAGTTCAAAAGTCAAAGGAAAAGTTTGAGGACTGGGAGCACTTTTTGATGAAAATTCCTTCGAAGAAGCTCCTAAAAGGATTTTATTTTCTAATTGGAAATTCAAATGTGTCATACAAGCAAATACGTTTGAATCAGAATCTTAGCGAAGACCATTTATCAGCTCAAGTAGCAAGTAACACATGAAAGAGAGGAGGTCTGGGGGCAATGCCCCCAGGAAAACTTTTGATTCAGTGCTTTATACCTTGGGTTAAATATCCCAATACCATGCATGCCAGTAGCGGTAAAGACCTAAAATTCTGCTGCATCTGAATCCTTCAAGATGGCTTAGAAAACATTCCCATATTTCATACTTGTCACTTACAGTCACAATTTACGCCATGGGTAGTTTGTTCAAAAAGGGATTTCTTCAGTTCTAATGTAAAGCTTTTGGGAAAGAGGGATAATTTATGGGGGCAAAGCTCCATATACTAGGGGGGCAATTTCGAGAACTAAAGGGGTATTTGTCTCCGGAGTTTGTACGTTAAAAAAGGCCCTGTAAGAGTAGAAATTAAGGACAGCAGCTGTTTATACGCACCAGACAAATTTTAGTCTGAAGATTGCTGGTGGCAGTTTCCTGGCTGATAATTCGTACCTTTTTCTTATTTCCTTGCCTTTATTCCACATATCTCTTTTAATTGCATTATAATTAAAAATCATTGGCGAGGTTTGCCGTTTACAATCATTGTTGGAATAGCCTATTTTTCATATTTTCTACTTTACGTTCTTTCTATACAGAAAGTGAACTTACGGCGTGTTCAACTTGTTAGAAAGCAGTAGGTCAGAAAACTTGAAATAAGTATGCAAGAAACTCTGTTCAGTAAAGCGAGCTCCTGTAGCACCGAAAAAGGCATTTCCTCTTCAGGCGTTTTAGTAACAATACTGAGCTGCAATGTTAAGTGTTGAGAACATAACTATTCAAAATTACTCGAATTTGTTCGAATATTGGATGTTGAATATTCGGTATTCGAAATTCCACTATTCGTATTCGATTTGCCCACACTAGTTTCAAGTGAAAAGATAGAATCTTTCCATTACTTTCTTAGTTGAAAATCAAATATATAAATCACTATCAAAGGAGTCGTTATTTGTATCATTATTTGCCATAAGTGAGCAACATAGCTAGAAACAAATTTTCACCATTTCCATCTAACACTTTGAATAAGGGGGAGGGCTGAGCTTACCAAAAATCTTGTGCTGGCTTTGCATTTCAAAGTGTATTTCTTGCATCCAAAAGGATTGATATGGTATTGCAAGGTTGAATTCTGCACTGCTGCATGATTATTGAAATAATTATAATTTTTAATTAATTTGCTTGACTTTTAAAGACATGGTTATATTAACT